>CM054163.1:32183752-32198752 GCA_028751875.1 Rapana venosa
TCATTCTTTAAACGGTTTCCCCTTTTTGTTTTTTTGGGGGGGGGGGGGGGTTTTTCGTTTTTTTCTTTTGTGTTTTTTTCTCTGTCTTTTTCTGTTTTTCCCCCTCTGGTTTCTTGTTTTTCTGTCTTCTCTGTGTTTTGTTTCTGTCTCCTTTCTTTTTTTCTGTGTTTTTTTTTGTCTCTTTTTGGGTTTTTTCGCTCGTCTCTCCTCCCCTTTCTCTGTTTTTTGTCTTTTCAAATTCTGGGGGTTTTCTCTGTTTCTTCTTTCTCTTTTGTTTTAACTTTTTGTTTTTTTCTGTCTCTTCTTCTGTCTTTTTTTCCCCTTTTCCTTTTGGTTAATTTTGGGGGGGGTTTCGGGGTTTTAAAGGGGTTTTGGTGGGGGGGGGGAATTTTTTTTTTCCCCTGTTTATTTGGTTTAAATTTGGGGGGGGGTTTTTTAAGTTTGTTTTGTTTGTTGTTTGGGGTTTGGGGGGTTGTTTTTATGTGTTTTGGCTTTTGGTTTGTGTTTGTTGTTTTTTGGTTTGTTTTTTTTAAAAAAGGGCCCAGGATGGGGACTAAGGGGGGGTTTTTGGGGGAAGGGGGGGAAGGGGGGGGTGAGGGGGAAGGGGGTTTGCTTTGGGGGAAGGAAGGGGGTTTGGGGGAAGGGGTTTTTTGGAAAACCCAAAAAAAAAAAAAAAAAAAAAAAAAAAAAAATGTGTTTGGGGGGGTTTTGGGGGAAAAAGGGGGGTGGTGTGTAAAATGTGTTTTTGTGGTTTTTGTTGGTGGTTGTTGTGTGTTTTGTGTGAGAGGGAAAAGGAAAGAAGAAGGGAAGGAAAAGGAGGAAAAGAGGGAGGAGAAGAAAAATTTGTTTTTTTTCTTCTTTTTTTCTTTTTTCCTGGTTCCCCTTGCTTCCCCAACCCCAAAAAAACCCCCCCCCCCCCCCCCCCCCCCAAAAATTCCCCCCAAACTTCTTGCAATTCTTTTCCCCTTTTTTTGGTTTTTTTGTTTTTCTTCGAATTTTCCCAACTTCTTCCCCTTTTTCGTTCATGCCTTCATGATACAGCTGGCAGATTTTTCCTGGCGAAACGAAGCAACACCAAACATTATACTTAAAATCATTTAATACCTAATATTATCTTTTCTTCTTTTCTTCTTTTTTTTTCTTTTCTTTCTTGGCTTTTTCTTTTTCAATTTTTCCCTTTTTTCTTCTTTTTCCCTTCTTCTTCTTTTCTTATCTTCTTTCTTTTCTTCTTTTCTTCTTCCCTTTCTTTTTTTTCCTTTTTTTTCCAACTCTTCTTTTTCCCTTTTTTCTTTTTCGCCAATTCTTAATTTTTTTTCGCAAATTGGCAATAAAAGGTTTCCTCCTTTAACGCCGACAAGCGGCCCACGCACGACCCCATAAAAACTTTATCATTTAATCTTTTTAAAAAACCAGAAAAATACCCGGGGCCCTTTTTTTTCCCCCTTTTCCCCGGGGGCCCCCCCTTTTTTGGGGGGTTTTTTTTTTTTCCCTTTTTTTCCCAAATTCGGGGGGGTTTTTTTTCTTTGGTTTTCCTTTTGGGTTTTCTTCCACCTTTTTGGGGGGGGGGGGGGAAAGGGGGGGGGTTAGAAATTTTGTTGTTGTTAAACAAAAAAATTTATTGCGCTGGTTTTCCCCCCGCCGCAATCAGGGCCTTTTGGGAAGGGGGATTTGGTGGGGGTTTTCTTTTGGGGGGGGGTTTTTGGGGGGGGTGGGGGGGGGTTTGGGGTCCCCCGGTTGGGGGCCAAATGGGGGGGGGTGGGGGTTGGGGGGGGGGGGGTTTTGGGGGTGGGGGGGGGGTTTTTAAAAGGGCCCCTGGGGCCCCCGGGGGGGGTTTGGGGGGGGGGGGTGGGGGGGGGAGGGGGGGGGGTGGGTTTGGGGGGGTTTGGGTTTTAAAACGTTGGGGGGGAAATTTTTTGGGGGGGGGGTTTGGGGGGGGTTCGGGGGATGGGGGGTTTGGTGGGGGGGGGGGGGGGGGGGGGTGGTGGTGGGTGACGGTGTTTGGGAAATCTGGATAGCAGCAAATTTCTTTTCATGTTGACTGGACTTTTTTTTTGGGGGGGAAAGGGGGTTGGGGGGTGGGGGGGGGGTGTGGGGGGTTTGGGGGTGGGGGGGAAGGGGGGTGCTGGGGTTTTGGGGATGGGTTTTTGGGGGGGGAAGGGCGGGGGTGGAGTGAAGGGTGGGTTTTGTGTGTTGGGGGGTTGATTTAAGGAGGGTTTTGGGGAAAGGGGAAAAAGAGGGGAAAGGGGGAAAGTGAAAGTTAGGGATGTTTTTGGGTGGGTTGTGTGTGTGTGTGTGTTGTGTGTGTGGCGGCCTATCGAAAAAAACGGGAGTTTAGAAGACAGACAAAAGAGACGAGAGATAGACTTTGAAAGAGGGGAAGAAAAGAGAGAGAAGACAGAGAGATGGACAGATAAGAGAGCCCAAAGAGAAGAGACAGAAAAGAGAAGACAGAGAAAGAGACAGAGAGAGAAAAGAACAAACAGAAACGACAGAGAGAACAAAACAGAGAAGAAAAGAGAAAAAACAGAGAGAGAGAAAAGAGACAAAACAGATACAAAGGAGACAGGGACAACGAGGGGACAGAGAAAAGGGGGAATTTAGAGGGGACAGAGAGACAGAGAGAAGAAGACAACAGAGGTGACAGAAAAAGAGACAGAGGGACAAAGAAAACAGAGATAGATAGAACAGAAAAGGGGTTTGGACAACAAAAGAAAAGGGAACAAGGGGAGAGACAAAAGAGGTGGGGACAGCAGAAATGCGAACAATGCAAAATTTTTAATTCATTATAGGCAGAGACAGAAAAAGAGTTTTTTAAGAGACAGCAGAGTTTAGAGCGACGGGAGATAGAGACAAAAAAGGGGTAAAAACAGCAAGAAAAGGGGACAGAGAGCGTCATCACACCGTCACCGTCATCCCCCCCCATCACCTTTCGTCGTCGTCGTCCCCCTTCCTCACCCGCTATCACCTTTCATCCCCGTCATATCCCCAATCACGTCGTCGTCATCATAAATAATCCCACTGAACGATAAATTTGGATGACACGAATTTTCCCACGTGCCAGGGGGTGATCTTCTTTTTAAGTGTATGATATACACGGGGGAAGGGGCCACGGCAGGTTGCACTCTAAGTTGAAAAAGTAGGGGCCCTAACTGCAGGAAGGGAGAGGGTGAAGAGGGGGTTATTTTTATCTTTGTGTGTGTGGGGTTGTGTGGGGTGTGTTTGTGGGGTGTGTGTGTGTGTTTTGTGTGTGTTTTTGTGTGTTGCTGTGTTGTGTTTTGTGTGGTGTTGTGGTGTGTGTGTGTGGGTCTTTTGGTGTGTTGTGTGTGAGGGTGTGCCCTTGTGTTTTTTTGTCTGGGGTGTGTGTGTGTTTTGTGTGTGTGTGTGTGTTGTGTGTGTCTGTGTGTGTGTGTGTGTGTGTGTGTTTTGTGTTTGTCTGTGTGTGCCCTGTGTGTGTGTGTGTTGGGTGTTTTTTTCTGTTTGTTTGGGGTTTTGTTTTGTGTGTGTGTGTGGGTCTGTGTGTGTGTGTTTTGGGGTTTGTGTGGGGTGGTGTGTGTGTGCTTGTTTTGTTGTGTGTTGGGGGTGTGGTGTGTTGGTTGTTGTGTTTGTGTGTGTGTCGGTGTGTGGGGCTGTTGTGTATGTTTTTGTGGTGTGTTGTGTGGGGGTTGTGTGTTGTGTGTGTGTTTTGGTGTGTGTGTGTGTGGTTGTGTGTGTCTGTGTGTGTTGTGTGTTTTGTTTTGTTTTGTGTTGGTGGTGTGTGTCGGGTGGTGGTCGTTGGTGGTGTGTGCCCGGTGGTGTTGTTTGTGTGTGTGGGTTTGGTGTTTGTGTGTGGTGTGTGTGTGTTGTCTGTGTGTTTTTTTGGTTTTGGTGTTTGTGTGGTGGTTGGGTGTCGTGTTTTGTCTGTGTTTTTGTTTTTGGTGAGTGTTTTCCCTGTTTTGGCTGTGTGTGTGTGTGCCCGTGGTGTGTTGTGTGTTTGTGTCTTTTTTGTTGTGTGGTGTGTGTGTGTGGGTGTTTTCTGGTGGGGTGTCTGTGGTTTTGTGTGGGGTGTGTGTGTGGGGTTTTGTGTGGTGTGTTGTGTGTTGTGTGTGTTTTTTCTGTGTTTTGTGTGTGTGTGGGGTGTGTGTGTGTGTGTGTGTGTTTTGTGTGGGGTGTTTGTGTGGGTGTGTGTGTTTTTTTTTGTTGTGTGTTTTTTTTCTGTGTGGTTCGGTGTGTGTATGGTGTGGGTTTGGGTTTTGTGGGGTTGTTGTGTCGTGTGTTGTGTGTGGGGTTTTGGGTGTGTGTGTTGTGTGTGGTGTTTGGTGGTGTGGGGTGTTTTTGTTCTTGTGGGTGGGGTGTTTGTCTGTGTGTGTGTTGGTGTGTTTTTGGTTTGTGGTGTGTTTTGTGTTGTGGTGTGGTGTCAGTGTTTGGGGTGTGTGTGTGTGTCTGTGTGTGTGTGGTGGTGTTTTTCCTGTGTGTGTGTCTGGTGTGGTTTGTGTGTGGTGTGTGTGTGGGTGTGTGTTGTGTGTCTGGTCTGTGTGGGGTTGTGTGTTGTCTTTTTTGTTTTGGTTGTGTTTGTTTTTTGGGGGTGTGTGTGTGTGTTGGTTGGTGGTGTTTCTGTGGTGGTGTTGTGGGTTTGTGGTGAGTGGGTGTTGTGTCTGGTGTGTGTGGTGTGTTTTCGTGTTTTGGTGTGTTTTTGTGTTTGTGAGTGTGTGTGTGTT
This sequence comes from Rapana venosa, assembly GCA_028751875.1. Taxonomy (NCBI): domain Eukaryota; kingdom Metazoa; phylum Mollusca; class Gastropoda; order Neogastropoda; family Muricidae; genus Rapana; species Rapana venosa. The sequence goes on from CM054163.1 coordinate 32,188,447, forward strand.
CTGTGTGTGTGTGGTGTGGGGTGTTGTGTGTGTGTGTGTGCCCTTGGTGTGGTGTGTGTGTGTGTTGCCCGGTTGTTGTGTGGTTTGTGTGTCTGTGTGTGTGTGTGTGTGTGTGGGGGGTGTGTTGTGGTGTTTTGGGTCTGTGGGGTGTCTTTTTTGTGTGTGTGTTGGTTGGTGTGTGGTGTGTTGTGTTGTTTTGTGTGTGTTGGTGTGGGTGTGTTGTGTGTGTGTGTGTGTGTGTGTGGTTTGTTGTTTTGTGTGTGTGTGTTGTGTGGGGGTTGTTTGTGTGTGTTTTTCTGTGTGTGTGTGGGTGTGTGTGTGTGTGTTTTTGTGTTCTGTGTGTGTTTTCGGTGTTGTGAGTGTGGTGTGTGTTGGGTGTCTTTTGGTGTGTGGTTTCTTTGGGGTCTGTTGTGTTTGGGGGTTTTTGGTTTTGGTGTTTGTCTGTTTTTGTGTGTGTGTCTGTGTTGTGTGTGTGTTTGTGTGTTTTGGTTTTGTGTGGTTGTGCTTTGTGTGTTGGTGCTGTTGTGTTTTGTTTTTTGGTTTTTTCTTTTGTGTGTGGTGTGTGTTGTGTGTGCCCTTGTGTTTGTGTGTTTGTTGGTGTCTGTGGTGTGTGTGTTGTGTGTGTGTCTTGTTGTGTGGTGTGTCTGTGTGTTTTGGGGTTTCTGTAGGCTTGTTGGGTGATGTGTGTCTTTTTTGTGGTGTTTTTGTTTTGTGTGTGGGTTGTGTTGTGTTTGTTTTGTTTTGGGGGGTTGTCTGTGTGTGGTGTGTGTGTGTGGGCTGTGTGGGTTTTGTGTGTTGTGGTGTGTTTTGGTGTGGGTCTGTGTGTGGGGTGGTCTTGTGTGGGTGTGTGTCTGTTTTTTTTTTTTTGGGGTTTTTGGGGTTTTCTGTGGTGTGTGTGTGTGTCTGTGGGGGTTTTCTGTTTGTGTGTTGGTGGGTTGTGTGTGTTGGGGTTTTCTGTGTTGTTTTGGTGTGTGTGTTTGTGTGTGTTGTGGAGGGGGGAGAGAAAAAGGGGGGAGAGAGAGAGAGAGAAGAGAGAAAAGAGAGAAAAAAAGGAAAAAGGGGAAAGAGAGAGAGAGGGGAAAGAAAAAGAGAAGAAGAGAGGGGAAGGGGAGAAAGAAAAGAGGAAAGAGAGAGAAAGAGAGAGAGAAAAAAAGGGGAGAGAGAAAAAGAAAGAAGAGAAGAGAGAGAGAGGAGAGAGAAAAAAAGAGAGGGGAAAGAGAGAGAGAGAGAGAGAAGAGAGAAAAAGAGAGAAGAAGAAAAAAAGAGAGAAAGTAGAGAAAAAGAGGAGAGAGAGAGGGAGAGAAAGAGAGAGGAAAAGAAAGAGAGAGAAAGAGTTAAGAAAGGAGAGAGAAAGAAAAGAGAGAGGGGGAGTGGTGATTTGAGAGAGAAGAGGGGAGAGTAAAGTGGGGATGAGAGAAAATGGGGAAGAGTCAGAGGGGAGAGAGGAAGGAATGAGAGAGAGAGAGAGAAGTGAGTGAGTGAGAAGGAGAGTGAGAAGGGGAGTGAGTGAGTGGGGGGAGAGATAGGCAAAAGTGCGAAGAGGGGGAGAGAGGGGGAAGGGGAGAAAGGGGAAAAAGAAAGGAAAAGAGAGAAAGGGGAGAAAAGAAGAGAGAGAGAGAGAAGAGGAAGAAGAAAAAAGGGGGAGAGAGACCAAACGCAAACGCAATTTTATTTCCCCGGGGGTTAATTTTAATTAAGAAACCAAGATTTTTTTTAAACCACCCCCTCAAAATGAAAAGAAAAGAAAAAGTTTTCCCCAAGAAAAAAAAAAACAAATTTATGATAAATATGAAAGTAAAACACACTTTGTTTCAAAAAAATTAACACGAGAGAGAGAATAGAAAAAACAGGGGACAGAACAGACAGACGACAACGGACAGCCCAGCAGACAGGCGGGCAGGCAGGCAGCCCAACAGATAAAGAAAGACAACAGAACAGGGGGAAACGATAGCAGCCTGAGATAGAGACAAAAATTTCCCGGAGACAAAGGGGGGAACAAAAAATAGGGAAACGGAAATAATGTTGTATTAATAATCTTGGGAAGGAGATTTTTTTTTATACCAAATTGTTTCTTCAAAAGATCTTGAAATTTTTTTAAAAATTTTTTTCAGTTTTTGTTTCTTTTTTATTTGGGTAGTGAACCTACCCCACCCACCCCCAAAATATGCTAGACTTGTTTAATATTTTTATCTTGGGAAAAAAAAAAAAAGGTAAAGGATAAAATAACCTAAAAGGAGGGGGGGAAAGGGGAGCCCCAAAAGGCCCTCATTTCTCTAGGGCCAGCTTTTTTAGGGCGGCCCCATCTCCCTCCCTCGCGCTTTTCCCCTTCCTGCCCCTAAAGAGGACGGGTACCCTTTTTCCCGCTGGTGAACGGGGGGAACGTACTGAAGCCAAGGCCGCAAACGTCACCCATCCAACTGGAACCCACCTCGACCTGCTTAATTTGGCGGGGGGAAAGGAGTGCTCCGCCATTGAGTACCCCGCCCGGGTTATCTTGGGTAGAGGTAATTAAATTAAAATGAAGGGGTTTTAAAAAAATTTTACGTGAAATCCTGTAAAAAAGGGAGGGGGTTTTCCCATGAAAGACCCTTATCATAAAACTCCTTTATTAAAAGAATTTGGGATTTTAAGGGGAAGAATTTTAAATATCTGAATGGTCACAACTTTTAAAAGGGTTTGTTTTGGGTTTAGGATAAGTTTGGGCGCGTTACCCCTTCCCCCCAATTTTAATTAAAATTTTTTTAAGAAAATTTTTTTGTTGGCCAAAATCCACGTGTAGATCCCATAATCTTTTGGGTTTGAATATAAGAAAAAAAGAATATTTTTCTGGCAAAAGGGGTTTGGGAAAATTTTTTTTTACCCCTTGGGGGTTTGGTATATTTTTGAGCAATTTTTTAAATGACGGGTTTTTGGTTTGGGGGCGACATAATAGGTTGTTGTCAATAGTTATTCCAAAATTTTGTTGATTTGAGACTTCTTCAATTTTTCTTTTTCCCAAAGAAGAAAAGGGAATTGCTTTAATTCTGTTTGTTTCTTTTCTTGTTAAATGAGCATTTAATTTTTTTTCTTGGATTTAAACCCCCCTATGGTTTAAGGAGTCCTTTTCCCAAAATACATTTATATCTTCTTGCAAATTGCAAAGATTCAAACGAGTTTAAAATGGTTTAAAAAAAGGGTGTCATCTCAAAAAAAAACCCCAGGAAGCTTTAGTAAATTAAGGGGAAAATATTAATTAAATAGGGAAAAAAAAAAAAGGGCCCAAGAAAACCCCGGGGACAAACCAAAAGTAAATTTAGTAAAAAGTCAAAAGATTAATTTTAAATAAACTTTTTTTTTGTCTTTAGAAAGGGAAGGGGAAAATAACGATTTAAGGGTTTAAGGTAGTTTTTTAATATACAATTTCCCTTTTTAAACAGAAATTGGGGGTCGATAAAATCAAAAGCCTTTCAAATCTTGAAAAAACTCCATAAAAATTTCCTTTTTTTTTTCATATTAAATAACCCCCCTGTCTATAAATTTTACAAGGGCAGTTTGGCTTTAGTGATTTTCCCCTTTTAACCCAAACGATTGGGGTGAAAAAGGGTGTTTTCATTTTAAAAGATTTTCGGAAAGGGATTTTTTAATGTGTTTCCCCTAATGGTTTTGAAAGGGCAGAAGAAATTTTAGATTTGGTCCCATATTAGAGGGGTCTGTTCGATCTCCTGATTTTACAAAAGGGAAACATTTTTTCCTGGCCCTTAAAAATTTTTTGGAAATGTATTTTTCCTTTTACAAAGATTTTTTTGATTATGGAGGGTCTTGCTATAAATGGTGCAGCTAAATTTTAGGATTTTAAAACCCTTCAAGCCCTCTAGGCCACAAGTTGCTGTTTGCTTAAAACTTTTTAAAGCAGTAAATACTTTAAAGCACACTCATACATGGAAAATTTTTAGTTCAGAAATTTAAAATTTTTTTTGCAGCAGAATCTTCTAAGACATTCAAATAAATTTTTTTTTTTTTGAGGGGTTAATTTTAAAATTTTTTTTTTGGGTTTTTTATTCTATCGGGGAAAAGTTCAAAGTGGTGGTTTAAGGCCAGCAGAGTTTCATCTAAAAAAGTTTTCTGTTTTTTTCAATTCTTTTTGGTTAAAAAGGTTGACCCGCTTTTTCCCCCCAGACTTTTTGTCTTTCTTTTTTTTTTGATTAGATCTTCGAATATTTCCTTTTTTTTTAGCGCCTTTGTAGTTAGGGTTTCATAAATTTTTTTGCTTTTTTTATTTCTTGAATTTTCCCTTTCCTTTTTTTTAAAAGATAATCTCCTTTTATAAATATGTTTTTTTTTATTTTTTTTGTTTACCGGGGGGTTTTTGGGTTTCGGAGTTGACTCTTTTAGTTTGAAATGGAGCATGCTATTAAAATACTGTAAAAAAAATTTTTACCATATTCTATGGAATTTTGGGGCAGTACAAGAATACCCTTTTTTAAAGGCGAAATTTAAAAAAATCTGAAAGAAATTCATTTTTTATTTAAAAATTTGAAAAATTCCTATTAAATGATTTAAATTTTTTTGGTTCAAATTTTTGGGAAAATTTTAAAACCTTTTTTTCACATGTAACACAGATGGGGAAAAAGATCATACAACCAAATATACCAAATTTCCAGAGAGAGAGAGGGGAAAGAGAGGGGAAAAGAGAGAAGGAGAGAGAGAGAGAGAAGGGGAAAAAGGAGAGAGGAAAAGGGAGAGAAAAGAGAGGGAGACGAGAAGGAGAGAAGATGAATGAGGGTTTGGGGAGTGGGAAAAGTGGGGAAAAGGGGAAAAAGAGGAGGAGAGAAGGAGGGGAGTGAGTGAGGGGAAAATAGGGAAAAAGTGGGAGAGAGGAGAGAGAGGAAAGAGAAGAAGGGAGTGAGGAGAGGAGAGAGAAGGGAAGAGGGAGAGAGAGGGGAGAGATTTAGGATAGTGAGAATTGGGGGAAAAAAGGGGGGAGAAGGAGAGAAAAGAGGTGGGGGGGAAGAGAGAGAGAAGGCCGGGGGGAAAATGAGAGGGGGAGAGAGATAAAAAGGGGGGGGGGGGGGAGAGAGGGAGGTGTAGAGGGGGTAAAAATTGAAAAGGCCCCCCCCCCCCCCCCCCCCCCCCCCCCCCCCCCCCCCCGGGGGGGGGGGGAAAAAAAAAAAAAAAAAACCCCCCCCCCCCCCCCCCCCCCCCCCCCCCCCCCCCCAAAAAAGGGGGAAAGGGGAAAGGGGGGGAGAGAGAGAGGGGGGAAGAGATAAAAAAAAAAACAAAAAAAAAAAAAAATGGGGCAAGGGGGGAGAGAGAGAGAGAGAGGGGAGGGTAAGGGGGAGAGGGGAGAGAGAGAGGAAGGGGGAGGGGGAATTAGAGAGAAGGGAAAAGCCCTTTTTTGGGGGGGGTGGGGGGGGGGGGGGCCCTTTGGGGGGGGGGGGGGTTTGGGGGGGGGGGGATGGTCCTTTTGGTTGGGGGGGGGGGTTTGGGGGGGCCTGGGGGGGGGGGGGGCGGGGGGGGGGGGGGGGGTTGGGCAAAAAACAAAAAAAAAAAAAAAACCAAAAAAAAAAAAAAAAAACAAAAACGGGGGGGGGGGGGACAAAAAAAAATTTAAAAAACCCCCCCAAAAAAACACACACACCCCCACATATTAAAAAACCCACCCCCCCCCCCACAAACCCGCACGTACGGGTGTGTGTGCATACAACTTTTACACTTACCTACACGGCACGCGCGCAGAGGACGGGGCCCACGTTCATTTTTTGCGTTCCTCAAACCCCCACCCTCACTCAGTTTTTTTTTGTTGTTTGTGTGTGTGTGTGTTGGGTTTTGTTGTGTGGGTGTCTGTGGTGTGTGTCTGTCTGGTGTATGTGTGTGTATTGTGGGGTTTTTATTCGGGGTGTGTATGGGGGGGGTATGGGGGGTTTTGGGGGTGTGTGTGGGGTGTGCTGTTGTGGTGTTGTTGTGGGCCGTGTGTGTCTGGGGGTGTGTGGCTCTGGGGGTTTTGTTTGTGTGGAAGGGGGGGGGGGGTTTGAGGGGAAGACAACGAATAAAGTTTTTAGACACAACACCCAAAGGGGGGAAAGGGTGGATTTGGGGGGATTGGGGGACATTGTTTTGTCCCTTTCCCCCACATTCTTAATCATTTAATGACCCTGTTTCACAGGGCGGGCCGGGCCTTTACACACAACCACACACCATACACACCATACACACCAATTTCACAACATACACACACACACAAATACACACACACACATAAAACACACAAAAACAAAACACAAAACAAAACACATACACAAAACCTTTCACATACACCAACAAAATTTACACACATAACACAACACATACACCCCACACATACTACACAAAACAAACACATAACACCCCATACAATACATACACACACCCAGACACACACATACACCCACACAGACAACACATACACCACACATACACACAAAATACACACACATACACACACAACACCCCATACACCATACACACACACTAATACAACACATACACATACACACACCTTTCACATACATAAAACACCCCAGACAAAACACATTCACACACACATAAACACCATACACAAAAAACACTCACAAAACTCCCACATACACACAAACACCACAACACACACAAACACATACACAAACCTACACATACAACACACACACAGACAACACATAAAACACCACATTTCACCCCATACACACCACACCCACATACACAAATTTACCCCACCCTATACACACACACTTTCACACCTTAAAACACAAAATACACACAAAACAAATTTCCCCTACACACACATACACAAACATACACACTACACACAATACACCCCAATACACACACATAACACATTACACACAAAATACAAACATAAAACACAAAACACACCACACAAACACACACCACATACACACACATACCACACATACACAAAAACATACACACACACATACACACATACACAACATACCACACCCCTACCCCACAAAGTACACCCCAAAAATACACATACACCAACAACTACACACACACATTTAAAACCCCAACACACATACAAATAACATACACACATCCCCACACATACACCAATACCACATACACACACATACACACACATACCACAAAACTCCCCAAAAATATACACACACAACACACATGCACACAAACACAAACACACAAACACACACACTTCACACACATACACACACCATACACACAACACATAACACACACCCAAAACACATACACACACATACATACATACACACAGTTTCACACACATACACATACACACATACACACACACATACACCATATACACACACATACACAAAAACACGCCAATTCACATACACACACATACCACACACACACACATAACACATAAAACACCACATAACACATACACACACCCTGCACACAAATACACACACAAGCACACACAAAAACAAACCAAAATACATAAAACACACACACATACACACATACAAACATACACACACACATTTTCTCCCCATACACACAAAAATACAAAACAAACAATAAAAAACATACATAAATTTCAAAAAACACACAAAACACACATTCACACGAAAAATGGAGAAGCTCTGAAACCCAAAAGCAGTGAAATTCTTAGGATATTCCTTTCTTCCCAAATTAAAAGTGGGTTTGCATATTTTTAAAAAAACCCAAAATAAAGCTAAAAAATTCTTAACTTCTTAAAAGTTTTCTTTTGTTTTTAAAAACCCTGGGGGAAAAATAAACTGTATTAAAGATCTTCCCTTTTCCCTTTTGGGGTTTAAAACTGTCTTATGGAAAAATATTTTTAGGGGCCCCCAAATTTTTTGCTTTTAGAAAATCCAATCTTGATTTTAAAGCATTTTCGACTTCTTTTGGGGGTACCAGCCCCATGCCTCATCTTTTAGGTACTTTTAAGGAAGTAGGATTCCCTTTCCCTTTTAAAAGAATATCGACAAAAAATTTTCTTTTGGAAAAATATTTCTTAAAAAAAGTAAACAAATGACAGCAACGTTGAAATTGAAGTCCGATAAAGTCTGCATTCAAATTTCCGGGAAAAAACAAGAACTATCAGCTGGGTTAATAAAAATTAAAAACTTACACTTCTCCCCCCTTTTTTAAACACAAACTTAAAAAAATAAAATTTGCAAAATCATACAGTCAGCTCCCTACCCACCTTGGGGAAATTTTTTTTTAAAAAACTTTATTTTGACATCAATTATTCTTCTTTAAGAAAAGCTAAAAATTTTTAAAATTCTTTCATCGTAGTAAAAGAACATATTTAAATACTTTTTCCCCGATCATCCAAAATCTATACTGATGGTCCGTTTTAAAAAATAATAGGGTGGTGCAAACTTTCTTATTCCACATTGAAATTGAACGAGCGTCTACCCGGGAAAAAATAAATCTTTTTATTTACAGCTAGCTAACTGCTATAGTGTTGGCACTTAACTATGTACTTTATTTTCCCCAAAGACATTTAAACATAATTTTTTGTGTTGTTTCTAAATCGGGTTTTTCATGCTTTAAGAAATTCCCACTTTTAAAGAAGAAAAGACCTAATCATTGAAATCAGGCATCTGGTACACTTTTTTTTTAATTTTTGAGGGAGTTTCTGGGTTTCTTTTTTGTTGGGTTCCCTACACACTGGTATCTTTTTTAATGAAAAAATTGACATCTTTTTTCAAAATATGGGGCGAGAAAAAAAAAATTTGTTTTTGTGAAATTTAAAGTTTCCTTATCTCTGCTAGGATACAGTTTGCCCACAAAAAAAGGGGTTGCGGAAGCACTTCAGAAAAAAATTTTAAAATTCTGGGAAAATTTTTCTCTAAAAAAGGGGTACAAGCCCAAAGTGATAGATTTCGAAATGCTTTTATTTCTAACAAAGTCGTGGGTTTGGGATAAAGTAGAAATATGTTATCCTTTTGTACGGGTTTTAAAATAAAAAGCTTTCAGGACAAAGTACGTGAAAAAATTTTTAAAGTATTTGTGGGGAAAAGATTACCAATAGTCATGTTTTTTTTGATTGTTGGGGCATTTAAAAAAATTTTTAAAATGTTAAAAAACCCCCGGTTTATCATGGAAACAGTTTTGTTTTTCTGAAAAAAAAACGTTATGTTGGCCCTTGTGTTTTGGGTTGGTAAAAAGTCCGATAATTCAGTTTTTTGTAGTATGTTAAAGTTGTTTTTAAGTTCGGGAAAATTACACTTTTTGTTATTGTTTTTCATTCTCTTTTTAAATTACTTTTTCCCGGCTAAAATCACTAAATGTGAATAGACGTTTTTAAATGAAGAAAAAACCCATACACACCATTTCACACACCTACAACACGCACGCACGCCAAAAAAACAATAAAAAAAACCCCAAACTTTCACACCACATACACACCACACATATTACACACTACACAACCCACACACATACAAAACACACACACAAAAAACACACAAAAAACCCCACCACACACAAACAAACATTCACACATACACCAACAAAATACCACACAAATAAACACATACCCACATACACACACACATACACAATACAAATAACCCCCAAACACAAATACACACATAAAACCAAAACCCCAAAACACACAAAACAACACAACACACACACACACTCACGAACACACACACACACCCCACCAAACACACCTACAAAAAACACACACACACACATACATACACCCCACACACAAAAAACACTAAAACATTTTACACACACAAAATACACACCAACACCCATACACAAAACCACACACACGTCACACACACACACACACACCACACCAAAAAAAAACCCACACCAACACCACAAAACACACACACACCAAAAACACACACACACACAAAAAACACACACACGCTCACACACACGGATAAAACCGGGGTTTGTACGGGGGGTTGGAAAAACCCCAAAATCACTTTTAACCAGAAAATTCCCCCCCCCCTCCCCCTTCTTATCCCCCCCCCTCCCCCCCCTCTCTCTCTCCCTCTGCCTTTTAAATCATTGGGGACAATCCTCCCCCCCAAACCCCCCTCCCCCCCCCTCCTCCCCTCTTTTTCCCTAAAAAGTTATTTTTTTGCGAAGGGTCTTGTAAAAATCACGGAAACAGATGAGAATTAAAAGGAATGCGAAAACCAGATACCCCAAAGTTTTCGGGCCCTGCCGTACCTTTTGCAATGTTACGAACGGCTCATTAAGTCAGGGGTTTTTTTGCTTGTGTGTTGGGGGGGGTTTGGGGTTTTCTGTGGGTCGTTAAGATTGTCGTTGGGTTTGGGGTTGT
>CM054163.1:32203752-32206252 GCA_028751875.1 Rapana venosa
ATGTCGAGACGTCAGCCTGACGTAGGTGTTGTTCCCACAGGTTGTGTCACGCCTTTCTATAATAAGCCCCATCAAACCCAGCCATGACAGCTGGAAAGAGCGCATGATGACGTAAGGGCATGATACTGCAGACTTCAGGAGAAAACTGGCATATTTCACGTCATAATCTCTTTTCTTTGTCGGTTTTTATTTATTCTGGCTTAGGTAAAAAGGGTTTGTCTGACGTCAACTCTGTTCATTCCAAACCTGAAAAGTTTGCTGCAACATTTCCAGTAGATCAGCTGGTGTTAGCATCAAGCAGCCCATGACAGTTTTACGTCAAGGAAGGACGGTTTCTTCTTCTTCGTCTAGGAGCGCTCAGACAGCGACTGCAGAGGTCCTGACAAAGTTAATGCTGGGGTTAGCTGAAGGCCTTCCAGGGGTCCGAAAAGCTTGCCCCTCATCAGCCCTCAAGTTTTATTGCAGGGACATAGATCACTATGGGGACGGGATAGCTCAATGGTCAGAGCACTCGCTTTTCCCCAGCCAAGTTAAGCAGCGTCGAGCGTGGTTACCACTTGGATGGGTGACGGTTTTCGCGCCTTGGCTTCAGTACAGTTCCCCCAGTTCACCCAGCTGTAAATGGGTACCTGCCTCTTTAGGGTCAGGGAAGGTAAAGCAGCGAGGGAGAGGAGATGGGCGCCGCCCTCAATATGCTGGCCCCTAGAGAAGTTGAGGTCTCTGATGCCTCGCTCCACTACGACCACATAGGTTAAGGGACACCTTTATCCTTTTACAAATTACTGATATATGTTTGGGAAACATTTTTTTACGTTTGAAGACCAAAGAGACCTATGTATCAATGTAGACCTCTGGGTTTAAACATAATTTATTCAAGAAAAAGTGTCACAAACACAGGGCATAACCTTGACAGGAAAACAGGAAAACTGATGATAGTCCTGTCATCATGGATGTACACACACTGTGACGGACGACTTCACGGTATTTGTAACAGATGACTGATTGATATACTGTCATTACCATGTACTTAAGGAAACCATTGAGCAAGTGTCATGAAAACAACCCTTTCAATCGGAGATGCAACATTCCAACGAGATGACCGTTTGACTGCTGTTCAAAAGGATGTAACAAAAGAAAGGATTGCACAAAAATAAATTTTGATCAATAATAATAATAATAATAATAACAACTAATGATAATAATAATAATGATAATAATAATATCAAAAGTAAATGTAAAGGTGTCCCATAACCTATTTGTGGTAGGGGAGCGAGGTGTCAGAGACCTCAACTTCTCTAGGGGCCAGCGTATTGAGGGCGGCGCCCATCTCCTCTCCCTCGCTGCTTTACCGTCCCTGACCTTAAAGAGGGCAGGAACCCATTTACAGCTGGGTGAACTGGGGGACTGTACTGAAGCCAAGGCGCGCAAACGGTCACCCATCCAAGTGGTAGCCACGTTCGATGCTGCCTAGCCTTAGCTGGAGGAAAGCGAGCGCTCCGACCACTGAGCTATACCGTCCCCCACCGTTCAATAAATCATCACCTTTTTGGTTTTTATTTCGGGAGAAGGTTGATATGAAGTAATAGGCGGGAGTGGTGTTTTTTTGGGTGCATTTCATGAGTTAAGCCCTGATGAAGCACGCTTGCGTTTAGCGAAAGACAGCATAACACTTAAAATGACGTCATCTCTCTCTCTCTCTCTCTCTCTCTCTCTCTCTCTCTCTCGCTGTCTCTCCAACTCAAAGTCTGTTGCGTGACATCGGCATTTGTGCGTAGTATGACGCTATCAATCAGATTTGCGTCATTTCAGGCAGCCTATATGATTGGAGCTTCTACGAAAACATGAAAAATCCCCTGTCTCAAATGCCTGAAATAGCCCAATTCATTTTCCCTTTATGACAGACAGACAGACAACAATAGCTGCTGTCTAAGCCTTTGACCACCACGACGATGACGAAGAAGAAATGCCGTAAATCTGCAGTAGGGGTTTAGAAACCGACGATGACATATTTTGAAACGTTGGCTAGTTTATTGAAATGACGTCACTTCACGTCCTGAATATTCAGTAGAAAATTCTTTGTTTTGTGCTGATTTCTAACGTCAAGCGTTATACCGCTTTCTCAGCAGTTGCTAAGAACGATAACTCGAAATTTAAAAAAAAGGGGAAGTATTTTCAATCGCACACATGCTTCTTCTATCGTTCGTTCTGTGAAAGCTATAATTTTCTCCTTGTTTTTAGACAACGGAAAGGGTTCTGTATAAATAAGATACCATATCACACAATGTGTCTAACAACAAACATTACAGATAATATAAATAACACATATTGTAAATGAATCGGTGATGGAGTGCTCCCCCTTCCTTGTGTGTTTGAAATGTAAAGGCGGGAAATTGAATTTCTTCCCTTAAATCGGATAACTCCGCTGGGACTCAAATATAATCTCAAAGAAAACAGTGTCTTCCCTTGGTCATGTTGCTTCCTAGTGCGTTTGTGTATTTTT
>CM054163.1:32211252-32216252 GCA_028751875.1 Rapana venosa
TCTCCTTTTTCTCTCTTCTTCTTATTCTCCTTCTTCTTCTAAGTCTATGTCACTCTGATTCAGTGTGGCCAGACACACAGCTTAGATCCATTCACACTCATGCGCACACGTGTGTGCACGTGCGAACAAGCAGGCAGTGTTCCAGCAAAGACTAGAGTAACCTCCCTTCTGTGGAGTGATAATTCGTTGCCTCAGCACTAATTATGAACACTCTTAACGTTCCCATAATTTTAATTTGTATCAATTCCTGTCTTTGCATACAAAACCCCCCAAGGCAAACAAAAAGTAGATGGTGGACTGCAAGACATTAAGAACACAAGCATGTCGCATTATTAAAGAATTTTGTGTTCCAAAAAATATGGATCTATTTGTAATTTCAACATGTCACCTCTGTTCCTTCTGGTGATGAAAGGTTTTTAAAATGCAGTTTCTGGAACTTAAAACACGCATAATTGATCAAACTAGCATTGATTTCATTTGGTTATAATTTGGATTAGAATGATCAGAAGAGATAGATAGATAAACAGATAGAGAAATAGACAGATAGACAGATAGATAGATAGATAGATAAATATATAGATAGATAGAGAGATAGATAGAAAGATAGATAGAGAGATAGATAGATAAATAGATATACAGATAGATAGATAGATAGATAGAGAGATAGATAGACAGATAAATAGATAGATAGATTGACAGATAGATAGATAGATGGACAAATAGATAGATACATAGATAGATAGACAGATAGATAGATAGATAGATAGGTAGATAAATAGATAAATAGGTAGATAGAGAGCATCTGTTACAGATGTGCATATGTTTTATTCACACACACATGCAAGCAGCATACACACACACACTCAACCAAAGCCACAGCACATGAAGCCACCTACTCCCCCTGACCCCCCCCCCCCCCTCTCCGACCCTCTCCCCCCACTTCCCCCTGCCCCTCCAATCCACTCACCAACAACCACCACACCCACATCCACTGCAGTGTGACTCATTCACAGAGCAGAAACACTGTCCTAACCACTTCACCACCTCCTTCCTTGCATAATGTATGTGACCTTAACCCCCTCACCCCCCACGCAGCAAAAGTAGGTCAAGGGCAGCTGGAAATAGCTTCTGTATTCCCTCTTTAGCATAATGTGAAACATAAACCCTTAAGGGTGGCATCCCATTATGTTTTTCATGGCTCCAATGCACATTTCTAACAACCGGTTCACAGGTAAATTCTGCACCAGATTGTAACTGTCAGACAGGCTTGTTACTGTTGTTGCTGTTGATGATGCTGTGGTTCCATACTGATTGTCTTCTTCAAGCAAAATGTTGACATTCATTGGTGTTCCTTCCCCCCATTCAGTGTTGTCTGGAGTTGGTCTGCCTTTGTTGTCTGTCATACAAGCAAAACTGGGTTGCGCTGCCGTTAAGCGCCTGACAAGTCAGGCCCAGCCTATCCGACTTCTGCCTGTTTTTACATCAGAGTGGTCGTTCTCCTGGACTGGCTGCTGTCACTGAGCTGCTGCGGAGTCCAGTCTGCTGCCCTGGAGGCCATCCTCCTCCTCTGCCTTCACAGCCGTTGGCAGACAGGTTCTCCTCTTCCGCCTGTTCCCCCACTGGGATGTCTGTCCTCTTGGTATCTGACCCATATCTGGGGGCTGGTTCCTGGGCACCAGAGTTTATCCACACACCAGGAGACTTGCACGCCGCACATTAAGGGAGCTAAGTCTGCTTCCGTGGAGAATTGTTTGATTTCAAGACTGTGTGTGTGAAAAAAAAGGGGCAGGAGGAGAATGGACCAAGAAGGCAGGAAAAAAGACAAGAAGGGAGGTGACAGGCAGAAAAGGAACAAGGCAGAAACAAGGAGAGGGATAGAAAAGAGGGAATTCCTAGCACAGAATTTCCAGAAGGTGGGGATGCTATCTGTACTGACAGACCCCACACAGGGGGGGGGGGGGGGGGGCAACTGTCATAACGACACCATTCTTCAGTAGAGAGGGGAGCTTGCAGTGTTCTGGAGTAGTCTAGAGTTACCTCCCTTCTGTGGAATGGCAATTAGTGGCCTCAGCAATTGATGTTACATATTTGCTGACAGTCAAATAATCCACTATCAATTTTCCCATATATGGAACTCTTTCAATTCCCTTCTTTGGATATAAGAACAGAGCAATGAAAAAGAAAATGCTGGACTGTAATACATTAGGAACACGAGCATGTCGCATTTTCACAGACGTTTGTGTTCCAAGCCTTTAACTGTGGTTTTAACGGCTTATGAACTGTCCATCTTGCCTGGGTAGAAAGCCTTTAAAAATGCAGTCTGTGGAGTTTTGAACAGATAGAACTGGTGAAACTAGAGTTGATTTCATCTTGTATTAGTTTTGATTAAAACACTGGGGGGAAAAGGAAGACAGTCACACAGACAGATGCAGACAGAGAGAGAGAGAGAGAGAGAGAGAGAGAGAAACACACACGAGAAGACAGACAGAAGACAGACAGACAGTAGAGAGAGAGAGCGAGAGAGAGAAGACAGACAGACAGAAGAGACAGCACAGAGAGGAGAGAGAGAGAGAGAGAGAGAGAGAGAAGAGAGAGAGAGAGAGAGTAGAGAGAGAGAAGAGAGAGAGAGAGAGAAGAGAGAGAGAGAGAGAGAGAGAGAGAGAGAGAGAGAGAGAGAGAGAGACAGACAGACAGACAGACAGACAGAGAGAAGAGAGAGAGAGAGAGAGAGAGAGAGAGAGAGAGAGAGAGAGAGAGAGAGAGAGAGAGAATGACAATGACAATGACAATAATTTATTCAAAAAAGGCCATGGCCCCATTTGAAGGGGTATATATCATTGGTAATGGTTTGTACATCCACACCTAAGTCCTGTACCTCCAACACATACATAACATTTTTGCAATCTAAAGGTAATCATGACATCATCGTTTCTCTTCTTTTGAAAGACTTATGCAAGTACATAGCAACATTTCGTATAGTGTTTTCATTGGTGGAGGACAAAAGTAAGACTAACCTCAATAGTGCTGGTCTCTTATAACACTTAGAAGGAATGTATTTTGTTCTTAAATCTTCCAGTGCTGGGCAACAAAAACAGAAAAGAGAGAGAGAGAGAGAGAGAGAGAGAGAGAGAGAGAGAGAGAGAGAGGAGAGAGCCTATCCATTACAGATGTGCATGTGCTTATTAAAAAAAACCGCACACACTCATGTACTCAAGCAAGACCACAGCACACAAAGCATCCCCCCCTCCCACCCCGGACCCCCCCCCCCCCCCCCCCCATCCATCTCACCAACAACCACCACACCCACATCCACTGCAGTGTGACTCATTCACAGAGCAGAAACACTGTCCTAACCACTTCACCACCTCCTTCCTTGCATAATGTATGTGACCTTAACCCTCCTCATCCGCCCCCCCCCCCAGTAAAAGTATGTCAAGGGCATCTGGAAATAGCCTCTGTATTCCCTATTTAGCATAATGTAAAACATAAACCTTTAAGCTGGCATCCCATTCTGCTTGTATGACCAGAGCCTTGATACAAGGAACAACAGCAGAGTTGGTTGTATACCCTGTTCTATTTAAGCTGTGTCTAGTTAAAGGTACAGGTGTCCCATAACTTATAAGGTCGTAGGGGAGCAAGGTATCAGAGACCTCAACTTCTCTAGGGGCCAGCATATTGAGGGTGGCACCCATCTCCTCTCCCTTGCTGCTTTACCTTCCCTGACCCTAAAGAGGGCAGGTAGCCATTTACAACTTGGGGACTGTACTGAAGCCAAGGCACGCAAACGGTCACCCATCCAAGCGGTAACCACATGACTTCTGCTTAACTTGGCTGGGGGAAAGCGAGTGCTCCGACTACTGAGCTATCCCAGGAGATTTAAAGTTTACAAAGTGACAGCCCTGACATGATCTCTGTGGTGTTAGGGACTATAAACAACAGGATTGGATTGATCTGTCAGTGTTTGTTCTGCTCCTTTCTGTGTGAAAGAAATCCTCAAGCAACGAGTGGTCAGGGTGGTAGTATTTCGCCTGCAGTGTTTTGGCATGGCTCTGACAGGGCAAGTAGGAGAAGTTGTAAGACCTGAAGGTCAAGTAAACCGCTGTCATACCATCTTCTGACCAAGGCTCTACAGCAGAGGGGTTAACACTCACCGCCTGTGTCCATGAAGTCCTGGGTTTGAATACCAGCAGCAGGGTCTGGTGAGGATGTTTATGACCTCCAGGTCCGCTTTTGTGGAAGAGTAGGCCTTTGTGTGTAGTTTAAGGATGACAAAATGAACAAAAGCGCTTACAGACGGGGACTGGTTGTAAAAATGGCCCACAGGTGCTTATTCTATTATCCTCAAAACAAAAAAAAAACAATAAACACACACACACACAATACACACACACAAACACACACACAAACACACACACACAAACACACACAAAACACACACAAACACACAAACACACACACACACACAAACACACACACACACAACACACACACACACACAAACACACAAACACACACACACAACACACACACACACACACACAAACACACACACACAAACACACAACATCTATAATAATCATCCTGGTAGGATTTTTCTAGGGTGGGTGGGGAATGAGAACACAAGGGTATAAACTACCACCCCCACCCCCCTTCCTAACTCCCTCCCTCCCCTAGCCCTCCCCTCCCCTTCCCTTCCTCACCCCCACCCCCGACATTACTCAGGAGGTTCATTCACACGGATATGTAGTTCAGTTAGCTAGCAATGCAGTTTACAAGAAAAATGCACACCCAAAGCAAAATGGTCTAATCCTCCCTCGAAAAACAAAATAAAACAAAAACAAACAAACCCCCCCAAAACAAAGGATGCATCCGTGAAATAAAATATATGTTCTGTCTGTGTATACATCTAATTATCTTCTGGTTGTTATTTTCATTTGGTTATGCTTCGGTTTCTTGTTGTGTTGTTGTTGTTGCTGTTGTTGTTGTTTTTGTTATTGTTG
>CM054163.1:32226252-32243752 GCA_028751875.1 Rapana venosa
AGAGAGAGAGAGAGAGCGACAGAGAGAGAGAGAGAGCGAGACTTCAGACTCCAGATTCAGACTTCAGAATTGTACTGTACATTGGCCTTAGGTTACAAGACAACTAAATGGTGGGCATGCAGATAAGACATTGGACGTAAGTAAGTGTTATAAACATGAGAGTGAGAGGAGAGAGAGAGAGAGAGAGAGAGAGAGAGAGAGAGAGAGAGAGAGAGAGAGAGGAGAGAGAGAGAGAGAGAGAGAGAGAGAGATGCCGAAACAGCAACACAAGCGAAAAGAAAAAAACAGACAGAGAAGGAGACAGTATCAGAGACAGAGAGGTGCTGGTGATACGACAGACAGAGACACACACACACACACACACATGACACACCCACACACCACACACACACACCGCGCGCGCGCGCGCGCGCATGCACAAACACACACAACATGTACACTTAGAATATCACGATCAGTCCACATAGGGACGCGCGCGCGCGCACACACAAACACACACACACACACTACACACACGCACACACACACTAAAACACACACACACACACTCACACACACACACACATTACAAGTGACAAAACACAAACTTTCAGTCTCACACAGGCATCTGCTCTTGTCCTGCATTTCTCCCTATCTCTCTGTCTGCCTTCCTCTTATATCAATTATATAATTATAGTGAACAGACGTCCAATCAAAGATACACAGAAGGAACCACAGTCTGTGACCTCACACAAAAACACCTCAAAGGTCAGGCAATGATTATGTAACTATTGTAAGGTGACCAATACGTAATATTCTAAGGTGGTAAAGGTGTCACATAACCTATGTGGTCGTAGGGGAGCGAGGCATCAGAGACCTCAACTTCTCTAGGGGCCAGCATATTGAGGGCGGCGCCCATCTCCTCTCCCTCGCAGCTTTATCTTCCTTGACCCTAAAGAGGGCAGGTACCCATTTACAGCTGGGTGGACTGGGGGACTGTACTGAAGCCAAGGCGAGATACATCGAGATAATTCTGAAAGGAATGACTATAAAATCTTGTGATCTTGACCCCATACCCGCTTCTCTTTTCGCACAGTGCCTGCCACAACTTATTCCCACTATCACTAAAATAGTTAACTCATCTCTTGTCTCTGGATATGTTTCTTCAGCTCTAAAAACTGCTATAGTCACACCTCTACTCAAAAAGCATGACCTTGACCCCAACATTCTGAAGAACTATAGACCTGTTTCCAACCTATCTTTTATCTCTAAAGTCCTTGAAAACTTAGTTCTGAAACAGCTCAACCACCACCTTCTCTCCAACAGTCTCCTTCCTGCGTTTCAGTCTGCCTATCGCGTCAACCACAGCACTGAAACTACCCTTGTCCACACCTTAAACACACTTCTATTCGCTTCTGACTCAGGGAAAATCTCTCTTCTTACTCTACTCCACTTATCTGCAGCCGTTGACACTAACAACCACTCTATTCTTCTCTCCCGTCTTCAAAAAACATTTGGTGTTACTAGTACAGTGAAAGAAGAAATCAAAAAGCGTGTGGGCTCCCAAGGACCTTTGCTCTTCACCATAAAGAGGAGAAAACGGATGTGTCTTGGTCACACCACGAGACACAACACCTTAGCAAAAACCATCTTGCAAGGAACAGTTGAAGGCAAGAGAAGAAGAGCCGCCAAAATAAATCATGGGTTGACAACATCAAAGACTAGACCGCCCAACCCCTGCAACACCTTCTACTAGCCACACAGGACCGTGAAGCATGGAAAAAGATCTCTGTTGCGTCTTCTCTCATGTCCCGCTACGTCCTTTGGGACATGGGACTGAGTGAGTGAGTGAGTACAGCCCTTACCTGGTTTACTTCATACCTTACTGACCGATTCCAGATAGTTGCAGTAAACAAGATTCAGTCAGTACCTGCCAGACTGGAATGTGGAGTTCCACAGGGATCTGTTCTGGGCCCTGTTCTTTTCACCCTCTACACTGCTCCACCCTCACATATAATTAACCGCCATCAGATCATCAACCACCATTTTTATGCAGATGACTCTCAGATTCTAAGTGACACTCCTAAAAATCTGCCTTCTCTCTTGACAAATATGTCACTCTGCCTTCAAGATATCCCAAATTGGATGATACAGAACAAGTTACAGCTAAATGCAGATAAAACGGAAACCATGCTTGTAGGGACCAAACACAAAATTTCTTTCATTACAACAGCTTCAATACAACTTGGCAATGCATCAATCCCTCTATCCACTGCTGTGAAGTATCTAGGGGGTCATTATTAACAACACACTCTCTATGCAAAAATTCATCACCCAGACCTGCCAGTCCTACTACTATCAATTACGGCGTATTAGTGCAATTCGAAAGTACCTGTCCACTGATGCAGCATCCAAACTTGTTATGTCTCTCATTATTTCACGTCTGAACTATTGTAATTCTCTGTTGGCTGGTCTACCAGCATCATTAATCCAATCCCTTCAACGTATACAAAACTCTGCAGCTCGACTAATCATCAGAAAGAAAAAAATCTGAGCACATTACCCTTATCTTGCGATCTCTCCACTGACTACCTGTGCCACAGAGAGTAAAGTATAAGATCAGTACCCTTTGTTACAAATGTCTCCACAAAACAGCACCCGCCTACCTCTGTGAATGTCTTCACCTGTACACTCCTTCTCGTTCTCTCCGCTCTGCTGCAGATACCTTGTCCTTACGAATACCTAGATTCAACCAATCCACCATTGGCCGTCGCTCTTTCTCTATTTCGGGTCCATCGATCTGGAATGACCTCCCTCTCTCTCTCTCCGCCAAAAGCCTTCTTATGACACTTTTAAATCCAGTCTCAAGACATATTTATTTCAAACCTAAGATTTTCCTCTCCTGCTTCATCTCATAGCTTTTCCCTGCCTTCAACAGCTGAGATTCTATTGCCCTGCCAGGTGTGACCTGTGTGTGTGTGTGTGTGCGTGTGTGTGTGTGTGTGTGTGCGTGTGTGCACATTTGGACTTGGTGGAACTGTTAACTGTTACTGGCTGTATGACTGTATAAGAATGAGTTGAGTGCAAACGCTTTGATTTGTCTTTGCAAGATATAGCGCTATATAAATTCCATTTATTATTATTATTATTATTATTATTATTATTATTATTATTAGCATTATTATCATTATTATTATTATTATTATTATTATTATTATTATTATTATTATTATTATTATAAGGCGCGCAAACGGTCACCCATCCAACTGGTAACCACGCTGGATGCTGCTTAACCTTGGCTAGGGGAAAGCGAGTGCTCCTACCACTGAGCTATCCCGTCCCCTTTTTAAGGTGACAACTACGTCACTATTCTAAGGTGACAGCTACGTCACTATTTAGGTGGAAACTACGTCACTACACTAAGGAAAGTTAGTCTTGGTACCCCGGAAGCGGAAACAAGAAAACTACCGCGGGGCCATCTATAAGCTTGTCGTTGATCCTCTTCCAGTTCCGGGACATCATTATCACTCTCTGTCTGTCAGTCTGTCTCTCTGTCTGTCTGTCTATTTATGCCTGTCTGTCTGTCTGTCTGTCTATTTATGCCTGTCTGTCTGTCTGTCTGTCTATTTATGCCTGTCTGTCTGTCTGTCTGTCTATTTATGCCTGTCTGTCTGTCTGTCTGTCTATTTATGCCTGTCTGTCTGTCTGTCTGTCTATTTATGCCTGTCTGTCTGTCTGTCCTTTTACGTCTGTCTTAGTGTTCCTGTGTGTGTGTGCGTGTTCACGCGCGCGCGCGCGCGCACACGCGCGTATGTGCCAAATTAGAATTGAAAGACGAAGAAAAGACTAATGAAGGGGTAGACGTTAGTTTTATTTATTTATTTATTTATTTATTTATTCATTTCGAGGATAATAGACTAAAAAGTCGTATGCTTTTTTACATCCAGTCCACCGTGTGTATTCAATTTTGTAAATTTTGTTATCCGTTCCCACCGGCACACTGTAGCCTACTCTTCCAAAAAGCGGAACGGGTGTTAACGTGTGCGCAAGATGTTCTGCGTGCGTTCGCACACGGGACCTCGGTTTATAGTCTCATCCGAAGAACTTTTGGGGAGAGTGGAGTCGGCACTGATGTTAACTCCAGAGGAAAAATGCTCTTGAACGAGATTCGAACCCAGGTCAGCATATCACGAATACGTCACTCTGACCACCAGGCTGTCCCGTCCCCTCGGAATGACACAGAGAGAAGTCGATGTTGTCCTTATTTTGGCAATACATGGGACGTGGCCCACACAGAAATCTGTGATGGTAACTGAGTGGCGGGCCCTGAACTAGCATTATTGTTGTTATTGCTTTAACATGTTGTGTGGAGATTGTCTTCAGCCATAAGGAGTTAGCTCTCAGCATAACAACTCGTATTGTCCTTTTTGATTAAGGCTAAACAAAATTCAGTGAAGTCGGAGTATGGATACCTACTTGGTGACGTACTTGAAAATTGGTACACAGGCTAACTTCTGCATACATCTGTACAACTGCATACACGCGGGGACTAGATGGAAAAAAGCTTATTCCATTATCCTCGAAATAAAAGAATAACATTAATAACATCTTAAAGTGTACTGTGGTCTGATTGCTTGAGTGTGGTGAGAGTTTTGTGGTTGTTGTTATTGTTGTTGTTTGTTTTTGTTGTTTCTTTATTGTTGTTGTTGTTTATTTATTCCCTGGCTAGACCTGAGAGATGCACCAATGGTGAAATTTTCTGCATTGGATTGTTTGCCCACCATTGAAGTGTGCTGCATACCGACTTCGGCAAAGAGGTCAAGGTGTCCCATAACCTATGTGATCGTAGGGGAGCGAGGCGTCAGAGACCTCAACTTCTCCAGGGGCCAGCATATTGAGGGCGGCGCCCATCTCCTCTCCCTCGCTGCTTTACCTTCCCTGACCCTAAAGAGGGCAGGTACCCATTTACAGCTGGGTGAACTGGGGAACTGTACTGAAGCCAAGGCGCGCAAACGGTCACCCATCCAAGTGGTAACCACGCTCGACGCTGCATAACTTGGCTGGGGGAAAGCGAGTGCTCCGACCACTGAGCTATCCTGTCGTTCGGGGATGATGTGTAAGTGTGACATCAGTGTGCATATGGTTTCTTCTTCTTTTTTATGTTTTGTCATCCGTACTTCATCTTCATTGTCAGCGGTTCATTGACCAAGATGGTGGTTAGGAGGATAATAATAACAATACTAATAAATATGATTAATATAGCTCTATATCTTGCAGAAAAAAATCAAAGCACCTGCACTCAACTCATTCTTACAAAGTCATGCAACCACTAACAAGTTCTAACAAGTCCAAAATGTGCACGCACGCACTGGAAAACCTGCACACACACACACACTCACACAAACAAACACACACAGTACACACGCACACACACATACACACACATACATACACACATACATACACACATACACATACACACACACATACATACACACACACAAACACACACACACAAAACACACCACAAACACCCACACCACAAACACACACACAAACACACCACACAAAACCCACACCACAACACACACACAAAACACACCCAACACACACACAAAACACACCACACCCCACACACAACACACACACACACACAACACACACACAACCACACACACACACAACACAACACAGCCCCTTCCCAACACACACACACACACACACACACAAACACACACACACACCACATACACACACAAACACACACACACACCACAAACACACTACCAACACACACACAACACACACACACTTACACACACACAAAACACACACACAGCTTACCACACAAACACCACACAAACACCCCCACCCCACAAACACACACACAACACACACACATCACCAACACCACACACAACACACACACACAAACACACACACACAACTTAACACAACCACAAACACACACACAAACATACACCACACACACACCACAAACACACACACACACACACACACACACACACACACACACACACAACACCACACACACAAACACACATCACACACACAACACACACACACACACATACACACACCACACTCACACACAAACAACACACACACACACACACACACACACCCACACACACACACACACACACACACACACCACACACACACACACAACACACACACACACACACACACTGTACCGCCCTTCCTCTGTAAGAGACAGGCAGGAGAACAGCATTTAATGAATGACATTCTTCACCTGTTCCTTTACTGCTCTACTCTCTCCCCTCCCCCATAAACATTCACCCTCCCCCACCCACCCACCTCGCCCCTGTCTCTGCCTGTCTGTTTGTCTGTCTGTCTGTCAGTCTCTCTGTCTGTCTGTCATTCAGTCTGTCTGTCTGTCTGTCTGCCTGCCTGTCTGTCTGTCTGTCTGTCTGTTTGACAGTCTGTCTGTCTGTCTGTCTGTTTGTCAGTCTCTGTCCCTGTCTGTTTCTCTTCCTCCTTCAGTCATTCTTCCATTTTCTGTTGTGCACGCAAACAAAAGTGTGTTTTTGTGTGTGTGTTGGGTTGTGTGGTGTGTGTGTATGTGTGTGTGTGTGTGTGGAAGTGTGGTGGTGGTGGTGATGTGTGTATGTGTGTGTGTGTGTGTGTGTGTGTGTGTGTGTGTGTGTGTGTGTGTGTGTGTGTGGAGGTGTTGTGGAGTGTGTTGTGTTGTGTGTGTTGTGTTATTGTGTAGGCGCGCGCATGCAAGTGTGTGTGTGTCTGCACGCATGCGAGTGTGTGTGTGCGCGCGCGCCTGCATGTAAGTGCGTGTGTCTGTGTGCGCGCAGGCGAGTGTCTGTGCGCGCGCTTGCCCTTCCCGCGGATTTCCGACTCTCACGTGAGGATTCACCATGACAAATCTTCTTATGGAGTGGGGGGGGGGGGGGGGGGGGTGGGAGGGCGGAGAGTGGGAGCGAGTTTGGAAAGGGGTGGTGGGTACGGCGGAACAGGAAAGTCATGGAGGATGAGGCAGCAGAAGAAAAGACAATCACCACCCGATGCCATCATTAATTTACCTGGTTTGCGGGGGAGGGGGGGGGGGGGGGGGGGGGGGGGGGGGGGCTGGGTGTGGGGTTTGGGAGAGGATAGCTTGTAGTTACAGTGGGTATTCGTGATCTGCTGCGGTTTCGATTCTCGTTCAAGGGATTTTACCTGGAGTTGAACATCGTGCAGACTCCCACCTCCCAAAAGTCCTTCTTTGGATGAGACTATAAACCGAGGCCCGTATGTGAACGAGGAAATAACATCTTGCCCACACGTTAAAAACCCGTTCCGCTTTTCGGAAGAGTATGCCATTGTGTGCCGGTCGGAACGGATGACGACAAAATTGACAAACCGCATACACACGGGGACTGGATGTAAAAAAGAGCACACGAGTGCTTATTCCATTATCCTCGATAAAAACAAAACAAAACATAAAACATGTCATCTGAGCGCTTTGATTTGTTACTTTACAAGATTCAGCGCTATATAAATTCCATACATTATTATTATTAATTATTAATTATTATTATTATTATTATTAAGGCACTGGCAGGTCTGCACTTGAAGTTGACCTGGGAGATGGTAACAAATCTCCGCACTTCATTCACCAGACGCTGCCGGGATTTGAACCCACAATTTCATGGATACATGGTGAGGGTTAGTTTATATTCAAGGCAGCCTACTTTTTGCCGATGATTTTCTGCAGAACTTTATACGTGTTGACATTTTCATCATGTACTGCATTCATTGCTGTACGCTGTGAATGGGTACCTGCCCTCTTTAGGGTCAGGGAAGGTTAAAGCAGCGAGGGAGAGGAGATGGGCGCCGTCCTGAACATGCTGGCCCCTAGAGAAGTGAGGTCTCTGATGCCTCGCTCCCTACGACCACATAGGTTATGGGACACCTTTACCTTTACCATTTTTTTTATACTGTATTGCCGTCTTCGTCATCGTTGCCTTCATTATCGTCGTCATCGTTTTTGTTGTTGTTATCGTTGTTGTTGTTGTTGGTGATGGTGTTGTCGTTGTTGTTGTTGTCCATTCCCCAGCTTAACACCCTGGGGATCTCCCAGCATATGCACTATGACTTGTTCCTGCCACTAGAGAATCACTTGGTGAACACATGCACACACTCCCCACATAGGGATGCCGGGGGGTGGCCAGTCAGTACAAACAGCATCCCCATCTTCTGAAAATGCTGTGCTAGCAATTCCCTCTTTTCTATCCCTCTCTTAGTTTCTGCCTTGTTCCTTTTTCCTTCTGTCACCACATCCTTCTTGTCAAGTTTCTGCCTTCTTGGTCCATTCTCCTCCTGCCTTCTTTTTTTTTTGGAGCCAGAAAGTCTTAAACGATTATATTCTCTCCCATGCCGAAGTCGGATGTGCTGGGCCTGACTTGCCAGGCGCTTAACGGCAGCGCAACGCATTTTCGCTCATATGACAGACAACAACAGTTGTTGTCTGAGCGTATGACGACGACGACGAAGAAGAAGAAGACGAAAGAAGAAGAACAAGAAGAAGAATTGCGAAGAGGAATTGCAAAGAAGAAGAAGAATTGCGAAGAGGAATTGCAAAGAAGAAGAAGAATTGCGAAGAGGAATTGCAAAGAAGAAGAAGAATTGCGCAGAAGAAGGAGGAGGAAGAGAAGAAGAAGTTGTTGTTTGGTGTTGTTGTTGTTTGGTGTTGTTGTTTGGTGTTGTTGTTTGGTGTTGTTGTTTGATGTTGTTGTTTGATGTTGTTGTTTGGTGTTGTTGTTTGGTGTTGTTGTTTGGCGTTGTTGTTGTTTGGTGTTGTTGTTTGGTGTTGTTGTTTGGTGTTGTTGTTTGGTGTTGTTGTTGTTTGGTGTTGTTGTTGTTTGGTGTTGTTGTTTGGTGTTGTTGTTTGGTGTTGTTGTTTGGTGTTGTTGTTGTTTGGTGTTGTTGTTGTTTGGTGTTGTTGTTTGGCGTTGTTGTTGTTTGGTGTTGTTGTTTGGTGTTGTTGTTTGGTGTTGTTGTTTGGTGTTGTTGTTGTTTGGTGTTGTTGTTTGGTGTTGTTGTTGTTTGGTGTTGTTGTTTGGTGTTGTTGTCTCGTGTTGTTGTTTGTTGTTGTTGTCTGTTTGTGTCTGTTTGTGTCTGTTGTTTGTTGTTGTCTGTGTTTATTTTTGGTTGTTTTTGTTTTTTTTATGTGTTGTTTGTGTTTTTGTGTTGTTGTCTTGTTTTGTTTGTGTTTTGTCTGTTTTTGTGTTGTTGGGTCAGGGTTGTTGTTTGTGTGTTGTTTGTTTTTGTCTGTTGTTGTCTGTGTTCTTCTTGTGTTGCTGTTGTTTTTTCTGTGGGGGTTGTTTGTGTTGTCTATGTTCTTTAATGGTCTGCTATGTGTCGGTTGTCTTTATGTGTCTGTCCTGTCTATTTCTTTTGTGGGGGGTTTTGGTTTAGGTTTGTGTTTACCTTGGGGGGGGTGCCGTTTTGGGGGGGGGGTTTGTCTGGGGGGTTTTGGAAAGGTTGTTGTTTATTGGGGTTTTTTTTCTTTTGTCAGTGTGGTGTTGTCTGTCTTCTCTTTTGTCTGTCTGTCTTTTTGGGGGTTGTCTGCCCGTCGTCTAGGTTTCGGGTCTATGTGTGCTGTCGTCTGTCTATGTGTCTGTCGGTCTATTGTGTCTGTCTGTCTGTCTTTGTGTCTGTTGTCTTGTGTCTGTCTGTCTATGTTTTTCCCTGTTTTTGTGTTTGTCTGTCTTTTGTCTGTCGGGTTGTTGTTGTTTTTTGTCTATGTTCGTCTGTCGTCTGTCTGGGTGTGTTTGGGTTCTGTCTGTGTGCTGTCTTGTGTCTGTTTGTTCTTCTATGTGTCTGTCTTTTTGTCTGTCTGTCTGTCTTGTGTCTGTCTGTGTGTCTGTCTGTGTGTCTTTTTCCCTGGGGTGTCGTCTTTGTTTATGTCTTTGTCTTTGGGTTGTCTGCTATGTTCTGTCTGTTTTGTTGCTGTCTAGTGTCTGTCATGTGTCTTTTTCTGTCATGTTCTGTCTGTCTATGTGTTTTTGGGTGTGTGTGTGTGTCTGTTTAGGGTTTTTGGGTTTTTATTTCTGGTGTGGTGTCCCTTTTTTCTTGTGGTTGGGGTTCTGTCTGCTCTGTCGTCTGTCGTCTATGTGTCTGTGTTTGGTGTTGTTGGTTGTTTTTTGTGTGTGGTTGTCTGTCGTTTATTGTTGTTTCTTCCCTGTTGTTTTGTTGTTGTGCTGTTTTCTGTGTGTGTTGTCTGTCTGTCTCTGTCTGTCTGTCTGTTTGTGTGTCTGTTTTGTGGTACTTGGTTTTCTGCAGGTGGCTGTCAGGGGCCGCGGGGGGAAGGTTTTGTGGATTTGGGCATGGGGTTGGCCGCAACCCCCGGCCTCTGCTCCTCCGCTTGCTGGGCTGCCTTTAAAAAAATGCTTTCCCTCCCTCACGTCGGCTCTGGTGCCCCCTTCTTGGCGGGCTTTTTGCTATGTTCCCGGGAAAGGCGGCGGATGTTGTTGAAAAAGGTGTGTGGGCGAAATGTGGACCCATTTTTTCCGTCTCTGCTCGTTGCGTGTCCAGCCCAGGGGAGCGGCCACAAGGGTGGGCCCAAAAGCCTGTGTAAAAAGTGGCGCCCCGTCAAGCGGTTTTGTGCCGCCTTGGAGGGCCGCCTAGGCCTTGTGTGGTGCCAAAAGTTCGCATGGGGCATGTGGTTCTGTTTAAAAAAACCTGCTTGGGGCCTGGCCCCTCTTCCCCGGGGGCCCGGCCCCCGGGGGCTGGTTTTTGCCCCGGGGCGTGGGGGTTTCCGTTTTGGGACAAGCGCTGTCCTATGCCCACCTTGTACCCACCATCCGCAAAGGAATTTTGCCTGGGGGGCGTAGACCTTCCTAAAGTGGTGTGCGCTCGGTTTGCTTGCGTGGCGGGGTTTGGTGGGTGTTGGTTTTTGGGTTGGTCTATGGTCCCCCCTAAGTTCCCCTTCCTCGTGGTGGTCTTCCTTCCTGCGCCCTGGGTGGGCTGTTTTGACGGGTTCTAAAACCATCCTTCCACCATAAGGGGAAAAAGCTAAATTAACACCCCACGTTCCCAGCGCGGGAGTGATTGCCAACAACCTTTAAATCCAGAAAGCAATTCCCTGCTGCCAGGGGAAAAGCACCCGGGAAAAAGCTGATTTTTACAAAGGGGTTTGGGCAGAACTGACGAAAACTTCATGCTTTTCCAAGTCGTTCCGCAAGACCCCCAAGCAAAAAAGCCCCTAACCCCCAAAACAAACAAAGGAAACACCAGGCCTTGAAGCCCCGAGGAATAGCCTGCTGTCCATGCGGGCGGCCCGGAGATTGTAACCCTAGAGTCCCCTTGGCAAAGGACCTTTTTCAGAAAAAGCCAATTGGTTGGAAAACGCGGTTGACATTGTTTGCCCCAAATAAAAAAAGTGCAGGAACAAAACCCACTGACTCTATCCCCTTTTGTACTAAACCCTTTGGCCTTTTTTGTAAAGGGGGGTCATAGAATCATGGCGAAGACGGCCCCCAAAAAATCATCCCATCTACTCGGGGTTTTATTATCGGCAAGACAAGACCGGAGAGGCCCTTGAACCATTTCCCATCCCCAAAGGAGTAACAGGGGCGTTTTCTTGCTCCCACCTTTGTCAGCTTTCGCTGCTGTCAAGGGTTTTCAGAGTTCGGAGTTGGGGGTCGCATAGGACAGGTTTAAGGGATGGATAACCTTCAATTCAAGGCTTAAACAAAAAAAAAAAGGCCAACGTACACAACGGGATTCCTGTTCGGGATTGGCCCAATTGCGGGGTTTCGAGCCACTTTGGGCAAGCCCTTTTAAAGCCTGATGCTTCGACAACTTTGGGTTGCACAGTCAAGAATGGGGGAACAAAACCACCGGGAGCCCTCGTTAAACCCAAAACTTCTGTAAAGGCTAAAAACCCAAAGAGGGCAAAAAATTTCATCCCTCTCCCGCCCAGTCCATTGTGTGAGGTAACAAGACCGAAAGAAACGTCCTTCCCAGACCAAAGGGAAGTGGGGCAGGGGCTCTCACAGACCCTAAAGGTTAAAAAGCGTAGTGTCAAATCTTTTGGCTCAGGTAAAGGACCTCTACCAAGCCAGAAAAAAAAGCTAAATTCCCACCCCCTGTTTGGAAAAAACTGTTTGGCTCAAGGGGAAAGTCCAGGGACACTGGGTGCTCACTTGTAGCAAACCCCCCAGACCCACCCCCCTGATGCAGACCAGGCTTCGTGGGCAGGCCATGAGTGAGCCCCTCGGGCCCCGGAAACTTCTGTTGGGAACTCGAGGAAAGGCTCCAGGGGGCGAAAAAGTTTCAAAGGACATTAAAGCCTCACAAAAACCCTCAATGTTTGCTTTTTTTCTCCTTTTCGCTTCCGCCTGTCTTTCTCTTCCCCTTTCCCCATCTGTTTGCGGTTTTTTGAAGTGTGTTCGGTGCAATATGCTCTGTTTCGGTTTTTTGCTGCCGGTAGGGGGAGCTTCGGCTGTCTCCTCTGTGGTCTGTCTTCTGTGGGTCTGTCGGCCGGCTGTTTTTCCCCTCCCCCCTCTTCTGTGCCCGTTTTTTTGTGTGTTCTTTTTTGTTTTTTCTGTTTTTGTCGTTTTTTGGGGGTTTTGGTGGTTGTGTGGTCTGGGTCTGCCGGTTTTGTTCCCGTGCGTCTGCGTTGTTTTCTCTCTCCCTTGTTTTGGTTGTTAGATTGTTTGTTTTTCGGCTGGTGTGTGCGTTTTGTGTGTGGGTGTGTGGTGTGTGTGGTGGTTTTTGTGCGTGGTGTTGGGTGTGTTGCGGGGGGGTCGGTTTTTGTGTGCGTGTGCGTTGTGGGTGGTGTAGAAAATTGTGTCAGGAGTCTGTTCTTTTTTTCTGTGGTTGTTTACCCCGAGTGGGGGTGGCTGTTTACTTTTGCCGCTTGTTTTGTATCAAATTCAAGCTCTTTTTAAAATCTTTTTATTAATTAGTTTTCAGAGTTCAAAGGGACTATATCTCTATACAAGGTATTGAGTAAACAAAACACCAATATAGTTATTATATGATTGTTGGTGTAGAGTTTGGTGATGATATTTTTGGTGATGGTGGGGTAGGTGGGGGTTGAGTGATTGGTGGGGGGTTATTTGGGGGTTTGGTGGTAATGGGGGTGGTGGTGTGGGGGGTGGGGGTGGTGGGGTGGTGGTTGGGGGTGGTGGGGTGGTGGGGGGGGTGGTTTTTGGTGGTGGTGTGGGGGTATGGGTGGGGGGGGGTGGGTGGTGGTGTTGGGGGTTTTGTGGGGTGGGGGTAATGGTGTGGTGGTGTGGTGGTGTGGTGGTTGTGGGGTGGTGGTTGGTGGTGGTGGGGTTTTGGTGTGGTGGTTGGTGGGGTTGTGGTGGTGGGGTTTGGGTGGAAATGGTGGTGGTAGGGTGGGGGGGGTTTTGGTGGTTTGGTGGTTGTGGTGGGGTAAGGGTGTGGTGGGGTGGTGTGGGGGTGGTTGGTGGGGTGGTGGTGGTAATGGTGGTGGTGGGGGGGTGGGGGTGAGGTGGTTGGTGGTGGTGTGGGGGGTGGTGGGTATTTTTGGGGTTTGGTGGAAATGGTGATGGTGGTGATGGGGGTGGGGGGGTGATGGGGGGGTGGTGGTGTGGGGGTTTTTAGTGTGATGTGATGATGATAGGGGGGGAGGAGGATAGGAGGAGGGGATGGGAGGAGGAGGAGAAAAGCCCCACGACGATGATTTCATCATACCATTTGTCCTCCACCCCCCATTCCCCCCCCACCCACCACAACCCCCCATCACATAACCTTTTAACCCCACCCACCTTTCCACCACCCCCCACCCACCCCCCCCATTTTTACCCCATCAACCTTTCCCCAAGTCAACACCCAGGTCCCCTCATCAGAGCTCCAAAGCAAAAGAAAAAAAATAAACCACCCCTCACCACCACCACCTCCCCCCACCCCCCACCCCCCAAAACCCGAACATGCAGGTTAAAACCACCTCTTTTCCATGGGTTTGGAAACTTCGACATCCTTTACGTTGGTTTTTGGGGCCCCATTCTGCAACCCTAACAAAAGGCCAACCCTCCCCTGTGGGATAATTACCTCAGCCCCGCAGGGGACCTTAGGGGTGGCCAGCAGAAAACTCAACCCCCCCCTTGTCGCTTTTTTAAGGTAGATTTACAAAAAAAAAAAACTATGAAACAAATAAACAAACCTCTTTTTTTTTTTTATCGTGGTCTTTAAATGCTTTTAACAGTAACTATAAAAAGATGACAAAAAAAAACGAAAAATGAATACACACGGGGACTGGATGTAAAAAAAACACTAAATCTTTGTTTTCCCTTACAGCGAAATAAAAAAGTAAAAAAATAAAATAAAAAAGGAAAGATACAAAGTTTACCAAAAACTGCATCACACGTGGACGGGTAAAAAAAAAAGCACACAATCTTTTTTCCATTATCCTCGAAATAAACGAGTAAATAAATAAAATGGGAAAAGGTGCAAAATTTATCCCCCCCCCCAAAAAAGCTTAACAGGGGGGGGTTGTAAAAAACCCCATAATGCTTTATTCCCTTATCCCTTGAAATAAAAGAATAATAAAATAGGAACGGATGACAAAAATTTTCAAAAAAATGCATACACACGGGGCTAAAGAATAAAAAAAAACCCCTTTTAAAGCTTTATTCCATTATCACGAAATAAAAGCATAAATAAAATAAAATAGGAAGTTGACAAAAAATTTACCAAAACTTGATAACCGTGGGCTGCATTACAAAAAAATGAAGCATTTTCCCGAAAAAAAAGAAGAATACTAAAATAATTACAAAAGTATATTGTCTGTCTTGATTTAAAAAAGCGTTTTAAAACGCCAACAAATCAGGGCCCGAATGGGGGGAGAAATTTTCATCTTTTAAAAAACCTTTTTGGGAAAAAAAAAGAGAAATGGCCCAAAAAGGCAAAATAGACACAAAGGAGGGGGCAGGAAAAAAGAACAAGGGGAGAAAGAAAAGAGGGAAGAAAAGAGGGGTTTTTTGCCAGGTTTCCAGAAGGGGGGGGGGAGCATTTACTAACGGGCCCCCCGTATCCCCCCCAAAAAAACAAAGCACCTTATCCATTCTTCAAAGGTGGGCAAAACCCCAAACCATCTTTTTTTAAAAAAGGCAATGGCCCCCTTGAAAAGGTTTTAAAAAATTTAAATTCCCCCGTAACCCTTGACTAATTTGATTTGCTCAAGGTGTCCATAAGGGCCCTGTTTTTAGTCAGGTGGCTCATGGGGCTCCGTTTTTACTTTTACATAGCATGGTATGCACACAGGGGCTTCAGGCACGTTCCTTCTCTCTTGTGTCTCTGTCTCTCTTCTCTCTCCCTTCTCTCTCCTCTCACCCCACATGCACTCACACACCTGCGGCATGTACAGGGGTGGGCTTACACAAACAGGGGAAAAAGCCAAAGAATGTTGGTCATGAGTCAATGCTTGTCTCTGTATGTTTTTTCACACCATGCTAATAATGCTTGTCCCGGTTTTTGTTTAATCAAAGTCAAGGTCAATTTCCCTTGTCCCTGCTGCTGTTTATATCTCGTCATGTGTCAAACCATTGTCCCCGCATTTGTTTTTTATCAAAGTCAAGTGTCAACCCTTGTCCCGCAGGTTTATATCAACGTCAGTGTCAAACCCTTGTCCCTGCATGTTTTTATATCAACGTCATGGTCAACCATTGCCCTACTGACGTTTACACAAAATATGGTCAATCATTGTCCCCACTGACTGTTTACACAACTCATGTGTCAAGCCATTGTCCCACTGACTGTTTAACAACTCAGTGTCAAACCATTGTCCCTACTGACTGTTTTAAAAACTCATGGTCAAACCCATTGTCCCCACTGACTGTTTACAAACGATGTGTCAAACCTTTTTCCCCCTGACGTTTAAAACGTCTTGTCAACCCTTTCCCCTGATGTTTAACAACGTCAAGTGTCAAAGCCATTTCCCCACTGCTTTTACACAAAAGTCTGTGTCAATCCCCTTTTCCCTACGATGTTTCCAACGCATTGTCATCCATTGCCTACTGACTGTTACACAACGTATGTTCAAACCTTTCCCTACGTGTTTACAAACGTCCCTTGTCAAACCCTTGTCCCACTGACTGTTTAACAAATCTGTGTCAAACCATTGTCCCAACTGACTGTTTACACAACGTCATGTTCAACCCTTGTCCCTATGATGTTTACACAATCATGTGTCAATCCATTTCCCTACTGCTGTTTCACAACGTATGTTCAATCCATTGTCCCTCTGATGTTTACACAACGTCTGTTCAATCCATTGTCCTACTGACTGTTTACCAACGTCTGTGTCAATCCCTTTTCCCTACTGTGTTTACACCAAGTC
This sequence comes from Rapana venosa, assembly GCA_028751875.1. Classification (NCBI taxonomy): domain Eukaryota; kingdom Metazoa; phylum Mollusca; class Gastropoda; order Neogastropoda; family Muricidae; genus Rapana; species Rapana venosa. The sequence continues at coordinate 32,242,583 of CM054163.1, forward strand.
TTGCAATCCATTGTCCCCCACTGCTGTTTACACAACGTCTGTGTCAATCCATTGTCCCTACTGACTGTTTACAAACGTCATTGTCAAACCATTTCCCTACTGAGTTTAACACGTCTGTGTCAATCCTTGTCCCTACTGATTTTACACAAATCATGGTCAATCCCTTGTCCCTATGACTTTTACACAACGTCATTGTCAATCCTTGTCCCCCAGACTGTTTTCACAAAGTCATGTGCAATCCATTGTCCCTACGACTGTTTTTCACAAACGTCATGTGTCAATTTTTGTGGGGGGGGGAGGGGGGATGCCTTTGGTTTTCGTGATGATTCGTAATCTGTGACCCCGGTTCGATTCTCGTCAAAGGGTTTTTCCCCTGGGTTAAATCATGCCCACTCCCCTTCCCCCAAATCCTTCGGGGAGACTATAAACCCGGTCCCCTTGGGAACGCACGCAGAACACTTGCGCAACGCTACTACCCCTTCCGCTTTTCGGGGGGGCCATTTTGTGCGGGGGGGGCGGGTGACTAATTCAAAACTGCATACACCCGGGACTGGATGAAAAAGCCGATGTTATTCCATTTCCTGATAAAAAAAATACAAAAATGTAAATAAAATGGAGGGGGAAAGTTTCTGGCCCCAAAAAGGGATTCGAAACCCCCGCCACTTCCACCCGAACTTTGGGTTTCTAAAGGGGCTTCCTCTAACCACCGACCACCTTCAGAGGAGTAGTGGAGCGTATGTGTTTAATCCAGGGGAAAAATCCTTTAAAAAATCCTCCGTGGTGGCTCGATCCCCCGTCAGTAATAATAAATTAAAAAAAATAATAATAAAATAAAATAATAAAATTTTAAAAATAATAATTATGGAATTTTATAGGCTGAAACTTTTAAAGCAAAAAATTTAAAACGCTCAGATTTTTTAAAAAACGAGGGTAATGGAAAAAAGCACTAGTGCTTTTTTTCATCCGTCCCCCTGTGTATGCGGTTTTGAATTTTGTCATCTTTCCCACCGGGACACATGGCCCACTCTTTCGAAAAGCGGAAAAAGGATTTTAAGTGTGCGCAAAATTTTGCAGCGTTCGCCACGGGCTGGGTTTTATAGCTCATCCAAGGACTTTGACATTTAGTTTTTTTGTTGTTTTTTGTCAAACTGGGGGAAAAAAGGGGGGGGG
>CM054163.1:32248752-32253752 GCA_028751875.1 Rapana venosa
CCTTCCCTGACCCTAAAGAGGGCAGGTACCCATTTACAGCTGGGTGAACTGTACTGAAGCCAAGGCTCGCAAACGGTCACCCATTCAACTGGTAACCACGCTCGACGCTGCTTAACTTGGCTGGGGGAAAGCGAGTGCTCCGACCACTGAGCTATCCCGTCCCCTTTATTCAATGTACCATCTGAAAATAAAAGTTTGACTGTGACTTTGACACCCCCCCCCCACTACACACACCACTCCAACAAACACCCCTGCCCCATCACACACACACACACACATCCACCCCACTACACACACACAAACACACACAACACACACACCACACACACCACACACACACCACACACACACACACACACACACACACACAAACACACACACAAACACCCCCCCCACACACACAACGCACAAATACCCACCCCCGAAACACCCCCCCCCAGTCCCTTCCCCCCCACACACACAATACAACCCCTACCCCCTCCCCCCCCCCCCCCCCCTACACCCCCAAAAAAAAACCAACAACAGCTGAACATCCCTTAGCCTAGCTTAAAGGCTTGCCGCTAAAGGGGAAGGTTTATTTCAGACCCTACCCTGCACCCAAACCTGGGGTGACATGTCACTGCTGTGACACCTGACATCGTCATGACACTCCTGCACCTTCTGGTTAAACAGGCGTCCTCTAACTGATCAGATATCTCTCTGTCTCTGTCTCTGTCTGTCTGTCTGTCTGTCTCTGTCTCTCTCTCTCTCTGTGCTCCACTTCAAACCAAAAGAGTCAACTATCAATCCACACCTCCATGGCTGACAAAAGAAATACAAAAACATATTTATCAAAGAGATTATCTTTTGAAAAAAGGAAAGAATCAAGAACATAAAAAGCAAATAAATTATGTAACCTACCTACTACGCGCTGAAAAAAAAGAAATACTTCGAAGATCTAATCAACAAAAAGAAAGACAGCAAGTCTGTATGGAAAGCTGTCAACCTTCTTACCAAAAAGAATTGTAATAAAACAGAAAACGTTTTAGATGAAATCTCTGCTGATGACTTAAACCACCACTTTGCAACTATCTCAGACGGAATAATAAACAATGATAACTCAAAAACTAATGACTTGAATATCTTAGAAGCATTCTGCTGCAACAAAAATATTAACTCTGAACTAAGAATTCCATGTATGAGTGTGCATGAAGTATTTACTGCTTTGAAAAGTATGAAGCAAACAGCAACTTGTGGCCTAGATGGTTTGAATGGTAAAATCCTGAAATTAGCTGCACCAGTTATAGCTGAGACACTCACATACATCTATAATCTTTGTATAAGCAAAAATACATTTCCAAATATGTTTAAACAGAGTAAAATTATTCTTTTGTATAAATCAGGAGATCGAACAGACACCTCTAACTATAGGCCCATCTCAATTCTATCTGTCCTTTCAAAACCATTAGAGAAACACATTAATAAATGCCTGTCTGTCTGTCTGTCTGTCTGTCTGTCTGTCTATCTATCTATCTATCTATCTATCTACCTACCTACCTTCCTTTCTATCTATCTATCTATCTATCTATCTATCTATCTATCTATCTATCTACCTATCATCTATCTACCTATCTATCTCTCTCTCTATCTCTCTATCTCTCTATATATCTCTCTATCTCTCTATCTATCTATCTATCTATCTATCTCTCTATCTCTCTCTCTCTCTATCTCTCTCTCTCTCTATCTATCTATCTATCTATCTATCTATCTATCTATCTATCTATCTATCTATCTATCTATCTATCTATCTATCTAGTGGATCGGTGGTCTAGAGGTAACGCGCCTGTCTAGAAAGCGAAAAGTCCGGGTCGGAAGTGTGCGTGGTTCGTATCCCGTCTGGGCCCGAAACTTTTCCCCCATCCATTAGACCATGAGTGGTGGTCTGGGCGCTAGTCTTTCGGATGAGACGATAAACCGAGGTCCCGTGTGTTACAGAAAATTATGCAGCGCACGAAAAAGAACCCACGGCAACAAGAGAGTTGTCCCTGGCAAAATTCTTAGAAAAAAGCCACTCTGATAGGGAAAGAAATACAGTTGCAGACAAACAAAAAACAAAGGGGTGGCGCTGCTCTTGTGGCGACGTGCTCTCCCCGGGGAGAGCAGCCCGAATTTCACGCAGAGAAATCTCGTGACTTAAAGAGGTATAAATAAATAAATAAATAAATATCTATCTATCTATCTCTCTCTCTCTCTTCTTTTGTTGGTTTGGTTTTTCTTTCTCTTTTGTTTGTTTGTTTGTTTTGGTTGTGGGTTGGTTGTTGTTGGTTTTTTTTTGGGGGTGGGGTGTTTTTAGGGTTTTCTTTTATTAGTTTGCTTTCGGGGGTGGGGGGGTTAGTTGTTGGGGGGGGGGGGGGGGGCTGCTATGGAAAGGGTGATTTCCCCATGTTTCTACTGTGAGGCTGTATAAGTGTTGGGTTATTATTAAGATGTATCCCTACAGGCGGGGACTGGATGTAAAAAAGCACATGAGTGCTTATTCATTATCCTCGAAATAAAAGAATTTGTCATTGTCATTGTCATTGTCTCTCTCTCTCTATCTCTCTATCTCTCTATCTCTCTCTCTCTATCTCTCTCTATCTCTATCTATCTATCTATCTATCTATCTATCTATCTATCTATCTATCTATCTCTATATCTCTATCTCTCTCTCTATCTATCTATATCTATCTATCTATCTATCTATCGACATGTCTATCTCTCTCTATGTATCTATGTATCTATGTATCTATCTACCTATCTATCTATCTATCTATGTATCTATCTATCTATCTATCGACATGTTTATCTCTCTCTCTATGTATCTCTCTATGTATCTATCTATCTATCTATCTATCTATCTACCTGTCTATCTATCTATCTATCTATCTACCTGTCTATCTATCTATCTATCTATCTATCTATCTATCTATCTATCTATCTATCTATCTATCTACCTGTCTATCTATCTATCTATCTATCTATCTATCTATCTATCTACCTGTCTATCTATCTATCTATCTATCTATCTATCTATCTATCTATCTATCTATCTATCTATCTATCTAATTCGTCTGTTTTCAGTGCATGTGCAGGGGCGGGGGGGTGGGGAGGGGGGGGGGAGCGAGCGCATGTCCGGTTGTGACGTCATGTGACGTGACGTATCTCTCCACTTGCGTCACAACCAATCGCCTTTTTGCTCTATCACCAACGGAGTGGTTCTCAAGTCGTTTTCCTTACCTGTGCATTAAAAAAAAAGTCGGTTGGGGGGGGGGGGGGTATGTGAGGGACAGGGAGGGGGGTGGTGGTGGTGGTGGTGGTGGAAAGGGGGGGAGGTGGGGAGGGTTGGGGGGAGGGGGATCAGTATACAGGGCATATGCACTTTTGGAAATGTTGAGCTGGAATATTTTTCCTTTTTTTAAATTATGGTTTTGTTTTTTGGACTGTCACTGGATTAGTTTTTGTCACTTTTCTTCTTCTAACCTCTCTCTCTCTTTCTCTCTCTCTGTGTGTCTCTCTCTCTCTTTCTCTCTCTCTGTCTCTCTCTGTCTGTCTCTGTCCCCGCCTGTCTCTGTCTCTGTCTCTCTGTGTCTGTTTGTTTGTTTCCGTCTGTCTCTCTCTGTGTCTCTATATCTGCACCCCCCCCCCCCTCTCTCTCGTCTCTCTCTAATTCTCCGTCTCTGGCTTGCTCTCTCTTTTCTGTCTCTCTCTGTCTCTCTCAGTCTGTCTATCTCCGTCTGTCTGTCTGTGTCCGTGTCTGTCTGTCTCTCCTTCTCTTTCTGATTCTTTTCACTCCCCCCCCCCCCACCAAGGTCATTGTCATGCCTTTTTCAAAGTGGGAACGTGACAGGTGAGGCCAGCAGGCAGACCTCCTGCAGAGTGACAAACACAGGAGAAGACCAGACACTACGCATCATTCCCAATAATGGAACACAGATGAAACGCGAAGAAGAAGACGAATTGCGAAGACGAAGAGTTGCGAAGAAGAAGAAGCATTGCGCAGAAGAATTGTGCTGGAGAAAAAGAAGAAGAAGAAGAAGAAGAAGAAGAATTACAAAGAAGAAATGCGGAGAATAATTTCGAAGAAGAAGAAGAATTGCAAAGAAGAAGAAGAAGAAGAAGAAGAAGAAGAAGAAGAAGAAGAAGAAGAAGAAGAAGAAGAAGAATGCGAAGAATTGCGAAGAATTGCGAAGAAGAATTGCGGAGAAGAATTTCAAAGAAGAAGAAGAAGTGCAAAGAAGAAGAATTAAGAAGAAGAAGAAGAAGAAGAAGAAGAAGAAGAAGAAGAAGAAGAAAAGAAGAAGAAGAAGAAGAAGAAGAATTACGGAGAAGAATTTCAAAGAAAAAGAAGAAGTGCAAAGAAGAAGAATTGCGAAGAAAAAGAAGAAGAATTGCAAAGAAGAATTGCGAAGAAGAATTGCGAAGAAGAATTAGAAGAAGAAGAAGAAGAAGAAGAAGAAGAAGAAAGAAGAAGAAGAAGAAGAAGAAGAAGAAGAAGAAGAAGAGAAGAAGAAGAAGGATGCAAAGAAAAAGGATGCAAAGAAGAAGAAGAAGAATGCAAAGAAGAATGCAAAGAAGAATGCAAAGAAGAAGAAGAAGAAGAAGAAGAAGAAGAAGAAGAAGAAGAATTGCGAAGTATTGAAAAGAAGAAGAATGCGAAGAATTGCGAAGAAGAAGAAGAAGAAGAAGAAGAAGAAGAAGAAGAAGAAGAGAAAGAGAAGAAGAAGAAGAAGAAGAAGAAGAAGAAGAAGAAGAAGAAGAAGAAAAAGTGGGAAAAAGAGTTTAGAAGAAGATTTGTGAAGGATAATAATCGAATCATTCTTTGCAATTCTTCTCCTTCATAATTCTTCTTGTATGAATCTTTTAAATTATTCTCCTTTGCAATTCTTTTATTATTCTTTTTTTAAATTCTTTTTCCTCACACTTTTCGTCTTAGTTCTTTTCTTTTTCTTGATTCTTCTTCTTTTTCTATGTAATTCTTCTTT
>CM054163.1:32273752-32276252 GCA_028751875.1 Rapana venosa
GTCGCAGGTTCCATTCTTCCCGTCTTAACCTAAATTTCTTCTCAATCCATTAGACCTTGAGTGGTGGCCTGAGTGCTAGCCTTTTAGAGGAGACGATACACGGACGTTTCGTATTCAATACATATTGTACGCACGTAAAAGAGCCTAAGAAGAAAAGATGGTTATTTGTGACAAAATTCGGAGGAGAACAGAAGATATCGATATCGATGAGACGATAAACCGAGGTCCCGTGTGTTACACGTAATTATTTAGCGCACGTAAAAAAACCCACGGCAACAAGAGAGTTGTCCCTGGCAAAATTCTTAGAAAAAAGCCACTCTGATAGGGAAACAAATACAGCTGCAGAAACAAAAAAAAAAAAAAAAAAAGGGTGAAAGGGTGGCGCAGCGCTAAGTGGCGACGCGTTCTCCCGCTCTCCCCGGGGAGAGCAGCCCGAATTTCACGGAGAGAAATCTGCCGTGACTTAAAGTGGTATGAAATAAAATCTGAGCGCTTTGATTTGTTGCTTTACAAGATTCAGCGCTATATAAATTCCATACATTATTTTTATTATTATTATTATTATTATTATTATTATTATTATTATATCACTCACACACACACACACACACACACACACACGCACACACTCACACACACACACACACACACACACACACGCACACGCACGCACGCACGCACCCACACACCAACACACACACGTACGCACACACACACACACACACACTCACACACACAAACACACACACATCCTGACATGTGACATTTTCGTCTAATAACATTATTAGTGAACAGAGTGTAAAATCAAAGACACACAGAAGATACTCTCACACAGAAACAAAGACAATAGCCGACAAGATTTTTTTCGCTGGCAAATTTTTGTAGAAAGAAAACAAAAAGCCGTTATCATACAGAAAGAAACGCACGTGTCACCAAAAGTTTTTAGTTTTAGTTTTTTTTAAAAAACGCGTGGCGCTGTTCTTGTGGCAACATAGCTACACTACAGGATTACTGCTACACAGAGAGAGAGAGATGTGAGTGACGGAAGTAGGCCAATATACTACAGCTATGGTCCTCCATCTGTCTGTCTGTCTGTCTGCCTCTGTCTCTGTCTCTGTCTGTCTCTCTGTCTTTCTCTGACTGTCTGTGTGTATCTCTCCCCCTCTATCTATGTCTCTGTCTGACTCTCTTTCTAACATTCACTCTCTGCCCCCCTCTCTCTGTTTCTCCTTCTCTGTGTGCGTCTCTCCATCTCTCTATCTCTCTCCTTGTCTCTCTGTCTCTCTGTGTCTCTGTCTCTGTCTGTCTCCGTCTCTCTGTCTCTCTCTCTCTCTGTCCGTCTCTGTCTCTCACTCTTTTTCTCTCACTCTCTCTCTCTGACGCTCTCTCTCACTCTCTCTCTCACTCGCTCTCTCTGTCTCTCTCTGTGTCTCTCTGTCTGTCTGCCTCTCTCTATGTCTCTCTCTCTCTCTCTCTGTCTGTCTCCGTCTCTCTCTGTGTCTGTCTCTCTGTCTTACTGTCTCTGTCTCTGACTCTCTCACTCACTCTCTCTCTCTCTCTGACGCTCTCTCTCTCACTCGCTCTCTCTCTCTCTCTCTCTCTCTCTCTCTCTCTCTCTCTCTCTCTCTCTCTCTCTCTCTCTCTGACGCTCTCTCTCACTCTCTCTCTCATTCTCTCTCTCTCTCTCTCTCTCTCTCTCTCTCTCTCTCTCTCTCTCTCTCTCTCTCTGTGTTGTTGTTGTTGTCTTTACTTATGTCATCTACTAACGAACGCATTAATAAGCGACTAGCAATTTATTTGTATAAAGCTTTTAAAATTAGAAATACTATCTGTACTTGAGATATTATTCTTCTGTTTATATATGTTCCTTATGCAACATGTTTTGGAATGTTGATTATATACACACACCCCCTTCATGAGGGGCCAAGGCCTATAATGAATAAAACTTTCGCATTCGCATTCTCTCTCTCTCTGACGCTCTCTCTCTCACTCTCTCTCTCTCTCTCTCTCTCTGACGCTCTCTCTCTCTCTCTCCCCTCTCTCTGACGCTCTCTCTCTCTCTCTCTCTCTCTCTCTCTCTCTCTCTCTCTCTCTCTCTCTCTCTCTCGTTCTCTCTCTCTCCCTCATTCTCTCTCTCTGACGCTCTCTCTCACTCTCTCTCTCACTCTCTCTCTGTGTCTCTCTGTCTCTCTCTGTGTCTCTCTGTGTCTGTCTGTCTGTCTGTCTGTGGTAAGAGGGATGTCTTTATGTTTTTATTGTGAGACTGTATAAGTATTGGGTTATTATTATTAAGATGTATCCCTAACGGGCGGGGACTGGATGTAAAAAAGCACATGTGTGCTTATTCATTATCCTCGAAATAAAAGAATTTGTCATTGTCATTGTCATTGTCATTGTCATTGTCATTGTCTCTCTTCTCTCTCTCTCTCTCTCTCTCTCTCTCTCTCTCTCTCTCTCTCTCTCTCTCTCTCTCTCTCTCTCTCTCTCTCTCTCTCTCTGA
>CM054163.1:32283752-32298752 GCA_028751875.1 Rapana venosa
ACCCCCAAACAAAACCAAACATACATACAACCCTCCCCACCACACACACACACACATACACACACACCCACACACACACACACAACACCACACACACACGCACCCAATACACACACACATCCAATGCACACACACCCAACACACACACACACACACACACACACACCACACACACACTAACACACACACACACACACACACACAACACCATCCAATCCCTCACCTAACAGGGAAGACAACTCAAGGAAGGACCTACTTCAGGTCTGGTTAATCCCCCTGTCATGTCCAAAAACTGTTGTGTGTTGGGTGTGTGTGTGTGTATTGTGTGTGTGTGTGTGTGTGTGTTGTGTGTATTGGGTGTGTGTGTGTGGTGTGTTGTGTATTGGGTGTGTGTGTGTGTGTGCTGGGTGTGTGTGTGTGTGTGTTGTTTTTGTGTGTGGTGTGTGTGTGGTGCGTGTGTGTGTGTGTGTGTGTTGTGTGTGTGTGTGTGTGTGTGGTGGTTTGTGTGTGTGTGAGTGTATGTGTGTGTGTGTGTGTGTGTGGTTTGTATGTATGTATGTGTGTGTATGTGTGGTGTGTGTGTATGTGGCGTGTGTGTGTGTGTTGTGGTATGTGTGTGTGTATGTGTGTGGTAGTGTGTGTGTTGGGTATGTGTGTGGGTGTGTGTGTGGTGTGTGTGTATGTGTGTGTGTGTGTGGTTTGTATGTATGTATGTGTGTGTATGTGTGGTGGTGTGTGTGTATGTGGCGTGTGTGTGTGTTGTGTGTGTGTGTGTGTGTGTGTGTGTTGTTGGGTTGTGTGTGTGTATGTGTGTGGTGTGTGTGTGTTGGGTATGTGTGTTGGTGTGTGTGTGGTGTGTGTGTATGTGTGTGGTGTGTGTGTATGTGGTGTGTGTGTGTATGTGTGTGGTGTGTGTGTGTTGTGTGTGTGTAAGTGTGTGTGTTGGTGTATGTGTATGTGTGGTTGTGTGTGTGTGTATGTGTGTGTGTGTGGTGTGTGTGGTATGTGTGTGAGTATGTGTGGTTGTGTGTGTTATGTGTGGTGTGTGTGTGTGTGTGTGCGTGTGTGTGTGTGTTGGGTGTGGTGTGGTGTGTGTGTGTTGTTGTGTGTGTGTTGTGTTGTGTGTGTTGTGTGTGTAAGTGTGTGTGTTGTGTGTTGTTATGTGTATGTGTGTGTTTGTGTGTGTGGAATGTGTGTGGTATGGTGTGTTGTGTATGTGTGTGGATGTGGTATGTGTGGTGTGTGTGTGTGGTGTGGTGTGTGTGTGGTGTGTGTGTTGTGTGTGTGTGTGTTGGTTGTTGTGTTGTGTGTGTGTGTGTGTTGTGTTGTGTGTGTTGTTGTGTGTGATGTGGTGTTGTGTTGTGTGTGTGTTGTGTGTGTGTGTTTGTGCGTGTGTGTGTGTGTGTGTGGTCGTGTGTGTTGTTTTGTGTGGTGTGTGTGTGTTGTGTGTGTTTGTGTTGTGGTTGTGTGGTGTGTGTGTGTGTGTGTGTGTGTGTGTGTGTATGTTGGGTGTGTGTGGTGTGTGTGGGGTGTTGGGTGTGTGTGTGTGTGTGTGTGTGTGTGTGTGTTGTGTGTGTGTTGTGTGTGTATGTGTGTGTTGTGTGTTTTTAAGTGTGTGTGTGTTGTGTGTGTGGAAGTGTGTGTGGGTGTGTGTGTATGTGTGTGAGTATGTGTGGTGTGTGTGGTGTGTGTGATGGTTTGTGTGTGTTTGTGTTGGGTGTGTGTGTTGTGTGTTGGGTGTGGTGTTGTGTGTTGTGTTTGTGGTGTGTGTGTTGTGTGTGTGTGTGTTGTGTGCATGTGGTGTTTTGTTGTGGTGTGTGTGTTTTTGGGTTGTGTGGTTTGTGTGGTGTGGTGTGTGTGTGTGTGGTGTGTATGTGTATGTGTGTGTGTTGTGTGTTTGTGTGTGTGTGGTTTGTATGTATGTATGTATGTTTGTATGTATGTAGTGTTATGTATGTTGAATGTATGGGGTGTGTGTATGTGTGGTGTGTATGTGTGTGTTGGTGTGTGTGTGTGTGTTGGGTATGTTGGGGGTGGTATGTATGTGGTGGGGTGTGTGTGTAGGGTGTGGTTGGGTGTGTGTGTGTTTTTTTGGGGTTTATTGTTTTGGTGGTGTGTGGTTGTGTGTTTTGGTGGGGGTGTATGTATGCATGTATGTGTGTGTGATGTGTGTGTTGGGTTGTGTGGTGGTATGTGTGTGTGTGTGTGTGGTGTGTTGGTTGGGGTGTGTGTGTGTGATGTGTGTGTGTGGTGTGTGTGTGTGGTTGTGTGGTGTGTGGGTGTTGTGTGTTGTGTATGTCGTGTGTGTGTGTGTGTGTGTGTGTGGTTTGTATGTATGTATGTATGTATGTATGTATGTATGTTGTTGTATGTATGTATGTATGTATGTGTGTGTGTATGTGTGGTGTGTATGTGTGTGTGTGTGTGTGTTGGGTATGTGTGTGGTGTGTATGTGTGTGGTGTGTTTTGGGTTTTTGTGTGTGGTTGTGTGTGTGTGTGTGTTGGGTATGTGTGTGTGTGTATTGTGTGTGTATATGTGGTGTGGTGTGTGTGTGTGTTGGGCATGTTGTGTTGTGTGTGTGTGTGTGTGTGTGTGGTTGTGTGTGTATGTGTGTGTGTGTTGTGTGTGTGTGTTGGGTATTGTGTTTTGGTTTTGTGGTGTGTGTGTGTGTGTGTGGTGTGTATGTATGCATGTATGTGTGTGTGTGTGTGTGTTGGGTGGTGTGTATGTATGTGTGTGTATGTGTGTGGTGTGTGTGTGTGGGTGTGTGTGTGATGTGTGTGTGTGGTGTGTGTGTGTGGTGTGTGTGTGTTTTGTTGTGTGTTTTGTGTGTGTGTATATGCGTGTGTGGTGTGTGTGTGTTTGTGTTGGGTGTGGTGTGTGTGTGTGTGTGTTTGTTGTGTGTGTGTGTGCGTGTGTGTGGTGTGTGTGTGTGTGTGTGTGTTGTGTTGTGTGTTGTGTGTAATATGTGTGTATGTGTTATGTGTTTATGTGTGTGTATGTGTGTATGTGTGTGTGTTTATGTGTGTATGTGTGTATGTGTGTGTTTATGTGTGTGTGTATGTGTGTGTATGTGTGTGTATGTGTGTGTATGTGTGTATGTGTGTGTATGTGTGTCTATGTGTGTGTATGTTTGTGTTGTGTATGTGTGTTGGTGTGTGTGTGCGTGTGTGTGTGTGGTGTGTGTGTTTATGTGTGTGTATGTGTGTGTATGTGTGTGTATGTGTGTGTGTGGGGGGTTGTGTATGTGTGTATGTGTGTATGTGTGTGTAGTGTGTATGTGTGTATGTGTGTATGTGTGTGTATGCGTGTGTATGTGTGTGTAGGGTGTGTGTGTTGGGTTTGTTACCTGCTTTTAAACCTGCCTGCAGTCAGTACAGGCCCTGTATTGTTGACAGTCAGGCCAGTGTACCTCCCTCCATCATGGCTGCTGGCTATCTATCTATCTATCAATCTATCTATCTATCTATCTATCTATCTATCTATCTATCTATCTATCTATCTATCTATCTATCTATCTATCTATCTATCTATCTATCTATCTATCTATCTATCTATCTATCAATCTATCTATCGCTCTATCTATCTATCTATCTATCTATCTATCTATCTATCAATCTATCTATCTATCATCTATCATCTATCTATCTATCTATCAATCTATCTATCTATCTATCTATCTATCTATCTATCTATCTATCTATCTATCTATCTATCTATCTATCTATCTATCTATCTATCTATCTATCTATCTATCTATCTATCTATCTATCTATCTATCTATCTATCTATCTATCTATCTATTGTCTATCTGTCTATCTATCTATCTATCTATCTTTCTATCTATTTATCTATCTATCTATCTATTATCTATTTATCTATCTATCTATCATCTATCTATTTGTCTGTCTGTCTGTCTGTCTATCTTGTCTATCTATCTATTATCTATCTATCTATATATCTATCTATCTATCTATCTATCTATCTATCTATTTATCTATCTATCTACCCTTTATCTATCTATCTATTTCTATCTATCTATCTATCTATTTGTCTGTCTGTCTGTCTATCTATCTATCTATCTATCTATCTATCTATCTATCTGTCTGTCTGTCTGTCTGTCTGTCTATCTATCTATCTATCTATCTATCTATCTATCTATCTGTCTCTCTGTCTGTCTGTCTATCTATCTATCTATCTATAGCACAAGATACACTCACTGTCTTGCTCAATCCAAAACACCACCAAAGTATTGGGTTCCCTCACCAAGAGTATTCTCAAACTGCAAACAGAAAACCACGACTTGAAGTCAGAACTCACGGAACTGAAACGCACACTATCAAAAGCACACACACACACAAACACTCAACCTCACACACGCAGTTAGACAAAGAACAGGACTCCTTATTATCATCCTTCCCTGCCACCAACAGATTCTCTCTTCTCTACCACATTGACGAAAACACAAATCAATGTACACATGACAACACTGACCAGAAGCCAACCCCACCTGACTCAACAACTTCACTACAAGCCATGGATAATACTGTGAACATCAACAACCAAACAGACGCTGGCAAACAAGCATCCAATATTACTGAAGAAATCAACGACCAAGCAACAAGCAACACTGCCAACACTGTCAGCATCAACAACCAAACAGACTCTGGTAAACAAACCCGTGACAACACCGAGGAGAAAGACCCAAACCCAAATGTTTAGACAACAGTCCCTCAAAGAAAAAGAACAGACAAACTTCTGAAGCACCTCAGACTACTACCAACAATACTCTCACACCACGCCAACAACTAGCAGTACAAAGAGTACACTCCAGCACAACGAATCTCATCCTGGGTGACTCAGTGACACGACACATCAAGTCAGATATTCTATATTACAAAGGCAGAAATCAAAACATCAGCATCTCAGGTCTCACAGTTGATGACCTTATTCATTGGCTTCAACACATTCCCCGCAACAAAGAAGTACAGCACCTCATTTTTCATACTGGAATCAACACATGCAAACATACATCCATCACAGACAATAAATGGACACAACTCATCAGAAATATCAAGCATGTGTTCCCCCAAGCCAGGCTGCTGGCATCGTCCATTATCCCCCCAATGGGACGGCATCCTCTAAAGAAGACCATTAACTTATCTAATATGTCCCTTGCCAAAGTGTGTTCTGCAGAAAATATCACGTTTGCCGACCACACTGCCATATTTACAACCACCAGTGGGGCCCCACGCAAAGATTTATATTCTGACCCTTTCCAACCCAGCCCCAAAGGTACAGACAGGTTAGCGTACAGCCTCAAATACGCCGACCCTCGACACCAACGACAGCCTCTCCTGACGACCCCAACTACACGGCTCACTGACGTACAGAAGACGCAACCCTTACCTCTGCTTCAAAAAGGGTATCATGTCCCTGAATACCCTTTTTCATCGCGGATGTCAGGACGCCAACCCACCCCTCAACCACTGAATGACGGTGTCCGGGCCAACAGACAAACTCTCCCACATCTACGATATGTGACGACCCTACCTCCTCCCCACCGCCAGCCCCCACCCTACCCAGCAGTGTCCGCCACCAGACTTCACCCAGCTCCAACTTTTCTGTCTAGGGTTACACTAGAAACTCTGGTGTGACAAATTCTCACCTACCAATATTCCACATTAAGGGTGTGTGTGTGTATGTGTGTGTGTGTGTGTGTGTGTGTGTGTGTGTGGGTGGGTGTGGGTGTGGGTGGGTATGCAGGTGCACCTATGTATGCACTACGTGTGTGTGTATATGTGTGTGTGTTGTGTGTGAAAAAGGATATGTCTGTGCGTTCATACGTGCATGCATGTGTATGAACACTTCCTTTAACCAATCATTAGTTAGAATCCTTGTCGGACCCCAACTGTGGTTTTGAAGTAGTCTCCAACCTGATTGTTCAGAAGGACTGCACTGCTTGCGGTGTTGTATAGTGCTTGAATGGTTTGCACTAGTCCTTCTTCAATGCCAAACATTCTGAGGACCTGCCACAGGCCTTCGTGCCATACTCTGTCGAAAGCCTTCTTGAAGTCGATGAAGTTGTGGAACAGGTCTCTCTGATGTTGAAGATGTTTTTCCATCAGGATGTGGCAGTTAAAAATCTGTTCAATTGTGCTCCTGCCTGCCCTGAACCCAGCTTGTTCCACTGCAAGGTGTTCTTCTGCCTCCTTCTTGAGTCGATTCAAAATAACTTTGAGCATGATCTTGCTGGTGTGGCTGATGAGGCTGATTGTTCTATAGTTTTGGCATTGGCGTAAATTCCCCTTCTTGGGCAGGGGTATGATGAGTGACTGTGTCCATTCTGTTGGCCACTGTTTTGTCTCCCAAATCTTCTGACAGATAGCTGTAACATGTGTGATAACTGTTTCGCCACCGTGCTTGAGCAGCTCTGCTGGTATGTTGTCTGCTCCTGGGGACTTTCCTACTGGTAAGCTGCGGATGGATTCTTCCACTTCTTCCCTCAGTATAGGTAATGGCGAGGGTGCTCTTGATGTTGCTGCTTTCTCTTCTATTATGCTCTTGTCAGGTTGGTTTGGGTAGTTGTACAGTTCTTGACAATACTCAGACCACCTGTTCAATGCAGCTGAGCTTTCTGTGAGGACGTTTCCGGAGCTGTCTTCAATGACTGATGATTTGGTTTGAAGTGGTTTTGTGAGTTTCTTCAGGGTGTCGTATGCCTTTTTACTGTTGCCCACTTTCATGCTTTTTTCGATCTCATCACATTGATCACTGATCCACTTCTCTCTGGCCTTTAACATTGACTTCTAAACGAGATTGTTGGCCTCCCGGTATTCTTTAGGGTTGGAAGACCTGGTTGGTTTCAGTGCTCTTCTTGTATCGCAGAGGTCCAAGATGTCATTGGCAGTCCATGGCTGGTGTTTATTCCTCTGACGACCGAGTACCTCCTCTGCTGTTTCTCGGACTGCTGCATTAAAGTTGTTGGTGAGGTCATTGATATCATTGTCCAGGAGGGTTAATTCCGCAAAATGTCCGCCAAGCTTAGCTTGGAAGATCTCCTCAACATCTGGATCTTTCAGTTTGTCCACGTCAAATTTGATACGTGGGTTTGCAGGCTGCTTGTTTTCCTTCAGCTTCATTTTGAATACCAGCAGCACAAGGTCGTGGTCGCTGCCTATGTCAGCTCCGGGGTAGGTTCTTGTTTTGTTTGTTTGTTTGTTTGTTTAAAGTCTATTCACTACATGGTGATTTAGACACACCCGCATTCATACCAAAGTACCTATTATTACACACCGCATCTCTTCTCTCTCTCTCTCTCTCTCTCTCTCTCTCTCTCTCTCTCTCTCTCTCTTCTCTCTCTCTCTCTCTCTCTCTCTCTCTCTCTCTCTCTCTTTCTCTCCCCTACACGCACCCACACATAAGTATATAAATATATATATATATATATATATATATATATATATATATATATATATATATATATATATATATATATATATATATATATATATATGTGTGTGTGTAATTACAGTAAAGGTTTTACAGGTGAAGAATATATGACTTCAGCAACTGACACTATGAATTGTTGAGAGTCATATAAAACTTCTTGACTAGTGGTATATTTCTTATGAATATCTAAACCTCTCCTTTTATACATGTCAAGAAGAATTGGGCAATCAAACAACAAATGGTGGACTGAAAGTGGAATAGAACAACAATATGTTACATTTTTTGAATATTTAGTATTCCATGCATTTAATCTCAGTATATGTATTAGAATTTCTAATTTCCGTGGGCAAGGAAACTGCTGGTAATGTTTTTCTATAATCTTTGAATGTATGCATTTCATTAACTTAGAATGAATTTCATAAGACGACAATGCAAGATTAGAATCAAACACTTCAGTACTGTATTCAGAGGCACCTTGTTTTGCCAAAGAATCAACCAGCTCATTCGAATAAATTCCACAATGAGAGGGGATCCAGCAAAAAGTTATGCTGATGCCTCTGCTTGCAATAGAATGTATCAGGAATTTTATCTCAAATACAATATCATTCCTTATTTTACCATGCCATGACTTTAATGCCATTAACACTGCCTTTGAGTCAACGCAAAACAGAATTTGGCAAACATCAACAGCAGTATCAGACAAAAAATTCAAAGCCATAAGAATTGCAAATAATTCAGAAGTAAAAATAGAAAAATGTTGTCCTAAATGAAAAGATTTTTGAACTTTTAAAGTCGGAATCACATATGCAGCACCACTTTTGCCTGTTTCTAATACAGATCCGTCAGTATACACTTTTAAGTGATTAGAATAATTATTTTCTAAGTGACTCTTTACATCAACGGTGAGAAGATTTTGATCTTCATTTTTCCTTATTTCCGTGTAGTCGATGTCAAATTTAGCTGAAATATGTTCCCAAGGAGGAAATTGTGGAACAACCCGTAAAATTGGAATTGTTGATATATCGATGTCATTTTCTTTAATAAATGTGTCTGTATAATTTTTAATTGGCTGCACAAATGAAATATTGCGTGCCCGTTTAGGAAAATCAGTCTCTTGATTAATAAATATTTCCTCTTTTACTGAATTTGGAATAGAGATACTACGAACCACATATTTTGATACTGCCAGTTTTCGCTGATCAGAAAGAGATAGTAAGTGAGCTTCTTTATAAGTATTAGCTGTATTTGCAGGTTCTTGTTCTGGCTCTGTTGATGCTGGATTTGAAGCGCCGTGGTGTTAAGATAAAATCTATTTGGTTATGGATCTTGCCCTTTGGCGCATGCCAGGTTATCTTCCTTGACTGCTTGTGGGGATAGAGGGTATTGGCAATGGTAAGTCTGTGGGTGCAGGCAAACTTCAGCAGACGTAGTCCCCTGTCGTTGGTCTCTCCAGTTCCAAACTGACCAACTGTTCCGGCCCATTGGTTGTAAGAGTCAGGACCTACTTTGGCGTTAAAATCCCCTTGGATGATGATGATGTCCTTCTTTGGTATTTTCATAATGGTCTCTTCACTTCAAACCCACAGTTGGGGTCCGACAAGGATGCCTGTTATCTCCAGTCCTGTTTAATCTGTTCTTGGAAAACATTATTAGAGAGACCCTCCATGACTTCCACTCTACCATCTCCATTGGCGGCAGACCCCTCAACAACTTACGGTTTGCCGATGACATTGACCTCATGGGCGGAAGTAACACAGAGCTGCAAGATCTTACGACCAGACTTGAGAACAGAGCTGGAGCATATGGGATGGAGGTGAGCTCGGAGAAAAGTAAAGTACTTGTGAACAGCACGAGCAACGCCACTGCTAAAATTTACATAAACGGCCAACAACTGGCGGAGGTAGACGCTTTTAAATACCTTGGCGCTACACTCACAAAGGACGGGCGATCGACGACAGAAATCAAAGTCAGACTAGCCATGGCAACATCTTCCATGACAAAACTCACCACCATATGGAAAAGTAAAGAGATCAGTTTCCCAATCAAACTAAAGCTCTACAAAGCCCTAATTCAGACTATCCTGCTGTACGGAAGTGAAACCTGGACATTGACTGCTGAAACAGCAAAGCGAATCCAGTCATTCGAAACAAAATGCCATAGAAAACTACTGGGCATATCCTGGAGAGAACGAAAGACCAATGAATTTGTCAAGAGTCAAATAACACGGCTGGCAGGTCCACAGGAACCCCTTATCACCATCGTCAAGAAGAAAAAGCTGACATGGTTCGGCCACGTCACCCGCCACAACACTGCCAAAATCAGTACTGCAGGGAACACTCGAAGGTGGCAGAAAGAGGGGAAGACAGAACAATCATGGATGGACAACATCAGAGAATGGACCAGGATGAATGACTCGGCACTACTGCGCAGAGCCGAGGACCGAGATGGATGGAGGAGGCTTACCACGGCATCGTCTTTCGTGTCTCCCCCACGACCGCCAAGGTCACGAGTCTGATGATGATGATGATGATGATGATGAGTTAGAATCTGCATAACATCTTACAAGGACTTATTCCTGTGTTCTGCTACCCATGGCCTTGAAATGTCAATTTGGTGACAGTTTAATTTTATATCATATATCTCTATTCTGTGCTGGAGACACGCCCACCCAGTGCTGCAGTGTGAAGCAAACAGTGACAGGACAAACCAGTGTCAAATTCCTACACCAGGACCAAGCTTTCTGGAACAGTTCTGATTGTGCTCATCACTTTCTTTTCTCTTTTCTTTTCTTTTTTATTTGTTCCTTCTTTTTTATTTTATTTTTGAAATCATATTTTCCAGGAACTGTGCTGATTGTAGTTGTGCTTATTATTCATATTCTGGCATCTTTTATTTACAGGTGCTTTACTGTATTGTCTGGCCTCCTTGTTGAGGGTGATTTGGTTGCTCGGTTGTTGTTGTTTTTTATTTTTATATCTCCCCTTTCTCTCGGTAACCAACCACGCCACCTGTGGAATATTTTTTCTCCTCAGACTACTGTCGTACTGATTGAGTTATACACAAATTGTGTGCTACAAAGTGGTAATTGATTTTACTCCTTTCTTCACCCTTCCACCCCTATACCTCTATCAAGTATTCACTCCTCCCCCCCCCCTCCTATTATTATTGTTCATTGTCTCTCTTTTTTTCCTTATCTTAAACCATTCTTGTACACATTGATACATTCCTCACAAAAACTAACTTCAATAGATGTATTCAAGACACAATTCATGGCCCTCCAAGGATGGCTTACGAATTTGCCACCTAAAATATAAACCATGCAGTCAATAAAATCGAAGATATAACAAGACTCATCACAAACCAAGGCAAACCATTTCATATACTAGGTCTTTCCGAGTCAAGACTTACAGAACACATAACCAACACTGACATTTCCATTCCAGGATATAAAATCGTGCGAAAAGATCCGCAAAATCCCAAAGAAACAGGTCTCTTAATCTATATTAGTGAGTCTGTAACGATCAAACGTCTTTTCAATCTTGAACGTTATGAAGTAGAATCCATCTGGATCGAAGTAGCTATAAAAGGTGCAGCGCCTATTATAATGGGGTTCTGCTACAGAAATCCAACAGAAAGAAAAAATTGGATAGACAAGTTTGACTCCATGATGAACGTAGTCCTATTAGAATCTAGGGAAATTATCTTACTAGGTGATTTTTATTTTGACCTAGCAAAAGTAAACAACCAATGGACCCAAGTTATTAACTCATTCAATCTTCACCAATTAGCTACTTCACCCACAAGAGTCACATCAAATTCTAACACAATCATTGATCACATCTATGTATCAGACCCTAAAAACATCATAGAAATGTGTGTCCCTGTACACAACTGTAGCGATCACTACCCAGTCTGTACCACATGGTCACAAAATAATAATAATAATAATAATGTATGGAATTTATATAGCGCTGAATCTTGTAAAGCAACAAATCAAAGCGCTCAGATTTCTCTCCGTGAAATTCGGGCTGCTCTCCCCGGGAAGAGCGGGAGAGCGCGTCGCCACAAGCGCAGCGCCACCCTTTTTTTTCTTTTTCATGTCTGCAACTGTATTTGTTTCCCTATCAGAGTGGCTTTTTTCTAAGAATTTTGCCAGGGACAACTCTCTTGTTGCCGTGGGTTCTTTTACGTGCGCTAAATAATTACGTGTAACACACGGGACCTCGGCTTATCGTCTCATCCGAAAGACTAGCGCCCATACCACCACTCATGGTCTAATGGATGGGGGAAAAGTTTCCGGTCCAAACGGGGTACGAACCGCCGCACACTTCAGACCCGGACTTTTCGCTTTCTAGACAGGCGCGTTACCTCTAGACCACCGATCCATTATTGATCTCATCTATTTATCAGACCCTAAAAACATCATAGAAATGTGTGTCCCTGTACACAACTGTAGCGATCACTACCCAGTCTGTACCACATGGTCACAAAATAATAATAATAATAATGTATGGAATTTATATAGCGCTGAATCTTGTAAAGCAACAAATTAAGAGCGGGAGAGCGGGATTAAGAAATGCCATAAACTCACAAAAACGGCGAGAGAAAAGGAAATATTTCCAGATCTACTTTCAACCAAACAAAATTCAAAGACTGTATGGAAAGCAATCAATTAAATAACAAATAATCAATTGTCTTCCAAATCTAACGTAAATAAAGATATTTCTACTGAAAAACTAAACAATCACTTCATTAATATTTCTTCCAACATAATTAACAAAAAGGAACAACAACTCCCAAACCTGGCCATAAACCATAACCTATTGTTCTTTTGCAAAATTTAATGAGCAGCTTTTCTTACTAGAATTAAGCAGTTCCATGCTCTCGTAGACATTCAATATTACTGATCCAGACCTGGCCATTGAGTTCTGGATAAAAGCTTTTACTGAAATCTATAACAAACATGCCCCATTAAAAACCATAAGGATCAAGCATGTCCGCAAACCACCTTGGTTTACAAAGGAACTAGAAGAAGCATGCTATCTTAGAGATTTCTTAAAAGAACATAAATATTATGAGGAGGCAAAAAAATTAAGAAATGCCATAAACTCACAAAAACGGTGAGAGAAAAGGAAATATTTCCAGATCTACTTTCATCCAAACAAAATTCAAAGACTGTATGGAAAGCAATCAATCAAATAACAAATAATGAATTGTCTTCCAAATCTAACGTAAATAAAGATATTTCTGCTGAAAAACTAAACAATCACTTCATTAATATTTCTTCCAACATAATTAACAATGATAAATCGAAGTCCAATGATCTCAATGAACTAAAACAAATCTGCCAAGAAAAGCATATTCCTTCAAAACTTCACATACCATTCATATCTGTTTCTGAGGTCTACAATTACCTGACTCACCTTAAACAGTCAAGTACGCGTGGTCTTGATGGAATAGATGGCAGAATCCTGAAACTCTCAGCTCCAGTTATTACAGACATTCTGACATATATCTATAACCTTTGTCTTCATAAGAACTATTTCCCCAACGCCTTCAAAACTGCTAAGGTGATTCCAATCCACAAGTCTGGAGACACTTCCGATCCCTCAAATTATAGGCCAATCTCTATTTTATTTTACCTTTCAAAACCCTTGGAAAAACATATGAATAAACACATAGTCCATCATATAGATATTAACAACTTACTTCACCCAAATCAGTCTGGATTTAGAAAAAATCACTCGTGCCATACCGCATTAACTAGTCTTGTAGACAATTGGCTGTCAAACATTAATGACAATAAATTTTGTGGAGTATTATTTATAGATTTAAAAAAAGCATTTGATACAATTGACCGCAGACTTCTCATTAAAAAGCTAGACTTATATAATCTCTCTACAAATACTCTTGAACTTCTTTGCTTCTTATCTTACAAACAGGCAACAGTGTGTTTCAATAGCTACGTCCACATCCACACTAAAACCTATTCATTTTGGAGTACCACAGGGATTTATCTTAGGACCAATTCTCTTTTCATTATACATAAATAACCTTCCTCTCCATATCAAATCTAATGCGAACTTTTTGCTGACGACACAACCATACACACAAGCCATACTGACATTAACTCTCTTGCAAATACATTCCAAAATAGCACTGTTGATTTTGTGAAATAGACTGTACTAAATCACATGTCTATATACACCCCCAAAAACAAAATGAATGCTTATCACTACCAGACAAAAGCGACAAAATCTATCTCATAAATTTTCTCCAATCCATATTGAAAAGGAAACAATCGAACAAGCCTTTCACCACAAAGTTCTAGAAGTAACAATTGATAAAAAATCTCAGCTGGTACCATCACATATCCCATCTGTGCAAATACATGTCTCAAAAAGTATACCAACTGACTAAAATCAAACATTTTCTTGACTTTCATTCAAGAAAACTATTCTTTCAAGCTTATATACAATCTTCAATAGATTATGCTTCAACCCTGTGGGATTCTGCTAGTGCAAACACTATGAAACCATTATTAAGTCTGTATAAACTGCTCTTAAACTGGTTCTTCTGAAGAAGACTACCTTACTAGAAGTGGATTATACTCAGTTAAATATTCTTCCCCTACACCAAAGACTAAGATTTAACAAAGGCATCATGATGTTTAAGATAATGACGGGAACTTTTCCCTCATCCTTAAAAGACAAGTTCCCAATGAATCATTCCAGAAATACTGCAAAGCCGAGTGTTCCAATCCCAAGAATAGATTATTTCAAATCTAGCTTACTCTACTCAGGCCCTGTGCTGTGGAACTCCCTTCCTGATTCATTTAGACAACACCAATCATTAACAATCTTCAAAAGTCATTTTTTCATCCACTTGATGCATCACAAATAAAAATCCACACTTGATCTGTTGGAAACAAAGTAAATATATCCTCCCTTACATTATACCAAATTATCCCCCTTCTCTCTCTCTCTCTCTCTCTCTCTCTCTCTCTCTCTCTCTCTCTCTCTCTCTCTCTCTCTCTCCCCCTCCCCCCCTCTCTCTCTGTATAATTGTGAATGTTTTACTTGTATATCGCTATTGTGTTATTGAAAAATGACTTTTACGTGGTTTGTTCTCCTTTATTTTATGGAGTTTTTGCTTTGTTTGGTTCTGTTTGGGTTTAGGTTTGGGGTTGTTGTTTTTTTGTTTTGTTTTGTTGTTGTTGAGGGGGAACTATTTCGTTGTTCCCTCTCCCCTTGTTGTTGCCACTTTTATTTTGCTTTTGGTTCTTGATATTTTTTTTCGGTTATTTCTGTGTTTTCTGTTTTACTTTCTTTCTTACTTGTTACTACTTTTTTTTCTTTTTTTTTCTCCTCGGTGATTTTTGTGGGGACTTTTGTGTAGATTTTTCTCCGTATACTGTGTAAGTGTATTGCTATAGGCTTTATTTTATTATATTATCATATATATCCTTAAGGACGGGGACTGGATGTATAAAAGCACAAGGGTGCTTATTCATTATCCACGAAATAAAAGAATTTGTCGTTGTCATT
>CM054163.1:32308118-32318118 GCA_028751875.1 Rapana venosa
GTCGTAACGTTTTGTCACCATTGAAATCGTTTTGTATTTCACGATATTGCGGGGTTTTTGGTTT
This sequence comes from Rapana venosa, assembly GCA_028751875.1. Classification (NCBI taxonomy): domain Eukaryota; kingdom Metazoa; phylum Mollusca; class Gastropoda; order Neogastropoda; family Muricidae; genus Rapana; species Rapana venosa. Next base: position 32,308,183 of record CM054163.1, read on the forward strand.
TGTTTTTTTTTTAAATTTTTTTTTTTTTTGGGAAATTTTTTGTTTATTTTCAGTCACGGAAGATTTCTGCTTTAAAATTAGGGGGCCGTGTGGGCCCAAAGCAGCCCCCCCTTTAAAAAGGAAAGTCATGTAAGAAGGGGGTACGTAGCATGCTACAAAAAGAACAGTTTTATCACGTAAATCCCCTTAAAAAAACCCCAAAACATGCTAAATTTGTTGTTTTTGCTGCTGTTTTTGTTGTGCGTTCCCCAGTTTTAACACTCTGGGGTCCCCAGAAGGGTTCACTCGACTCACTCATCCCCCCTGAGAATCACTGGGGAAAATTGAAATTCCCAAACTGAATGGGGGATTTTGCGTGTATATATTTTTTTTAAAGTCCCCTCCCATATAGGCAGCCAACTGGGAAATTTTTTGGGAGGATTTTTTTCCCCTCTAAAAAGGAAGTGCAGGTTTTTAAATTTTTCGAAGTTGTCATGGCTGGAAGGAAAACCTCAACCAAAAAATTTTTAAAACCATAACAACATTGCGGTGAAGGCCTTGACTTTTTGGCTGACAGGGAATCCCCCCACGGGTTTGTTTGGCCTGGGCAAAAATTCTAAATTTTTAACGCGGGGAAACAACTACGCTTTCAAAAAATTTTTTAAAAAAAAAAAAACAAAAACACTTAGTTTAAAATAACAACAATACATAAAAAACCTTAAATTCCTCATCACTTAGCTAAAAAATAACTTCAACAAAAATTTCTTATCATACCGTTTCCCCCTTTTCAAAAATACAATAATTTTTGAAATTTAAATAGGTAACAAAACGGAAAAGGGGGGAGTTTTTTAAAATCAGGGGAAATAGATCACCCTTATTTTCAAAAAACACAAACTTTTTAAACAGTTTTTTCCTGTTTCGTGCGTTTCCTATTCGTACAGTTTATGTGTTCAAAACATGATTTTTCTGACATAGCCTAATAATTATCAACAATTTCCTTTTAAGACGAAAAAAACAAGTGCCCCCACAAAAAAAAAACAAAACCAAACACACACACAAACCAAGGGCTTTCCCAAAACTAGGGAAAAGCGGTGCAAAAAATTTAATTTTTGGGAAAGCCATATGGGGTTTTCGTTTTTCCCGGAAAATGATTTAAAAATAACATGTCTGACAAGGGTTTTAAATGGCGCGGGTTTTGAAATTTTCCCCTTCCCCTTTTCCCCTCTCTCTCTTTCTCCTCTCAAAACCCCCCCCCTCCCTCCCCCCCGGGGTTTAAGACTAAAAACAAAAACCCCAACCAAAAAAAAAACAAAAAAAAAACAAACCCTTTCGTCAGCTCGCTTACGTAATGGTGACTTTGCAAAAGATGTGTGTATTCAATGCGATCTCTGCACATGTCAGCTTGATGTGTGTGTGTGAGAGAGAAAAGAGAGAGGAGAGAGGAGAGAGAGAAGAGAGAGAAAGAGAGAGGGGAGAGAGAGGTGAGAGAGAGAGAGAAAAGGAGAGAGAGAGAGAAGAAAGGGAAAGAGAGATAGAGGAGAGAAAGCGACAGAGAGAGAGAGAGGGGAGAGGGAGAGAGGAGAGGGAGAGAAAAGAGAGAGAGAGGAGAAGCGGACGAGAGAGAGAGAGAGAGAGAGAGAGAAGAGAGAGAGAGAGAGGGGGAGAGAGAGCTAGAGAGAGAGAGAGAGAGAGAGAGAGGAGAGAGAGAGAGAGAGAGAAAAGAGAGGGGAGGAGAGAGAGAGAGAGAGAGAAAGCAACGAGAGAGAAAAGAGAGAGAGAGAGAGGAGAGAGAGAGAGGAGGAGAGAGAAGAGGGGAGAGCGAGAGAGAGAGAGAGAGAGAGAGAGAGAGAAGAGAAGAGGAGGAGGGGAGAGGAGAGAGGGAGAAAAGAAGGGGAGAGAGAGAGAGGAGAGAGAAAGGGAAAGAGAGAGAGAGAGAGGAGAGAGAGAGAGAGAGAGAGGAGAGAGAGAGAGAAAGAGAGAAAGCGACTGAGAGAGAGAGAGAGAGAGAGAGATAGAGAGAGAGCTGAGAGAGAGAGAGAGAGAGAGAGAGAAAGCGAGAAGCAAGAGAGAGAGAGAGAGAGAGAGAGAGAGAGGAGAGAGAGAGAGAGAGAGAGCGACAGAGAGAGAGAGAGACGAGACTTCAGACTCCAGACTTCAGACTTCAGATTGTATGTACATTGGCCTTAGGTTACAAGACACTAAATGGTGGGCTGCAGATAAGACATTGGACGTAAGTAAGTGTTATAAACATGAGAGAGAGAGAGAAGAGAGAGAGAGAGGAGAGGAGAGAGAGAGAGAGAGAGAGAAGAGAGAGAGAGAGAGAGAGAGAGAGAGAGAGAGATGCCGAAACAGCAACACAAGCGAAAAGATAAAAACAGACAGAGAAGGAGACAGTATCAGAGAGACAGAGAGGTGTGGTGATAGACAGACAGACACACACACAACACACACATACACACCCGCCACACGAAAAACCACACACACACACGCGCGCGCGCGCGCATGCACAAACACACACAACATGTACACTTAGAATATCACGATCAGTCCACATAGGGACGCGCGCGCGCGCACACACAAACACACACACACACTACACACATGCACACACACACTAAACACACACACACACACTCACACACACACAACTTTACAAGTGACAAAACACAAACTTTCAGTCTCACACAGGCATCTGCTCTTGTCCTGCATTTCTCTCCTATCTCTCTGTCTGCTTCCTCTTATATCAATTATATAATTATAGTGAAACAGACGTCCAATCAAGATACACAGAAGGAACCACAGTCTGTGGACCTCACACAAAAAACACCTCAAAGGTCAGGCAATGATTATGTAACTATTGTTAAGGTGACCAATACGTAATATTCTAAGGTGGTAAGGTGTCACATAACCTATGTGGTCGTAGGGGAGCGAGGCATCAGAGACCTCAACTTCTCTAGGGGCACGCATTATTGAGGGCGCGCCATCTCCTCTCCCTGCAGCTTTATCTTCCTTGACCCTAAAGAGGGCAGGTACCCATTTACAGCGGGTGGACTGGGGGATCTGTACTGAAGCCAAGGCGAGATACATCGAGATAATTCTGAAAGGAATGACTATAAAAATCTTGTGATCTTGACCCCATACCCGCTTCTCTTTTCGCACAGTGCCTGCCACAACTTATTCCACTATCACTAAAATAGTTAACTCATCTCTTGTCTCTGGATATGTTTCTTCAGCTCTAAAAACTGCTATAGTCACACCTCTACTCAAAAAGCATGACCTTGACCCCAACATTTGAAGAACTATAGACCTGTTTCCAACCTATCTTTTATCTCTAAAGTCCTTGAAAACTTAGTTCTGAAAACGCTCAACCACCCTTCTCTCCAACAGTCTCCTTCCTGCGTTTCAGTCTGCCTATCGCGTCAACCACAGCACTGAAACTACCCTTGTCCACACCTTAAACACACTTCTATTCGCTTCTGACTCAGGGAAAATCTCTCTTCTTTACTCTACTCCACTTATCTGCAGCCGTTGACACTAACAACCACTCTATTCTTCTCTCCCGTCTTCAAAAAACATTTGGTGTTACTAGTACAGTGAAAGAAGAAATCAAAAAGCGTGTGGGCTCCCAGGACCTTTGCTCTTCACCATAAAGAGGAGGAAAACGGATGTGTCTTGGTCACACCACGAGACACAACACCTTAGCAAAAAACCATCTTGCAAGGAACAGTTGAAGCAAGAGAAGAAGAGCCGCCAAAATAAATCATGGGTTGACAACATCAAAGACTAGACGCCAACCCCTGCAACACCTTCTACTAGCCACACAGGACCGTGAAGCATGGAAAAAGATCTCTGTTGCGTCTTCTCTCAGTCCGCTACGTCCTTTGGGACATGGGATGAGTGAGTGAGTGAGTACAGCCCTTACTGGTTTACTTCATACCTTACTGACCGATTCATGATAGTTGCAGTAAACAAGATTCAGTCAGTACCTGCCAGACTTGAATGTGGAGTTCCACAGGGATCTGTTCTGGGCCCTGTTCTTTTCACCCTTACACATGCTCCACCTCACATATAATTAACCGCCATCAGATCATCAACCACCATTTTTATGCAGTGACTCTCAGATTCTAAGTGGACACTCCTAAAAATCTGCCTTCTCTCTTGACAAATATGTCACTCTGCCTTCAAGATATCCCAAATTGGATGATACAGAACAAGTTACAGCTAAATGCAGATAAACGGAAACCATGCTTGTAGGGACCAAGCACAAACTTTCTTTCATTATAACAGCTTCAATACAATTTGTCAATGCATCAGTCCCTCTATCCACTGCTGTGAAGTATCTAGGGGGTCATTATTAAACAAACACTCTCTATGCAAAAATTCATCACCCAGACCTGCCAGTCCTACTACTATCAATTACGGCGTTTAGTGCAATTCGAAAGTACCTGTCACTGATGCAGCATCCAAATTGTTATGTCTCTCATTATTTCACGTCTGAACTATTGTAATTCTCTGTTGGCTGGTCTACCAGCATCATTAATCCAATCCTTCAACGTATACAAAACTCTGCAGCTCGACTATCATCAGAAAGAAAAAAATCTGAGCACATTCCCTTATCTTGCGATCTCTCCACTGATACCTGTGCCACAGAGAGTAAGTATAAGATCAGTACCCTTTGTTACAAATGTCTCCACAAAACAGCACCCGCCTACCTCTGTGAATGTCTTCACCTGTACACTCCTTCCGTTCTCTCCGCTCTGCTGCAGATACCTTGTCCTTACGAATACCTAGATTCAACCAATCCACCATTGGCCGTCGCTCTTTCTCTATTTCGGGTCCATCGATCTGGAATGACCTCCCTCTCTCTCTCTCCGCCAAAAGCCTTCTTATGACACTTTTAAATCCAGTCTCAAGACATATTTATTTCAAACCTAAGATTTTCCTCTCCTGCTTCATCTCATAGCTTTTCCCTGCCTTCAACAGCTGAGATTCTATTGCCCTGCCAGGTGTGACCTGTGTGTGTGTGTGCGCGTGTGTGTGTGCGTGTGTGCACATTTGGACTTGGTGGAACTGTTAATTGTTACTGGCTGTATGACTGTATAAGAATGAGTTGAGTGCAAACGCTTTGATTTGTCTTTGCAAGATATAGCGCTATATAAATTCCATTTATTTTTTTATTATTATTATATTATTATTATTATTGCATTATTCATTATTATATTATTATTATTATTTTATTATTATTATTATTAATATTATAAGGCGCGCAAACGGTCACCCATCCAACTGGTAACCACGCTGGATGCTGCTTAACCTTGGCTAGGGGAAAGCGAGTGCTCCACCACTGAGCTATCCCGTCCCCTTTTAAGGTGACAACTACGTCACTATTCTAAGGTGACAGCTACGTCACTATTTAGGTGGAAACTACGTCACTACACTAAGGAAAGTTAGTCTTGGTACCCCGGAAGCGGAAACAAGAAAACTACCGCGGGGCCATCTATAAGCTTGTCGTTGATCCTCTTCCAGTTCCGGGACATCATTATCACTCTCTGTCTGTCAAGTCTGTCTCTCTGTCTGTCAGTCTATTTATGCCTGTCTGTCTGTCTGTCTGTCTTTTATCTGTCTGTCTGTTGTCTGTCTATTTGCTGTCTGTCTGTTGTGTCTGTCTGTTTTGCGCTGTCTGTCTGTCGGTTGTCTATTAATTGCCTATGGTCTGTCTGTCTGTCTATTTATATTTATTATCTTCGTTCTGTCTGTTCCTTTTACAGTCAGTCGTAGTGTTCCTTGTGTAAATGTGTGCGTGTTCACGCGCGCGCGCGCCGCACACGCGCGTATGTGCCAAATATAGAATTGAAAGGCGAAGAAAGGGATAATGCAAGGGGTAGACTTGATTTATATTATTTATTTATTTATTTATTTATGAGTCGAGGATAACTAGACGAAAAATGTCGTATGCTTTTTTACATCCAGTCCTACCGTTGTATTCAATTTGTAAATTTTGTTATCCGTCCCACCGGCACAATGTATGCCTACTCTTGGCAAAATGCGGAACGGGTGTAAACTGTGGCAGATGTTCTGCGTGCGTTCGCCACGGACTCGGTTTATAGTTCATCCGTATGAACTTTTGGGGAGATGGATTCGGCATGATGTTAACTCCAGAGAAAACTGTATTGAACGATTTCGAACCAGGTCAGCATATCACGAATACGTCACTTGACCACCAGGCTGTCCCGTCCCCTCGGAATGACACAGAGAGAAGTCGATGTTGTTTCCCTTATTTTGGCAATACATGGGACGTGGCCCACACAGAAATCTGTGATGGTAACTGAGTGGCGGGGCCCCGAACTAGCATTATTGTTGTTATTGCTTTAACATGTTGTGTGGAGATTGTCTTCAGCCATAAGGAGTTAGCTCTCAGCATAACAACTCGTATTGTCCTTTTTGATAAGGCTAAACAAAATTTTAGTGAAGTCGGAGTATGGATACCTACTTGGTGACGTACTTGAAAATTGGTACACAGGCTAACTTCTGCATACATCTGTACAACTGCATACACGCGGGGGACTAGATGGAAAAAAGCTTATTCCATTATCCTCGAAATAAAAGAATAACATTTTAAAAACATCTTAAGTGTACTGTGGTCTGATTGCTTGAGTGTGGTGAGAGTTTTGTGGTTGTTGTTATTGTTGTTGTTTGTTTTTTTGTTGTTTCTTTATTGTTGTTGTTGTTTATTTATTCCCTGGCTAGACCTGAGAGATGCACCAATGGTGAAATTTTCTGCATTGGATTGTTTGCCCACCATTGAAGTGTGCTGCATACCGACTTCGGGCAAAGAGGTCAAGGTGTCCCATAACCTATGTGATCGTAGGGGAGCGAGGCGTCAGAGACCTCAACTTCTCCAGGGGCCAGCATATTGAGGGCGGCGCCCATCTCCTCTCCCTCGCTGCTTTACCTTCCCTGACCCTAAAGAGGGCAGGTACCCATTTACAGCTGGGTGAACTGGGGGAACTGTACTGAAGCCAAGGCGCGCAAACGGTCACCCATCCAAGTGGTAACCACGCTCGACGCTGCATAACTTGGCTGGGGGAAAGCGAGTGCTCCGACCACTGAGCTATCCTGTCGTTCGGGGATGATGTGTAAGTGTGACATCAGTGTGCATATGGTTTCTTCTTCTTTTTTTGTTTTGTCATCCGTACTTCATCTTCATTGTCAGCGGTTCATTGACCAAGATGGTGGTTAGGAGGATAATAATAACAATACTAATAATATGATTAATATAGCTCTATATCTTGCAGAAAAAAATCAAAGCACCTGCACTCAACTCATTCTTACAAAGTCATGCAACCACTAACAAGTTCTAACAAGTCCAAAATGTGCACGCACGCACTGGAAAACCTGCACACACACACACACTCACACAAACAAACACACACAGTACACACGCACACACACATACACACACATACATACACACATACATACACACATACACATACACACACATACATACACACACACAAACACACACACACAAAACACACACACACAAACACCCACCCCACAAACACACACACACAAACACACACACACCAAACACCCACACCACAAACACACACACACAAACACACACACAAACACACACACAAACACACACACACACTTACACCACACACACCACACACACACACACACCACACACACACACACACACACACACACACACACATAACAAACAGCCCCCTTCCAGAAACACACACACAACACACACACACAAACACACACACGTACACCACATACACACACAAACACACACACACACCACAAACACACAACAATACACACCACCAACACACACACACTTACACACACAAAACACACACACACTTACACACACAAACACACACACAAACACCCCCCCCACAAACACACACACAAAACACACCACATGCAAACCACACACAACAAAAACACACACACCCAAAAACACACACACACACAAACACACACACACACATACACACACGCACACATACACACACAAACACACACACACACACACACACAACACAACACACACACACACACACACACACCCACACACACACACACACACACACACACACACACACACACACACACACCAAAACCCACACACACACACAACACACACACACACACCACACAACACACACCCCACACACCACACACACCCACACACTGTACCGCCCTTCCTCTGTAAGAGACAGGCAGGAGAACAGCTTTTAATGAATGACATTCTTCACCTGTTCCTTTACTGCTCTACTCTCTCCCCTCCCCCATAAACATTCACCCCCCCCACCCACCCACCTCGCCCCTGTCTCTCCCTGTCTGTTTGTCTGTCTGTCTGTAGTCTCTCTGTTGTCTGTCATTCATCTGTCTGTCTGTCTGTCTGCCTGCTGTCTGTCTGTCTGTCTGTCTGTTTGACAGTCTGTCTGTCTGTCTGTCTGTTTGTCAGTCTCTGTCCCTGTCTGTTTTTTTCCCTCCTTCAGTCATTCTTCCATTTTCTGTTTGGGGCACGCAAACAAAAAGTGTTTGTGTGTGTGTGTTGGGTTGTGTGTGTGTTGTATGTGTGTGTGTGTGTGTGGAAGTGTGGTGGTGGTGGTGATGTGTGTATGTGTGTGTGTGTGGTGTTTGTGTGTGTGTGTGTGTGTGTGTGTGTGTGTGGAGTGTTGTGGAGTGTGTTGTGTTGTGGGGTGTTGTGTTATTGTGTAGGCGCGCGCATGCAAGTGTGTGTGTGTCTGCACGCAGGGCGAGTGTGTGGGGTGCGCGCGCGCCTGCATGTAAGTGCGTGTGTCTGTGTGCGCGCAGGCGAGTGTCTGTGCGCGCGCTTGCCCTTCCCGCGGATTTCCGACTCTCACGTGAGGATTCACCATGACAAATCTTCTTATGGAGTGGGGGGGGGGGGGGGGGGGTGGAGGGCGGAGAGTTTGGAATGAAGGGGTGGTGGGTACGGCGGAACAGGAAAGTCATGGAGGATGAGGCAGCAGAAGAAAAGACAATCACCACCCGATGCCATCATTAATTTACCTGTTTTGCGAGGGGGGGGGGGGGGGGGGGGGGGGGGGGCTGGCGTGTGGGGTTGGAGAGGATAGCTTAGTAGTTACAGTGATGTATTCGTGATCTGCTGACCCGGTTTCGATTCTCGTTCAAGAGGATTTTACCCCTGGAGTTAACATCAGTGCAGACTCCACTCTCCCCAAAAGTCCTTCTTTGGATGAGACTATAAACCGAGGCCCCGTATGTGAACGCAGGAATAACATCTTGCCCACACGTTAAAAACCCGTTCCGCTTTTCGGAAGAGTATGCCATTGTGTGCCGGTCGGAACGGATGACGACAAAATTGACAAAACCGCATACACACGGGGACTGGATGTAAAAAAGAGCACACGAGTGCTTATTCCATTATCCTCGATAAAAACAAAACAAAACATAAAACATGTCATCTGAGCGCTTTGATTTGTTACTTTACAAGATTCAGCGCTATATAAATTCCATACATTATTATTATTAATTATTAATTATTATTATTATTATTATTATTATTATTATTATTATTATTAAGGCACTGGCAGGTCTGCACTTGAAGTTGACCTGGGAGATGGTAACAAATCTCCGCACTTCATTCACCAGACGCTGCCGGGATTTGAACCCACAATTTCATGGATACATGGTGAGGGTTAGTTTATATTCAAGGCAGCCTACTTTTTGCCGATGATTTTCTGCAGAACTTTATACGTGTTGACATTTTCATCATGTACTGCATTCATTGCTGTACGCTGTGAATGGGTACCTGCCCTCTTTAGGGTCAGGGAAGGTAAAGCAGCGAGGGAGAGGAGATGGGCGCCGTCCTGAACATGCTGGCCCCTAGAGAAGTGAGGTCTCTGATGCCTCGCTCCCCTACGACCACATAGGTTATGG
>CM054163.1:32323118-32338118 GCA_028751875.1 Rapana venosa
CATCAACGACGAAGCTATTAACAGCCTCCCACAAGTTCAGTCGACGAGACGATGAGTGCCATACCAACCTTTGAGGAGATCCAGAAAGCAATTCGCCTGCTGTCCAGTGGGTAAAGCACCCGGCGCAGACTCAATCCCAGTGAGATCTACAAAGGGGGTGGCAGAGGCCTGACTGAAAAACTTCATGAGCTCTTCCAAGTCGTATGGCAGCATGAGACACTTCCGCAAGACTTCAAAAATGCCTCCATCACACATCTATACAAGAACAAAGGAAACCCCAGGCCCGTGACAGCCACCGAGGAATATGCTGCTGTTTCCATCGCAGGCAAGGTCCTGGCCAGAGTATGCTGAACCGGCTCAGAGTCCACCTTGAGCAAGACCTTCTTCCAGAGAGCAATGTGGCTTCCGGAAAGATCGCGGGACTATCGACATGGTGTTTGCTGCCAGGCAGCTCCAAGAGAAGTGTCAGGAACAAAACACTGACCTCTACTCCACCTTTGTTGATCTGACCAAGGCCTTTGATACTGTTAGTAGAGAGGGTCTATGGAGAATCATGGCGAAGTACGGCTGCCCAAGAAAATTCATCGCCATCGTACGTCAGTTTCATGATGGTATGCTGGCCAGAGTACAAGACAACGGAGAGGCATCTGAACCATTCCCAGTCACCAAAGGAGTGAAGCAGGGCTGTGTTCTTGCTCCCACACTGTTCAGCCTCATGCTTTCAGCAGTGCTGTCAGATGTGTTCAGAGATTCGGATGTTGGTGTCAGCATCAGGTACAGGTATGATGGATCACTCTTCAATCTCAGGAGGCTTCAAGCAAAAACCAAGGTCTCAACAGATATCATCAACGACTTCCTGTTTGCTGAGGATTGCGCCCTCAATGCTGCTTCTGAAGCCGACATGCAAGACAGTGTTGAAAAGTTCTCTGATGCTTGCGACAACTTTGGGTTGACAATCAGTACCAAGAAGCCTGAGGTAATGCACCAACCAGCCCCAGGGAAGCCCTACGTTGAACCAAACATCTCTGTAAATGGACATAGACTCAAAGCAGTGGACAAATTTACTTATATTGGCAGTACCCTCTCCCGCACAGTAGCCATTGATGATGAGGTCAACACCAGACTCGCCAAAGCAAGCGCTGCCTTTGGCAGACTTCTAAAGAATGTGTGGGACAGGAGAGGCATCTCAACAGAAACCAAGATCAAGGTCTACAAAGCGGTAGTGCTCACCACCCTGCTCTATGGCTCAGAGTCATGGACAGTCTACCAACGCCATGCTAAAAAGCTGAACCACTTCCACACCACCTGTTTGAGAAAACTGTTTGGCATCAAGTGGCAGGACAAGATCCCAGACACTGAGGTGCTCACTAGAGCAAACCTTCCCAGCATCCACACCATCCTGATGCAGACCCAGCTTCGCTGGGCAGGCCATGTAGTTCGCATGCCAGACCATCGGCTCCCCAAGAAACTTCTGTTTGGCGAACTTCAGCATGGAAAGCGCTCCCAGGGAGGCCAGAAGAAACGCTTCAAGGACACTCTGAAAGCCTCACTGAAAGCCTTCAATGTGTGTCTGTTTCTTCTCCTGTTCGGTCCTGTCGCTGTGTCCTTCTCTCTCATTTCCTATCGATGTCTGTCGTCTGTTTTGTAAGTGTGTGTCTGATCGGCTATATGACTCTGTCTTCTCTGTCTGTTTCTCTGTTTCTCTGGTGAAGTGTGTTGAGTCTGTCGGTCTGTCTCATAGTCGGTCTGTCTGTCTGTCGGTCTGTTGGCGTCTGTTCAATCTTCCTTCCCCTCTCTCTCTGTGTCCGTATTTGGATTTGTGTAGTATCTGTTTTGTTTTTCTGCCTGTGTGTATCTGTGCGTTTGTGGTGTTGCGTGTGTGTGTTGTGTGCGTGTGGGTGCAGAGCGTTTGTGTGTGCGTGCGTGCTAGCGTGTGTGTGGTGCGTGCGTGCGTGTGTGCGTGTGTGTGTGCGTGTGTGTGTGTGCGTTGGGTGGTGTGTGCGTGTGTATGTGTGCGTGTGTGTGTGCGTGTATGTGTCGCGTGTGTGTGCGTGTGTGTATGTGTGTGCGTGTGTGTAGTGTGTGTGTGTCGCGCGCGCGCGTGTGTATGTATGTGTGTGTGTGTGCAATTGTGTCAGGAGCTCTGTTCTATCTCTTTCACTGTGAAAAAAGTAAAGTTATCACCACAGAGATAACAAGAGAAGAGAAAGAAAGACACTGGACTGATATTATCAATTTATGCACAGCTCTGCTCTCTGCCACCCCCCCCCCTCCCCTCACTACACACACTTACCAAGCAATCAGTTGTAAGTCTGTTATTAGTTTAGTGCTGGAGTCTCTTAAAGTGAGACTTATAATCTCATCCTGACAATGGTGATAGTGATGATAACAATGACAGCCACGATGATGATGATAATGATGATGATGATGATTGTGGTGGTGATGATGAGTGTGGTGGTGGTGATGAGTGTGGTGGTGATGATGATTGTGGTGGTGATGGTGGTGGTGATGGTGGGGGTTGTAGTGATGGTGGTGGTTATGGTTGTGGTCGTGGTGGTAATGGTGGTGGTGGTGGTGGTGGTGGTGGTGGTGGTGGTGGTGGTGGGTGTGGTATGGTGATGGTGGTGGTGGTGGTGGTGGTGGTGGTGATGGTGGTGGTAGTGTGGTGGTGGTGTGTGTTGTGGTGGTGGTGGTATAGGTGGTGGTGTAGTGGTGGTGATGGTGGTTGGTGGTGGTGGTAATGGTGATGGTTGGTGATGGTGGTGGTGGTGGTTGTGTGGTATTGATGTATGATGTGGAGTGGGAGGAGGAGTGAGGAGGTAGTGGGGTAGTGGTGAGAAAGACCACGTAGTGATTTCATTCACTGCCATTGTGTCTACCACATTACCCTTCCACGCTCACCTAACCCCCCCGCAGATAAGTGCCTTATGCCCACCCACCTATCACCTATCTACATCCACCATGTGATTCTCATTTTGACCTCATTCTGTGTCTCAAGGTGACTACTGAATGCTCTCAGGTCCCCTCATCAGAGCTACCAGAAGCAAGAGAGAAAAAAAGAAACACCCCCTCACCACCACCACCTCCCCCCACACCCCCACCCCTCAACACAAAGCATGCAGGTTAAAACCATCCATCTTCATCCATTGTTGGAAACTTCGACATCCATCACGTTGGTTTCAGGGACCCCACTTCTGCACCCTAACAACATGACCAACCCTCCGCTGTGGGTATAATTACCTCAGCCCTGCAGGCACTTTAGGCTAGGCCAGCAGAAACACATCAACCCTCCCCTTGTCGCTTTTTAAGGCTAGTATTGACAAAAAAAACCCTAACACTATGAAAACAAATCAACAAAACCTCTTTTTTTTTATCGTGGTCGTCCAAATGCTTAGACAGTAACTATAGGAACGGATGACAAAACTCACGAAAAAACTGCATATACACACGGGGGACTGGATGTAAAAAAGCACATAAATGCTTTGTTCCATTATCAGCGAAATAAAAGAGTAAATAAAATAAAATAAAATAGGAACGTATGACAAAGTTTACCAAAAAACTGCATACACACGTGGACTGGATAAAAAAAAGCACACGAATGCTTTATTCCATTATCCTCGAAATAAACGAGCAAAGATGGGAACGGATGACACAATTTATCCCCCCAAAAACTGTATATATACACGGGGACTGGTTGTAAAAAACCACATGAATGCTTTATTCCATTATCCTTGAAATAAAAGAATAAATAAAATAGGAACGGATGACAAAATTTACAAAAAACTGCATACACACGGAGGACTAGATGAATAAAAAACCCCACATGAATGCTTTATTCCATTATCATCGAAATAAAAGCATAAATAAAATAAAATAGGAATGTATGACAAAATTTACCAAAGAAATCTGCATATATACGTGGACTGGAATAAAAAAAGCACATGAATGCTTTATTCCATTATCCCCGAAATGAAAGAATAAATAAAATAAAATAAATTTTAAAAAGTATAGTTGTCTGTCACATGATAAAAATGCGTTAAGCGCCAGACAAGTCAGGCCCCGAATGGGAGAGAACTGCATCTTTTTAAAGTCATTCTGAAGCAAAAAAATGTCAGGAGAATGGACCAAGGAGGCAGAATATAGACACAAAGGAGGTGACAGGAAGAAAAGAAGCAAGGCAGAAACAAAGAGAGGGATAGAAAAGAGGGAATTTCTAGCTCAGAGTTTCCAGAAGGTGGGGGGAATGCTATCTATACTAACAGGACCCCAGTATCCCCACAGGAAAATAAACAAAGCACCATTATCCATTCTTCAAAGGATGGTCAATACACCATAACCATCTTTATTCAAGAAAGGCAATGGCCCCATTTGAAAAGGTATCAACATATTCAAATTCCCTGTAACACTCATTGACATAATTTGATTTGCTACAAGGTGTCCATATGAGGCCATGTTTTTAGTCAGGTAGGCTCACTGGCTCTCTCTGTTATACAATCACATAGCATGGTATGCACACAGGTAGCTGTCAGGCCACGTTCCGTTCTCTCTCTGTGTCTCTGTCTCTGTCTCTCTCTCTCTCTGTCTCTCTCTCTCTCACGCACATGCACTCACACACCTGCAGGCATGTACAGGATGGTCAGTACACAAAGCAGGGAAAGCGCCAAAGAATGTTCAGGTCATGAGTCAATGCATTGTCTCTGTATGTTTTTTACACACCATGCCCTAAGTCAATGCATTGTCCCTGTATGCTGTTTATATCAACGTCAAGTGTCAATCCATTGTCCCTGCATGCTGTTTATATCAACGTCATGTGTCAATCCATTGTCCCTGCATGTTGTTTATATCAACGTCAAGTGTCAATCCATTGTCCCTGCATGCTGTTTATATCAACGTCAAGTGTCAATCCATTGTCCCTGCATGCTGTTTATATCAACGTCATGTGTCAATCCATTGTCCCTGCATGCTGTTTATATCAACGTCATGTGTCAATCCATTGTCCCTACTGACTGTTTACACAACGTCATGTGTCAATCCATTGTCCCTACTGACTGTTTACACAACGTCATGTGTCAAGCCATTGTCCCTACTGACTGTTTACACAACGTCATGTGTCAATCCATTGTCCCTACTGACTGTTTACACAACGTCATGTGTCAATCCATTGTCCCTACTGACTGTTTACACAACGTCATGTGTCAATCCATTGTCCCTACTGACTGTTTACACAACGTCATGTGTCAATCCATTGTCCCTACTGACTGTTTACACAACGTCAAGTGTCAAGCCATTGTCCCTACTGACTGTTTACAAAACGTCATGTGTCAATCCATTGTCCCTATGACTGTTTACACAACGTCATGTGTCAATCCATTGTCCATACTGACTGTTTACACAACGTCATGTGTCAATCCATTGTCCCTACTGACTGTTTACACAACGTCATGTGTCAATCCATTGTCCCTACTGACTGTTTACACAACGTCATGTGTCAATCCATTGTCCCTACTGACTGTTTACACAACGTCATGTGTCAATCCATTGTCCCTACTGACTGTTTACACAACGTCATGTGTCAATCCATTGTCCCTACTGACTGTTTACACAACGTCATGTGTCAATCCATTGTCCCTACTGACTGTTTACACAACGTCATGTGTCAATCCATTGTCCCTATCTGACTGTTTACACAAACGTCATGTGTCAATCCATTGTCCCTACTGACTGTTTACACCAACGTCATGTGTCAATCCATTGTCCCTACTGACTGTTTACACAACGTCATGTGTCAATCCATTGTCCCTACTGACTGTTTACACAACGTCATGTGTCAATCCATTGTCCCTACTGACTGTTTACACAACGTCATGTGTCAATCCATTGTCCCTACTGACTGTTTACACAACGTCATGTGTCAATCCATTGTCCCTACTGACTGTTTACACAACGTCATGTGTCAATCCATTGTCCCTACTGACTGTTTACACAACGTCATGTGTCAGTGTGTTGTGGGGAGGGAGGGGGGTAGCCTGGTGGTTACAGTGATGTATTCGTAATCTGCTGACCCAGGTTCGATTCTCGTTCAAGAGGATTTTACCCCTGGAGTTAACATCAGTGCCGACTCCACTCTCCCCGAAAGTCCTTCGGATGAGACTATAAACCCAGGTCCCGTGTGGGAACGCACGCAGAACATCTTGCGCACACGCTACTACCCGTTCCGCTTTGCGGAAGAGTAGGCCATTGTGTGCGGGTGGGAGCGGGTGACTAAATTGACAAAACTGCATACACACGGGGACTGGATGAAAGAAGCACGAGTGCTTATTCCATTATCCTCGATATAAAATAATACAATAAATAGATAAATAAAATGGATGGGGGAAAGTTTCTGGCCCAAACGGGATTCGAACCACCGCACACTTCCGACCCGAACTTTTGGCTTTCTAGACAGGCGCGTTACCTCTAGACCACCGATCCACCTTCAGAGGAGTGGAGTGGAGTCAGTACTGATGTTAACTCCAGGGGAAAATCCTCTTTAAAAAATCCTCCGTGGTGGCTCGATCCCGGGCCGTCAGATAATAATAATAATAATAATAATAATAATAATAATAATAATAATAATAATAATAATAATATAATGTATGGAATTTATATAGCGCTGAATCGTGTAAAGCAACACATCAAAGCGCTCAGATTTTTTTTAAAAATCGAGGATAATGGAATAAGCACTCATGTGCTTTTTTACATCCAGTCCCCGTGTGTATGCGGTTTTGTAGATTTTGTCATCTGTTCCCACCGGCACACGATGGCCTACTCTTTCGAAAAGCGGAACAGGATTTAACGTGTGCGCAAGATGTTCTGCATGCGTTCGCACACGGGGCCTCGGTTTATAGTCTCATCCGAAGGACTTTGACATTCAGTTTTTTTGTTGTTGTTGTCAAACTGGGAAGAAAGGGCGAGGCTGGGAATCGAACCCAGAACCTCACGGTTTACTTGTTGGCAGGCAGACGTCTTAACCATCCTGCCACCTTCCTTCCCAGCTCACGAGCTCAAGGCTCTAACCACTAGGCTGTCCCGCCCCCGGCCAGGAAGCTCGACATACATGGGGAACAAAAGGTTCGACGCTGAGAATAAAACATAAACACTGACAACAACACCACACACACCAAAAAAAGGAGGAGGCGGGGGGGGGGGTGGGGGGGGGGGGAGTGGTGGGGTGAGGGGGGGGGGGGGGGGGAAAAGAGGAGCAAATACCAAACTGAAAGAAGAAACTAATCGACGAGGAAATCAAACGACTTCAAAGACACTCAAAATAGCTTATATAAAGAGACGCACGGACACACGCACGCACGCACGCACGCACGCACGCAGGCGCGCGCGCACGCGCACGCGCACACACGCACGCACGCACGCAAACACACACGCACACACGCGCGCGCGCACGCACAAACACACTCTCACATACACACACGCACACACAATGGGAACGGCTGACAAAATTTACAAAACTGCATACAAACGGGAACAAGATGTAAAAAAGCACATGAGTGCTCACTATTTGACACCTTCAAATCCAGCCTGAAAACAAACTTATTTTCTACCTGAGACTTTCCCCTCATATCTGTCCCTAATTTTCAACAGCATCCTTCGCCTCCTAAGTGTGTTCGCGAGTGTGTGTGTGTGTGTGTGTGTTGTGTGTGGTGTGTGTGTGTGTGTGTGTGTGTGTGTGTGTGTGTGTGTGTGTGTGTGTGTGTCTGTGTCAAGTCAAGTCAAGTCAAGTCAAAATTTTATTTCCAGATGGTACATTGAATAAGCAATGCATTTGCTTTTTTTCATCAAGCCATCTATCTAAGAATAAATTTCGTAATGATTATACTAGGACACTACATTATTGCATCGTTTACCATTAAATTAAAGCAGTAAAAAAAAATAAATTTTTTTTTAAATAAAAAAATAAAAAATAAAAAAGGAAAAAATCGATAAGGAAATACATTGAAAATACAAATTACCACATATACATATACACGCACACACATACTCATGCACACCTGAGCGGCGTGCGCGCTCACGTCCACACACACATTTAAATAAAAAATGTTTTAAGAATTAAAAAAGAAAATCATAGAACGTCAGGACACACAAATTACTTCACTTACTGTTTCATCCATTTTTTCACGTTTTATACTTTAGATAATAAAAAAGATACAGGAATAAAACGTTAGAAAATACTAGGCATTCGTCATTACTGAAATATTACCTTCATGACCTCCCTCCTCTCTCCTCCACCCAGCAAACGTGTGCTTTTTATGCGCTCATACTTTTCAAATAGCGCTTTTTTTAAAAAATGACATATTCACACAATAACTATCCAAGCAAGCGAAGTCAAATAAGATTACAATAATGATTATTATAATAGCGATACAATTATAACAACAATCACCCATCACCATGAGACAACAATATAACAAATGATCCCCATCACCATGGGACAATAACATAACGATGATAACAGAAAAGCATTGGAAAGGATGGGGGTGGGGGAGGAGTATCAAGGGGGAAGGGGAAATACACCTTCAATCAATAGAGAAATAATAATTTAAAAAAAAACAAAAATTATTCAAACAAGTAGAACCCCTATATGATACAGAATTCAAAAGCCCACAATCAACTGGATTAGCAAAACTAAAACAATATCAAACTAAAACAGTATCGCTTATAATAGTACTAATAATCTCATCTCTAACTGCAATAAAAACAACATCCACGATAAAATCTTTTGAGTTAGACAAGACAAAGGGCATGAGGAGAGGAGAGGAAATGAAGGAGGAGAGGAGAGGAAGGAGAAGAGAGGAGAGAGAGAGAGAGAGAGAGAGAGAGAGAGAGAGAGAGAGAGGAGAGAGAGAGAGAGAGAGAGAGAGAGAGAGAGGAGAGAGAGAGAGAGGAGAGGAGGAGAAAGAGAGAGAGAAGGACACACTATCAGCTATCAGGTCTACCATAAAAAGATTTTTAAAAATTTCCTCCTTTCCACCTGTTTCAACATTGCAGATTATTTACTAGCTTGCATAGATTCTCTTACTTCTTTGCATAATTAGTGTGCCTCTTTCCTGCCTCCCCCTCCCTCCACACATATACAGTGTGTGACTGTAGAATTTCTAGTCACAGTAAGATATACTTGAATTTTTGTTGTTGTAGGGAATACCATTAGTGCTGGTAAATGTAAGTATGGTTTTTTTGCCGTATTAATCATGGTTGATTTGCATTATTAGTCAATTCCTAGGCATTCATGCATTAAATGGCTTTTTTAGCTGTGCCTTGAACTGATTTTTGTTTTTGATACATTTTAAGCGTTTTGGGAGCTTGTTCCATAAGTCACTACCTGAGTACAAGAAGCTTGTTTTGTAAAGATTATTTCTTGGTCTCGGAATGTTAGTAGATGATTATGTCTGTGTTCATTGATTTTGAAGCTATTCGGTGATCATTGGGAGGGCAGGTGTGTGTTTGCTGTGTGTGTGTGCGCGCGCGCGCGTGTGTGTGTTTGTGTGTTTGTGTTGCGTGCGTTCGTACGTGCGTACGCGCGCATTTGGATTTGACTTTTTTTTTAAAATATGTTGTTCATTATGTTTAGCGAGAGTTGCATGCGGTCTGTAAAATGATTGAGTGCAAGCGCTTCATTTGTTTGTTTTTTCCAAGATTCAGCGCATATATAATTCCATATATTTTCATTATTATTTATTTATTATTATTTTATTAATATTATTATTAATATTATTATTATTATTTTATTATTATATTATTTATTATTATTAATTATTATTATTTTATTTATAATATTCCATTATCCTCCGAAAAAAAGAATGACAATCAACAACAACAACAACAACAACACCACACACACACACGCACGCACAACTACACATACACACGTAGCAAGCACAACAAACAACACACAGGCACCAACACACACACATAACACACACACAGCACACAGCCACACACAACACACACACACGACACGCAACAACACAACACACACACACAACACACCCAACACTCACACAGCACACAGCACACAGCACAACACAGCACTCACACACCACACACACCACACACCAACACACACACACACACAACACACAAACACACACACACACATTCAACCCCTCCCCCCCCCCCCCCACCCCAACACCACAGAATGTGTACATACTGAGCCAATCTGCATGTTTACAATATCATCATCACATCCCAGTCACCAGATTAAAAAAAGACACAGTGCAATATCCCGGAAAACGGATTGCAGCTACCTTCATGGTGAGGAGCTAAAACGGTCACATACACAAACTGTCATCAATGGTGAACCTGGGAGGTCGAGCCTAGGAATGGAAAAGAAGAGCAACGATACACATCATGTTGTACGATATAGATATAGCGCTATGTACATTCCGTTTATGATGATGATGATGATGATGATGATGATGATGATGACCATCCTCCTCCTCCTCCTTTTCTCCTCTCCTCCTTACTTCTTTTTTCTTCTTCTTTCTTCTTCTTCTTTTATTTCTTCTTCTTCTTCTTCTTCTTTCTTCTTCTTCTTCTTCTTCTTCTTCTTCTTTTGTCTCGTCGTCATCGACATATTCGTCGTCTCGTTGCGTATTGTTGTTGTTGTTATATATTATATTAATTTATTAAAATTTTTTGTATCATCATCATCCATCATCTTCATCATAATCATCATCATTCATCATCATCATCATCATCATCATCATCATCACGATGACGACAGCGATGATGATAATGAGAATGATTATCATTATTATTGTTGTTATTGTTGTAGTCGTCATGATGATGATCATGATGATGATGATTCTTCTTCTTAGTATTTTTATTATTATTATAAGCAAAAAGAGCTGTTGGAGAAAACAAAAATGCCCCCCAAACGAACAAAAAATTCCAAAGCACAAAAAAAGAAAAGAAAGAAAAAGTCTAGCAAGGCAAAAAGCAAAAGAGAAAAAAAAACGAAAAAAAGATGAAACAGACGATATATTCACAGAAGGCAAAAAAATTAGATGATTTTGGTAAATTTTGTTTCAGGATTTTATTAAGTTTAGTTTGACAAAATTTAATAGTTTGGTTAAGATTTTATTAGTAAGTGTGTGTGTGTGTATCTCTCTCTTCAGTCTGTGTCTGTCTCTCCGGTCTCTGTCTCTGTCTGTCTGCCTCTCTCTCTCTATCTCTCTCTCTCTCTCTCTCTCTCTCTCGTCTCTCCTCTCTCTCATCTCTCTCTCTCTTTTCTATTCTCATATTCGGACGTTTCTCGAATGTGTTGTTTCAGCTCCTGCCCGAAAATAACCACATAATTCAGCAACACCCCAAAGCCCCAAATTAAATTAAACCAAGCATAACCCATTCAAAAAAGAGCGATACATATTGATATAATCTTTGAAAAAAACATTGACCTAACCTTCCTCACCAAAACTTGACTTAAACCACATGGCCATGAGCCAAAAATAAAAACAAGCTGATCCTTCTTGGTTATAAAACTATTTCTTTTCCCCCGTTCTTCTCCGAGGAGGTGGGATTGCCTCATTCTCACCGACACATTGGAACATCTCTTTCCTTTCAGTCACAACCCTTCAATTCTCACTTGATCTTTTGTAAGTTTGCGCATTCAACCCTCAACCTACCTGGCCACTCTATTATTTCTGTTACTTACCGCCCACCTACCTGCGTAAAAATAATCTGAACAATCTTCTCTTTTTCACAAGAATGCCAGTCACTCCTTCGGACACTACATAGCCTCTCTCCCCACTAAACTTATAATTCTCGGTGACTTCAACTACCTATTCGACAACAGTCTTCTCCAGATGTCAAACACCTGTCTCTTTATCTGTCCTATCATTCTCTCTCCCAACTGGTGAAACGAAGCAACGCTCTGATCTGGCTATTTTTTTTGCACTGGCTGATCCACTATTGCTTAATTTGTTCTATCACTCTGTTCTGTCACCAACGAACTGACATTGTGATCATTCCGCCAATTCTTTTCCACCTCAACATCACACAAACCTGTCAGTAAGTTAGACATATGTTACTCGTCGCAATCTGTAGGCCTTAGACAGTCATTCCTTTGACTTCACCAAGCTTCCGAACGTTTTTCACAACCTCCTGACACAATGATCTCGTGATTGCTATAACACTAGTTCTCGCCATCTGCTTGATGAGCATTGCACCTCTTTGACATTCCTCACTGACAGTCCCTGGTGCGCCATGGTATACCCAAAGACATTCTTGATGCGAAGCGCAAACGCCGGCAACTAGAACGGCAAGTGGCGGAGTCAAAACCGAAATAATCGAACAGCTTTTACGAAAAACAAATAAAACATAGTCAAACTCTTACCATTCAGCTAAGACAGTACTACTACTCTTCCAAATTCTCTGTGCTACATCCATAAAATTATCTTTTTTCCCTCAATCATATCTCTTGGATATGTAATAATCAATCCTTTGCACTACCACACAGCCTATCTGAACTTCATCCATCTTTCTGCCCTTTCAGACAAAAGTCCATCAACATTCGCTCCAGACAGGATCAGAGCTCTTTCCAGCTGCGCCTCCTGATCCCAGTTCACTGGCACTTCCTTCTCTTTTTCCTCTTCCATGCCCAATGAAAAGAAATCATGGACAATTCTGCGAAAGAATGACTATTAA
The DNA here is from genome assembly GCA_028751875.1 of Rapana venosa. Classification (NCBI taxonomy): domain Eukaryota; kingdom Metazoa; phylum Mollusca; class Gastropoda; order Neogastropoda; family Muricidae; genus Rapana; species Rapana venosa. The sequence continues at coordinate 32,335,815 of CM054163.1, forward strand.
AATCATCGACCTGTTCCAAATACCGACTCCTGTTTTCTCTCAATGCCCTTCCACAGGCTTGTACCTATTAACACGAAATAGTAAACTCATCTCTTGTGTCAGGCATTTTCCATCAGCCTCTTAAAACTGCAATAGTCACACCTCTACTAAAAAAAGCATGACATCCATTCAACATTGTGAAGATTTATTTGACCTGTCTCAAACTTCCCTTTGTCTTTATGTACTAGAAAAGTCGTTCTCAAACAGCTCAACAGTCACCTTCATTCATTGAGATCCTTCCCACTTTTAATCTGCCTATCGCCTCAACCACAGCACCGAAACCACCCTAATCCATACTTTAGATACACTTCTAGTTGCTTCTGATGCAGGAAAAATCTCCCTTCTCACTCTTCTTGACTTATCTGCAGCCTTTGATACAATAGATAACTCAATTCTTCTTTCTCGCCTCCAAAATACATTTGGTATTAATGGAACAGCCCTCACCTGGTTTATTTCAAACCTCACAGACCGGTTCCAGAAAGTTGTCGTAAACAAAATTCAATCAAAACCTGTCAAAATGGAATGTGGAGTCCCGCAGGAATCAGTCCTGGGCCCTGTTCTCTTTACTCTATACACTGCTCCACTCTCACATATAATAAACAACCACCACATTGACCATCATGTCTATGCTGATGACACTCAGCTTCAGTGCAGTGATACTGTTGAAAACTTGCCTTCCCTCCTGACAAATATGTCCTACTGCCTTCAAGACATCCAAAACTGGATGACTCAGAACAAGTTACAACTTAATGCCGATAAAACCGAAGCCATGCTCATAGGAACCCAACAAAAACTTTCCTCTATCGAAAAAACTTCAATAGAATTCGGCAATACGTCAGTTCCTTTGTCCAACTCTGTGAAGTATTTAGGAGTAGTTCTTGACAACACACTCTCTATGAAAAAATTCATCACCCAGACCTGCCAGTCTTGCTACTAGGCCTATCAATTACGGCGCATAAGCGCGATTCGCAAGTATCTGTCCACTGATGCAACTTTCAAGCTTCTCATATCTCTTATTATTTCACGTTTAGAGTACTGTAATTCTCTTTTGGCTGGCTTACCAGCATCATCTATCCACTCTCTTCAACGCATACAAAACTCTGCAGCTCGACTGGTCCTAAGAAAGAAAAAATCTGAACACATCACTCCTCTTCTGCGATCTCTTCACTGGCTGCCTGTCCCACAAAGACTGGAGTATAAGATCAATACCCTCTGTTTTAAATGTCTCCACAAATCTGCACCCTCTTATCTCTGTAACTGTCTTCACCTGTACACTCCATCCCGTTCCCTTCGTTCAGCCGCAGATACTTTGTGCTTTTGAACACCCAGATTCAAACAAATCACTGTTGGCCGTCGCTCTTTCTCTGTTTCTGGTCCATCCACCTGGAATGACCTCCCTCTTTCATTTCGCCAAAAGCCTTCACTTGATACATTCAAACCCAGCCTCAAGACACTTATTTCCTACCTGAGACTTTTCCCCTCATATCTGTCCCTAATTTTCAACAGCATCTTTCACCTCCTAAGTGTGTTCGCGAGTGTGCGTGTGTGTGTGTGTGTGTGTGTGTGTGTGTGTGTGTGTGTGTGTGTGTGTGTGTGTGTGTGCGTGCATGCGTACGTGCGCGCGCGCGCATGGATTTGGAATCTGTTGTTCATTATGTAAGGAGAGTTGCATGCGTATAAATGATTTGAGTGGAAGCGCTTCGATTTGTTTGTTTTTTACAAGATTCAGCGCTATATAAAATTCCATATATTATTATTATCATAAAAAACAAACAAACAACGCCCCCCCCAAAAAAAAAATCTAACAAAAACCAAAGCTAACAGAAGACACTAAACACACAAACAAACCCCTCTGCCTACAACCCTCACCCCCCCCCCCCCACCTCCATACCAATTCCCCGACCCTCACACACAAAACCAAACAACAACAACAGCAAAAAACAAAAACAACAAACAAAACTAAAACAAACCAACGTTCATAAGACAAGGAAAGACAACTCGAGCAGTTTTCAAAAAAGCAAACAATTATTTTGAGGGGTGTATTTTATCCGTTTCTTAAAACACACACACATACACACACACACACATACACACACACACACACACACCATACACACACACACACACACACACACACACACGCACATACACACACACACCACTACACACACACACACACACACACACACACACACACACACACACACACACACCACTATACACACACACACACACACACACACACACACACACACACACACACAC
>CM054163.1:32343118-32346190 GCA_028751875.1 Rapana venosa
GAAGAAGAAAAAGAAGAAGAAGAAAAAATTGCGAAGACGAAGAGTTGCGAAGAAGAAGAAGCATTGCGCAGAAGAATTGTGCTGGAGAAGAAGAAGGAAGAAGAAGAAGAAGAAGAAGAAGAGAGAAGAAGAAGAAGAAGAAGAAGAAGAAGAAGAAGAAGAAGAAGAGAAGAAGAAGAAGAATTAAGAAGAAGAATTGTGAAGAAGAAGAAGAATTGCGAAGAATTACGAAGAAGAATTGCGAAGAAGAAGAAGAAGAAGAAGAAGAAGAAGAAGAAGAAGAAGAAGAGAGAAGAAGAGAAGAAGAAGAAGAAGAAGAAGAAGAAGAAGAAGAAGAAGAAGAAGAAGAAAGAAGAAGAAGAATTGCAAAGAAGAAGAAGAAGAAGAAGAAGAAGAATTGCGGAGAAGAACTTCGAAGAAGAAGAGAAGAAGAGAAGAAGAAGAGAGAAGAAGAAGAAGAAGAAGAAGAAGAAGAAGAAGAAGAAGAAGAGAAGAAGAAGAGAAGAAGAATTGCAAAGAAGAAGAAGAAGAAAGAAGAAGAAGAAGAAGAAGAAGAAGAAGAAGAAGAAGAAGAATTGCAAAGAAGAAGATGAAGAAGAAGAAGATGAAGAAGAAGAAGAAGAAAGAAGAAGAAGAAGAAGAAGAAGAAGAAGAAGAAGAAGAAGAAGAAGTAAGAATTGCGAAGAAGAAGAATATAAATGCAAAGAATGTGAAGAAGAAGAAGAATGCGGAGAAGAATTGCGAAATATTGAAAAGAAGAAAAATGCAAAGAATTGCGAAGAATTGCGAAGAAGAAGGAGAAGGAGAAGGAGAAGAAGAAGAACAAGAAGAAGAAGTGGGAAAAAGAGTTTCGAAGAAGATTTGCGAAGGATAATTGAATCATTCTTTGCAATTCTTCTCCTTCATAATTCTTCCTGTATGAATCTTTTAAATTATTCTCCTTTGCAATTCTTTTATTATTCTTTTTTAAAATTCTTTTTCCTCACAGTTCTTCTTCTTAGTTCTTTTCTTTTTCTTGATTCCTCTTTTTTTTCTATGTAATTCTTCTTTGCAACTTTTGTTCTTCTTGTTCTTGTTCTCCTTGCTATTGCTCCACTGTCCTTCTTATTATTTTCTTTTTCTTTTCTTTTTTCCTTTAGTCTTTTGTCACTTTTAGTTTATTTCGAGGATAATGGAAAAGGCACTCATGTGATTTTTCACAACCAGTCCCCGAGTATATGCAGTGTTGTCAATTTTGTCATCCGTTCCTACCGGCACACAATGGCCTACTCTTTCGATAAACGAACCCGGTTTTAACGAATGCGCAAGATGTTCTGCGTGCGTTTCAACACAGGACCTCGGTTATAGTCTCATCCGAAGGACTTTTGGGGAGAGTCGAGTCAGCACTGATGTTAACTCCAGGAGGAAAATAATTATTCCCTTGAACTAGCTGTTCTTGTTTGTGTCGTTGTGTCGTCATCGTTGTTGTTGTTGTTACTCTTCTTCTTTCTGCCCCTCCATTCATTTTTCACCCGAATCTTTCGAAGTCTTTGAACTCAACCTCACCTTACCTGGCCAGTCTGTTACTTTCTGTTGCCTTTACCGTCCGCCTCCCAACCGTAGAAACAATTTGACATCTTCAGTTTTCCACCAAGAGTTTCAGTCACGTCTAGGCCATTACAGCCTCTCTCCCCAAAAACCTTATCATTCTTGGAGACTTTAACTTCCACTTCGACAACCGGTCATCTCCTGATGTCAAGCGTCTTTCTCTTTCTTTGTCAAATCACTCTCTTTCCCAGCTGGTAAACGAACCAACAGGTGACATTTTAGACTGGATTATTACAGATGTCTCACAAGGTCTAGTCACATCTCAGTCTGTATCTGTCACTGACGAACTGCTCTCCGATCATTCTGCCATTCTTTTCTTTCTCAACATTGCAAAGCCTATCAGAAACAAGAAGCGCATTACCCGTCGCAACCTCAAGGCCATAGATTTCAAAATTGTCTTTCCCAAGCTGCTGAACGCCTATCACAACCCCTGACCATATTGACCCTTCTAAACACTGCAATACCGTCCTCAGCCAACTCCTTGATGAGCATGCTCCTCCTACTGACCATCTCCTGCCTGATAGGCCATGTGCACCATGGTACAACCGTGACATCCTGGTTGCAAAACGCAAACGCCGGCAACTAGAGCGGCAATGGCGAAAAACAAAAACCGAAATAAACAAACAGCTTCTTTGTAAACAAGTCAACAAAGTTAAAACCTTAATCCATTCAGAAAAAACAAAGCACTACTCTTCTCAAGTTCTTGATGCCACGTCTATGAAATCTCTCTTTTCCCTCACATCCACGTTTCTTGGATCTGAGAAGGCTAGCCCTCAGCCTTCTATTCACGACCACTCTGAACTTCTTTCTATATTTTCTGCATTCTTTTCTGACAAAGTCCGCAACATTCGCTCCAGTTTGGATCAGACTCCTTTCCAGCCTTCAACTTCTGATCCCCAATTCTCTGGCACTCCTCTCCTTTTCTTTCATCCCGCAAGCGAGAAAGAAATCATGATAATTCTGAAAGGTATGGCAATAAAATCATGTGATCTTGATCCCATATCTGCTTCTCTTTTCACACAGTGCCTACCACAACTTATACCCACTATCACGAAAATAGTAAACTCATCTCTTATTTCAGGAAATGTTCCTTCAGCTCTCAAAACTGCTAAAGTCACACCTCTACTCAAAAAGCATGACCCTGACCCCAACATTCTGAAGAACTATAGACCTGTTTCCAACCTACCTTTTATCTCTAAAGTCCTTGAAAAAGTAGTTCTCAAACATCTCAACCACCACCTTCTCTCCAAAAGTCTCCTTCCTGCGTTTCAGTCTGCCTATCGCGTCAACTACAGCACTGAAACCACCCTAGTCCACATCTTAAACGCACTTCTACTCGCTTCTGGCTCCGGGAAAATCTCACAGCTTACTCTACTCAACTAATCTGCAGCCTTTGACACTATTGACCACTCTATTCTTCTCTCCCGTCTTCAAAAAAACGTTTGGTGTTTCGTACAGCCTTACCTTTTGGAATCCAATTTCCCC
>CM054163.1:32349190-32351690 GCA_028751875.1 Rapana venosa
CTTGTCTGTCTGTTTGTCTGTCTGTCTTTTATTGCTCTTGAATGTTTTGCCTGTCTGTCTCTGTCTCTATTTCTGTCTCTCCCGTCTGTCTGTCTCTGTCTCTCTATCTCTGTCTCTCTCTGTCTGTCTTCTGTCTCTCTGTTTCTGTCTGTCTGTCTGTCTGTCTGTCTGTCTGTCTGCCTGTCTGCCTGTCTGTCTGTCTGTCTGTCTGCCTGTCTGTCTGTCTCTGCTCTCTCCCTCTCTCTCTCTTTCTCTCTCATTCTATTCATTCATTCATTTATTCATTCTCTCTTCTTTATCTCTCTCATTCATTCATTCATTCATTTTCTCTTCTCTCTCTCTTTCTTTCTCATTCATTCATTCATTCATTCATTCATTCATTCATTTCATTCATTCATTCATGCATTCATTCTCTCTCTCTCTCTCTCTCTCTCTCTCTCTCTCTCTCTCTCTCTCTCTCGGATTGAGGGCTGGATGAAAAAGAGCCACCATTGTAGCTTATTCTTTTTCATCAATAACAATGCTCATTCATTTCATTTATTCATTCATTCATTCTTTCATTTATTCATCATTCATTCTTTCATTCATCATTCATTCATTCATTCATGCATTCATTCTCTCTCTCTCTCTCTCTCTCTCTCTTCTCTCACTCTCTCCCCTCCCCCTCCTTCCCCCTCTCTCTCTCCCCCCCCCCCCCCCCCCGCCCACACCCCCTCCCCTTCTATCTACCTGGTTACCCCTACCCTTCCTTGCCAACCCCTCTACCCCTCTCCCCTCCACCCCCTCTCCCATCCCCTACCCCTACCCTACACCTCCCTACCCCCCCCCCCCCCTACCCCACCCCGCAGTGGGCAGTGATGACAATGTATTGATTCAGGCACCAGCTGATTTTTCAAGGTTCCCTGAGTTTTCTGCTTCATCGACTTCTTATTGGCTTGGCCACTAGTCCTGAAAGAGAGAGAAGAGGAGAGAGAGAGGGAGGGAGAGGGAGAGAGAAGGGGAGGGGAGAGGGAGAGGGGGAGGGGTAGAGGGAGAGGGAGAGGGAGAGGGGGAGGGAGAGGGAGAGGGAGGGGAGAGAGAGGGAGGGGGGAGAGAAGAGAGGGAGAGGAGAGGAGGAGGGGAGAGAGAGAGGGGAAGGAGAGAGAGGGGGAGGGAGAGAGGGAGAGGGAGGGGGAAAGAGAGAGAAGAGAGAGAGAGAGAGAGAGGGAGAGAGGGAGGGAGAGGGAGGGGGGGAGTGAGAGAGAGAGGGAGGGAAGAGGGAGAGGGAGGGAGGGGGAGGAGAGAGAAAAGGCAGACAGAAAAAAAGAAAGAAAGAGAGGAGAGAGAGAAAGAAAAGCAGGCAAAAGAAAGAAACGAGAGAGTGAGACAGAAAGAAAGAGAGAGAGGAGAGAGGAGAGAGAAGAGAGAGAGAGATGAGAGAGAGAGAGAGAGAAGAGAGAGAGAGAGAGAGAGGAAGAGAGAGAGAGAGTAGAAGCGAGGTAGCAGAGAGGAGAGTGGAGATGAGAGAGGAGGAGAGAGGGAACGAGGAGGGGACGAGAGCCAGATCTCGAGAGAGATCAGAGCGGAAGAGCAGGACAGTGAAAGAAAAGAGAGAGGAAGAGGTGAGAGATGAGGAGAGAGAGGAGAGAGAGAGAATTTCACAGCTTCTCCTCTCGATTTCCCATCTGCTAGCCCTAGCATTAATCATCCATTACAGTCAAAAGCTGAGATCAGCTTGGTATATCCTGCATACCATATGGTAAGGTAAAAGGTAAAGGTGTCAAACCTTAAGGTCGTAGGGGAGGAAGAGGTAGGAGCCTCAACTCGGGCGATATTGAGGGGGGGCGCCAATTTTTATCCACGCTGTTGACTTCATTTCCTGACTAAACAGAGGGCAAGGTACATGACAGCTGGGTGAATGGTGGGATGTCTGAGCAAGGCGCGCAACGTTCATCCAAGTGGTAACCACGCTCGACGCGCTTAACCTTGGCTTGGGGGGAAAGCGATGCTCTCTCACTGGCTATACCCGTTCCCTCTATCCTACCCATATGGACTATGAAGTAGAGAAAGATGGGAGGAAGAGGAACAATGAAGAGAGGGATTGGGTGGGGTGGGGGGGGGGTGGGGTGGGGGGTGGTGGAAGGAGGGAGGAGTGCGAAGGAGGGTGGGGGGGTGAGGGGGGGTGAGGGGGAGTGGGGGGGTAGTGATGTCTGGAATGCGTGGGTGGGCATATATCTAGCACTAACGATGCAAGAGAAGAGACGAAGATGTGAATATATATCTGTCCCTAAATCTTCAACAGCATCCTTCGCCTCCTAAGTGTGTTCGCGAAGTGTGTGTGTGTGTGTGTGTGTGTGCGTGTGCGTGCGTGCGTACGTGCGTGCGCGCGCATGGATTTAAAATCTGTTGTTTATTATGTTTAAGGAGAGTTGCACCCGTGTAAATGATTTGAGTGCAGACGCTTCGATTTTTTTTCTACAAGATTCAGCGCTATATAAGTTCCATATATTATGATTATGAT
>CM054163.1:32354190-32356690 GCA_028751875.1 Rapana venosa
CCAAGAAAGAGAGAGACAGACAGAGACAGAGAGAGGGAGAGGGAGAGAAGAGAGAAGAAGAAGAAGAAGAAGAAGAGAAGAAGAGAGAGGAGAGAGAGAGAGAGAGAGAGAGAGGGAGAGTAGGGAGAGAGAGAGAGAGAGAGAGAGGGGAGGAGGAGAGAGGAGAGAGAGGGGGGGGGGAGGAGAGAGAGAGAGAGGGGGAAGAGAGGAGAGTTAGGGAGAGAGAGAGAGGGGAGGAGAGGAGAGGAGGGAGAGAGAGAGGTGGGGGCGGGGAGAGAGAGAGAGAGGGAGAGAGAGAGTTAGGGAGAGAGAGAGAGAGAAGGAGGAGAGAGAGAGAGAGAGAGAGAGAGAGAGAGGGAGAGAGAGAGAGAGAGGAGAGCCGAGAGAGAGAGAGGGATGGAGAGAGAGAGAGAGAGAGTTAGGGAGAGAGAGAGAGAGAGAGTTAGGGAGAGAGAGAGAGAGGGAGAGAGAGAGGGGGGGTGGGCGGGAGGAGAGAGAGAGAGAGAGATGCACTCTTCTTCTGGAAACGGGAAGGGGGAGGGGGGGGGGGTGAGAGTGGTGATGGAGGAGTTTAGGAAACAGAAGAGCCAATCCTTTCAGTGAGGGCAATGAACTTCGATTTCGGATGGCTGCCTGTCTGTCGGTCTGTCGGTCAGTCTATCTGACAGTTCGACTAGCTGTCTGTTTGTCTGTCTGTCTGTCGGTCAGTCTATCTGACTGTTTGACTAGCTGTCTGTTTGTCTGTCTGTCTGTCTGTCAGTCTGACTGTTTGACTAGCTGTCTGTTTGTCTGTCTGTCTGTCTGTCAGTCTGACTGTTTGACTAGCTGTCTGTTTGTCTGTCTGTCTGCCTGTCTGTGTGTCTGTTTGTCTGGCTAAATGTTTGTTTGTCTGTGTCTGCTTGGCTAGCAGTTTCTCTTTCTGGCAGTCTGTGTGTTTTATTGACTAGATGTATGTCTGGTTGTCTGTCTATCTGTCTTATTGACTAGATTGTCTGTCTATTTGTCTGTATGTTTGTCTGGATGGCTTGTTGTCTGTCTGTCTGTACTCTCTGTCTGTCTGTCTGTCTGTCTGTCTGTCCGTCCGTCCGTCTGTCTGTTTGCTAGTCTGTCTCTGTTTCTGTCTGTCTGTGAACTCGGCTGTCTCATTTCAGCCCCTCTCTCTTTCTCTGTGTGTGTATGTGTGTCCCTCTCTCCCTCCTCCCTTCTCTTTCTCTTTCTCTCTCTCTCTCTCTCTCTCTCTCTCCTCTCTCTCTCTCTTCTCTCTCGGTTCACTGTCTCTCCCCCTCCCTCTCTCTTTCTCTCTATGTCACTATCTCTCTTCCAGGATCTCACTGGCCTTACTTGTCTCTATCTCTGTCCCTGTGTGATTTTTTAAAATGTTACTCGCCTTTTCTGTCTGTCTGTCTGTCTGTCTGTCTCTGTCTGCCTTTCTCTCATTATCTCTGTGTCTGTCTGCTGTCTGTCTGTCTGTCTCTCTCCTCTCTCTCTCTCTCTCTCTCTCTTCTCTCTTCTTCTCCTCTTACCCCCCCCCCCCTCTCTCTCTCTCCCTCTCTCTCTTTCTCTGTCCCTCTCTCTTTCTCTCTCCCTCTCCCCCCTCTCTCTCCCCCCTCTCTTTCTCTCTCCCTCTCCCCTCCGCTCTCTCTCCCCCCCTCTCTCTCCCTCTCTCTCTCCCTCTCTCTCTTTCTCTGTCCCTCTCTCTTTCTCTCTCCCTCTCCCCCCTCTCTCTCCCCCCTCTCTCTTTCTCTCTCCCTGTCCCCTCCGCTCTCTCTCCCCCCTCTCTCTCCCTCTCTCTCTCTCCCTCTCTCTCTTTCTCTGTCCCTCTCTCTTCTCTCTCTCTTCTCTCTCTCTCTCTCTCTCTCTCTCTCTCTCTCTCTCTCTCTCTCTCCCCTCTCTCTCCCTCTCTCTCCATCTTTCTCTCTCTCTCTCAATTAATTCTACGGCCTTGCTTTAATTAATTCTGTGTAGTGCCGTCAACTTTGTGACTGAGAATGGGGTGTAGGAAGCCATCTCATTATGTTACGTGTCTGTGTCTGTGTGTGTCTGTGTGTAATGCTCGAGCGTACATACAGACAGACAGACTGAGAGACAGACACACACACGCACACACGCCAGCGCGCGCACACCCCACGCCACCCACACACGCACACACGCACGCACACACACACACGCACGCACACACACACACACACACACACACACACACACACACACACACACACTGTAAGAGAGAGGGGGAGAGAGAGAAATTGTGTGTGTGTGTGTGTGAGAGAGAGAGAGAGAGGGAGAGAACTCGAACTCGAACTCGAACTGAGGTTTATTCAGTGTAGGCCATGAATATATGTGCGTTTGTCAGCATCATTTAATTGTATATTCGCGCGCGCGCGCGTGTGTGTATGTGTATGTATGTATGTATGTATGTATGTATGATGATGGATGATGATGTACTTCTGAGATGTCTCTCCTCTCTCAATCTCTCCCCTCTCTCCCTCTCTCTTCTCTC
>CM054163.1:32364190-32366690 GCA_028751875.1 Rapana venosa
CCAACATCACACATCCACACCAAACATCAGAAATCCACATAAATATAACTCCATACCCACCCCCAATATCACACCTTTCCGCAGCAATATCACACATGTATGATACCACGCGACCCACGCCGATATCACACCCTATCCACATCATACCACACCACATTCACACCCAATATCACACCCTATTCACATCGATTTCGCATTATATCCACACACCGATATCCCCACCCTATCCATGCCAATATCACACCGTATCCCTTTCAGCATCACAGCATATCCACGCCAACGTACACCCGTATCACAGCAACAATCACACAGTAACCACACCTATAACCACACCGTGACCACACCTATAATCACACCATATCCACATCGATAACCGACCGTATCCACACCATCACCACACCTTATAACTATCACACCCTATCCGCGACGACATCACAGCCTATCCGCACACGGATATCACACCCTATCCGAAACCAAAACTCTTCACACACTACTGTGCCAATGCACGCATATCAAGAGATAGAAGAACAACGGCTGTAGGATTATAGAGAGAGCGAGACAGAGAGAGTGAGTGTGTATGTGTGTGTATGTATATGTGTGTGGATATACTGTCTGCTGCGTTACTTACTGATCTCCTCTATACAGCACACCTGGCTACAGTGCACCAGTCAATGGGAGAGTCAGGTTTGAAGATGGTTAGACAACAGCGTGCCGTCAGCGCCTGGGCTTTATCACAGTTCTTGATTAAACCATTGCCGCTGGGGCAACAGCAAAGTGAGAGGCTGTATGACCAGTGGCTTTTCCCACTCATTGAATTCCACTTTACAGCTTAGTCTTTAGTGATCGACTATGACTCTCTGACTAGGAGGCTTGACTTGCACAGTCCTTACGTGCTGCAGCCCTGGGGGCTGGTTGGCCTTTGGAGAACATCTCCAACGCTGACTGTCCTTATGCCCACTTGGATGTGCTGCGGGCAAAACATCTCCACTATAATCAAATTTCTGCCCAATTTCCGAAACAGCAGCTGCCTCCTCTGCTGTTTTGGAGGTCATCGTCGAACACGACGGACAAACATACATATACAACAGCTGGGACCAGGATAGCTCAGGGTCAGAACACTCGCTTTCCCCAAGCCAAGGTTAAGCAGATTTGAGCGTGGTTACCACTTGGATGGTGACTTTCGCGCGCTTTGGTTTCAGTACAGTTCCCCCAGTTCACCCAGCTGTAAATGGGTACCTGCCCTCTTTAGGGTCAGGGAAGGTAAAGCAGCGAGGGAGAGGAGATGGGCGCCGCCCTCAGTATGCTGGCCCCTAGAGAAGTTGAGGTCTCTGATGCTTCGCTCCTCTACGACCACATAGGTTATGGGACACTCTTTTCCCATTTTAGATAACAGCGAACCTCTTTCATAGTAGTAGTAGTAGTAGTAGTAGTAGTAGTAGTAGTAGTAGTAGTGGTAGTGGTGGTGGTGGTAGTAGAAGTAGTAGTAGTAGTAGTAGTAGTAGTAGTAGTAGCAATAGTAGTAGTAGTAATAATAGTAGTAGTAGTAAGTAGTAGTAGTAGTAGTAGTAGTAGTAGTAGTAGTAGTAGTAGTAGTAGTAGTAGTAGTAGTAGTAGTAGTAGTAGTGTATTGTACAGGATTAGACTTGATTGTGTTAAATTGTATTGCACTGCATTGTATTGTATTGTGTTGTAATGTCATTGTATGGTATGGTATTGAATTGCGAAGAAGAAGAAGGGGAAGAATGCGAGAAGAATTGCAAAGAAGAAGAATGCAAGAAGGAATTGCAAAGAAGAAGAAAGCGAGAAGAATTGCAAAGAAGAAGAATTGCGAAGAAATGAAAGAAGAGAGAAGAATTGCGAAGAAGAATTCTGAGAGGACGAAGAAGAATTGCGAAGAAGAATTGTGAAGACGAAGACGAATTGCGAAGAATTGTGAAGAATTGCACAGAAGAATTGCGAAGAAGAAGAATTGCGAAAAATTGCGAAGAATTGAGAAGAAGAATTGCGAAGAAGAATTCTGAGGAGAAAGAAGAATTGCGATGAAGAAGAATTGCGAACAAGAAGAATTGCGAAGAAGGAAAATTGCGAAGAAGAAGAATTGAGAAGAAGAATTGCAAAGAAGAAGAAGAAAAATTGCAAAATTTGGCAGAAGAAGAAGAAGAAGAAGAAGGAAGAAGAAGAAGAAGAAGGAAGAAGAAGAAACGAACATCGGAAGGGTGTGGCCTAACGTTCTCTCAATTCAACGGTCAACAGGTTTCCCTCTTTCACTCCCAACACCTGTGTGCACTGCTTGGGCAGCTGAGATTAACACCTCCCCCCCCCCCTCTTCCTCCTCCCCCCTCCCCCTCCCCCCACATGCCTTTTCCTCCCGTCACCCCCTCCTCCCTCTGCTCCCCCTGCTCCAATATCTGTCAGTCAGCTGTTCAGTCGAGCGTAAGAGAAGCTCTGACTTTTTTGGAACAGGAACGAAAGAAAGAAAGGAAGGAAGAAAAGAAAGAGA
>CM054163.1:32374190-32379190 GCA_028751875.1 Rapana venosa
GACACAGCGTGACCAATTCAGAGTAGATCCAAACATGATTCCTAGATAACTGTAACAGGCTTCTTTCATGATTTGCTTGCCTGCATGGTACCATTTTTCACAGTTTTTCAAAAAACCCACCGTTTTTGAAAACCACCACTTTTGTCTTGTCTATGGTAACTTTTAGACCCCTTTTGCAGCAGTACCTTTCAAGACAATTAATTTTCTTTTGTAAATCACCAACATAATCTGACACCAAAGAAATGTCACCAGCATACATTAAAAGAAATATGTTGAGCTGGCTGTTCAATAAATCTATGCCATAGGCACCACACAAACTCAATTCAACTTCTAATTCAGAAAGAAATATTGAGAACAACAAGGGGCTCAGAATACATCCCTGTTTCACTCCAGACAAGCAATCAAAATACTCTGTTATTTTGTTACCAACTTGAACAGCTGCGTTCACCCTTTCATACATACTTTGAAGTGTTAAAACCATTTTTCTATGAATACCTTTATGCGATAACAAAAACAACAACCTTCCTCTATCTACACAATCAAAGGCTTTAGAGAAGTCTACAAAAAGAGTATAGAATCGACCTCCTTGCTTTGTGAGATATTTCTGGACAAGACTCTGAAGAGTAAAGACATTATCAATTGTGCTATAGCACTTCCCAAAGCCAGCTTCTGCCTCTGGGATTACGTCATAATCCTCACAAAACTGACAGTCTTTCATTTTTGACCATACTGTACAATTTCCTGATAACATTCAAAAGGGGTTTTTCTCTGTAATTGTTACCATTTTGGGTATTGCCTTTCTTATGCAAGGGAAAAATCAATCCTTGTGCCCAAGTCTCAGGGTAGTGTCCAGATGAAAAAACTTTATTAAATAAAGGAAGTAGAAACTTTATGTGAACATCAGTGGCATGCAAAAAGAAATCAGAGGACAAGCTATCAGGACCTGAACCTTTACCACTTTTCAGTTTCCGCAATGCTCACCAGATTTCTGCTTCTGAAATATCACCGTCCAGTTGTGTTTCATTACATTCTTCACTGTCATCAGAACTGTGTGTGTTTAGAAATGTGTGTACATCTTCATCAAAATCCAAGTCATCTGATGACTGTTTTACATTGAGCAGAGCATCGAAATAGTCATACCATGATCTGGGAGTTATTTTTTCTGCCATATTTTGTTTGTTTGAGATGAGTCTTCTCAGTTTTTGCCAAAAAAAATTAGAGGTTTTTTGCATTGCAAGACTCATTTAATTCTGTTAGTAATTGTTCATTATACTCTGATTGTTTTCTCTTGCTTATATTTTTAGTTCTTTTTTGCTGTCAATGTAATTGCTGAAATCATGTTGGGTGTTTGAGTATGGAAACATTTTCAAGTGTCTGTATTTCTCTTGTTTTGCATGCTGGCATTCTGCATCCCGCCACTGTGGCTGTGCACGTGCTTCACGCTTTCTCTGCCCTAGCTTCATGTTGTCTGCTGCACTGTGAAGGAAGGAAGGAAATAAAACAGTGACAGGCTTCCTCACTGCTGTTTTCTAATGCCGATGTAAATTTTTCAAATTCCTTGTGGGCGTTCTCTTGACAGTAGTCATTGAATGACTCAGCATAACTTTCTTTCCACAAAAATGTTGTATTTTCTTCTAAATGAATGTCATCAAATTTTTCACCTTCAGCCTGAGTCAAGTGAGAAGGGAAAGAAAGAATGATGGGAAAATGGTCAGAATCTGATCTGTCAGCAACACACATGTCTGTTATATAGTGATACAGTGGCATTGAACAGATGAAATAGTCTACTATACTTTTCCCTCTGTTAGCTGTACAGGTAATCTCCCCCTCACTATCACTCTTAGTTCTACCATTTACAAAAAATAAGCCAAATTCTTTGCAGAGCTCGATGAGATTTCTTCCAAAATTGTTTATGACGTTATCTTTTGATTTTCTGATATGTTGTGGGCCCTCTAAAATGAAATCATCTAAATCTTGAAATAAAGGGATCTGTGCATCTTTATCAGTAATATCAACATCAGGGAAATCAGAGGTTCTGGCATTAAAGTCTCCACATAAAATCCAGGGTAAATCAGGGTAAAGTTGCATGATTTGAGTCATAGAGTTTTCCAGTGTATCGATACCATCAAGATTGTCTTCACCATAAACAAAAGATCGTTCAGGGGCGACATAAACAAACCCAGCAAGACTGTCACGTGAAAAATTGAAAAGGGACTTACCTAACTTCAGAAAAACAGCATCCTCAGCTGAAGTTAGTAACCGAGACACACATGATGCTATACTTTTGTGAACACGAACCACTACCCCACCTTTCAGTCTCTGTGTTCAATGAGAAGAAAACACTATGTAATCCAGAAAGGCTTGTTCAATGTCACTTTGTTTGCAGGACCAAATCTCTGAAAATGCAAACACTTTCAATCTTGCACAAAACGATTTCCATGCGGTACTTTTCAGTTTGTTACCAAGTCCTTGAATGTTCCAGGTCATAATTTCAAACACAGGGGGTTTCACATTCAGAATTCTGGTTGTTTGTGTGTGTGTGTAATTTGACTCTTCATTTGTGGTATTGTCCTGTTCAGTTTGTTCAGCAGAATAGTTCAAGTCTGGTATCGTTCTGTCTGCTGTCGTTTCGTCAGTCATTACGTTGCCGTCAGTAAATACGGTGTTTTCTGTTGCATCTACAACATTCTGTTCCTGTATAGTGTCAGAGGCAACATGTGTTTTCATGTCATCTGTCGTCTTGTCTGCCACCCTGTCCTCAGTCCCCTCAGTGTGGCTGAGTGAAGGTGTGAAGGGAGCATCCTTCCTGCAGGCTGCCTGAAGAGGGGTCAGCCTGACCCTCAGCTCCCTCCCTGCCGGGGCCCCAGGTCCTGGGTGGCCGTGTCCTAGACGTGGACCTGTCCCTCCATGACCAGGCTGTCACAGCGCAGCAAAGCCCTGTCCTCTTCTGCCTGGGCTTTCTTCAGGAACGGTATAGCAGCTGTCAATGTCAGTCCCTGAGGCCAGGAGTAGTGAAGTCCTCGTTGACGAAGATGGACGACGACTTCTTTTCCCTCAGGATCTTGCGGTTAGCCAGGATGCGTTCCCCTGTCCTTGAACTTGCTGAAACAGGCGATGACGGGACGCGGGGACTGCCCTCCTCCCTGAAGTCATGTGCGCGTGCAGTCTCCACGTCTTCTGTCATGCCCATCTCCACGTCTTCTGTCATGCCCATCTCCACGTCTCCTGTCATGCCCCTCTCCACGTCTCCTGTCATGCCAATCTCCACGTCTTCTGTCATGCCCATCTCCACGTCTCCTGTCATGCCCATCTCCACGTCTCCTGTCATGCCCATCTCCACGTCTCCTGTCATGCCCATCTCCACGTCTCCTGTCATGCCCCTCTCCACGTCTCCTGTCATGCCCCTCTCCACGTCTCCTGTCATGCCCATCTCCACGTCTTCTGTCATGCCCATCACGGCCTTCAGCACCGCCTTCACTGCCTCCTCCCAGTCTGACCACAGTTCTCTTTGTCCCTGGGGGTGTGTGTGGGAATTCCATGAAAGATCAGATTGTTACTCGACTTCTTCCTTCTAAGTCGTCTCCTTTGCTCTCCAACTTGTCAATTCTTTTCTTCAGATCTTTGTTTTTCTTTCAGAACGCCCGCCATTTTTGTTTGGAATTTCTTGTTCTGTTCAGTCGTTGTAGGTTGTAGATGTTCAATCTTCTTGTCCATCGCCGTCAGCATTTTGATGACTTGGGCAATTGAAGTTTTGTTCATCCATCGTAGATTGTAGATGTTCAATCTTCTTGTCCATCGCCGTCAGCATTTTGATGACTTGGGCAATTGAAGTTTTGTTCATCCATCGTAGGTTGTAGATTTTCAATCTTCTTGTCCATCACCGTCAGCATTTTGATGACTTGGGCAGTTGAAGTTTCAGTGGCGTTTGTTCCACTCACACTCAATTAAGTCTACATGACTTCAATGGCAAGAAAATATTCTGAATCTGAATCTGAATCCCAGCAGCTGGAGAGAATGGCTGGTTTGGCGATGTCAGAGTGGATTGCTTCCACGATCGCCTGTCAGTAGGGCCGGGGTTCGTCTCCACGTCGCCGCATTGCAGCAGAAACCCAACAAGGAACAAACACCAGCACCATGGCCATTTTTCCGCTGACACACACCACTCCCGTCTAATATCACTAGAAGTGAACAGACGTAAAATTGAAGTCAACAACAACACACGACTCTGTAACTGCATGGAAACTGTCTGCCTGCACGTCTTGCCATGGAGCAGAGCAAAGTCCAGTAAACATGGCCACACCTGGTTGGAAAACATACCGAACTGATCGACATGGCATACACTGTCTCTAAGTCCAGTAAACATGGCCACACATGGCTGGAAAACATACCGGACTGATGGGCATGGCATACACTGTCTCTAAGTCCAGTAAAAACTGCCACACCTGGCTGGAAAACATACCGAACTGATCGACATGGCATACACTGTCTCTAAGTCCAGTAAACATGGCCACACCTGGCTGGAAAACATACCGAACTGATCGACATGGCATACACTGTCTCTAAGTCCAGTAAACATGGCCACACCTGGCTGGAAAACATACCGGACTGATGGGCATGGCATACACTGTCTCTAAGTCCAGTAAACATGGCCACTCATGGCTGGAAAACATACGACCTGATCGGCATGGCATACACTGTCTCTAAGTCCAGTAAACATGGCCACTCATGGCTGGAAAACATACCGAACTGATCGACATGGCATACACTGTCTCTAAGTCCAGTAAACATGGCCACACCTGGCTGGAAAACATACCGGACTGATCGACATGGCATACACTGTCTCCAAGTCCAGTAAACATGGCCACTCATGGCTGGAAAACATACCGAACTGATCGACATGGCATACACTGTCTCTAAGTTCAGTAAACATGGCCACTTATGGCGAGAAAACATACCGAACTGATCGACATGGCATACACTGTCTTTTCCACTAAGTTTGA
>CM054163.1:32381690-32409190 GCA_028751875.1 Rapana venosa
TCTCAGTCTCTCTCTCTCAGTCTCTCTATTTCTCTCTCTGTCTCTCTGCCTCTCTCTCTCTGTCTCTCTGCTTCTCTCTCTGTCTCTCTCAGTCTCTCTCTCTCTGTCTCTCAGTCTCTCTCTCTCTGTCTCTCTGTTTCTCTCTCTCTCTCTCTGTCTCTCTCTGTCTCTGTCTCTGTCTCTCTCAATCAAAAGTGCATGTGTTCTCGCGTGCGTACGTGCATGCGTGCGTGCGTGTGTGTGTGTGTGTGTGTGCGCGCACACACACACACACGCACGCACACACGTTGGCACGTGCGAAAGTGTGATCATTTTTATTTGTTCAGAGCTAATTGGACAAAGCCCACTAGCCAATTACATGTACCACAGGAAAACATCTGCCCCGGTGTCGTCATCCTAAATGCCACCTATCTCAATTTTTACCCCGGGACATAAACTGACACCTCCGCTGACTGGAATAAAACAGGGAGTAATATGATAATAATAATAATAATAATAATAATAATAATAATAATAATAATAATATAATAATAATAATAATAAAAATAAAAAATGGGATTTATATTTGCGCTATATCTTGCAGACACAAATCAAAGCGCTTGCGCTCAACTCATTCTTACACAGTCATACAACCAGTAACAATTAATAGTTCCACCAAGTCCAAATGTGCACGCACGCGCGCACGCACGCACGCTCACGCACGCACGCACACACCACACAACACACACACCACACACACACTAAAACACACACACACACAACAAGGTCACACACCAGGCAGTGATAGAATCTGGCTGTTGAAGGCAGGGAAACTTTGAGTGAGGCAGGTGAGGAAAATATTAGGTTTGATTATTAAAGATGGATTGAGGACTGGATTTTTAAAAGTGTCATAAGAAGGCTTTTGGTGGAGAGAGTGAGAGAGAGTGGGAGGTCATTCCAGATTCGATGGACCTGAAATATAGAGAAAGAGCGACGGCCAACAGTGGATTGGTTGTATATAGGTATTCGTTTTTGGACAGGTTTCTGCTGCACAGAGGAGAGTTCGAGTGTGTGTTACAAGTCGAAGACATAGAATAGAATAGAATAGAACATAATGGATCCAGATGTGATTGTTGTAATAAATGAAACATGATCAGTACAGAGAATCAAATAAATTTCATCTCTATCTGCTCCGTAGACCCCCTCCAGGGTCGTAGGGGTTACTGCTGTAGGTCGACGTATGCAACCGTTGCTCCACAATCATTAATTTATGTAAAAGAATTTAAAGTCATATAAAACTTAAAATAGCAAAGTAAAAACAGGTTCCGCTCTTGTTTTTGGAGAGTAGGCCATTGTGTGCCGGTAGGAACGGATGACAGATTTACAAAAACGGCGGCATACACCACGGGACTTAGATTACAAAAAAAGCAAGCACACGAGTACTTAATTCCTTATTGAAATAAAAAATATCTAAACTCCTCTCTCTCTCTGTGTCCCACCCCCTCACTTTCTCTCCTCTCATCTCTTCCCTCACTCTATTTCTTCCCTCTCTTATCTCCCATCTCTCTCACTCACTCTATCTTCCCTCTATCGCCCCAATTCTCCCCTCTCTACCTCTCTTTGTATGTCTATCTCTCTCTCTACCTTCTCTTCTCCCTTTCTTTCTCCTATATCCCTCCCTTCTCTCCCTCTATATTCTCCGTCACTCTTATCTCTCCCTTCCTCTCTTTTGTTTCTCTCTCACCCCAATCACCCTCTCTTTCTCCCTCTCTCACTCTCTTTTTCTCCCTCTCTCACTCTCTTCTTCCTCATCTTTCTCCCTTCCCTCACCTTCCATCCCTCTTCTCTCCCCCTTTTTCCCTTCCCATCTTGTCTGTGCTGTCCCTTCTCTTATTTATGTCTGTATCTGTTGTTGTCTGTCTTCTCTGTTTTTTTGTCTGTCTGTGTCTGTCTGTTCTTCTCTAGATTTATTTATCGTCTGTGTCTGTATCCTCTTCTCTATTTTTTGTCGTGTCTGTCTGTCTCCCCCCTCCCCTCTCTCTCTGTTTTTATTGTTGGTCTGTACTGTCTGTCTCTCTCTATCTCTCTCTGTCTCTCTTGTCTCTCTCTCTCTATATGAGGTAGATGGTGTAATTCTGCTGTTGTATTATGCTATTTACCCATTTTTTCTGGGTTGTCTGTATGTTCTCCCTCCACCCTCTCTCTCTGTTTTTTTATGTCTGTTGTCTGTCTGTCTGTCTCCCCCCACCCACCCTTCTTTCTCTACTGTAGACTTCTGTCTTGTCTTCTGTCTGTCTCTCTCTATCTCTCTTCTCTCTCTCTATCTTCTCTTTCTCTATCTCTCTCTCTCTCGTCTCTCTCTGTCAGGTAGGTAGCTCTCCCCTGTTGTATTCTGCATCCTCCTTTCTGTGTTAGAATGTCTGGGATCCTATTAGGTCAGAACTACTTTCAGTCTGGCAGTGTGGAGGGCGGTGAAGCACTCAGAGAATATACCCCCTCCACCTTATATTCTACCCCCCGGAGAAAAAAATGAAAAGGAGTAAAAGGCATGAGGAGGTTGTGTGAAAACGAGATAAAAGATGCGAGATGTCTATTAGGGACCGAGGAGAGTCAGTGGTCAGAGCACTCGCTTTCTCCCTCACGTCAGGTTTAAGCAGCATCGAGAGTGGTGATGGGTGTCGGTTTGCGCGCCGTGTTTCAGTACTGTTCCCCTGTTTGCAACAGCTTGTAAATGTGTCCGATCGTGAGGGTCAGGGAAGGTAAAGCAGTGAGGGAGAGGAGATGGGCGCTTCCTCAATATGTTGGCCATGGAGAAGTGAGGTCCTCTGATGCCTCGTCAACCCTACGACTACATTGGTTAGGGAACACCTTTTCTTTCCTTTCTTTTTTCTTTATTTCTAGTCTTCCTTTCTTTCCTTATTAATGTATGTTGTATGAGGTAAGTTTGGTATGTATGTATGTATGTATGTATCGTATGTATGTATGTAATGTTGTATGTATGTTTGTATGTTATGATGTAAGTATGTATGTAGGTATGTATAAATGGTATGTTTGTTATGTGTGTGTGCTGCGTGGGTGATTGCATTGGATGAGTATGTATGTATGTATGTAGTTGTTGTATGTTATGTACTTATGTATTTGTAGAGAGGGATAGTTAGTTGGAAAGATAGTAATAGATATATTAGCAGGAAGATATATAGATAGACGACAGACACAAAGGAGATAGATAGATAGATTGAGATAGATAGATAGTCAGGATAGATAGTAGTAGATTGAAGATAGATAGGTTAGTTAGCGAGGAAAAGGCCTGCAGGATAGATAGATAGCTAGATAGATAGATAGATAGATATATTTGATAAGTAGACATATTGTGTTATGTAGATAGATAGGACATATAGCTGTGATAGACTGGACTGATAGATAGATAGTAGATTAGACAGACATAGATAGACAGGACTGCATAGAAGGATAGATAGATATAGACAGTAGACAGATAGATAGATAGATAGGAAAGATAGATGATGATTAGGATAGGTTCTTTTGTCTCGAGGATAATGGAATAAACAACTCATGTTGTGTGACGCGGGTGATGTGTGCTGCACGTGCGTGCGTGCGCGTGCTGTGCGGCGTGGTGTCTATCCATCTAGTCTGTCTGTCTCTCTATCTTCTTTACTCACTCTGTTGTCTCTCTGTTATCTCTCTGTCTCTGTCTCTATCCCTATCTCATTCTCCTTCTCTCTCACTCTCTCGTCTATTCTTCTCCCTCCTCTCCCTCTATCTCTCTCTCTCTCTGTCGGTAGCTGACAACATTAAGGGCAAGTAAACTTAGGCCTTGGTTTGGTCCTGATTTCTTGGATCCAAAGGGCCCCTTAGGATTCTGAAGACTTCCCTGCCGCTGCCTTAATTACCCCCTTTTTGTTCTGGTTTAGCAGCCTGTTAGTATGTATGTAGGTCTGTAATGTATGTCTGTCTGTATGGCAGGATGTCTGCTATGTATATCTATCTATCTGTTTGGAATTGTCTGTCTGTTGTCTGTCTGTATGTTGCTGCATATGTCTCTCTGTCTTTCGTCTGTCTCTGTTGTCTGACTATCTGTCTGTCTGTTTGATTGTCGTCTGCATTTGTTGTCCATAATTGTTCTGTCTGTATTTAGCTGCCTGTATGTCTGTCTCGCCTTATCTGTATTCTTTTGTCTGTTTGATTGTCTGCTTTTGGTCTGTCATATGGTCTGTCTGTCTGTTATGACTGATGTATTGTCTGTTGCACTATCTTTATCTTGTTGTTTGATTGTCTGGCACTTTTTGTCTGTACATTATGTCTGTCTGAGTGACTTCTGCTTGTCTATGTTTGCATCGCCTTATCCGTTTCTATGATTGTTGCTTTATGTCTGTCAATCTGTCTGTCTGCATGCCTGCCTGCCTGCTGTTATGATTTGTCTGCCTTTCTGTATCTCTGTCTGATGTCTGTCTTTTTGTCTGTCCACTTTGTCTGTCTCGTCTGCATGTTACTGTCTGTTCTGCCTATCTGTATCTCTGTATAGATTGGTCTGGCGTATTTGTCTCTGTCCATATGTTGTCTGTTCTGCCTGTATGTCAGTCTGCATATCTGTATTACTCTGTATGTCTGATTTGTCTGGCTTTTGTCTGTCATATGTCTGTTGCCTGCTGGGTCTGTCTGCCTATCTGTATCTCTGTCTGTTTGATTGTCTGGGCTTTTTGTAATGTCCATATGTCATGTTGTTGCCTGTTATGAACTGTCCTGTCTGTCTGTTGCCTTATCTGTTCTCGTTGTTTGCATTGCTGTCTTTTTGTTGTCCATATGTCTGTCTGTATGCCTGTTTGTCCTGTCTGCGCTATTTGTATCTCTGTCTGATTGTCTGGCATTTTGGTCTGTCCATATGTCATGTCTGCCCTGCTCTGTATGTCTGTCTGCTATCTGTATCTCGGTATGTTTAATTGGCTGGCTTTGTGTTGTCCTTATGCTGTCTGTCTGTCTTTCTGCTCTGTTTGTAGGAGGATGGAGTTGGTCTGGATCTTTCTTCAGTCTTTCTGTCTAGTCTATCTTTATGTCTCTGTCTGTCGTGTTACAGTTACAGAATTATTTCTTTCTCCATTTTAATTCCTGTAGTTATCCCCAATTCCTTCTGCTTCTGTCTGTCTGTCTGTCTGTCTGTTTTGCCTGCCTGTCTGTCTGTCCTCTCTCTCTATCTCTTTCTGTCTAATTAAAAAAAAGAAGATCAATACTTATCAGATAAACCTTTATAGTAAAACTTATCTAACAAATCATGTAATCAACAAGAGTCCATCCAAACAATCTTTTCGACTCTCCCCTTCCACACACACACACAACCACCACACACACAACACACACTCGCACAACACACATTTATATAATATGGATTATATTATATATTAATATATATATATATATCTATATATATTTATATATATATATGTAGTGTGTATGTATTTAGGTATTTATACTACTATATAATGATTTTATATACACACACATACATTCATACATATATACAAACATGTATGTATGTATGTATGTATGGCATGCTTGAAGCATGTACAAAAACTAGTATCTGAACAATCACTCCGAAATAGAGAGAGAGAGATGAGAGAGAGTGAGAGATGAGAGAGGAGGAGAGAGAGAGAGAGAGAAAAGGTGGGGGGGAGAGACGGAGAGAGACGAGGAGAGAG
Source organism: Rapana venosa (assembly GCA_028751875.1). NCBI lineage: Eukaryota > Metazoa > Mollusca > Gastropoda > Neogastropoda > Muricidae > Rapana > Rapana venosa. The sequence goes on from CM054163.1 coordinate 32,387,378, forward strand.
AGTGAGATGAGAGAGAACGAGGAGGAGATGAGGAAAATCAGATGAGAGTAGAGAGAGAGAGAGGAGAGAAGAGAGTAGGAGAGGAGGAGAGAGAGGGTGAGAGATGAGAGAGAGGGAGAGGACGTGAGAAGTGAGAGAGGAGTGAGGGGGAGAGAGGAGAGAGATGATGTAGAGAGAGTGAGAGAGAGATGAGAGAGAAAGACAAAGAGAAAGACAGGCAGTAACAGACAGACAGCAGATCGACGCCATCAGATCGACAGTACTAACTGCCGAGCACAATAATAGACCAAACAGAAAAAAAAGACGCACAAAAGTTAGACTAGCAGACAGACATTGACTTAGGGCGAACATGTCAGATAGACAGGACTGACAAACAGACAAAACAGACAGGACAGACAGACTGACAGAGTAAGAGGGCAGAAATGCTGGCACTGAAGGGAGGGAGAAGAGGGAAGAGGGAAATTCTGACCACATTTTTCATTTCCAGCTTGTTTTGAATTTGAGGTGCCACTGTCCGCCTTCCGCAAATGACCTTCCACACCCCCTTTTCCACCCATACTTTCCACATCCATTATACCGTACCTTCTCTCCCCCCTTCTCTCTCTCTCTCTATCTCTTTCTCTCTCTATTCTCTACTCTCTCTATCTATACTATGGTCTGTCTGTCTGTATTGTTGATTATGATGATGATGATGAGGAGGAGGTGGAGGATGATGTGATATTGCTGTGCTGCTGACTGCTGCTACTGATGTTGATGATTGATGATGATCGGTGATAATGATGATAATGAGGAGGTGGATGACGATGATGATGACGATGCTGCTGCTCGCTGCTGACATGATGATGATGGTGATTATGATGATAATGAGGAGTGGATGTCGATGATGAATGATGTTGTTGATCGATGGTGATGCTGACTGCTGCTTCTGCTCGATGATGGTGAGGTTGGTGCTGCTGACTGTGCTGCTGCTGTCTGCTGTTGGTGGCTGATGATGTTGTAGAGGATTGAAAGTAAATGATGGTTATGTGATTACTTGCCGCTGCTTGATATAGGTAATGCGAAGTTGTGATGGCGAATGACTATGTAGAGCTTGGAAGATGATGATGGGGATGATGTTAAAAGATAGATTTTGGGTGTGATTCTGTATGCTTGCTGAATTGGAAATTGTTGTGAATAACGTACAAATTCGTTTTTCTGTAATGAAGTCTATTTCCATCCCCCATCCCCAAACACTGTTTTGTATAGTGGCCAAGGCCCGACGTACAATAAAATCTTTTCAGTGTACAGTGTTCCTCTGTGACTCTCTCTCGTCTCTCTCTCTTTATACTCTCTCTCCTCTCTACTCTCTATTCTCTTCTCTCTCTCTCTCTCTCTCTCTCTTTGTTGCTTTTCTCTCCCGTGACTCTCTCTCTCGGTCTCCTCTTTGTTATCGCTCTATTTCTCTTCTCTCGTGTCTCTCTCTCTCAGTCTCTCTTTGTTGTCTCTTCTCTCTAGTCTCTCTCTCTCCTATCTCCTCTATCTCTATCTCGCTCTTCTCTCTCTCTCTTCTTCTGTCTTCTCTGTGTCTTGTGTCTGTTTCTCTGTGACTCTCTCGTGTCCTGTCGTGTTATCTCTGTCTCTGTCATCCTATCTCTTTCTCTCTCTCTCGTGACTCTCATCCTCTTCCTATGCTTGTCTGTCTGTCCTGTCCTGTCTGTCTCTCTCTCTCTCTCTCTCTCTCTCTCTCTCTCTCTCTCATCTCTCATCACCTCACAATTCATCATTTAATCACCCTTGATAAGGTCATATTTATATGTGCAAATTTATGGTTCAGAAATGGGGTCTGGGGCTTTTTACCAAATTAAAGTCATTTATTCATTTCTCATTTCGGCAACAACAAAAACCAACCTAAAACACACACACACATCACACACACACACACAAACACACACACACACAACACCACACACAATCACACACACACACAACTAAAACTAGATTACCCAAATTTCTTCTTCACATTTCTTTCTTATTCTTCTTCTTCTTTCTCTTCTCTTTCTTACTGCTTTGCTATTATATTTTTACGCAATTCTTTCTGTGCCAGGTTCATTCCTTCTTCTTCGCAATGCTCTTCTTCTATTGCTGGATCGAGTGGGTCTAGAGGTAACGCGCTGTCTAGATAAGCGAAAAGTCCGGCTTTCTGATGTGTGCGGCGGTTCAGTACCACGTTTGGTCGGAAATTTTTTCACCCAATCAATTTGACTCATGAGTGGTGTTTGGGCGCTAGTCTTTGATTGAGACGATTAACACGAGGTAACCGTGTGTTTATATTAATTATTTAAAGCGCACAGTTATAAAAAATACCCACGGCAACAAGAGAGTTGTCCCTGGCAAAATTCTTAGAAAAAAGCAACTCTGATAGGAAACAAATTCAGAATGCAAAAAAAACAAAAAAAATAAAAAAAATGGGTTTAAAAATATAGGGTGGCGCAAGCGCGATGTGGCGACGCGTTATCCGTCATCCGGGAGAGAGCAGCCCGATATTCACGGAGTGAAATTGCCATGACTTAAAGTGGTATGATATAATATTCTGAGCGCTTTTGATTTGTTTGCTTTACAAGATTCACTGCGCTATATAAATTACCCATACATTTTTCATTAGCTTTTATGTGGCAATTTGCTTCTTCTTTATTCTTCACTCAACTAATACTGGGACTGACATGATTCAGTGTTTTTCGGTTGTTAGCACAGCCGCCAAGGTTATATTCTGACACGAGAGGACAGCAATGTCAAGTTTGTACACATAATAACAGTAAATTAATTTTATACTTACTATCCACACTGAACACTATTAGCGTGGGTAACAATGGATCTGTGCGCATGGGTTTGTTGGATAACAATACAGTTTTGGAACACTCCTGGATATGGGGCAAATTTAAAACATCCCCCTATATCCCCCCAGTTATCACTCTTCCTACCTTTATCCCTCTAACAGCTACCTACCCCCCCCCCATCTACTCCACCCCTAACCTCCACCACACCAATGATAGCACCATTAATTAAAAGGATTGGGCTGGGGGGGGGGGTGGGGTTTAAAAGCACGGATCATGGGAAGATAGACAACACTTCACCGAACTTTCATTATTTTTTTAATGTCATTTATACACTGTAAGTCACGTGATTTCTACTGCGTGTTAAATTCGGGATGCTATCCCCGATGGCTGAGCGACGTCGCCACTAGTGCGCGCCACCTTTTTGTTTTGTTTTCTGCAACTGTGTTTGTTTATCTATCACAGTGGCTTTTTTTAAGAATTTTGCCAGGGACAACTCTATTGTTGCCATGAGGTCCATTTTGCGTGCGCTGAATTATTTTGTGTTGTAAACACGGGACACCTGACCTGCACTCAATGGTCTTAATGGAGGGGAAAAAATTCGGGCCCTAACGGGACTTTGAACCACGCACCTTCCGACACCGGAATTTTTCACATTCTAGACAGGAGCGTATCCATCTAGTCCACGAATCACCAGGAACTTCAAGAGGATTAGAAGAATATGGGTGTTCATGTAATAGTTCACCAACTACTAACTTCACAGCTGATAAATTGTTTGGGATCTCATAGTTTGACAACGTATTTTGTAAACTAGAAGACAGTCTGATAGGAGGACAGATAGTACCAGGACATTACAGATAATACAGACATATACGACAGTCTGGTGTCTTATCCTTCTCACGGTGGGATTTAGCAAAGAAACTTGTTTTTTTCTTATTTAGTTTCACCCTGTCAACTTGTTTTGGATATGGTAATATTGTACAGTAGAAAATTCTTTTCTATAATAAAAATTGTTCATTCTTTTCCAATGTTATAAATTATTATTCTGGTATCTGAGCAATGTCAGACATAATTTAAAAAAAGGAATGTAACTTGTATGGACAGCTCATTTTTATAGGGGATGTAATTTTGCAATAAGTTGAATGAATGTTTTTATACGTACATAATATGTGTCAAAAATGATAAATTCAGTTGTGAAATGTTTTAATGCTGCCATATCCGTTTAATCACGTTTAACTTGCTTACTCCTTGAAGAGTGATGATAACTGGCAAATTTTGATGTCTGGGAGGTTGGTGAATATATTCATGGTTCATCGTTTGGCGGGGCCTGGCCTTTATGGCTTTAGGGGCTGACGGGAATTACCTTGTAATTGTTTGTCAGGGTGTGTAGCTTTGGATGTTTGAAGGGATAGGGTTGTTTGTTTAGAGGTCTTGATCTTGAATTTGAAGCGAAAAGGTTTACATTTATTGAAAATAATCGATAAGGATGGCAGTGGTTGTTTAGGGCCTTCGTGGTCAGTAAGGCTTTATATACATGATAATATGATATTATACATAATAATAAATAATTATAATATTTGGAATTGATATAGCGACAAATCTTGTAAACAAACAAATCGAAAGCGCTTGACTCAAATCTATTCACGCGACATGCATACTTTCCTCAAATATAATAAAGAACTTATTTCATTTATATGCACGTGTTTGTACTCTCGCACACAATACCTCTCAACACACACACACACACTCACACCACTACACACACACACACACATAACCGCGGAACAAACTTAGGAGATGGAATTGCTGTTGAAAAGTAGAGAGGATATGATTGGGGGGGAAGTGTCAGGTTGGAAATAAGTGTAGTTTTGAGGCTGGAATTTGCTAAGGTATCATGTGAAGGTTTTGTCGAAGTGAAGAGGGAGTCCTTTCACGTGGACGACGGACCTGAAACAGAAAAAGATCGACTGCCAACAGTGGTTTTGTTTGAATCTGGGTGTTCGAAAGCACAATGTATCTGCGGTGAACTATTGAAAGAAGGGAAACGGCGATGAGTGTACAGGTGAAGTCTGTTACAATGATAAAGATGGGGCTGATTTGTGGAGGTCTTTTGAAACAGAGGGATTGATCTATACTTCAGTCTTGTGAGACTGGCAGCAGTGAAAGAGATCTGCAGAATGAGGATAGTGATGGGTCGCGTATCTTTGTTTTCAGTATGGGACTGTCGTCGCTGCTGGAGTTTTGTATGCGTTGAAGAGAGTGGGATGGATGATGCTTGGTAGGCTGCCAGAACGAAGGTATTACAGTAGTCTAAAACGTGAAGACTGAGGAGAATGTGACATGCTTGGAAGTTGCACAGTGGGACAGATACTAGCGGATTCGATTATGCGCGTACGTATTTTGAGTGTAGCAACAAGATTCGGCTGGTCTGGGTGATCGAATTTTTTCATATTGAGGTGTGTTGTCAAGACCTACACTAGATACTTCACAGAGTTGGGACAAGGAACTGACCGCACTGCCGGATTGGATTGATGTTGTGTGATCGGGGAGGAAAGTTTTATGTTGGGGCACTAGGAGCATGGCTTCGGTTTTTCGGCATTAAGTGGTAACTTGTTCTAGTCATCCTGTTTTTGAATGTCTTGTAGGCAGTTGGACATAATTGGTCAGGAGGGAATGGCATAGTTTTCAAACAGTATCCACTGCACTGAAAGCTGAGTGTCATCGGGCATAGTAGAAATGATGATCATTATGGTTGTTTATTTTTTGTGAGAGTGGAGACAGTGTGGAGCGAGTAAAGGAGTAAGGGGCCACAGGACTGACTCCTGTGGAACTCCAATTCATTTTGACAGATTTTGATTGAATTTTGTTTACAATAACTTTATGCGAATCTGTCCTGGGTGGTATGAAGTTATCCAGGTGAACGGCCGTTGCCATGATACCAAACGTATTTTGGAGGCGAGAACGGAGAAAGAAGAATTGAGTGATCTATAGTGTCGAAGGCTGGCAGATAAGTCAAGAAGAGTGAGGAGGGAGATTTTTCCTGCAATCAGAGCAGTAGAAGTTGTATCGAAAGTATGGGACTAAGGGTGGGTTTCGGGATGTGGTTGGGACGATAGGCAGTTTGTAAAGGGGGAAGGAGATCGTTGGAATGATGGTGACTGTGGAGCTGATTGAGAACATAATTTTTCTTGTACTTTAGAGACAAAGGGCTAAGTTTGAGACAGGTTATAATTCTTCAGGAATGTTGGGATCGTGGGTCGTGCTTTTTCTGTAGGAGGTTGTGACTCTTTGGAAGGTTTTAAGAGCTTGTGGAAAATGTCCTGACAGATGAGATAGGTTATTCCTTTTAGTCGATAATTGGTACAAGTTGTGGAAGGCATTTGAGAGAACCAGGAGCAGGTAGGGATCGAGGTCGCCATGTTTTTATAGTCATTTCCTTCAGAATGTGTCTGGATTTCTTTCTTCATTGAGGATAACAGAAGGAAAATAGAAGGAGTGCCAGTGAAACTGGGTGATCAGGAGGTGCAGGCTGGAAATGAGTCTGATCCAGTATGTGAGCGTATGTTCGTGGACTTGTCTGAAAAGATGCAGAAAAGATAGATGGTAGCTTTCAGAAGGCTGTGGGTGGTTAAGTGGTTTGGATGTGGAGTTGTTTTTGCCAGGACCAAGGAGATTTGAGGGTGAGGGACATTGAGAGTTTTTTATGGATTGTAGCGACGACAGAGGAAATTGGGGTAGAGTAGTATTCGGTCTTTGCTGAATGGATTAAGAGTTTGCACTATTTGTTTATTGGTTTTTCTCGGGAAAAGCTAGTTGTTGATTTCGTTTTTTGATTTCACGCCTCTGCCGTTCTAGTTGACGGCGTTTGCGCTTCGCTATCCAGGTTGTATTGGGATTATACCATGGCGACTGGGTCCCGTCAGGTTGGAGATGGTCTGTTGGAGGTGGCTTGTCAAAAGCAATTGGCGGTGAACTGTGTTATGTATTCAGAGAGGTCAGTGTGGTCGAGGTTTTTGAAAACGTTCGGAAGCTTTGTGTAGAGGGAAAAAGTAAGCAAATGTCTATGGCCTTAAGATTGCGACGAGTCACCTTATTTCATCCTTTTGACCACGGTATTGTGATGTTGAGGTGGAAATGAATGGCGGGAATGATCAGAAGGTTGTTTGTCTGTGGACTGAACCTGTGTAACTAAGATTAATGATATGAATAGTAATCAAGCCAGTCTAAATATGGCCAGATTATGTGCGTTTGCTTGTTTTCCAGTTGGGAGAGGAGAGAGAATGGTTTGGAAGTGAAAGAGAAAGACGTATTGACATTGGAAGGACTGGTTGTCGAATGATGGAAGTTAAAGTCACCGAGTAATTATAAGTCTTAGTTGGAGAGTGGCTGTTGTGCTCGAGGAAGTGACTGGAATTCTATGAAAAACAGAGATGTAGGTTGTTCTTACGGCTAGGAGCGTGGGCGGTATAGGACGTCAGAACGTAATAGACGTGGACTGGTAAGTTGAGGATGATTTCGCACAACTCAAAAGAGTAGTGTTGTCGGGAATGGGAGGTTGTGGCTGAAAGAAAGAGTGGTTCCAATGTGTTTTTGGAACACTATTTTGGCCTATCCCCACCTCCTCGTGAGATGTCTGGGAAAAGATATAGTTTTTTTTGATGGAGTGGTCAGCTGTTCTTATTTTGGGGCTCAATGGCCATTGTGGTTTAGCCAAGTTTCAAGTGAGGTAGGTTAGAGTCATGTTTTTTTTCAGAGATGACAATCGGAATGTAGTCGGCTTTTCCATTTGGCCAGACAGACTGTCACATTGAACAGACAAACTTGAAGGAGATTGAAGAGATGGTGTGGTTGAAGATGTAAGTGGTGAGTTTGGACAAGAATCAGAGGAAAGGGATGAAGGCGATGGTGGAGTTGTGGCTAGCGGTAGTACAGACAAGGAGTTTGGATGGTGTGGAATCGGGAGTAGAAGATGGAAAAAAGAACTAGTTATTGATCAGGGGATTCGGTGTTTCGACTTAAATCATGATTACACATCATCATCAGAACATAATACATTGTCAGTAATCACAAACAAACAGAGTGAAACGTAAAGCTGAAAAGTCGGGTGGCGGGCGTGGGGAAAAGATGCGTTGACAGCGGTTACAGAAGTGACGTCTGAGAGTGATTGGGGGGAGACACAGGGAGAGAGAAGCACCACCAACTGGCGATGACGCCACACCTGCCCGTGGTACCCGTTGATTTTGCGGAGATGTAAGCCTAAGTTTCGAATATGCTGCATTTTCTCAGGAGCCAGTGTGCATTGTTTTGACAAAAATCAGGGTTTGATAGGTGAATTCCCGTGACAGATATAGTTCTTATGTCCGTACTGTCCCGCCTATTTTTTCAAATTGACAAACACGGGAGGTTGATGGTGGGGCGGGGCAACTGTGATACCACGTAGGCAAACTTCAGCGGGGCAGCTGGGGTCTAGAGTTAAGGGTTCACTGAGACCAGGCACCACATAAAGATAAATACAAACTCATGTAGACAAATTAATATTGTTTTTTGAAATATATCGACTTGAAGTTGTAAGATACTTTAATTGGAAATATTTCGATCCAGTCATTAATATGGAACAATAATATTCTGAACCGTGGAGAAATCAGGTGAAGGAAAATACAAACATGCTAGATTAAAAACTTTCCCAACAGGACCAGGTATAAACTCACACACTACGCACTCAAACACAAGAGACATTCGCCATGCTGCCGCCAGGCGCAAAGGTGAACACGTGACAATAATGATAATGAGGATAATAATAATAATAATGATGATAATTATAATAACAATAATAATAACAACAATAATAATAAATTTATATGATGCGATATCTTGTAGAAAAAATAAAATAAAAGCGCTTGTATTCAACCTATTCTTATGCAACCAAACCATAACTAGTTTTAACAAATTAAACTTCACACACACACACACACACAAGGGGCATGAGTTTAACCACATGTCAGTGTAAAACCGGGTTCATTAGAACACTGTGAAACAAGTCTAGCCCCCTCACACAGTTTGCCATCATTTTTGTTTGTTTGTGTCGTTTGTTTGTGTGTTTGTTTGTTTGTTCATTTTTTTATCTGTTTTTTTTCCGTGTGAGGGTCAATGCAATTTCGGCTTCTCTTTAATGAAGCCTAAAATGGAGAGAGAGAGAGAGAGAGAGAGAGAGGGGGGGGGGGGGAGAGAGAGAGAGAGAAGAGAGAGAGAGAGAGAGAGAGAGAGAGAGAGAGAGAGGAAGGAGGAGAGAGAGAGAGGGAGCTGAGAGATAGAGAAGGAAAGATAATTGGGATGGGGGAGGGAGAAAGCAAGAGAGAGAGAGGGAGAGAGAGAGAGAGAGAGAGAGGAGAGAGAGAGAGAGAGAGAGGAAAAGAGACAGAGAGAGAGAGAGAGGGGGGGGAGAGAGAAATTGGGTGGGAGGGAGAAAGCAAGAGAGAGAGAGGGAAGAGAGAGAGAATGAGTGGGGGAAGGGAGAAAGTGAGAGAGAAAGAGAGAGAAACAGACAGACAAACAGACTGACAAACAGAGACAGAGAGAGACACACACACAGACAGACACAAACATAGGGACAGATAGAAACACAAACAGAGACACACACACATATTATACAAACACACAAAACAAACACACACACATACACACACATATACACACATAAACACACACACACATAAACACACACACGCACACACACACACACACACATGAAATCGAATAAGTTCCAATGTTAGCTCCAGAACAAAAACCAACCCTTCAACAGAAAATGTAGTAAGGATTCGAACCCACTACCATAGACAACCATAAAATTGCCAGTTGAACATTCTAACCATGCGACCCCAGAATGCATGAGCCAAGTCAAATAATCTGACCAAAAAAATCTTAACAAGAAAAAAAGAAGAAAAACCAAAAACCAGGCCCAATAATTTTCATCTAATATCTTGGTCCTGTCATAATCTCAATTTCGTGTCTTTAACATTTTAAAATTTATGTTTGTTTATTTGTTTTTTGTCAGTTTGTCATGACTCCTCTCTCTCTCTCTCTCTCTCTCTCTCTCTCTCTCTTTGTTTGCCACAAATTGGGATGACCTGGTTTCCATGTCAACATTTGGGGTCACAGTTGGTTTTGTACATGACCTACATTTTCAAACAAATGGCCTGTCTCAATGAATTACAAGATGCAGTGCTGTATGGCTGGTAAAGCTTTAACATCAATCAATTCTTGTTCAATGTTCTTGCTCTGCTAAAGAATCACAGTAATCAATCATCCTTTACAATAACTGTGTTTTGTTGCAGCTGTTGAACAATGATGTGGAATCCATGTCATGATGATTATCTGGGCTGTTGTGAATCGTTTTTTCTCATCTTAGATGAATATACATGTGTTTGTGTCTAGTCACCTCCCCACTGTCCCCTTGTGAAAGGGCTTGAAATCTTACCACAATAAACCATTGTCACACACACACTTTTTTCTATAAAAAAAAGGAAACAGGAAAGATTGAAGAAAAGAAGGATGGTAGAGCTGTAAAAATGCAACGAAAAAAAGAACAACACACACACCCTTTTTTCTTAATAAGCCTTCATTGCAAGGGAAGCAACCAATTTTGGACAGGAGAAGATTACTCACACATGACCTAGTTCTGTGACCTTCATTCCATGTACAGTAGCCTGGTATTATTACACACACACACACACACACACACACACAAACACACACACACACACAAAACAAACACACACACACACAAACACACACACACACACAAACACCACACACACACAAACACACACACAACACAAACACACACACACACACACAAACACACACACACAAACACAAACACACACACACAAACACACACACACAAAACACACACAAAACCACAACACACACAAAACACACACTCATACACAAACACACAGACACAAAACACACACCAAACACAAACACACACACACACACACACACACTCAAACACACACACACACACGCACACACACACACACACACACACACACACACACACATGAAATCGAATAAGTTTTAATGTTAGCTCCAGAACAAAAAACAACCCTTCAACAGAAAATGTAGTAAGGATTCGAACCCACTACCATAGACAACCATAAAATTGCCAGTTGAACATTCTAACCATGCGACCCCAGAATGCATGAGCCAAGTCAAATAATCTGACCAAAAAAATCTTAACAAGAAAAAAAGAAGAAAAACCAAAAACCAGGCCCAATTATTTTCATCTAATATCTTGGTCCTGTCATAATCTCAATTTCGTGTCTTTAACATTTTAAAATTCTGTTTGTTTATTTGTTTTTTGTCAGTTTGTCATGACTCCTCTCTCTCTCTCTCTCTCTCTCTCTCTCTCTCTCTCTGTCTCTCTCTTTGTTTGCCACAACAAATTGGGCTGACCTGGTTTCCATGTCAACATTTTGGGTCACAATTAGTTTTGTACATGACCTACATTTTCAAACAAATCCTGTGTCTCAATGAATCACAAGATGCAGTGCTGTATGGCTGGTAAAGTTTTAACAGCAATAAGTGTTGTTCATTGTTCTGGCTCTGCTAAAAAATCACAGTCATCAATCGTAGTTGACAATAACTGTGTTTTGTTGCAGCTGTTGAACAATGACGTGGAATCCATGTCATGATGATTATCTGGGCTGTTGTGAATCGTTTTTTCTGGTTTTAGTTGAGCATACATGTGTTTGTTCCCAGTCCCCTCCCCACTGTCCCCCTTGTGAATGGGCTTGAAATCTTACCACAATAAACCATTGTCACACACACACTTTTTTTCTAAAAAGAAAGAAAGAAAGAAACAGGAAAGAATGAAGAACAAAAGGATGGTAGAGTTGTAAAAATGCAACGAAAAAAAAAGAACAACACACACACCCACCCTTTTGTCTTAATAAGCCTTCATTGCAAGGGAAGCAACCAATTTTGGACAGGAGAAGATTACTCACACATGACCTAGTTCTGTGACCTTCATTCCGTGTACAGTAGCCTGGTATTATCACACACACACACACACACAAACATACAAACACACACACATACAAACACACACACACACACACACACTCAAACACACACACACAAACACACACAAAACACACACACACACACAAACACATACTCAAACACACATACACAAACACACAAACACACAGACACAAAACACACCAAACACAAACACACACACACACACACACACACATACACTGAATAGAATCAGTCTCAATGGTAACTTCAGAACAAAAATCACCCCTTTAACAGAAAACGTAGTAAGGATTCGAACCCACGGCCGTAGACAACCATAAAATTGCCAGTTGAACATTCTAACCATGCCACCCCAGAATGCACAAGCCAAGTCAAATAATCTGACCAAAAAATCTAGCAAGAAAAAAGATGAAAAACCAAAAAGCAAGCCTGATGATTTTCATCTAATATCTTGTTACTGTCATAATCTCAAGTTTGTGTCTTTGCCTTTTATTAAAGGTTCATTTTTGTTGTGATTTTTGGTTTTTGTTAGTTCGTCATGTGTGTGTATGTGTGTGTGTGCGTGTCTGCATGTTTGTGTGTGCGTGTTTCCCTGTTTGTTCATCACTCACACACACACACACACACACAAACACACACACGCACACACACATACACACACAAACACACACACATGCACACACACATACACACACATACACACACACACACGCACAAACACACATACATACACTGTTTTTTGTGGCAACTTAATGAACATGATAACAACAAAAGAAAAAGAAAGAAACAGGAAAAAAAGAAAGAAAGAACAAAAGAAAGAATAAAGACAGAAGGAAGGAAAGAAGGAAGTGATAAAGAAAGAGAGAACGAATGAAAAGATAGAAAGAAAAAAAGACAGGAAGGAGGGAAAGAAATAAAGAAAGAGAGAAAGAGCAAACAAAAAGAAAGACAGGAAGAAAGAAAGAAAAAAGGGAAGGAAGGAATGAAGAAAAGGATGATAAGATGTAAAAATGCAACACACACACACACACACACACACACACACACACACACACATGTGACCTTTTTTTTCTTTCTTAATAAGCCTTCACCCCAAGGGAAGCAAACAGGTTGGGACAGGAGAAGATTACTCTCACATGACCTAGTTCTGTGACCTTCATTCCATGTAGAGTAGCCTGGTATCATCATCATCATGATCATCATCATCATAGATTTTGTCTGCAGCGCACCATGTTTGTAAATATCTGTTTGTTTAAACTATTGATTATTTATCATTGATTGCATGACTGTGTAAGATTAGGTTGAATGCATGCGCTTTGATTTGTCTTTGCAAGATATAGAGCTATATAAGTTCCATTTATCATCATCATCATCATCATCATCTTCTTCTTTCTTCTTCTTCTTCTTCTTCTTCCTCTTCATCATCATCATCATCATCATCATCATGAGTAGGATGAATGCTCTTTGATATTGTTTTCAATATATAGTGCTATATAAATTCCATGTATCATCATCATCATCATCATCAGCAGCAGCAGCAGCAGCATCATCAGCATCTTCTTTTTCTTCTTCTTCTTGGAATGCTCAGACAGCAACTATTGTTGTCAGTTATATGGGGAAAATGCGTCTTAAGCGCCTGACAAGTCAGGCCCAGCGCATCTGACTTCATCTAAGTTGCAAGCTTCTGACTGCCCTTGTTTGCATAACTATCCACTGAGGCATGACATAATCACAACTGACCCTCCTCCAGAAAATGAGTTGCATTGCATCGGACCTCAATTTCTGATTGTTAGCATTATATATATATATGGGGACGGGATAGCTCAGTGGTCGGAGCACTCGCTTTCCCCCAGCCAAGTTAAGCAGCGTCGAGCGTGGTTACCAGTTGGATGGGTGACCGTTTGCGCGCCTTGGCTTCAGTACAGTTCCCCCAGTTCACCCAGCTGTAAATGGGTACCTGCCCTCTTTAGGGTCAGGGAAGGTAAAGCAGCGAGGGAGAGGAGATGGGCGCCGCCCTCAATATGCTGGCCCTAGAGAAGTGAGGTCTCTGACGCCTCGCTCCCCTACGACCTTATAGGTTATGGGACACCTTTACCTTTACCTTTTATATATATATATCTATATATATATACATACATATATAATACATAAACATACACACGTACACACACATTCTTCACACCCCAAAATATATACATACACATATATAAGGAGAGAAAGAATGAAAGAAAGAATGCAATTCTTAACAATTAATAAAATGCTTTTCACTTACCCCCCCCCCCCTCAACCCCCGAAAAACCCCACAAACAAACAAACACACAAACAGATTCTTCTTGTTCACCATCAAATGTTCAGACAGCAACTATTGTTGTATGACATAATTATGAGCGAAAATGCGTTGCCTCGATGTTAAGCACCTGACAAGTCAGACCCAGCGCATCCAACAAGGGAGAATTGTTATCTTCTATGTCTTTCAAGTAAACACGACAGAGGAATGGACCAAGAAGGCAGAAAATAGACAAAAAAGAGGTGACAGGAAGTTAAGGAGCAAAGCAGAAACAAAGAGAGGGATAGAAAAGAGGGGATTCCTAGCACAGACTTTCCAGAAGGTGGGGAAGATATTTATACTGACATCTCCCATATCTCCACGGAAAAATTATATATTAAAAAAACACAGCTACAGTTGAACAATTATTTCAAATATTATCACAAACTGAAATGAAAGACACAATAAAGTGACCAAATGAGAAATTGATGAAATTTGCAGTTCAGTGGTCAGAGCACTCGCTTTCCCCCAGCTAAGGTTAAGCAGCGTCGAGTGTGGTTACCACTTGGATGGGTGACCATTCGCGCGACATGGCTTCAGTACAGTCCCCCAGTTCACCCAGCTGTAAATGAGTACCTGTCCTCTTTAGGGTCAGGGAAGGTAAAGCAGCGAGGGAGAGGAGATGGGCGCCGCCCTCAATATGCTGGCCCCTAGAGAAGTGAGGTCTCTGACGCCTCGCTCCCCTATGACCACATAGGTTATTGGACACCTTTACATTTTTTAATAAGGGGTCTGCATGAGGAGATGGGTGTTTTTAAAAAATGCATTTTCAAGACACAAGGAAGCAAAACTATGCCCTTTGCATCTAGGAGAAAGCTTACAGTTTCATAATCAACCGAAATATCAAATTTTACAGCCTGCCTAAAATGTGATCTAGCGAGAAAGTGGGTCAGGGGCAATGCGACTCATTTCTTGGGGTAGGGTCAAATATAACATTATGGTTCTGTCTGTCTGTGTGTGTGTGTGTGTGTGTGTCTGTCTGTCGTCTGTCTCTCTCTCTCTCTCTCTCTCTCTCTCTCCTCTCTCTCTCTCTCTCTCTCTCTCTCTCTGTTTCAATATTTGCTTTACTTTGGTGTTAATACTTTTTTTCTCTCTTTTTGAGGGCTGGATGAAAAAAAGTCATTGTGACTTAATCATTACCTCTTTAAATAAAATTTCGATTTCGTTTTCGTATTTCTCTATTGTTTTTTGTTTGTCTTTTAGCTGTTTGTTGTCTGTTGCTTTTTTCTTTCTGATCATGTTTTCCTGACAGACGGAACTGATCTGAACTGCACCATGATCTTTACTCATTATCCTAGATACAGAAATTCTGATATTGTTGTTGTTCTTCCCCTCCCCTCTCTCTCTCTCTGTCTCTATCTTTTTATCCTCTGTTCTCTGCTGTCAGTCTCTCATCTCCTCTTTCTCTGTTTCTGTCTCTTTCGCTGTTTCCTCTGTCTTCTCTATCTTATTTCTCTGTCTCTGTCTGTCTCTGTCTGTCTCCTGTCTGTGTATCTGTTCTCTTCTCTGTCTCTCCTATCCATCTCTGTCTCTGTCTGTCTCTCTGTTTCTCTGTCTGTTTGTCTGTCTCTATCTTTTTCTCTCTGTATCTCTGTCTGTCTGTCTGTTTCTCTGTCTGTCTGTCTCTATCTTTTTCTCTCAGTCTCTGTCTGTCTGTCTCTATCTGTCTGTCCTCTGTCTCTCTCCTCCTCTCTCTGTATCTGTCTCTCTGTCTTCTCTATCTTATTCTCTCTGTCTCTTTGTCTGTCTCTCTGTGTCTGTTTGTCTGTCAGTCTCTCTCTCCCCTCTCTGTCTGTCTCTATCTATTTCTGTCTGTCTCTGTCTCTATGTTTCTCTGTCTGTCCGTCTCTATCTTTTTCTCTCTGTCTCTGTCTGTCTGTCTGTCTCCCTGTCTATATCTGTCTGTCTGTCTCTCTGTCTGTCTGTCTCTGTCTCTGTCTCCTCTCCTCCCTCTCTCTCTCTGTCTGTCTCTCTGTTTCTCTGTCTGTCTGTCTGTCTGTCTGTCTGTCTGTCTCTCTCTCTCTCTCAGAGATTTCAGCCCCCTTGAGACAGCCAAGAAGCACCGGGCAGGAACAAGGGGACACAACTTTCAGCCAGCACTTGGGACCAAAATAGATGTCCTTGACCTTTCTAGTCTCTGGCCAGTCTTTTCAAAACCCCTTTACTAAAGATGGTTGGTGGGTTTTTTTCCTTTGAGCGACTCCCTTCGGCAATTTTCGGCAATGTTCGGCTGTGCTCGGAAAATTTCGGTAAATGTCAGTGATTTTCGGCTTTTAAAAGAAAATAGTCTGATCTGTTTTACTAGTTCAGAAGTAAGGCATGGTTATGTGAGGGAGGCCAGACGTTTACGATTTGAATGGTAAAACAAGAAAACTACTTGCAATTCAAATCGTTTGTCCACGTACCCTATACCTATAGGGTATATAAATTCCATATATTCTTCTTCTTCTTCTTCTTCTTCTTCTTCTTCTTCTTCTTCTTCTTCTTCTTCTCTTCTTCTTCTTCTTCTTCTTCTTCTTCTCTTCTTCTTTTCTTCTTCTTCTTCTTCTTCTTACCTGAGTGGTTAAGGCCTTCAACTTCAATGCCATAGGTACATGAAGTCGTGAGTTCGAATCTTGTCAGCGTCTCGTGAATTAAGGATGTGGATTTTTACGATCTTCCAGGTCAACTTCAAGTGCAGACCTGCCAGTGCCCTGAATTCCTTTCGTGTATAATACATAATCTTGCAGGAGATCAAATATGCACGTTCAAGATCCCGAGATACGTGTCAGGTTTTAGTGGGTTATGGAAGCATAAACATGCCCATCATACATCCCCAGCGTCGGAATGCGGCTACCTTCATGGTGGGGTAAAAACGGTCACGTTTGCAAAATATCAGTGAACCACAGAGGTTTCTGAAATTCTTCTTCTTCTTGTTCTTGTTCTTGTTCTTGTTCTTCTTCTTCTTTCTTCTTCTTCTTCTTCTTCTTTGCAATTCTTCTTCTTCTTCCTTCTTCTTCTTCTTCTTCTTCTTCTTGTTCTTGTTCTTGTTATTCTTCTTCTTCTTCTTCTTCTTCTTCTTCTTCTTTGCAATTCTTCTTCTTCTTCCTTCTTCTTCTTCTTCTTCTTCTTCTTCTTGTTCTTGTTCTTGTTATTCTTCTTCTTCTTCTTCTTCTTCTTTGCAATTCTTCTTCTTCTTCTTCTTCTTCTTCTTCTTCCTTCTTCTTCTTCTTGTTCTTCGCAATTCTTGTTCTTGTTCTTGTTCTTCTTCTTCTTCTTCTTCTTCTTCTTCTTCTTCTTCTTCTTCTTCTTCTTCCTCTTTTCCTCCTCCTCCTCCTCCTCCTTCTTCTTCTTCAATTCTTCTTCTTCTTCTTCTTCGCAATTTTTCTTCGCAATTCTTCTTCTTCTTCTCCTCCTCCTCCTCCTCCTCCTTCTCCTCCTCCTCCTCCTCCTCCTCATCCTCCTACTTCTTCTTCTTCTTCAACTCTTGGTGTCTGTCATATGAGCGAAAATGCGTTCCTCTGCCGACAATTAATTCAGCGCCTGACAAGTCAGGCCCAAGTTCATCCGACTTAGACATGGGAAAGAACTTATCTTCTAAATCTGTCTGGGAAAAAAAAGACAGGAGAATGGACCCAGAAGGCAGCCCCCCCCCCCTCTCCCACCCCCCTCCTTCCCCCAAAAAAAAAGACAAGGAGACCACAGGAACAAAATGAACAAAACAGCGACAAAGAGGGGATGAAGCGTGAAGGGTTTTTTTGAAAAGACACGATAAAAAAATAAAATCCTCTGAAGTCAGAGTATGGCTGCCTATATTGCGCGGTACTTAAAAAAACAACACCCAGATAGTACACGCGAAACATGCAAAATCTAGAGTGGATCTTACGCCCTGGCACTAATTCCCCAAGGGTGTTTTTTAATTATTTTATTTATTTATTTTATTCTTTTATATCGAGGATAATGGAGTAAGCACTTATAAACTTTTTTAAACATCCAGTTCCCGAGTGTATGCGGTTTTGTAAATTCTGTCATCTGTTCCCACCGGCACACAATGGCCTACTCTTCCGAAAAGTGGAACAGGATTTAACGCGTGCGCAAGATGTTCTGCGTGCGTTCGCACACGGGGCCTCGGTTTATAGTCTCATCCGAAGGTGTTAAGGTGAGGAGCGCCCAACGAGAGCGCCTGTCAAATAAGAGAGCATGAATAGTGCATTCCGGCATGTCTCATCCATATAGATTAGTGTTGCAGTGATGGATTAGAAATACCTTTTACCACGACATCTGATCTGTTCGCTTGCAGACAGACATGCAAATATATGCCTGATTTTCACAAACACACATACACACACTCACACATATGCACACGCACATACACACACGCGCATACACACACACGCGCGCACGCGCATACACGCACATAATCATGCGCACCCTCACTCTGTGCATCTGTCTCTGTCTCTATCTCTCTCAAACACATACACTCACACATACATACATACATACATACATACATACATACATACATACATACATACATACATACATACATACATACATACATACATACATACATACATACACACATACACATACATACACATACATACATACATACATACACACATACATACATACACACATACACATACATACATACATACATACATACACACATGCATACATACATACACACATACATACATACATACGTACATACATACATACATACATACATACATACACACACATACATACATACATACATACATACATACATACATACATACATACATACATACATACATACATAGATAAACACACACATACATACATACATACATACATACACACCACATTGCGCACACGTTAAAACCCGTTCCGCTTTTCGGAAGAATAGGCCATTGCGTGCCGGTAGGAACGGATGGCAGAATTTACAAAACCGCATACACACGGGGGCTGGATGTAAGAAAGTACACGTGTGCTTATTCCCTTATCATCGAAATAAAAAAATAAATACATTAAACCAAACCAAACAAAACTTGCTGTTTATGCAAAACGTCTGAGAAACTGAATGCGGAACTTTTTATTTATTTATTTTACTAAGTCATTAATGCGTTTGAATTATTAAAAATCTTGTAAATAGCCATACAAATAATTAAGTAGGAACACATGAGATTGAAATTAGAAAGTAAGAAAGAAAGAAAGAAAGAAAGGTAGAAAGGAAGAAAGAAAGAAAAATCAAACAAACACAGAAGAAAAAACCCAAAATAAAACAACAGACAAAGAACTTTTGTTAAATTCCCAAAACGAAAACTAAACAAACAAAATAACAAACAAATATAGATACAACAACAAAGCAATAATATTACATTATAATATGATAACATTATATAAAGAAACACGTAAAATCAGTCAACTAACCACCCAAACTAATCACAACAAAAAACATCAACAACAACAAAATCTATTCTATAACAACTTCTCTCCTTAAAATTTTGTCTCTGAAATATTGAACTTGACAAAAACTGACAGTAGCAGAAATAGAGGATGGTGTTCCTGTCGTCTCTTTCCGGGCATTTCGACAGATGTCATTTGCATGCCGAGGGCTCTCTTCGGCACTTTCCGGTACTTTCCGTACAGACCAGTCTTTCCGGAAATTCTTACTGAAAGGTGACATACAACATCAGAAAAAAATAGGTCTCTTTTAGATTTCATACACACGGGGACTGGATGTAAAAAAAAGCACATAAGTGCTTATTCTATTATCCTCGATATAAAAGAATAACATCTTCGAAATTCTTCTTCGAAATTCTTCTTTTTCTTCGCAATCTTCTTTTTTTCGAAATTCTTCTTTTTCGCAATTTTTCTTCTTCTTCGCAATTCTTCTTTTTTTCGCAATTTTTCCCTCTTCTTCTTTGAAATTCTTCTCTTCTTCGCAATTCTTTTTCTTGCAATTCTTCTTTCTTCTTCGAAATTCTTTTTTCTTCTCGCAATTTTCTTCTTCTTGAAATTCTTCTTCTTTTTTTTTTGCAATTCTTCTTCTTTGCAATTCTTCTTCTTTGCAATTCTTTTCTTCTCCTCCTGCTTTTCTTTTCTTTTTCTTCTTCTTTTCTTCTTCCTTCTTCTTCTTCTTCTTCTTCTTCTTCTTTTCTTCTTCTTTGCAATTCTTCTTTTTTCAATTCTTCTTTTTCTTCTCTCCCCCTCCTCCTCCCCTCCCCTCCCCCTCCCCCTCCTCCCCCCTCCTCCTCCTCCTCCTCCTCCTCCTCCTTCTTTCTTCTTCTTCTTTCTTTTCTTCTTCTTCTTCTTCTTCTTCTCCCCCTCCTCCTCCTCCTTTTTCCCCCCTCATCCCCTATTTTCTTCTTCTTTTTTCTTTTTTTCTTCTTCTTCTTCTCCTTCTTCTTCTTCTTCTTTTTTTTTCTTCTTCTTCTTCTTCTTCTTCTTTTTCTTTTCCCTTTTTCTTCCTTGAACGCTCAAGACAGAAACCCTTTTGGTGTCTGCAAGATGAAAATGCTTTTCCTCTGCCGACAATTAATTCGCGCCGCAAGTCGGGCCCCAGCTATCCGCTTAGACCTGGAAAGAATTTATCTCTAAATCTGTCTGGGGAAAAAAAAACAGGAAAGGGCCCCAGAAAGCAGTCCCCCCTCTCCTCCCCCCCCTCCCCCCACAAAAAAAAAGAAAAGGGAACCCACAGGAACAAAATGAAAAAAACAGAAAAAACAAAGAGGGGATAAGCGTGAAGTTTTTTTTAAAAAAGAACGATAAAAAAAAAAAACCCCTCTGAATCAAGTATGGCTGCCTATATTGCGCTACTTAAAAAAACCCCCAGATAGTACACGAAAAACATGTGAAATCTAAGTGGATCTTACGCCCTGGCACTAATTCCCCAAGGGGTTTTTTATTTATTTTATTTTTTTTATTTTTTTCTTTTATATCTTTTATTATTAAACACTTATAAACTTTTTAAACATCCTTCCCGAGGTACCGGTTTTTTAATTCTGTCATCTTTCCTCCCGGCAAAAAAGGGCCTCCCTTTTCCGAAAAGGGGAAACGGGATTTAACGCTGCGCAAGATTTCTGCGTGCTTTGCCAGGGGCCTCGGTTTTAGTCTCACCCAAAGGTTTTAAAGGGGAGGAGCGCCCAGCGAAAGTGCCTGTCAAATAAGAGAGAAAGAATAGTGCATTTTTCGCTTTCGCATCACCATATAGATTATGTTGCGGTATGGATTAGAAATACCTTTCACCACGACACAGTCGTTCGCGGCAGACAGACTGAAAATGTATCCCTGATTTTCACAAACACACACACAAAACTCAAACTGACAGACATACCACGCGAGATACAAAAAACACACACACCACACACACACACACACACCACCCGCGCATACCACACACAGCACTTACCACATACACGCGCGCGCATACACGCGCGCGCACCACATAGCGCCCTCTCTCTCTCGTCTGTCTCTTCCTGTCCCACTCTCCAAACAAATAACTACACATAATACATACATACAAACATACACACACACGCATACAAATAATACATAATACATACATACATACACACAAAACACACATACACACACATCATACATACAAAACTACCCTACTACTACAACATACATACATACATACATACATACAACATACAT
>CM054163.1:32416690-32421690 GCA_028751875.1 Rapana venosa
ACACACACACGTACACACACACACACACACACACACACACACACACACACACACACACACACGAACACACACAACACACACAACACTACACACACACACGTACACACACACACACATACATACACCCACACACACCCACACCACACCCACACACACGTACACATACACGAACACACACACACACGCACACCACACACACACACACGTACACCACACACACACACTCACACACACACACACACACACACACACGTACACACACACACACACACACACACACACACACACACACACACACACGAACACACACACGTACACACACACACACGAACACACACACCACACACACACACACACACACACACACACACACGAACAAACACACACACACACACACACACACACACGAACACACACACACACACGAACACACACGCACACGAACACACACACACACACACACCCACACCCACACACAACACACACACACACTACACGTACACGTACACGTACACACACACACACACACACACACAACACGAACACCCACACACACACACACACACACACACACACACACAACACACACACGTACACACACACACACACACGAACACACACACACACACACAACCACACACACACACACACACACACACACACACAACACACAAAACACCACACACACACACCCACACAGAGTAGAAATGAAGAAGGGAAAGAGCTAGCGAGAGAGAGAGAGAGGAGGGGAGATGAGCTACTGAGTGTGTTAATTATAAAAGTTGCGGACAGAAGATGAGAGTTGACAGGGGAGGAGGGGGATGGGGGGAAAGAGAGATTAGGGGGGGGGGGGAGGGGGGTGAGGGGGGGGGTTGATCTCAGATCTGTTTCCCTTTTGGCATGGAGTCGACAGCTCAGAGAAGTCTTGGTGTTTTATGACACCAGGCTCCGTTGGCATGGCATCGGAATGTCTTAGCAGACAGAGTAGTGTGTTGTGTCGTATAGGGGACAGGGGGGGGATAGCTCAGTGGTCAGAGCACTCGCTTTCCCCCCCCAGCTAAGGCTAAGCAAGCATCGAGCGTGGTTACCACTTGGATGGGTGACCGTTTGCCGCGCCTTGGCTTCAGTACAGTCCCTCCGCTAGTTCACCCTAGCTGTAAATGGGTACCTTGCCCTCTTTAGGGTTAGGGAAGGTAAAGCAGCGAGGGAGAGAAGATGGGCGCCGCCCTCAATATGCTGGATCCTGGAGAAGTTGAGGTTTCTGATGCCTCGCTCCTCTACGACCACATAGGTTATGGGACAACTTCACCTGTGTCATGTTGTTTTGTGTGATGTGGCGTGGTTTGGGGTGGTGTAGTGTGGTGTAGTGTGGTGTGTTGTAGTGTGTTTGTGATGTGTGGTGTGGTGTGGTGTGGTGTGGTGGGGTGTGGTGTGGTGGGAGGTGGTGATTGGTGTGTTGTGTGTGTTGTGTGGTGTTAGTGGGGTGTGTTGTGTGGTGTGTTGTGTGGCGTGGTGTGGTGTGTTGTAGTGTTTTGTGTTGTGGTGTGGTGTGGTGTGGTGTGGTGTGATGTGGTGGTGTGGTGTGCTGTAGTATGTTGCGTTGTATTGTGTGGTGTGGTGATATCTTCAGTTTAACGTCTATTCACATTTAGTGATTTTAGACGGTATGGTGTGGTGTAGTGTGGTGTAGTGTGGTTGTGGTGTGGTGTAGTGTGGTGTGTTGTGTGGTGTGGTGTGTGGTGTAGTGTAATGGTGTGTTGTAGTGTGTTGTGGTGTAGTATGGTGTGGTGTTAATGGTGTGTTGTAGTGTGTTGTGGTGTAGTATGGTGTGCCATGTTGTGTGATGTAGTGTTGTGTGGTGTGATGTGTTGTGTGGTGTAGTGTGGTGTAGGGTGGTGTGGTGTGTGATGTGATGTGTTGTGTTGTATCACGTTGTGTGGTGTTGTGTCGTGTTGTACTTTGTTCTGCTGTATTGTATCATGTTGTATTGTATTGCATTTCTTTGTATTGCGTTGTATTGCAGTCTAATATTTATAAACGCTCAGGCAGCTGACATTGGGGTGTCTTGGAGTGTAAAGTGTCATGTCATATTGTGTCATGTCATATCGTGTCATGTCATATCGTGTCGTGTCATATCGAGTCGTGTCGTATCGTGTCGTGTCATATCGTGTCGTGTCATATCGTGTCATGTCATATCGTGTCGTGTCATATCGTGTCATGTCATATCGTGTCATGTCATATCGTGTCATGTCATATCGTGTCATGTCATATCGTGTCGTGTCATATCGTGTCATGTCATATCGTGTCCTGTCATATCGTGTCGTGTTGTGACGTGTAGTGTTGTATTGTGTTGTGTCGGGTTCAACCCAGTCCACATAATTATATAACAGACAGTTATCACAAGAGTTAATTTGAACATCCTAAGAGCAACGCTAGAACTTACTGTATAACTCTTGAAACTGATGCTGAATGTCATGTACTGTATGAAATTTATTTATTTATTTATTTATTTATTTATTTATTTATTCATTTATTTATTTATCTATTTTTTTTATTTATTTATTTATTTATACCACTTTAAGTCACGGCAGATTTCTCTGCGTGAAATTCGGGCTGCTCTCCCCCAAGGAGAGCGCGTCGCCACAAGAGCAGCGCCACCCATTTTTTTTCCTTTTTCCTGTCTGCAACTGTACTTGTTCCCCTATCAGAGTGACTTTTTTCTATAGAATTTTGCCAGGGACAACACTCTTGTTGCCGTGGGTTCTTTTACGTGCGCTAAATAATTATGTGTAACACACGGGACCTCGGTTTATCGTCTCATCCGAAAGACTAGCGCCCAGACCACCACTCATGGTCTAATGGATGGGGGAAAAGTTTCGGGTCCAAACGGGGATTCGAACCACCGCACACTTCCGACCTGGACTTTTCGCTTTCTAGACAGGCGCGTTACCTCTAGACCACCGAGATGGAGATATATTAGACATTCGACTATTGCAGTCACCACATAGGATTAAATAAACATCATCAAGTAACAACAACAAATCACATATTAAGCAGTCTTCAAGTAGCACGATTCCATGATCATAATCAACATATGTGTAGAAAGGAGAACCTTCAGGTGGGACATAAACGTACACATACACAATATCTTTTGCACAGGTCAATAATTGCTTATCAATCCGAAACGCGCGCGCACACAAAACACACACACACACACACACACACACACACACACACACACACACACACACACACGCACGCACGGAAAGCACGCACGCACACACACACACACACACATATATATATATATATATATATATATATATATATATATATATATATAAAATATATATATATATATATACTTTTTTTTTATTTTAACTTAACTTCTAAGTAACGAACATGGGGATGTAACTCCTGTTTGACTTAACACAAGACACTACCCGATTTTCTCCCCTGTTTAGTCAGTTTTTAACAGCATGTTTTACGTACATGGTAAATCCAGATAATAAATCAATGATGATAGCTTCTTTAAACCAGAGACAATGACAAATGATCCATGTGTTTTCAAAGCACAGAGAGAGAGAGGGGGAGAGAGAAAAAGAAACAGAGAGAGAGCGAGCGAGCGAGCGAGAGGGGGAAAGAGAGAGAGAGAAGAGAGAGAGAGAGAGAGAGAGAGAGAGAAGAGAGAGAGAGAGAGCGAGAGAGAGAGAGAGAGAGCGAGAGAGAGAAAGAGAGAGAGAGCGAGAAAGAAACACAGAGAGAGAGAGAGGAAGGGAGAGAGAGGAAAGAAACAGAGAGAGAGAGGGAGGGAGAGAGAGAAAGAAACAGAGAGAGAGAGAGGGGGAGAGAGAGAGAGAGAGACAGAGAGAGAAAGAGAGAGGGAGAGAGAGACAGACAGACAGAGTCAGACAGAAAGAGAAAGAGATAGAGACAGACAGACAGACATGTGTGTGTGTAAGTGTGTTTGAGTATACGTGCGTGCGTGTGTGTATGTGTGTGTATGTGCGTCTATCACCTGACGTGTTGTGAATGACGTCAATAATTTCTCCAAAGCAAACACAATCTGTCGATCGTAAAGTGCAAGTACTTTGCAATTTTCTGGTGTCTGCTATTTTTTTACTAGAAGATAATATGAATAATCACATGCACGAATTGAGAGAGAGAGAGACAGAGACAGTGACAGAGAGACAGACAGACAGAGGCACAAGAGAGAGAGAGACAGAGAGAGAGAGAGAGGGACAGAGACAAAGAGAGAGAGACAGTGGGAGAGAGAGAGGGACAAAACCGACAACAGAGGGACAGAGACGCAGAGACAGAGAGAGACAGACAGAGACAGAGAGGGGATAGAAAGAGACAGAGAGAGAGACAGACAGAGGGACAGAGACACAGAGAGATAGAGAGAGAGAGAGAGAGAAAGAGAGAGAGAAGAGAGACCAGAGAGAAACAACAGGCAAGCAGGGTAGACAGACAAGAGACAGACAGAAAGCACAAATAGTAAAAAAAAAACAAACCAAACCAAACCAAACCAAATAAAATAAAGTTAAAATAAAGGAAAAAAAAGAAAAAAGAGACAGACAGACAGATATTCATTAAAAAAAAAAACTTCTTTATTTTATTTCTTATATTTCGATGGGGATGGGATAGCTCAGTGGTCGGAGCACTCGCTTTCCCCCAGCCAAGTTAAGCAGCGTCGAGCGTGGTTACCAGTTGGATGGGTGACCGTTTGCGCGCCTTGGCTTCAGTACATTTTCCCCAGTTCAACCAGCTGTCAATGGGTCCTGCCCTTTTTAGGTCAGGGAAGGTGAAGCCAGCGGGGAGAGGAATGGCGCCGCCCTCAATATGCTGCCCTAGAAGTAGGTCTCTGACGCCTCGCTCCCCTACGACCTTATAGGTTATGGGACTCCTTTACCTTTACCTTTTTTTAAATATTTCGATGAAAATTGAATGAGCACCCATGTGTTTTACCTTTAAATCCAGTCACCGTGTGCATACAGTTT
>CM054163.1:32429190-32431690 GCA_028751875.1 Rapana venosa
ACAGAGAGAGACACAGCGAAGAGAGAGAGAGAGAGAGAGAGAGAGAGAGAGAGAAGAGAGAGAGAGAGAGAGAGAGAGAGAGAGAGAGTATGAGCGTGTATGTACGTGTGTGTGTGTGTTTGCGCGCGTTTATATATTTTTAAACAACTCATATATCTACATAGTCTAATGCCTTCTTTGTCAGCTCAAATTTCAGCTCTCTGTCTCTCTTATTTACATACACACACGCGCGCGTGCGCAGAGGCTTGTATGCGCGCGCAATAGCATAATAAATAAAACGAATAAAACCTTTCAACCCCATCCCCCACCCCCCATCCCCCCCTCCAAAAAAAAAAAAGAGGAAAGGAATAACGGCAAAAAGAAGGAAAGAAACAAAACCAGAAAGAATTTTTTTTTAAAAGAGAGAAACACATGAAAAAAACAAACCTAAATGAAATATGACAAAGGAACAAAAGTAATAACGGAGAAGCAATGATACAGCCAATAAAAAAATAAAACAATGAGCAGAAATCAGAACAAAACATGAGGCTGTCATTTCTCATTAAACACAAAACAAAACCAAAACAATCAAACAACTCACCCCCCCCCCCCCCCCCCAGAAACAGAAACAGAAACAGAAGCACCTACCCACCCCAAAGAAAAGAAAAGCGGTAAGGGGGGTGAGGAGGGAACTCGCGAATCGCAGAAGACTCTAATCAAGGCCATGTGTACAGAGTTTTCTCCCTTGCATGGGGTTCCTTCGCACGTGACCCGGAAGCTAAAGCTGGAGTGTAGCCTTAGTTTGATAAAGGCCACACCTCACCTTAAAGGGGGACGAGATAGCCTAGTGGTTAGAACATTGCGCTCACAATATGACGACCTGGGTTTGAATCTCGCTCAAGGGGATATTTTCCTCTGGAGTTAACATCTGTGCAGACTCCACTCTCCCCAAAAGTCCTTCCGATGAAACTATAAACCGAGTTCCCATGTGTGAACGCACAAGAACATCTTGTGCACACGTTATATCCTGTTCCTCTTTTCATAAGAGTAGGCCATTGTGTGCCAGTGGGAACAGATGGCAAAATTTACAAAACTGCATACACATGGGGACTGGATGTATAAAAGCACATGAGTGCTAATTCCATTTTCATCAATATAAATAAATAAATGTTGTTACTTTTACTTCTATTTCCCTATATGATTACTCACTCATTTATACTGTACATACTAAAACATCCACAGAAATAAAAATAACTTTTTTAAAATAAAAGGACTAGCTTCTGACTCAAAACTCATGTGATTTTGCGTAAATTTGATAGGTTTGATTTTTTTTCCTGCAAACACTGTACCCCCTCAGTCCATTAACATCTGCTAGCTTCCTTACTGCAATATGCATGCGCGGGGTCAACGCTGTAGGAATACAGGCAATCCTCATTTAATTATTATTTCCAACTTTCTTGTCACTACCTGGTATTGCTCTATGTCCTCAATCCCCAAAACAAGTATACTGTGCATTTTTTAATAATATACTTATCTGGAACAGTACAAGGACAGAGACAAAGAGGCAGACAGAGGAAACGATGGGAAGACAACGTCAGAGAGTGGACTGGCCTTGAGTGGAATGATTTGCTACAGAAAGCAGAAGATTGTGGGAGAGTGGAGGAAGCTGGTTGCAAAATCTTCATAGGTGCCCCCACAGTTCACGGGTAGGTGAAGGTGATGGTGAAGATATCTGTTTCAATCAGCAGATTTTTTATTATTTGACTAGCACTATATAGAAGATACTACATGACTAGGGTTCGGGGATAGCTCAGTGGTCGGAGCACTCGCTTTCCCCCAGCTAAGTTAAGCAGCGTCGAGCGTGGTTACCAGTTGGATGGGTGACCATTTGCGCACCTTGGCTTCAGTACAATCCCCCAGTTCACCCTGCTGTAAATGGGTACCTGCCCTCTTTAGGGTCAGGGAAGGTAAAGCAGCGAGGGAGAGGAGATGGGGGCCGCCCTCAATATGTTAACCCCTAGAGAAGTTGAGGTCTCTGACGCCTCGCCCCCCTACGACCTTATAGGTTATGGGACACCTTTACCTTTTTGTCGACTACATGACCCAGAAGCTATAAGTGGAGTGTAGCCAAAGACACAGGCTGAAAGGGCAAGGCCATCAGTAGTGGCAAAGGGCAAAGGGCATAGGGCAAAGGTGGTGTGGAAGGATACCACATGTCGGGCCAAAGAGCAATGTGAATTCAACGGAACCAGTTCATTTGGTGAAACGTTTTGCTGTTAGAAATTGTTTAGCCTGCCAACCCCCCTCCCCTCCCCTTCTCTCTCTCTCTGTCTGTCTGTCTCTCTCTGTCTGTCTGTCTGTCTCTCTCTCTCTCTCTCTCTCTCTGTGTCTCTCTGTCTGTCTGTCTGTCTGTCTGTCTCACTCTCTCTCTCTGTATGTCTCTCTCTCTCTGTCTCTCTCCCTCTCTGTCTTTCTGCCTGTCTGTCTGTCTCTGTCTGTCTGTCTCTTTCTCTCTCCTCTC
>CM054163.1:32441690-32444190 GCA_028751875.1 Rapana venosa
CTCACTCACACACATACACACAACACATACACACACAAACACACACACATACACACACATCACACACACACATACACACACAACACACACACACACAACACACACACACACACACACACACACACACACACACACACACACACACACACACACACACACACACACACACACACACACGAATTACTAAATAAATCAAACCTAGTGTTAAATAAACTCCACAAACTGACATTATTTCTAACTCAACACACACCCACCCACGAGGTCGCTATAGCCGAGTGGTTAAGACCTTTCCACTTCAATCCCATGGGTCCATGAAGTCGAGGGTTCGAATCTCGCGGCGTCTGGTGAATTAAGAGTGGAGGATTTTTACGATCTCCCAGGTCAGCTTCAAGTGCAGACCTGCCAGTGCCTTAATTCCCTTAGAGCATAATATATATATATATTTTTCCATTTTATTCTTTTATGTCGAGGATAATGGAATAGACGAGATAGCCTAGTGGTTAGAACATTGCGCTCGCAATCTGACAACCCGGGTTCGATTCCCGTTCAAGGGCATATTTTCCCCCCTGGAGTTAACATCAGTGCAGACTCCAATCTCTCCAACAGTCCTTCGGATGAGACTATAAACCGAGGCCCCGTGTGTGAACGCACGCAGAGAACATCTTGCGCACACGTTAAATCCTGTTCCGCTTTTCGTAAGAGTAGGCCATTGTGTGCCGGTTGGGAACAGATGACAGAATTGACAAAACCGCATTCACGCGGGGACTGGATGTAGAAAAAAAAGCACATAAGTGCCTATTCCATTATCCTCGATATAAAAGGATAAAATGAAAATATATACATGCGTAAGACCAAGCATGCGCGTTTAAGATCTCGTAATCCGTGTCAGTATTTCAGTGGGTGACAGAAACACCAGCATTCATCCCCTGAAGTTCTGAGCCTTCGACGACGACGAAGAAGAAGAATCCCCGAAGATGGAATTTGGTTACCTTCATAGTGGGCAAACAAACCCCCCCCCAAAAAAAAAACCCCAACAACAACCCACCAACAACAAAACAACAACAACAACAAACAAACAAACCACGGTCATTATCGTCTAATATCACTTTAAGTGAACAGACCCTAAACTTGAAGACACACACACACTCACAAACCACGGTCGCATACAGCAAACATAATTATCTCACCTTTAGTGAACCTCGAAGCTTATAGCCAAAGAACAGGAGCAAACACAACAACAACTACTACAACAACTACAACTACAACAACAATAACAACAACTACTACAATAACAACAACAACAACAACAACTACAAAAACTACAACTACAACAACTACAACAACAACAAACAAAAATCCTCCCCCTGCCCCCTCCTCCTCCCTCCCCTCCTCCTCCCTCCCCCTCCTCCTCCCTCCCCTCCTCCTCCTTCCCCCCCCTCCCTTCCCCCTCCTCCTCCTCCCTCCTCCCTTCCCCCACCTACTCCCCCTCCTACTCCTCCCTCATTACCCCCCCCCATCTCCCAACCCCAGGACAAACACCATAAGTAACTTCACCACCGAAGACACAACACACCCTTGTTCGTTCGTTCGTTCTTCGTTCGTTTCGTTCCCTCTCTCCTCATCTCTCTCTCTCTCTCTCTCTCTCCTCCCTCTCTCTCTCCTCTCTCTCCTCTCTCTCTCCTCCCTCCCTCGCTCTCTCCTCCTCTCTACTCTCTCCCTCCTCCCCTCCCTCCCTCCCCTCCCTCCTCTCTCTCCCTCTCTCCCTCCCTCTCCTCCCCTCTCTCTCCCTCTCTCTCTCCTCTCTCCTCTTCTCCTCCCTCCCTCCTCTCTCCTCCCTCCCTCCCTCCCTCCCTCATCTCTCTCCCTCCCCTCCCTCCCTCTCTCTCTCCCTCCCTCCCTCCCTCCCTCTCTCTCTCTCTCCCTCCCTCTCCCCTCTCCCCTCTCTCCTCTCCCTCCCTCCTCTCTCTCTCTCTCTCCCTCCCTCCCTCTCCCTCCCTCCCTCTCTCTCCCTTCCTCCCTCTCTTTCATTCATCCACTCTGCACTGACTGACTACAGACGCACAGGAGTACGGTTCACTCACTTGCCAGGTTTGCGTTTGCCTTGAAAAGCCATGCAGGAGTTCCAGCGCTTGGTCAACGATTCCGAGCCTGTGGCAGGCTCCTTGAAATTCCGGCAGCTCTGCGAGCCTATCATCTCGCTGGTCACTTTGTTCGTCGCCTTCTTCATGGTGGATGGTGGTTGGTGGTGGTTGGTGGTTGGTGGTGGTGGTGGTTGGTGGTGGAGGAGGAGGAATCTTGTGAAGCGTGCTTCAGGGTGGGGTGGGGTCAGATGTGTGGGTTTCGGGGTTGATCCCAGGTTTTCAGAGTTGATCCCAGGTTTTCAGAGTTGATCCCAGGTTTACAGAGTTATTTCAGAGTTATCCCAAGTTTCAGAATGATCCAAGAGTTATCCCAGAGTTATCCAGGTTTCAGAGTGATCCCAGAGTGATCCCAGACTTAT
>CM054163.1:32449190-32451690 GCA_028751875.1 Rapana venosa
TTTGGTTAACTTTTAAACATTGATAAATTTTTTCTTTTTTTACCCCGAAAAAATTGATCTTTTCCCTTTTTTTCCCTCTAAATACTGACATTTTCTTTTGTTACCCTGTAAACATTGATCTTTTCTGTTACCCTGTAAGCATTGATTTTTTCTTCTGTTACCATGTAAACATTGATCTTTTCTTTTGTTACCCTGTAATCACTGATAATTTCTCTTGTTACCCTGTAAACATTGGTTTTTTTCATCTGTTACCCTGTAAACGTTGATCTTTTCTTTTGTTACCCTGTAAACATTGATTTTTTCCATCTGTTACCCTGTAAACATTGATATTATCTTTTGTTACCCTATAATCATTGACATTTTCTTTTGTTACCCTGTAACCAATCTTTATCTTGGACTTAGGTAATTTTGAATCCATGTTCCTCTCGAACAAAACAGTTCTGATTTGAAAGCGAAAAAAAAGGTTATAATTATGGTGGAATAAACTTTTGTGTCTGTGTCTTTGTGTCTTTCATTTTCTGTTTTGTGTGTTGTGTGTGTGTGTTGTGTGTGTGTTTGTGTTGTGTGTGTGTGTGTGTGTGTGTTCCTGTCTGTCTTCTCTCTGGTGCCGCAACTTTGTGTTGTTGTTGTGTTGTGTGTTGTGTGTTGTGTGTGTGTGTAATCTCCATCTGTCTGTCTGTCTCTGTCTCGTCGCTCTCATGTGTCACTGTCCTCTATCTCTATGCTGTCTGCCCTCCATCTCTCTTTCTCTCTCTCTCTCTCCTCTCTCTCCTTTTCTTCTCTCTCTCTCTCTCCTCTCTCTCTCATCTCTCCTCTCTCACTCTCTCTCCCTCTCTTTTCCTCCTCCTCCTCTCTCTGTCTCTATTCTCTGTCTTTGTCTCTTTCTTTCTCTCTCTCGTCTCTCGTCACTGTCCCGTCCTTCTCCTTTCTTTTCTCCCTCCCTCTCTCTCATCTTCCCCCCCCCTCCTCTCTCTCTCTCTCACCCTCTCACCCTCTCTTTTCTCTCCTCCCCCTCTTTCCTCCTCTTCCTCCCCTCTCTCTGTCTCTATTCTCGTCTTGTCTCTTTCTTTCTCTTCTCTCGTCTTAACTGTCACTGTGTCTCTCCTCTTCCCCCCTCTCTCTCCTCCCTACCTCTCTCCCCCCTCCCTCCCTCCTCCTCCTCCCTGTCTCTTTCTTTCTCTCTCTCTCTGTTCACTGTCACTGTCTCCTGTCTCCCTTCTCTCTCCCCCCTCTCTCTCACCCACCCCCACCCCCCCTCCTCCGTCTCCCTCTCTCTCCTCCCCTTCACCCCTCTCCCAAGGCCTATAATGAATAAACCATTCGCATTTGCATTCTCTCTCTCACCCCCCCCTCCTCTCTCTCCTCTCTCCCCCTCCTCCTCCATCCTCCTCCTTCTCTCCTCCTTTCCTCTCCTCTTCTCTCTCTCTCTCTCTCTCCCTCGCTCTCGCTCGCTCGCTCCCTTCCTCTCTCTCTCTCTCTCTCCCCTCTCTCTCCATCTCTCTCATCTTCTCCTCTCTCCTCTCTCCTCCCCTCTCTCTCCTCCTCTCTCTCTCTCTCTCTCTGTCTGTCTCACTGTCACTAATCTCTGTCTCCCTTTCTCTCCCCTCCCTCTCTCCCCCCCCCACTCTCTCTCCCCTCTCTCTCCCACCCCCCTCCTCTCTCTCACCCCTCTCCTCTCTCTCTCTCTCTCTCTCTCTCTCTCATCTCTCCCTCTCCGGAATCAATAACGTCTACTACACGACAGATGTTCTAAATCTGTGTACACATCACTGCACTTTTAACCATTTCGCTTCAAGGAAAAACAACAACAAAAAACCCCGCAACAAAACGTTTTACTACAGCCACTGAAATGCCTGTTCCACCTCTCCGTCTGTCTCTCTGTCTCTGTCCTCAAAAACATACGAAAAAACCGACAGACATGATTATAGTTACAAGGAGTGGAAGTTTAGCGGTAAAGAGGGTGCAGCCATGTAAACATCGAATTTCTTCAATTCATCCTCCCGCCTACAACAACAACTGATTCATTGTGGATTTAAAAAACACACACACACACAAACGTAACAACAACAATAACACCACCACCACCACCATCGACAACAACACCAACACCACCACCACCAAAAACAACCCCCACCATCACCACCACCACCACCAACAACAACAACAAACAGTACTAGATTGATTTTCATTCTGCATGATCAAACAATTTGAGATTCTGCATTAATCATCTGCATTTGGTGTATCTCCGTCTGTCTGTCTGTCTGTCTGCTCTGTGTCTCTCTATGTCTGTCTATCTGTCTGTCTTGTCTGTCTCTGTGTCTGTGTGTCTGTCTCTGTCTGTGCGTCTGTGTCTGTGTGTCTGTGTGGTCTCTGTGTCTGCCCTGTCTGTCTTACCTGTCCTTGTCTGTCTGTCTGTTCTGTCTCTGCCCCTCCCTCTGTCGTCTTTCTCTCTGTCTCTGCCCCTTCGCTTTCGCTCTCTCTAACACTCCCTTCCTGTCTG
>CM054163.1:32456690-32459190 GCA_028751875.1 Rapana venosa
TTTATTTTTTTTTCTTCACAAGATGCAGCAGAATATTTGGTAAATAATACACCTGGTTTGTACTGATCTGCTATTGGCAGAGTGGAAGATCAGCTAGAAATGAGCCATAATGCCCAAAGTTTCCCAGCCATGCGTTTCTAAAAATAGAACAGAGATGTCGCTGGTGAAACCCCTCCCATCCAATCATAGACCAGCTGCTTGTTGGTTACTACAGGCCGTGTTCGTCCTCAACTCTCATTGGTCGATCTTCTCGAGCTTTCAGGTTTTGTTTATACCTAAATAACTCGAAGCAGTATTTCTGATTGGTTAGATTTCACGAAAAGGCTGCGTGAAATGGAAAATATAGATCACAGCCTTTCCAATGGTGTATGACATGTGTGGGGCCCTGTCAGGGGTAAGGATAACAAGATGACTGAAATCATGGTCGTAATGATGAAGGACACTGGAAAACTGCTGTAGGGTGGGTCGATAAAAACTGTTTAAAAACACATTTTTAAATCAAATCTAACCTTTTCAAACATATAGACAGGAAATTTAATGGCTACAGATTCCATTTTTGATTAAAAGTCAAAATTGGTTAAATGGACCCCACCTTCCCTTTTTTGGGCCTCTCTCTTTTTCACTGTGTGCGAGTTAAGACTCATTTCGTAAAAACGGGTCACATATATAAGAGCTCCCAATGTCACAAAGAAACAGGTCATGAGGCTTCCTCTCAGACTGAAACAAATAACTCCTCAGAAGGAAAGATAACCCTACAAAAGAAAATATAACTCCACACGAACAGACAGACGGACAGACAAAGAAACATCCATGCATAACCCACAGACAGAAAGACCATAAAGAATCAGACATTATTCAAAAATCAGTCTTCTACCCTCCTCACCCCCTCCCCCCCTCCATCCCTCCATCACCACTCTATCTTTGGTCCACCAAGCACACTGCATCCATTATCCTCACTGCCGGGCCCACAGCTCACAACATGCGATTCTCCACAGAGAGCGGTCATTGCTTCTCATTATCCATGGTAAGGGGCCCCTCACTAGAGCATAGATCTACAACACAGTGCAACTCCAGGCCGAAATGTACCCCCTTGAGAAATATACTTGCTCTCTTTTCTTCCTCTCCTCCTCCTCCTTCTCCTCTTCCTCCTTCTCCTCCCTTCCTTGTGAGAATGGATGGAGGGAAGGGATGATTAGGGAGGAGGGAACATGGATATTCAAAAACGAAGAGTAAAATTTTATATGGATGGAATGAATCTTCTAAGTCTGAAAATTCTCTTACAGAAGTGAAGTGTCAGCGCCGTTTTAAATGAAACCGTATGGAGAGCATGCACACAAAAAATATAACTATTTTGCCATAGAAATGTCGGAACCTCGATCATTTGCGAACTATAGCTATTTCAGAATATAGTAAGGGGGAAAAAAAACAACCTCAAGTAAAATTTGTAGGGGACGGGATAGCTCAGTGGTTGGAGCACTCGCTTTCCCCCAGCCAAGTTAAGCAGCGTGGAGCGTGGTTACCAGTTGGATGGGTGACCGTTTGCACACCTTGGCTTCAGTACAGTTCCCCCAGTTCACCCAGCTGTAAATGGGTACCTGCCCTCTTTAGGGTCAGGGAAGGTAAAGCAGCGAGGGAGAGGAGATGGGCGCCGCCCTCAATATGCTGGCCCTAGAGAAGTGAGGTCTCTGACGCCTCGCTCCCCTACGACCTTATAGGTTATGGGACTTCTTTACCTCCTTACCAAGTAAAATTGTATGTACCACAAGTAAAGTATAGGCACTTCCTAATGGAAAAGAAAAATCGTTGGTAAAAAATCCATGTAATGCAAGCAAATTACAGCTACATAGCTACAGCAGAAATACATCTACTATGAACTGATTCATGTTGTGTTTTTACGTGGAAAAGGTAACGGTGTTCCCATAACTTGTGTAGTCACTGGGGAGTGAGGCGTCAGAGACCTCAACGTCTCCAGGAGCCAGCATATTGAGGGCAGGCACCCATCTCCTCTCCCTCGCTGCTTTACCTTCCCTGACCC
The DNA here is from genome assembly GCA_028751875.1 of Rapana venosa. Taxonomy (NCBI): domain Eukaryota; kingdom Metazoa; phylum Mollusca; class Gastropoda; order Neogastropoda; family Muricidae; genus Rapana; species Rapana venosa. The sequence continues at coordinate 32,458,726 of CM054163.1, forward strand.
TAAAGAGGGCAGGTACCCATTTCCAGCTGGGTGAACTGGAGGATTGTATTGAAACCAAGGCGCGCAAACGGTCACCCATCCACTTAGTAACCACGCTCAATGCTGCTTAACTTTTGCTGGGAGAAAGCGAGTGCTCTGACCACTCAGCTATCCTCTGTTGTGTTAAACAAGAAAAAAATGGAGGAGACTTAAACTTTGCAACACGCCCCCACCCCCAAATTCTTGTTTTTCCCTTTGTGGAGACTCCAACAATTCCTTAAGAAGCTAAATGGGAAGCTCAATAAATCCCCCATCCCCCTCTCCTATAGGGATGCCAGGGGAACCTCTCAGTATAAACAGCATCCCCACCTTCTGGAAATTCTGCGCAAGGAATTCCCTCTTTTCTATCCCTCTCTTTGTTTCTGCCTCGTTCCCTTTTTTTCTTTCTGTCACCCCCTTATTTCTATCTTCTGCTTTCTCTGTCCA
>CM054163.1:32476690-32481690 GCA_028751875.1 Rapana venosa
GTAAGCAAGCAGTGAAGATAAAGTTCTTTTTGGCTGTGCGTCCATATTAGAAAATTTTAGACAGAATTACTTCCTAATTATAGTAGACAGCCAAATTTATTTAATTTTGTTTACTCATGGCGCCCATCACCCGAGATTGTGCGCGCCTCGCTTTTTATTTGTGAAAGAGGCAGTATAAATAAAAACATAAAAACAACCCAAAAACTATCTCTTAAACCGTTACAATAAAACATTCTTCACCACATAAAAACAAAACACACACACAAACAAAAAACCCCAACACACACACACACACACACACAACAACACACACACACACACACCCCAGAAAGAGGGAGAGAGGAAAAGAAGAAAGAGAAAGAAGGAGGGAGAGGAGAGGAGAAAAGAGAATAAGAATAAAAACATAAAAACATTCAAAAAACATACCGTCCCAACTGGTTTCAATAAATTATTCTTTACACCACACACACAGCCCACAAAAAACACGCAAAGCACGCCGCACGCACGAAAAGAGTGAGAGAGGAGAATAAGGGGGAGAGAAAAGAGAGAGAGAGAGAGGAGAGAAGAGAGAGGGGAGAGAGAGAGGAGAGAGAGAGAGAGAGAGAGGAGAGAGGAGAGAATAAGAATAAAAACATAAAAAAAGTCCCAAATAACCATGCATCTTAAAATGGTTACAATAAATTACTTCACCCCACACACACCCCCCCCAAAACACACACACACACCCCACAAAAAAAACACACCAAAACAACACACACAACACACACACACAAAAAACACACTGAGAAAGAGTTTTAAAAGAGAGAGGAAGGAGAGACACAACAAAAGAATAAAAAAATCCCAATAAAAATCAGTCTTTAAACCTTTTTAATAATCTATGCTTCACACCACTCCACACACAACACACCACACACAACAAACACACACACACACACCCACACCACAAAAAACACACACACACACCCCACACACCACGCAAACCCAAACACCACACTGAAAAAGTGAGAAGAGGAGAAAAAGAGGGGAAAAGAGAGAGAGGAGAGAGAGGAGAGAGAAGAGAGAGAAGAAGGGAAAAGAGAGAGAGAATAAGAATAAAAAAATAAAAACATCAAATAACATACAGCTTAACTCTGTTTCAATAAATTATTTTCACACACACACAAAAAACACCCCAAAAAAACACACACACACACACAAAACCAACACACAAAAAACCACCAAACACACACACACCACACAAAAAAAAACACACACCACTGGAAAAAGTGAGAGAAAAGAGAAGAGAAGAGAAGAGACAAGGGGAGGAGAGGAAGAGGAGAGAAAAGAATAAAAAAATAAAAAAACAAATAACTACGCATCTAACTGTGTTACAATAAATTTTTCTTCACACTCACTCACACACACACGCACACCACACACAAACGCACGCACGCACAGCACGCACTGAGAAAAGGTGAGAGAGAGGAAAATAGGGGAGAGACAGAGAGACAGAGAGAGAGAGAGGGGAGAGAGAGAGAGAGAGAGAGAGAGAGAGAGAAGAAAGGAGAGGAGAAATATAGAATAAAAAAATAAAACATTCAATAAAATATGCAGCTTAACTCTGTTACAATAAATTATTCTTCAACTCCAAAACCCACAACCCCCCCCCCCCCCCCCCCCACACACACACACAACTGAGAAAAGTGAGAAAAAAAAAGAAGAGAAGAGAAGAGAGAGAGAGAGAGAGAGAAGAGAGAGAGGGAGACAGACGACAGACAGACAAAAAAGAATAGAGGAAGAGAGAGAGAAGAAAAAAAAAAAAAAACACATCCCAAATAAAATAATATTTGCACTTAATTCTGTTTCAATAAATTATTATTCCCCCACCAAAAACCCCACACACACACACACAACACCCCACACACACACACCCCCACACACAACACCATTTTACAACTGAAAAGATGAGAGAGAGGAGAGGAAAGGGGAGGGGAGGAGAGAGAGAGAGAGAAGAGAGAGAGAAGAGAGAGAGAGAAGAGAGAGAGAGAGGAGAGAGAGAAAAGGGGAGAGAAAAAATAGAATAAAAACATAAAAACACCCCAAATACATAGCAGCTAACTGTGTTACAATAAATTATTTTTCACCACACAACCAAACACACAAAATGAAAAAAATAGGAGAGAAGAAAGAGAGAGAAGAGAGAAGAGAGAGAGAGAGAGAGAGAGAGAGAGAGAGAGAGGAGAGAGAGAGAGGAGAGGGAAGAGAGAGAGAGTCTTACACACAAAAAAAATAAAAACTAAAAAAAACCCCAAAAAACATATCTCTTAACTGTGTTACAATAAATTTTTCTTCACACACACACACATACACACACACAAAACACTCCCCACACACACACACACACACACACACACACCACACACACACACACACACACACGCACGCACGCACGCACGCACGCACGCACGCACGCACTGAGAAAGAGTGAGGGAGAGGAGAAGAGAGGGGAGAGAGAGAGAGAGAGAGAGAGAGAGAGAGAGAGAAGAGAGAGAGAGAGAGAGAGAGAAGAGAGAGAGAGACTTAAAAAACACAATTAGAATAAAACCATAAAACATCCCAATAACATAATTATGCGGTCTTAACTCTGTAACAAAAAAATTATTCTTCACACACACATACACACACACACTCACACTCACTCACACGCACACACAACACAAAACCCAAAAACGCACGAAACGCACACACACACACACACACCACCCATCCCCCCACCCCCACCCCACACACAACACACGAGAGTATACAGACTTTCCGTTTTCTTCGCAATAAACGCTCGGCACATAATAATAATAATAATAATAAAATAATAATAATAAAAAAAATTTAATAATAATGTATGGAATTATATAACCAACCTCCATAACAAAAACACATCAATGTGGCCACAGATCCTCTCTCAACACCCCCCCCCCCCCCCACCTCCCCCCCACCCCCACCTCCACAGAAATACCAACTATCACACACAAACACAAACACCATCACTTTTGTTTTTTACGTTTGCACTCCCCCTCCCCCAGAAAAAAGTTTTCACCTTTCAAATAAAATAAGACATGTTCTCCATGTTCGTTTCCAGGCTTCAAAATGCTTTCTCTTCAAATTTCAGTTCGTTTGAAAAAAAAAAAAAGGGCCTTTGTCACATCTGCTTGTCTTGAAAGTAAAAGAAAAAGATGTTTCTGTACCAAAAAAAAAAAAAGAAAACTCTTCACGTCTCTCCTTCTCTTCCTTTGTCGAAAAAATCCTTCATTTCAAAGAGAAATATTCTCTCTCTCCTTTATTCTCTTTATCCTTTCCTGCTTCAGTTTCAAAGAAAAAATATTCCTCTCTCTCTTGTATCCTTAACTCTTTCCTGCCCAAAAAAAAAAAAAAAAAAACCACCAAAAATCTTTCAGTTTCACATAGAAATTTTCCCCTCTCTCTCTCACTCTCTCTCTCATTTTTATTCTCTCTATCCCTTTCCTTGACAAAAAAAACAACACCAAGATGCTTTCACTTTCACATAGAAATATTCCTCTCTCTCACTCTCTCTCTCTCTCTCTATTATTCTCTCTATCTCTTTCCTTGACGGAAAAAGGATGCTCCAAGTTACACACAAGAAACATTCCTCTCTCTCTCTCTTTCTCTCTCGCAACGCAAACCAATACCCACAACAGATTCTGAAGACGATATGAATCACAATTCTTGTCCACTGGAAAAGAGAGAGAGAGTGGTGGTGGGGGGTATGGTTAGGAAAAGGGATGGAACGAGAGAAGAGGGAGAGAGGGTGGGAGTAGGAGGGAGGGAGGGTGGGGGGGCTCCTTTCTAGAATATGTCTCCCTCCTCCTTCTCCTCCTCCTCCTCCTCCTTCTCCTCTCCAGCGCTGTTTCCAAGGAAACCGGACTGGCCACTTCAGAGGTTCCAGACACAATCGTTTGTCCAAGGGTCAGCCAGGTCACGTGCCGGGAAGAAAGAAGAGAGAAGGTGTAGGGGGGAGGGAGGGAGGGAGAGAGGGAGAGGGAGGGAGGGAGGGAGACGGGGGAAGGGGTCAGAGGAGGGCGGCTGTAAGGGTGGTGAGGGTAAGGGTGGAGGGGGGGGTAGGGGTGTCACCATCCATAGACAGCGATGAGAAAGGAGGTTGGGGGAGGAGGGGGGAGAGGAAGTGGAAGGAGAATGATGAGGAGGGGGGGGGAGAGGGAGGAGAGGGGGGGAGTGTTTTGAAGACTGTTGGGAAAAAGGGAGGAGGGGGGGGGGTTGGAGAGAAGGGGGGTTACAGAGGGGGGAGAGAGAGAGAGGGGGGGAGAGACTGGGGGATGGGAGAGGGAAGAGGAGGGAGAGGGGTAGGTGCGGCCCGGGTGGGGGTGGGGTAGGGGGTTAGGGGTGGGGGTGAAACGATCTTGAAAAAAGACACCAGTTTCCCTCCAATCTATCACGTAGCTAGCTGCTTTCAGGTCACCTTCCGAAGACGTTCCCGCCCAGCATCTCGATTTTGCACTCACTGATGTTATTCTTTATACTGTTGTCTTCTTTCTCATCGCTTCTCTCATTTTCTTTTAATCAACACTTCTTTCTTTTCTCTTCCTCATCACTGGAATTCACTCCCTCACCGTTTTTTCGTCATAGTCCGAGTCTTTTTGCTTGCTACTACTAGTACTACTACTGCTGCTGCTGCCGCTGATGTTGCTGCCGCTGCTGCTACAGTGATATAGCCAAGAGGGATGGAAGAAAGGATGGAAGGATGGAAGGATGGAAGGCAGCTTCACAAAACTCACCCTCACACGCCAAACGCTGCACAGCCACACACTACACACACACACAAACACACACCACACTCATACACACACACACACCACAAAACACACACACGCACACACCACACACAACACACACACACACAAAACACACGCACCACACACACACACACACAAACACTACACACACCAACACACACACACACACACAAACTACACACACACATTCACACA
>CM054163.1:32489190-32491690 GCA_028751875.1 Rapana venosa
TCTGTGTCACAGTCTCTCTCTCTCTCTGTCTCTGTCTCTCTGTCTCTCTGTCTCTCCCTCTCTCTCTCTCTCTCTCTCTCTCTCTCTCGACAATTTTGCGTCCAATGTAACTTGATGTCCCAGATTTCAAACTATGTGTAAAAAAAAAAAAGGTAAAGGAGTCCCATAACCTATAAGGTCGTAGGGGAGCGAGGCGTCAGAGACCTCACTTCTCTAGGGCCAGCATAGTGAGGGCGGCGCCCATCTCCTCTCCCTCGCTGCTTTACCTTCCCTGACCCTAAAGAGGGCAGGTACCCATTTACAGCTGGGTGAACTGGGGGAACTGTACTGAAGCCAAGGCGCGCAAACGGTCACCCATCCAACTGGCAACCACGCTCGACGCTGCTTAACTTGGCTGGGGGAAAGCGAGTGCTCTGACCACTGAGCTGTCCTGTGCCCTTGTTGGAATGGTAGTCTTGTGGAAACAAGCCAGCAGTTGGTCATCTGTCCATGGTACTCTAAGTGCCCCCTCATGGACTGTTTGTGAAGTTGGTGTCACTGCTGGTTTTGCTGTTTATCTTCTTCATCATCATCTTCTTCTTCTTCTTCTCTTCTTCTTTTGGCGTTGTTGGTTTTGTTTGTTGCTGTTCTTCTTCGTCTTCTTGTCTGTCTTTTTCTTCGCATTCTTCTTCATCTTTTTCTTCTTGTTGTTCTTGTACTTGTTGTTGTTGTTTTTTTCTTGTTGTTGTTGTTCTTCTTCTTCTTCTTTGCAATTCTTCTTCTTCTTTGCAATTCTTCTTCTTCTTTCTTCCTTCCTTCCTTTCTTTCTTCCTTCCTTCCTTCCTTCCTTCCTTCCTTCCTTCCTTCCTTCCTTCCTTCCTTCCTTCCTTCCTTTCTTTCTTTCTTTCCTTCTTTCTTTCTTTCTTTCTCTCTTTATTCCTATTTCTTTTCCATCATTATTCTTCCTAAACTACTCTGTCTGTCTGTCTGTCTGTCTGTCTCTCTCTCTCTCTCTCTCCTCTCTCTCTCTCTCTCTCTCTCTCTCTCTCTCTCTCTCTCTCTGTCTGTCACAGTCTCTCTCTCTGTCTCTCTGTCTCTCTGTCTCTCTGTCTCTCTCGACAATTTTGCGTCTAATGTAACTTGATGTCCCAGATTTCAAACTATGTGTAAGTGTCTAAAATATCTTCACCTTTGATTTTCAAACTCTCCCCCCCCCCCCAATCCCATCTCTCTTCTTGGGAAATTTTACAGTGGCACATGTTATATCTTAGCACCAAAATAGATGATGCCGAATGTTCCTCTAGCCCTCCATGATCTTGCATAGTCCTTCCCCATCAGCATGATCTTTCCCCCTTTCATCAAGATTCTGACAATCCCTAATCCCTTCCCTGGCCTGTCTCTGCACTAATCTGACGATAATCCCTGGATTAAGGGGAGATGGGGAAGAGGGGGGGGGGGGGGGGTGAGGGGAGGGGGGGAGGGGGGGTAAATTATGTGAACTTCTTGCGCAAATTACGCAAACAAATGTTTTTATGTTCTTCTTCTTTTGTCTAGATTGATTTAGTCTGTTTTCTTAAGTTTGTCTAGATGATTTAGTCTGCTTTTCTTAAGTTCTTTCTGGTTTTTTTTTTTTGGTTCTGTAATGTTTTCTACGGTTTTTCGTTCTGTTCTTGTTCTATTTCTTGTTCTTCTTTTTGTTGTTCCTGTTGTTGTCTCTTCTTCTTCTTTGTCGTCGTCGTCGTCTTTTCCTCCTCCTCCCCTCCTCCTCCTCCTCCTCCTCCTCCTTCTTCTTCTTCTTCTTGTTCTTCTTCTTTTTCTTGTTCTTGTTCTTCTTCTTCTTCTTCTTCTTCTTCCTCTTCCTCTTCTTCTTCTTCCTCTTCCTCTCCTTCTTTTTCTTCTTCTTCCTCTCCTCCTCCTTCTTCTTGTTCTTGTTTCTTGTTCTTGTTCTTCTTCTTTTTCTTCTTCTTCTTCGCAATTCTTCTCTTCTTCTTCTTCTTTTCTTCTTCTTCTTCTTCTTCTTCTTCTCTTCTTCGCAATTCTCTTCTTCTCGCAATTCTTCTTCTTCTTCGCAATTCTTCTTCGCAATTCTTCTTCTTTTCTCTTCTTCTGGCGTTGTTGGTTTTTTGTTTGTTGCTGTTCTTCTTCGTCTTCTTGTATGTCTTTCTTCTTAGCATTCTTCTTCAACTTTTTTCTTGTTCTTGTTCTTGTACTTTTGTTGTTGTTGTTGTTGTTTCTTCTTCTTCTCTCTTCTTCTTCTTCTTCTTCTTCTTCTTCTTCTTTCTTCTCTTCTTCTTCTTTGCAATTCTTCTTCAACTTTTTCTTGTTCTTGTTCTGTACTTGTTGTTGTTGTTGTTGTTTCTCTTCTTCTTCTTGTTCTTGTTCTTGTTCTTGTTCTTCTTCTTCTTCTTCTTCTTCTCTTCTTCTTCTTCTTTGCAATTCTTCTTCTTCTTCTTCTTCTTCTTTGCAATCTTCTTCTTCTCTTCGCATCTTTTTCTTCTTCCTTCCTCCCTTCCAGCTTTCT
>CM054163.1:32499190-32511690 GCA_028751875.1 Rapana venosa
GAGCCAGTGCGTCGGAGTGCTGCTCTCGTTTCTCTCATCTTCTCTCTCTCCCCCCTGGTGGTGGGCGGTTGCGTTGTGTGCTTGCTCCGGTTGGTGTGTCGGCTGTGTGGCGGGGGACGGGGTTGCGGGGGCGGGTGGGCGTGGGCGCGGCGGTGCCTGCCTCGTATTCGTCTTCCTACTGGGCTCCCCTCACCCGCGACGGTGGACCCTCAGGGGCGTGAGCAGCGGCGGTGGGTGCTGGGGTGAGTCGGGCGTCCGGTTGGCGCGACGTGCGCTCGGTTGCGCTCCCCTGGTAGCTCCGCTGTTCCTGTCTCGTTCGCTCGTTTGGTGCCTACCTTGTTGGTTGGGTCGTGCAGTGCTCTGCTGTTGGTGGTGCTGGTGGTGTTCCTCTCTCCACTTGGGCCGGACGAGGGTGCGGGCGTCTCTGCTCGGTCCTGGGTGCGCCCCGAGCCCGCCCCCTCGCCCGAGGGGCGGGCTCGCCGCCGCCTCGCGGGCGACGGGGGGGCGGGGCGAAGGTCCGTGCTCTCGGGGTCCGGGGGGGGCGGCATGTCTCTCCCTCCCGGGGGGGTCGCTGGCGGGGGCGGGGCGTGGCGGTGGCGGAGGTCGGGGGAGGGCGCGGGTGGTGGGGCTGGGGCGCGGCGGCGGCGGGGGGCGGGCGGGCGAAAGGGCGGGGCTCTTCCGCACGCCTGGCGGATCCTCCCCGCGCCTCCAGGGCCCGCCCTCTTCCGCCATCCCCCCTATCCAACTCGCCTGTCTCCCTCTCCCCTCTCTCTCCTCTCTCTCCTCCCCGCATCTCCCTCTCCCTCCCCCCCCCCGCCCCCCCCTCGCTCGCCCCCCCCCGCTCACCCTTTCCCCTCTCCCTCCCTCTCCCTCTCACACCCTCCAACTCCCTCTCTCCCCCTTCCCCCTCCTCCCTCCCCCCTCCTCTTCCCAACGGCGAAAATCTAACACAAGGTATCTTTTATTAGCTGGTACCGTCTTAGCAGATCGTCTATTCTTTCTCTCTCATCTCTCTTGTTTCTGTTTCCTCTCACACTATCTACTCTTCACTCCTTCTCATCGTCAGGGGACAAACTACTCTCCGTTCCTCCCCTCTCTCTCGACCTGTTCATGCTTCTCTCCACAAACTCGTCATTTCTTCTTTTCTCTCACTCCTCGTCCTGTCGCTCATCGCCCACCTCACTTTCCGTCCCTCCCTTTTCTCACTCACTGCCACCCCCTAACTTCCCCTGCACACACCGACTTCCCTCCCCATTCCAGACCTCCTCCCAATCAATCACCATACCGATCTCTCACCGCCCCATACTCACACTCACTAGACCGCCCTCTTTCCATCCTCCTCACATACCACCGCACATTAACCTGCAAAATCCCTCTCAAGATTCTTTTCTTCTCTCTCCACCAATCTCACAATTCTCCAAATTCATCCCCATAAATCTCTCTCGCGGTTCCTCCTCAATTTCCGAAACAATCACGGAATACGAAGACGATCATCTCTTAATCCTCTTATACTCTCATCTCTCATCATCTCTCTACAGACATCGTTCTCTCTTCATCTCCTCTCTCATCTCTCTCTTTCTCTCTTCTCTCTTTCTCATCTCTCTCTAAATCTTTCTCTCTCATCTCTCTTTTCTTCCGTCTCTCTCTCCCTCGTTCTCTCTCTCACTCTCTTTCCTCTCGTTCCTACACTCTCTCTTTCTATCTCGTTCACTCTTCCTCTCTAAAATCTTTCTCTCTACTAAAGAGTCCTGCGTCTACTGCCCCTCCTCGTCTCAGTTCTCGTCTCATGTTTCTCGAATCACGCTCAGTCCTCATCTCGAATCTCAACTCTTACCTCGCTCCATCTCTCATGAACCCCATCCTCTTCTCAGCTCGTCAAGAGCCCTCCTCCTACTCAACCTCCCTCTCTCTCCCTTCTCTATACCCTTAGCCTTCTCTCTCAGCGTCTCTCCCCCACTCGTCTCTCTCACTCAGCTCGCGCTTCGCGCGCTCTCTCTCGCGTCTTTCTCTCTCTCTCTCTTTCTCTTCTCTCTCTCTCTCGCTCTCTCTCACTCTTTCTCCCCCCTCTCCTTCTCCCTCGCACAGCGGCTCCCTTTCTTCTCTCCTCTCTCTCATCCTATCTCCTCTTTCTCTCTCTCATCGCTCTCTCTCTCCCTCTCCCTCTCTCTCTCTCAATCTCTCTCTCTCTCATCTCTCTCTCTCTCCCTCTCTCTCTGTGCTTATTCATATCCTCGAAAGAAAAGAATTTGGGTCATGAGTAATCATTGTCATTTGTCTTTCGATTCGCGCGCCGCTTCATCATCTCTCTTTCCTTCTCTTCTATCTCGCTGTCTCTCTCTCATCTCATCTCTCTCTCATCTCTCTCTCTCTCGTCTGTCTGTCTGTAGCTCTCTATCTCTCTCCCTCTCTCTCCTCTCTCATCTCCTCTCTCTCCTCTCTCTCCTCTCGCTTCTCTCTTTCTCATCTCTCTCTCTCTCTCAACGCTCGTCTCTCCTCTCTCTCTCTCTCTCAGTTCGCGCGCTCTCGTTTCCACTCTTTCTCTCGCTCGCTCCTCTCTCTCGTCTCTTCTCTCATCTCTCCTCTCTCTCATCGCTCTCACTCTCCCCCCTCCTCCTCATCTCGTCTCATCTCCTCTCTCTCCTCTCTGTGCTTATTCATTACCGCGAAATAAAAGAATTTGTCATTGTCATAGGCATTGTCTTGTCGCGCGCTCTCATCCTCTTTCTCTCGCTATCGCTCTGTCTCTCTCTCTCTCTTCTTTCTGTCTCTCTCTCTCCTTTCTCTCTCATCTCTCACCATCTCTCTCTACTCTCTGCCCTCTCTCTCCCCCCCTCTCTCCTCGATCTCCTCTCCTCCCCATTTCCTCTCTCTCTTCTCTCTCTCTCTCCCTCGCCACTCATCTTTTCTCTCTCCTCTCTCGCGCGCGCTCCCGTCACTACCTGCCTCTCTCTCTCTCTTCTCTCTCCTCTTTCTCTCGATCTCTCTCTCTACATCATCTCTCTATCCTCTCTCCTTATTTCTTTCTCTCTCTCTCTCTCAATTCTCCTTATCGCATCTCTACCGTCTCTTTCCGTCTGTCTGTCTCTCTGTGTCTCTCTCTCTCTCTCTGTGTCTGTCTGTCCTCTTCTCTCTAACTGTCTCTTCCGTCTGCGTGTCCCTGTCTTCTGTCACTGTCTGTCTCTCTATCCCTCTCTCTTGATAGACACAGAGGAGACAGATTGTCAGAAAGGAAATATTTTCCCCTGGAGTTAACATCATGCAGACTCCACTCTCCACAAAGATGTTTTAAGTAAGAGAAGGAGAAGTACAAAAGGGCTAAAAGTAAAATATTAAGTGTGGTATTGTAAGACAGTAGTTCAAAGTATGTTTAAAGAGTAAGTGTAAAAGTCAGTTAATGGTGAACAAAGTGATTGGAAGAAGTAGAAAAGTAAAAGGTATTAAAGAAAAGAAGTGTGAAGAAAGTAAGCTACATGAAGAAAGTCATTTTCTCTAAGTTAAATATAAGTATATAAAAAGTATAGCTTAAGAGTTTAAAGGAATAGTTTTAAAGTTGGAAGTTAGTAAGAGGATTTCCTTCGGATGAAGACTATAAAAACCTGAGGCCACCGTGTGCGAAACGCACGCAGAACAGCTGCGCACAACGATAAACTCCTGGTTCCGCGCTTTCGTAAAGTAGCCATCGTGAGCCGGTGGGAACGGATTGACAGACATTACAAAAACCCGCAATACCACAAGGGAACTGGAATGGTAAAAAAACACGTAAGTGCTTATTCCGTATCCTCGATATAGAAAGGAATTTTAAAAAAAAGAAATAGACAGAGCAACGAAAAGAAACACGGAAGTGAAGAAGAGAGGGGGAGAGAGAGAGAGAGAAGAGATTAACTTTATTTATTTATTATACATTTATAGTTTCGAGGTAATGGAATAAGCACTCATGTGCTTTTTTTTTTACATCCATGCCTGTGGTAATGCGGTGTGTATATAAAACGTGGAGAGAGACCCAGAGGGGAGAGAAAGAGAGGGAGAGGAGAGAGAGAGAAAGGAGGAAGAGAGAGAGAAGAGAAAGAGAGGAGAGAGAGAGAGAGGGGGGGGAAGAAGAGATGGAGAAGAGATGGAAGAGAGAGAGATAAAGAGAAAAGAGAGAAAGAGAGAGAACGTAGAAGAGGGAGAGAGGGAGAAAGAGAAAAGAAAGAGAGAGAGGGGAGAAGAGAGAGAAAGGGAGAGAAGAAAAAGAGAGAGAGAGAGAGAAAGTAGAGGGAGAGGAGAGAAAGAGAGGAGAGAGAGAAAGAAAGGGAGAGAGAAGAGAGAGAGAAGAGGGAGAGAGGAAAGGGAGAGAGCGAATAGAGATAGAAAACGGAGAGGGAGAGAGAGAGGGAGAGAGAGAGAGAACGAGAGAGAGAGAGGGAGAGAGAGAAGAGAGAGGGGAGAGAGAGAAAGAAAGGAGAGAGAATGAATGTCCTGATAACTAATATTAACACAAAAAACTTGGCATGCAAGACCAGTCAGCATATTTTTGGGCCTTGGGTCGGATGTCTGAATGTACCCACTTGTTTGGGCCGGTTTTATTGTTTGGGTTTTGTTGTCGTTTTTTGTTTCTATCAGCATTTTGGGGGGTTCATCTTTATACACACACATACGCACGCACGCACGCAACAATACGCACGACATACACACAAAACAAGACCCATACACAAACACGCAACACACTCACGCACAACCACACACTCACACACACGCCACACTCACACACACCCACACCACTTCCGCACACCATAAAAAACAAACACCCACACGACCACCAAATAATCAAACAAAAACCGACCCATCTACCCACCAACGCTCCACCCCCCCCCCACACACACATCAATACACCCAGACACCCCCCCCCCCTCCCCCCCAACACACACATACAAGTACCCCCCTGCGCGCACATCGCAGTCCTGCATGGTCTGTCTGTCCTGTCGGTCTCTCCATCTCTTTCTCATCTCGTCTCCTCTTGTCCATCTATCTATCTATCTATCTATCTATCTATCTATCTAGCTATCTATCTATCTAGCTATCTATCTATCTATCTATCTCTTTCTCATCTCTGTCTCATCTTTTCCCTGAATCTATCTATCATCTATCAATCTATCTAACTATCTGTCTGTCTGTCTATCTATCTATCTCTCTCTCTCTCTCTCTATCTCTCTATCTATCTATCTACAATAATCGAATCGATCTTTCTATCCTATCTTATCTCGTCTCCCTCTCATCTCCCCGCCCTCTCTCTCATCCTCCTCCCACCCCCTACGCTCTCCCTCCCCTCGCCCTCCCCCCCCCTCTCTCTCTATCAAAAAACCCAACAACAAACCCTGCCACAGAAAAAAAAGCTAGGACAAAGAACACCCAACCCAAACCCACACAAGACAAAATACACTCTATCTATCAATCATCTATCTATCTATCTATCTATCTATCTATCTATCTATCTATCTATCTATCTACCTAACTATCTATCTTCAATCTATCTGATCTATCTATCTATCATCTATCTATCTAAACTATCACCCTTCCTCTCTCTTCCTTCCTCCTTCCATCCCATCTCTCAATCCCTCCTCCCCCCTTTCACCCTCTCTCTTTATCAAGAAAAAACGCAAAAAAAACCCTGACCACACACACAAAAAAAGGCGATGGAAAATAACCCAACCTACACAAGACAAATAAACGCCAACTATAATATATATATATATATATATACAATATATATATATATATATAAATGATATATACATATATAAAATATATATATATATATATATATATAAATATATATAAAAGAAGAGAGAGACAACAGACAGAACAGACAGACCAGAAAGTCGAGAGACAGATTAGAAGATAGATAGCTTAGAATATGACAGATAGAAAGACAGACACCCACAGACAGTAATAGATAGATAGATAGATCGATAGATAGACAGATAGATTGAGTAGATGATAGATAGATAGACAGATAGATAGATAGACAGGAAAAAGCAGAATAACAGGATGAGAAAGAACAAAAAAGAACGACAAAAACCAAGGCAAAAATCAAACCACGGGAAAAAAAGAGAAAAACATCTCAGCCACCCCCCAGCTCGCGCTCCCTACGCCGCACGCTCGCACTCATAGCACGCGCTGCCCTAGCACGCATAGCTCGCACCTCGAACGCCCGCTCGCATCCGCCGCCCGCTCGACACGCACGCACGACCGCACGCTCGCTCGCACGCACGCACGATCGCATCGCACGCACGCATCTGCACCACCTCGCAACGCTACGCCCGACCCGCATCTCGCTCTCTAGCACGCCCCTCGCCTCGCTCAGCTCGAAAGCTCACTCGACCTCTCGCTCGCACCGATTAGGATCGACAGCTTAGATCGATAGATAGCCCTACAGAAAGCAAGCCAGACAGATAGAAAGCCAATACGTAGATAATTACACAGGAGAGGCAGAGCGAATCACGCACGACATAACGACGACCTTCCCCAGACCCCAATGCACTGTCATCTCTGACATATGGGGACTGGGTGAGGGAGGTTGGCTGTCATCTCTACTGACTGACAGACAGACAGACAGACTGACAGACAGACAGACAGACTGACAGACAGACAGACAGACGGACGGACTGACTGACAGAGGGATTAGCAGACTTCTGACAGACTTTATAACACGAAGGAAGACACGGAACAGGATGACTTGACGGGAAAGGAAATGGGTAGCGAAGGAAGGAAAGAAAGAGAGAGATGGGGGGGGGGGGGGGGGGGGGGGGGGGGGGACGGGGGGGGGAGAGAAGCGGGGAGAGGGAGAGAGCAGCAAGAAGGGTGGAGAGAGAAGAAGGGGGAGAGTGGAAGAGAGAGAGATGGAGAGAGTGGGAGTGGAGAGAGAGAGAAAGAGCGAAGAGAGGGGGGTGGAGAGAGAGAGAGGTGGAGGGAGAGAATAGAAAAAGAGAGAGAACACGGGGAATGGAAGAGAGAGGGAGAAGAGAGAGAGATAGGGGGTGAGAAAAGAGAGAGAGGAGTGAGAAGAAGAGTGGAGAGAGAGATAGAAAGAGAGAGAGGGAGAAAGAGAAAGAGAGAGAAGGGTGAGAAGGGAGGAAAGAGAGAGAGGGGGAGAGGGAGAGAGATGGTGAGAGAGAGAATGGTGGAGAGAGATATTGGATGAGATAGGGAGAGGGAGAAAGAGAGAGAGGGAGACAAGAGGGAGAGAGGGAGGAGGTGAGAGAAGAGGGGGTGGAGAGAATGATAGAAAGTGAGAGAGAGGGGAGAGAGGAGAGAGAGAGAGAGAGTGGAGAGAGAGGGGGAAGGGAAAAGAGAGAAAGGAAAGAGAGAGAAACTGTCACCAGACTACTTTAAACATCACAAGACACAGACGCACACAAAGAAATAGACAGACATACAGACATATAACCAGACAGGCAGACACAAGACAGGCAGATAGCAGAGCAGGCAAGCAGGCAGGCAACAAACAGACATACAGACACACACAAAGCATGCAGACAGACAAACCTTACAACAGACCATATAGACAGAAGAGAGCACAAGACAACATACCTATAGACATACATACATATAGACATACATACAGACAGACACACACCACACACACACCGAAGGCAGAAAGATAGACACACAGACAACAACATCAGACAGGAAGACAAACATTCAGCAACACAGACGTAAATTATAGCCAGAGCAATGGTTTGTTTTGCTTTTGGTTTAATGTCCTATCACTACCATGGTGATATTAGACACACCGCATTCATATACAAAGTACCTATTATTACACACCCCATCTCCTCTCTCTTCTCTCTCCTCGCTCGCTCTCACTACTAGCTTCGTCTCTCAATCTTCTCTAGGGGGGGGCTCTCTCTCTCTCTCTCTCCTTCACTCCTCGGTTCTTCTCTCTCCTCCTACCTCTCTCCTCTCATCTATCTATCTATCCAATCTATCTATCTAACTCTCTCTTTTCTCCTCCACCTTTACGACACACACACACACACACACGCAAACGCACGCACGCGTTATTATATATATATATATATATATATATATATAATATCTATATATATATAATATATATATATAGTATATATATATAAACCACTAATTACAGTAATGGTCTTACAAGATGAGCAATCCATGACTTCCGCACTGACATTATGAATTGCGAGAGTCATATAAAAATCCTGACTAGTGCATATGTCTTATGAATATCAAAAACCTCTCTTTTATAACATGACAAAAAGAAGTGGGAATCAAACAACAAATGGTGGAGTGAAAGGAAAATAGAACAACAACATGAAGCATTTTTTGAATATCTAGTATTCCATGCAACTCAGAGACATACACACAATACACAAAGACAGGAATATCATGGAAGACAGCACAGGACCTACACATAATAGAATAGCTGTTCATCGAAACTTACTGACAAGAATAAAGATGTTCATCGCTCATTCGCCTTAAGATATTGTAAAGAATGTGTATGTGTGTGAGTGTGTGTGTGTGAGTGTGTGTGTGTTGTGTGTGTGTGTGAGTGTGTGGGTTTTGTGTGAGTGTGTGTGTGTGTGAGTGTGTGTATGTGTGTGTATGTTTGTGTGAGTGTGTGTGCGTCAGTGTGTGTGTGTGTGTGTGTGTGTGTGTTTGTGTGTGTGCATGTATGTGTGTGTGTCTGTGTGAGTGTGTGCGTCAGTGTGTTTGTGTGTATGTGTGTGTCAGTGTGTGTGTGAGTGTGAGTTTGTGTTTGTGTGTGTCTGTGTCAATGTGGTGTGTGCGTGAGTGAGTGTGTGTGTATATGTGTGTGTGAGTGTGTCTGTGTGCGTGTCAGTGTGAGGGTGTGTTTGCGTGTGTGTGTGTGTCTGTGTGTTTGTGTGTGTGTGTGTTTTTGTGAGTGTGTGTGTGTTTGTGTGTGTGTGTGTGTGTGTCTGTGTGTTTGTGTGTGTGTGTGTTTGGGTGTATGTGTGTGTGTTATGTATAAATGTATCCGCAAACTTGCGTGAAGAATGCAATTTCGTCTAGACTATGTGCAAACAGATTATACACACAGATGCACGTACGCGTGCACACAGACAAACACACACACACGCGCGCGCGCGCGCGTATGCATGCACACACACACGTATGTTAACAATCACTCACGTACACAAAACTGCATGTGTACCCACACACACACTCACACACACTCGCTCGCACACACACACACTCACACACACACGTACGCACGCACGCACCTGCGCGCGTATGCACGAACACACACATAATGTTTCAGCGCTATAAAAATTCCATATATTAGTATTATTATTATTATTATTATTATTATTATTATTAATGTTCACAATCACTCACGCACACTAAACTGCATGTGTATACACACACAGACACACACACCGACCATCCCCCCCCTCCCCCCACCCAAACCCCTAACACCCCAAACACGCAAACACACACCGCATCCCCCCCCACACACACACACACACACCTCTCCCCCCCCCCCCCCCCCTACACGCACACACACCGCCACCCCCCCCTCACACCCACCGCCACCTCCACCCACCCACCCACCGACACACACACACACACACACAGAACACACACACACACACACACACACATACACACACACACACACACACACACACACACACACACACACAACACACACACACACACACACTCACACCACACACACACACACACACACACACACACACACACACACACACACACACAGACGAGGAAGAAGGAAAAGGCCAGACCAGCCCTATACAATTAGAGCGAACTTGATACCTGTGTACTTCAAGTCACACTGCCGGCAAGAGAGATTTGAACCCAGGTCCCCGAACTATCTGGGTCACTCGCTATGTAATCAGCAGAAAACCTAGAAACCCTACCGATCACAATCATGCACAAGGAAGAAATGACCAAAAGAAACATAGTGGTCAGAGCACTCGCTTTCCCCCAGCCAAGTTAAGCAGCGTCGAGCGTGGTTACCACTTGGATGGGTGACCGTTTGGGCGCCTTGGCTTCAGTACAGTTCCCCCAGTTCACCCAGCTGTAAATGGGTACCTGCTCTCTTTAGGGTCAGGGAAGGTAAAGCAGCGAGGGAGAGGAGATGGGCGCCGCCTTCAATATGCTGGCCCTAGAGAAGTGAGGTCTCTGATGCCTCGCTCCCCTACGACCACATAGGTTATGGGGGAACACCTTAATATATATTTAGGGCGAAGACACTACCAATGCTCGCATTCTTTTACAATGCAGAAATATTAAATGTGAACATCGTTTTTCTTTTTTAACCTTTCTTACCAGTGCGTTCATTAGAGTACATTATGACAGACATTCAATTAAAAAAAAAAATCTATCTATCTTTCTATCTATCTATCTATCTATCTATCTATCTATCTATCTATCTATCTATCTATCTATCTATCTATCTATCTATCTATCTATCTGTCTATTGTATTGTCATTAACTCATACACACACGTACATCCATACATACACGCGAGCGCGCACGCACGCACGCACGCACACACACACACTTGTTTGTTGTTGTTGGTGGTGGGGGGTAGTGATGGTGTGTGTGTGTATATATATATATATATATATATATATTATAAAAATATATACATACTATAAATATAATATTTTATATATATATATATAATAAATATATATATATATATTTTAAAATGTGTGTGTGTGTGTGTGTGTGTGTGTGTGTGTGTTGTGTGTGTTGTGGTGTGTGGGGCATGCATGTTTTTATGTGTTTGTATGTGTGTGTGTGTGTGTGTGTGTGTGTGTGTGGATTGATAGATAAATAGATCGATATATCGATCGATATATAGATAGATAGATAGATAGATAGATAGACAGATAGATAGATATATAGAGAGACAGATATATAGATAGATAGATAGACTGACAGATAGATAGACATACAGACAGACAGATAGATAGATAGATAGATAGATAGATAGATAGATAGGTAGATAGATAGATAAATAGATAGATAGATAGACAGACAGATAGATAGATAGATAGATAGATAGATAGATAGATAGATAGATAGATAGATAGATAGATAGATAGATAGATAGATAGATAGATAGATAGATAGATAGATCAAGAAAACTTTCACAAAATATAGACTAAACTCAGAACTACAAATGGGTAGGGGCATAGGTCTATGCTTTTTTTATATAAAGAACATTTGACCATAATCCAAATTTAACCTGATGATTATGCTTTCCCAGGTACTGCCATAATCACCAGACCAATAATCCCCACTCTCATTGTCCTTACCTGAGCACATCCACATTCCATATTCATCACAAAATCAACTCATCACAGCGCACCCTCCTCCTTCTCTCCCCTCAGTCTTAATTCCGATAACAGCAAACACAACACAAGAGCATCTTCACACCCCCATCACACACACACGTACATAGGCGCAGGGAAACTACACCACCGTCCTCCTTTACACACAAAACTAGCCTCTATCACACTCTCTCTCACACAGAGAGAGAAATTTCAATCCCCCAAAAACACTGAATCGAGGAAAGCTGTCCTCACACACACACACCCGCGCACACACTCACGCACACACACAGTCTCTGTGTGTGTGTGTCGCTCTCTCTAACTCGTAGCAGAGGAATAATCCAGCAGTAACGACAAGGTATCAACCACACGCTGACTTTTTTTCTCTCTCTCTCCCTCTCTCCCTCTCTCACACTGAATCGAGGGTTGGGTTTTTTGTTGTTGTTGGTTTTTTTTGTTGTTGTTTGTGTGTGGTATGTTCCTCAGTGGAGAAAATTTTCGTCTGCAAAGCCTGTCAGTGCGCAGACGCGATGAACAATATTGGGATCGGTAATGTCACGAACGAATCTTCCTCCTCCTCTGCTCCCCCCCCCCCTTCCTCCTCTCCCCCCCCTTCCCCCCCCCCCCCCCCCCCCCGCCCCCCCTCCCACTCCTTTTCCCCACACTCCCCACCCCCCCGTATTTCTTTTTTTTATTCTTCCTGCGTCTCTCTCTTTTCTGTTTGCGTCTTTCTTCTCTCTCGATTTTGTCTGTCTGTCCTTTCTCTCTCTTTGTTTTCTGTCTGTTCTGTCTGTCTGTCTGTCTTTCTGCCTGTCTTTTCTTCTTGCTGCTCTCTCTTCTCTCTCCCCTCTCTTCTTTCGTCTCTCTTCTCTCCCCCTCTCTCTCTTCTTTTCTTGTCTCTCTCTCTCTCCCTCTCTCTCCATTCTCTCTCCTTCTCTCTTCCCTCTCTCTCTCCTCTCTCCCCCTCTCCTCTCTCTCCTCTCTCTTCCTCCCTCTCCTCTTCCTCTTCTCTCTCCCCTCCTCTCTCCTCTCTCCCCTCTCTCTCTGTTGATAATCTTTTCCTGCTTCCTTATCTAATAGTTATTCCTTGTTCTTTGCAATACCCGCAAACACCATATCATGAGGTGTGCGTCTGTGTTGAGTGTGTGTGTTGGGGTGGTGTGTTGG
>CM054163.1:32534190-32544190 GCA_028751875.1 Rapana venosa
GCAAACACTGCACCCCTTCAGTCCTTTGTCGTCTCCTAGCTTCCTTACCGCAATATGCATGCGCGGGGTCAACGCTGTAGGAATACAGGAAATCCTCATGTGATGGTTATTTCCAACTTTCTCGTGACTACCTGGTATTGCTCTATGTCCTCAATCCTGGTGGATAGTGTGAAGACGCATTGCGTAGCGCTCATGATCTGCTAACCCGGGTTCGAATCTCGTCCAAGAGGATTTTTCCTCTGGAGTTAACATCAGTGCAGACTCCACTCCCCTTAAAAGTCCTTCGGATGAGACTTTAAGCTGAGGCCCCGTGTGTGAACGCACGTAAAACATCTTGCGCACACGTTAAAGCCCGTTCCGCTTTTCGGAAGAGTAAGCCATTGTGTGCTGGTGGGAATGGATGACAAAATTGACAAAAACTGCATACATACAGGGAATGGATGTAAAAAAGCATACGAGTGTTTATTCCATTTTTTATCCAAATAAAAGAATAAAATCAAATCCCCCCTAAAACAAGTGCAGGAGTGCATATTTGATACTTTAAACAAAATCAGTGAAAATCAGCAACACTATTTTTAAAACCGACCTAGCACTCTGTATAAGATACTACATAACCTGCAAGCTAAACCAGAAGTGTGGCCTGTATCTAAATGGGGAGGTCAGGGGAGACAAGGGGGGGAGGTATTTTGTATCGCTCTGACAGAGTTGTCTCCTCCTCTTTCTTGTTCCAGACAATAACGAGGTTGTGGTGATGATGTTCCAGAGGTAAGGTGTGTGTGTGTGTGTGTGTGTCTGTGTGTGTGTGTGTGTGTGTGCGTGCGTGTGTGTGTGTGTGTGAGGGGGGGGGGGGGGGGGGTGTCTGTGTGTGTGAGTGTGTGTGTGTGTGTGTGTGGGGGGGGGGGGGGGGGGGGTGTGCGGTGTGTGTGTGAGTGTGTGTGTGTGTGTGTGTGTGTGTGTGAGTGTGTGTGTGTGTGTGTGTGTGTGGTGTGGGGAGTGTGTGTGTGTGTGTGTGTGTGTGCGTGTGGTGTGTGTGTTTGTGTGTGTGTGTCTGTGTGTGTGTGTGTGTGTGTGTGTCTGTGTGTGTGTGTGTGTGTGTGAGGGGGGGGGGGGGGTGTCTGTGTGTGTGAGTGGTGTGTGTGTGGAGGGGGGGGGGTGTGTGTGCGGTGTGTGTGTGAGTGTGTGTGTGTGTGTGTGTGTGTGTGTGTAGTGTGTGTGTGTGTGTGTGTGTGTGTGTGTGTGTGTGTGTGTGTGTGTGTGTGTGTGTGTGTGTGTGTGTGTGTGTGCGTGTGTGTGTGTTTGTGTGTGTGTGTCTGTGTGTGTGTGTGTGTGTCTGTGTGCCAGTGTGTGTGTGTGTATGTGTGTGAGAGAGAGAGAGAGAGAGGGAGAGAGAGAGTGTATGTGTATGTGTGCGTGTGAGTGTGTCTGGATGGCTTGTTGGGTTTTGTCTGTCTCCATGTCTGCCTGGTGGTCTGTCTGTCTGTCTGTCTGTTCTGTCTTCTTCTTCTTCTTCTTCTTCTTCTTCTTCTTCTTCTTCTTCTTCTTCTTCTTCTTCTTCTTCTTCTTCTTCTTCGCAATTCTTCTTCTTCGCAATTCTTCTTCTTCGCAATTCTTCTTCTTCTTCGCAATTCTTCTTCTTCGCAATTCTTCTTCTTCTTCATCTTCGCAATTCTTTTTCTTCGCAATTCTTCTTCTTCGCAATGCTTCTTCTTCGCAATTCTTCTTCTTCTTCTTCTTCTTTCTTCTTCTTCTTCTTCTTCTTCTTCTCTTCTTCTTCTTCTTCTTTGCAATTCTTTTTCTTCTTCTTCTTCTTCTTCTTCTTCTTCTTCTTCTTCTTTTCTTCTTCTTCTCCTTCTTCTTCTTCTTCTTCTTCTTTTCTTCTTCTTTGCAATTCTTCTTCTTCTTCTTCTTCGCAATTCTTCTTCTTTGCAATTCTTCTTCTTCTTCTTCTTCTTCTTCGCAATTCTTCTTCTTCTACTTCTTCTTCTTCTTCGCAACTCTTCTTCTTCGCAATTCTTCTTCTTCTTCTTCTTCTTCGCAATTCTTCGATTCTTCTTCTTCGCAATTCTTCTTCTTCGCAATTCTTTGCAATTCTTCGTAATTCTTCTTATCCTTCTTCTTCGCAATACTTCTTCTTCGCAATTCTTCTTCTTCGCAATTCTTCTTCGCAATTCTTTCTTCGCAATTCTTCTTCTTCGCAATTCTTCTTCTTCGCAATCATCATCATCATCTTCTTCTTCTTCTTCTTTCTTCTTCTTCTTCTTCTTTCTTTTCTTCTTCTTCTTCTTCTTCTTCTTCTTCTTCTTCTCTTCGCAATTCTTCTTCTTCGCAATTATTCTTCTTCGCAATTCTTTTTCTTCTTCTTCTTCTTCTTCTTCGCAATGCTTTTTCTTCTTCTTCTTCTTCTTCTTCTTCTTCTTCTTCTTCTTCTTCTTCTTCTTCTCTTTCTTCTTCTTTGCAATTCTTCGCAATTCTTCTTCTTCTTCTTCTTCTACTTCTTCTTCGCAATTCTTCTTCTTTGCAATTCTTCTTCTTCTTCGCAATTCTTCTTCTTCTTCTACTTCTTCTTCTTCTTCGCAACTCTTCTTCTTCGCAATTCTTCTTCTTCTTCTTCTTCTTCTTCTTCTTCTTCTTTTCGCAATTCTTCTTCTTCTTCTTCTTCGCAATTCTTCGCAATTCTTCGCAATTCTTCTTCTTCTTCTTCTTCGCAATTCTTTGCAATTCTTCGCAATTCTTCTTATCCTTCTTCTTCGCAATTCTTCTTCTTCGCAATTCTTCTTCGCAATTCTTCTTCGCAAGTCTTCTTCTTCGCAATTCTTCTTCTTCGCAAATCATCATCATCATCATCTTCTTCTTCTTTTTCTTCTTGTTCCTCTTTTTCTTCTTGTTCCTCTTCTTCTTCTTCTTCTTCTTCTTCTTCTTCTTCTTCTTCTTCTTCTTCTTCTTCTTCTTCTTCTTCTTCTTCTTCTTCTTTGCAATTCTTCTTCTTCTTCTTCTTCTTCTTCTTCTTCTTCTTCTTCTTCTTCTTCTTTCTTCTTCTTCTTCTTCTTCTTCTTCGTTCCCTTATTGGATGGAATACCTAATGTCTGGTCTTCTCCTGTGCTTGTCACTCTGCAGGAGGTCTGCCCGCTGGCCTCAGCCAACACGTTCCGACTTCAGGACATGCAGCTCATCAGAAAGTTGATAAGAAAAAATGAAAGAGATGCATGAAAAAAGGGCAGTAGAGTGGTCTGGGAGGGTAGAGAATAAGTATGGGAGGAAGAGGGTAGAGAATTGAAGAGAAAGACATGAACAGAGTGATAGAAAAGAGTGAATCTCTCTCTCTCTCTCACTCTCTCATTTTTAGACACACAGAGACGCACACAGACAAACTCGGATACAGATATCTCTTATAGATAGATAGACAGATAGATAGATAGATAGATAGATAGATAGATAGATAGATAGATAGATAGATAGATTGATAGATAGATAGATAGATAGGTAGATAGATAGATAGATAGATAGATAGATAGATAGATAGATAGATAGATAGATAGATAGATAGATAGATAGATAGATAGATAGATAGATAGATAGATAGATAGATAGATAGATAGATAGATAGATAGATAGATAGACAGATAGATAGATAGATAGACAGATAGATAGATAGACAGATAGATAGACAGATAGATAGATAGATATTAGCCATAACAAGAATGATTATGATACGAATAGATAGATAGATAGATAGATAGATAGATAGATAGATAGATAGATAGATAGATAGATAGATAGATAGATACAATAACAAGAATGATTATAATACGAATAGATCGATCGATTGATAGATAGATAGATAGATAGATAGATAGATAGATAGATAGATAGATAGATAGATAGATAGATAGATAGATAGATAGATAGATAGATAGATAGATAGATAGATAGATAGATAGATAGAGAGGTAGATAGATAGAGAGAGAACTCACAGTAACAAAAACTACAATATAATACAAAATAAACAACATAGAGCACAATACAGTAAAAGACAATGCATAACATTTCATACACACCACACACACACACACACACACACACACACACACACACACACATCATCCCCCCCCCCCACACACACACACAACCCCCCCCCCCACCCCCAAACACACAACACACACACACACACAAACACACACCCCCCCACCCCACCCCCCCACCCCCCACCCCCACACACACACACACCCTCCCCACACACACTACACTACTACACTACCACACCACACTACCACACTACTACCACCACACAAATACTCACACGTTACATCTGAAGCAGGCTGGGTGGTAGTGCGTTCCTTGAACGGAGATCAGTTTCTGCCCGACAGGAAACCCGCACACCTGGCAATCATCACACCCCGGCACCGCCACCACCACAGCCTTCTTATGGGCATCCGGCTTCCGTCTTCGGAGCGATGGCGACAGCGCGCGGCGGAGAAGAGAGGGCGAAAGAGATTTGCGTCCTTTGGGACTTCGCTGCAACGGCAGAGTGGACATTCCTTCAGGAACCCGCAACTCCACGTCCCCGCTCACGGCAGAAGAATTGGTCCGGGGGGACGTTTGAAGGTGGGGGTCCTGAGTTGGGGTAGCACCCGCCTGGGTGAGGGAGGAAGCGGGGCTGGTGGGAGGAGGAGGAGGAGGGGAAAGAAGAGAGGAGGAGAGGGTGGAAGGGATGAAGGTGGTGTCGGATTTCGGCGCGTGTTTGAACTTTTTCAGCAGGTCGGGCGAGGCTCGTTTCAGGCCTGGCAGTTCAGTCAGGTCCAGGACTAGAGGCGAGGTTTGCGTGAGGTCTCCGTACGAGGCATCCATCCTAGACCGAGCACCTCCTCCTCCTCCTCCTCCTCCTACTCCTCCTCCTTCTCCTTCAGCCAGGTCAGAACGACCTCCCTGATGCAGACTCTTCAAGTCTGAGGCGGAGCGGGACGTCTTGAGCGGGGGTCTGGGACACTGGGGAATGGGAGGAGGCTTGTGGCCCATGGCCTTGTCCACGCTCCTGACCGCTGTTTTAGCTTTGGGCACCGCGGCTGGAGTCTGGTCCGTCGAGGGCGGCGTTGTTGTCTTCGGGGAGAGCGGGTTCGAGTCTGAGGAGGAAGGTAGTGAAGGTTTCGCGTTCTGTTTCGATGTAGAGGAGAGGGGAGTGGTGGAGGTGGGTGTGGATGAGGGGGGTGCTGGGGGTTTAGGGGCTGGGACGACGGTGGAGAGGGGGAGGTGGGAGGTGGGGGGGTCCCTGGCTGGGGGGTGGAGGGGGTCAGGGGGGTGGAGGGTGTCTTCCGAGGACAGACTGGGCTTCATCTTCATCAGCAGCTTCCTCTGGGGAGTCAGATTGCTGGACGCGGACTCCGTCCTTGAAGAATCGGCGCTTGCTCCTCCTCCTGCTCTTCCTCCTCCTCCTCCTCCTCCTCCTCCTCCTCCTCCTCCTAAACCTACTCTTTTGGCAGGTACGGGGGGTTTGGAGTCGGTGCAGTGAGGATGATGATCTTGCTGCTGGGGTTGTGAAGGGGAAGGGAGAGAACTGTCGGAACTAGGCCGCGATCCTTTCAAGCTGGATCTCGAATCGCTGCGGAGACGGATAGAGGAGGAAGAGGAGGAGGAGGAAGAGGAGGAGGAAG
This sequence comes from Rapana venosa, assembly GCA_028751875.1. Classification (NCBI taxonomy): domain Eukaryota; kingdom Metazoa; phylum Mollusca; class Gastropoda; order Neogastropoda; family Muricidae; genus Rapana; species Rapana venosa. The sequence goes on from CM054163.1 coordinate 32,539,836, forward strand.
GGGGGTGTCTCTGGGGTAGGGCTGGGGGAGGAGGGGAGGGGTCGTCAGTTCTGGGTCGGGTCCATTCTCGAGGCTTGCCTTCTCTAGTTATGGGAGGAGAGAGACCTTCCCTGGGGATTCCTTCTCCTCCTCCTCCTCCTCTCCTACGTTCTTGACTGTCTCGTCCATCCCTGCTTCTCTGTCCTGTAGTGTTTCTGGCTTCGGCGTTCGAGTCCAGACTCTTCTTTCTGTCCTGTCCACGTTCCTCTTTCTCCTTCTTCTTCTCCTCCTTCTTTTCCTTCTTCTTCCTTCCTTCCCCACCAATCTCCAAGCCGTTCTTTCTCTCCCCTCTCGCTTCTAAGCTAGTCTCTCTCTCCTGCGTGTTCTCTGAAGAATTGCTTCTCCTCTCAGCACTTCGTTTTCTCTCTCTCTTCCCTTCCTCGCTACAACCGGTTCCTTTTCCTCCTCCTCCTCCTCCTCCTCCTCCTCTTCCTCCTCCTCCTCCTCCTCCTCCTCCTCCTCTTCCTCCTCCTCCTCCGTCGTTGTCGTCGTTCTGTCTTTCCATGCTCGATTCCCCCAGGCTCGTTCTTCTCCTACTCTCTTTCCTGGACTCTCCGCTGCTGTGTGTTTCTCTGTGGAGTTCCAGACTGTGTTTCCTGGTTCCTGGAGCTACCGTTCCGTGAGCATGAGGGCCATCTCTGGAAGAACTGCAGCCGGCAACAGAAACAAGAGACTGGTAGCCAGAGTCTGTGGGAGAACTAGCCCAGGGATGGTTTCTGACGGGACTGTCCAGAACTGCGGAAGGGTGTCCTAATGCCGCGGAATGTTCCAGAGCAGCAATCTTGGATCCTGGGATTCCGGAACGGACGTAGGGATCTGTGGGATCCAGACCCGAGAACTGCGTTTTCTCAGCTGGGGGAGGTTTGGTGAGGGAGGCGGAGGGGAGGGTGGAGGAGACGGGAGGTGAGGTGGGTGGAGAGGGTGGTACCTGTGATGACAGACAGTCAGTCAGTGAGCGGTGTTAGCGTTTCTGCAACTAGCTTCCATTTCCAGGGTTTGTCAGGACTCTTAAGTCTTGTCTACCCCCTGGAATAAGGTAAAAGGTAAAGGTGTCCCATAACCTATAAGGTTGTAGGGTAGCGAGGCGTCAGAGACCTCAACTTCTCTAGGGGCCAGCATATTGAGGGCGGCGCCCATCTCCTCTCCCTCGCTGCTTTACCTTCCCTGACCCTAAAAGAGGGCAGGTACCCATTTACAGCTGGGTGAACTGGGGGGACTGTACTGAAGCCAAGGCGCGCAAATGGTTATCACCCATCCAAGTGGTAACCATGCTCGACACTGCTTAACCTTGGCTGGGGGAAAGCGAGTGCTCTGACCACTGAGCTATCCCGTGACGTGTAAATAAAGATCGAAAATGTATATTGATAAGGTCTGTTTGTGTGCAGATTTTTGTTTGTTTATTTCTTAAATTTTTTTTTGGTTAAGGGGGGGGGGGGGGGGGGGGATTTTTTCGGTTCGTGGCGATTTTTGGGTATGTTTGTATTGACTTTATTTTGGGCTTTGTTTTTATTTTTTGTTTTGTTTTCCCATTTTGGGAGTGTGGGTGGGGTGTGTGCGTGGTGGGGTGTGGGGGGAGTATTAAAAATATTTTCTTCTTTTCCTTCTTCTTCTTCTTCTTCTTCTTCTTCTTCTTCGTCTTCTTCTTCTTCTTCTTCTTCTTCTTCTTCTTCTTCTTCTTCGCCGTCGCCGTCGTCGTCGTCGTTGTCAAACGCTCAGTCAGCAACTATTGTTGTTGTCTGTCATATGAGTGAAAATGCGTTGTGCTGCCGTTAAGCGCCTGACAAGTGAGGCCCTGCGCATCCGACTTCAGCATGGGAAACAATCGTGTTTTTTTTATTTTAAAGTCTTTCTGGGGTAAACAAATTGCAGGAGAATGGACCAAAAGATGGCAGAATGGACCGAAGATGACAGAATGGACCGAAGAGGACAGAATGGACCAAAGAGAACAGAATGGACCGAAGATGACAGAATGGACCAAAGAGAACAGAATGGACCGAAGATGACAGAATGGACCAAAGATGACAGAAAACAAACAAGAAAGAGGACGACAGAACGATAAAAAAAAAAAGAAACAAAGCAGGAATAATGAGAGAGAAAGAAGAGAGGGGATTCCTAGCAGAGAATTTCCAGAAGATGGGGATGCTATTTATACTGTCAGACTCCTGGGATAGCAACCAGGGAGGAGAGGAGGGAGGGGGGGGGGGGGGGTATTTTATCCCTGGAATAAACATTAGTATTGGTACGGGACGGAATAGCTCAGTGGTCAGAGCTTAACGGTAGCACAACGCGTTTTTGCTCATAAGACAGAATCAAAACCAGAATCAATTTTTTTTATTGTCATAAAAGTCACATGGACTTATTGGACACAGCAAAACAAACTCTTCATAATTCAATAATACAACATATTACTCACTGGTCAGCCTGACTGACGTGATGTGCATGAAATAACAACAACTATTTTGCATTATATCTTATTTTCATTCAGCTCTTTTTTTCAAAACAGGTATGAACATGATTAATAATTTCAGCTTGATGTTTATCAGTTACAATTATTTTGCTTAATTTGTCTATAGAAATCATTCCTATATTCTCTGTCACCAGCATTTGGAGTCATTAATAAGTTTATGACAGAGGACAATAGTTGAAGGCTTTCCTCTGTTCGTCTACAATTAAAAGTCATACTTTCCATTAAAACTATTTATTGCTGATATTTAGTAACCCTATGGTTTTTTGGCATTTGTTATTGTTGTTGTTATTTATGATGTTGTTACATATGCTGCTGCTACAGTTTTTGATGATGATGTTGTTGATGATGATGACGATATTCTTGTCACCCTACAACACACACATGCACGCACGTACTCTCTCTGTCTCTCATACAATACACACATACAAACACTACACACTCATACACACATACACACACACTACACTCTCTCTCTCTCTCTCTCTCTCTCTCTCTCTCTCTCTCTCTCTCTCTCTCTCTCTCTCTCTTACCCCCTCACACACACACTACACACACACTACACACACACATACACACACACTACACACACACACTCCTCACTCCCCACCCACCCCCCACCACACACACACACACACACACACACACACACACACACACACACACACACACACACACACACACACACACACACACACACACACACACACATATAGTAAGCCAGTATGTGCCGGTGCGAACGGATAACAAAACTGACAAAACTGCACACACATGGGGACTGTATGAAAAAAAAGCACATAAGTGCTTATTCCATTATCCTCGAAATAAAAGAAGAATAAATAAATAAATAAATAAATAATAAACAAAAATAAACACCCTCCCCCTCCCCCCACCCCAACCCTCACACAAACACAAACACATCCCTGACCAAAAAAAAATAACCAGTAGGAACCCGCGTCTTGTCCAGCGTACCTGCATTTGCTGAGGCTTCTGAGCAGCCGACACTGACAGATAGTCTGCTTGCTGCGGGGGCCTCCGAATAGCGGCAGATACCCGGGGTGGCTTGGGGCAGGGTGGGGAGGATACCCCGGGTGGATGGTGGCTGGGGGAGGAGGAGGAGGAGGGAGGTTTGGAAGGGTGGGGGTGGTAGTGGTGACTGCTGCTGCTGCTGTTGTCGTGAACTTGAGGGTGAGCGGGGAAGGTTTGGTTTCGTCCTGTGGGGCATTGTCGGGAATGCTTTTCCATCGCGTTTTTGGGGGGGTTGGTTATTCCTGCAGAGAATAGAGAGAGAAGGGATACAGAGATTATGTGACATTTTCGGGAATGACTGTGTGTGTGTGTTGTGTGTGTGTGTGTGTGTGTGTGTGTGTGTGTGTGTGTGTGTGTGTGTGTGTGTGGTGTGTGTGTGTGTTGTTGTGGGGTGTGTTTGTGTGTGTGTGTGTTTGTGTGTGTGTTGTGTTGTGTTGTGTGTGTGTGTGTGTGTGTGTGTGTGTGTTTGTTTGTGTGTGTGTTGTTGTGTGTGTGTGTGTGTTTGTGTGTGTGTGGTGTGTGTGTGTTGTGCGTGTTGTGTGTGTGTGTGTGTTTTGTGTGGTGTGTGTGTGTTTGTTTTGTGTGTGTGTTTGTGTGTTGATGTGTGGTGTTGTTTGTGTTTGTGCATGTTAGTAGTGTGTGTGTGTTGTGTTTTTTTCCTTTTGTCTGTTGCCTGTGATGTTGTTTGTGCTATCAGAGTGTGTGTTTGTCTGATATTTTTAAGGATGACTCTTAGTTGTGTGGTTTTACTTATTTTATTTATTTACCTCACGACTCTTCTGATCAGTTCTCATGCCATGCAATTATCAGCAGCACCTGATTT
>CM054163.1:32554190-32561690 GCA_028751875.1 Rapana venosa
GAGTGTGTGTGTGCGTGTGTGTGTTTGAGAGAGAGAGTGTGTGTACCTGTGTGTGTGTGTGCGTGTGTGAGAGTGTGTACTTGTGTGTGTGAGAGAGAGAGAGAGAGAGAAAGAGTGTGTGTGTGTGTGGAGAGAGAGGGATATATATATATATATATATATATATATATAGAGAGAGAGAGAGAGAGAGAGAGAGAGAGAGAGAGAGAGAGAGAGTGTGTGTGTGTGGAGAGAGAGAGAGAGAGCGAGAGAGAGAGAGAGTGTGTGTGTGTGTGTACGTGCGTGAGTACATGTGTGTGTGTGTGTGTGCATGCGTGCGTGCCTCTGTATGTGTGTGCCTCTGTGTGTGTGTGTGTGTCAAAGTCAAAGTCAAACTTTTATTTTCAGATGGTACTTTGACTTTGACTGTGTGTGTGTGTGTGTGTGCGTGCCTCTGTGTGTGTGTGAGTGTGTGATTATGTGTGTGAGTGTGTGATTGTGTGTGAGTGTGTGATTGTGTGTGTCTGTGTGATTGTGTGTATGTGTCTGTGTGATTGTGTGTGTGTGTGTGTGTGTGTGTGTGTGATTGTGTGTGTTGTGTGTGTGTGTGTGTGTGTGTGTTGTGTGTGTGTGTGTGTTGTGTGTGTGTGTGTGTGTGTGTGTGTGTGTGTGTGTGTGTGTGTGTGTGTGTGTGTGGCGTGTGTGCAGACAGTGTGGAGCCTACAGTGTCTCACGGTTTATCAGAAAGTCCGCCTCTTTTCCTGTTTCCGACATCCTAACTCAGCACACACACTGCACTGCTCTGTGTGTGTGTGTGTGTGTGTGTGTGGGGGGGGGGGGGGGGGTGTATCTGTGTTTGTGAGAGAGAAAGAGAGAGAGGGATAACAGAGAGACAGACATAAAGACAGAGAGCACAGAGAGAGAGAACAGAGAGGGGGGAGGAGAGAGAGTGAGAGAGACAGACAAACAGACAGACAGAAAAACAAACAGACAGACAGATAAACAGAGACATGTATATATAGAGACAGACAGACAGGGCTACACACTAACAAAAGGGAGACAGACAGACAGACAGACATACAGCAGACAGAGTGACCAACAGAGACATGGATAGAGAGATAAATTATCACAGAAAATACAATCAAAATCATAGAAAAATGAATTTATTTTACCGGAATGTAATGCTGTCTTACATCTTCTAATACTGGACAGCACAGCACAAAATGAACTTCATCTTCCACTGTTTGCTTACATAATGGGCATAGCAACCTGAGGTCACCATCATCATGTTCTATATATAAATTTATGAACATTTATGTCTGATACACCAAGTCTAAACTTAGACATAATTCTTTTCAAATGTATGTCCATATCAAGCTTTAGACAAGGTTTGACATCGTGTGAACCTATATATTGTCTGTACATTTGAAATCTTTCACTGTTTTGTATATGACCACTCCACTGCTGCCAACGGCAGTCAATCAGTCTTTGCCTGAAAACCTTGATAAACTCTCTACAATTTCCGACACCTTGATTGAGTCAAACAAACCCAAAGCCAAGTTCACATAAACAGGTACGTATTTGTGAAGCCCAGGTGCTTTTCCCCTTGACATCTAGATCATAATGCATCTTGTAAGACTTAAAAGGTAACCTACACTCATCCATATGCAGAATCTTAATCCAATATCTCATGCATCTTACAGCAGCATTAATAGAGAAAGGATATCTATTGGTTTCACTATAAACAAGATCATTAGGTGTACGTCTATCTAAGCCTAAAAACTGCTTTAAAGCAAAGAGGTGCACTGATTCACAATGTGTTACAGCTGCATCCAGTCCCCAAATTTCCGCACCATATAACACAGTGGGTTGTATTTGTGCATCAATTATCTTAATCAACAAGTCAAAAGCATTATTATTCAATAATCGTAATTTGTTCAAAACAACTAACAAGCTTCTTTTACCTCGACTTGCCAGATATTTACATGCAGTTGTGAAACTAGGCTTTGTAGAAAAACAGATTCCCAGATATTTATATACATTAATCACAGGCATGACTTTTCCATTGTACAGCCATTTTTCGTGAGCAGCTAAATAACCACCTTTTCTGAATACAACAATATTACTCTTGTTCAGATTAACCTTAAGATCAAGTGCTGTTGCAGCACTGCTTAAGCTATTCAGCTGCTGTTGTAAGCCTACAACAGTTACAGATAGCAGGATGACATCATCAGCAAGCAGAAGAATAAACAATTCTGTGAAATCTTGAGGGAAAGTGGCACCATGTTTACCCTTATTAATGAATTCTATGGCTAACTCATTAATGAAAACAGAAAAAAAGAGAGCTACATACATCACCCTGTTTGACTCCAGTGGTGCAGTATATTGTGTCTGTCAGCTTAGATCCACATCTTATTCTGCTTTTGACATTTTGATACATAGCTCTCAAACAATGTAATAGTTTACCCTTCACACCATTTTTCAGGAGAATAGGCCATAACAAGTCTCTATTAACAGAATCAAATGCTTTTTCAAAGTCAATAAATGGTACATAGAGCTTACGGTTATGAGCAAACAGTTTCTGGATAAATGCAAGTAAAGTAAACATAATAATAATAATAATAATGTATGGAATTTATATAGCGCTGAATCTTGTAAAGCAACAAATCAAAGCGCTCAACATATGATCTATAGTGGAATACCCTCTCTTAAAACCAGCTTGGTGTTCACCTGTAATGTTGTTTTTCTTAACCCATTCCTGTAACCTATTATTAATGATGGTACTGTACAGCTTACTACTTATATCACTAAGAGAGATTCCCCTGTAGTTATTAGGGTGACACAGACAGAGTGAGACAGACAGAGAGAGAGAGAGAGAGAGAGAGAGAGAGAGAGAGAGAGAGAGAGAGAGAGAGAGAGAGAGAGAGAGAGAGAGAGGGAGAGGGAACATCAGCTGATAGCAGTATTGATTCATAAATATAACTTATACATAATTCATGAATAATAAACATTATTACTGCCCCGGGTGGTGACAGCAATGACATAGAAGGTAATGACACTACATCGTCACATAACACACACATAATACACACACATACGCACACACATACATACACACAATACATACATACATACATACATACATACATACATACACACACATACATACATGTATACACACACATACACACACATACACACACATACACACACATACACACATACACACACATGATACACACACACATACACACACACACACACATGCTACCACACACACACAACACACACGCGCACACACATACACACACATACACACATACACACATATACATACACAAATACATGTATACACAAACATACAAACATACACACACATACACACACATATGCATGTATGCACAAACATACACACATACACACAAATACACACATACATACACACAAATACATGTATAACACAAACATACACACATACACATACATACACACATACACACTACACACATACACACACATACACACACATACACACACATACACAAATACACAAATACACACACATACACACATACACACACATACATACACACACATACACACACTAACACAAATACCACACACATACATACACACATACACACATATACACATACACACATACACACACACGCACACACATACACAACACATACACACATAACACACATACACGCATACATACACAAATACATTATAACACAAACATACACCATATACACACATACGACACATACCACACACATAACCACACAATCACACACACATACACACCCAATACAACACACACATACCACCACACACATACAAACCCGCATACATACACATACACACACATACACACATACACACATACACACATAAAACACACACACACACATACACACATACACACACATACAACATACTACACACACATATACACTCACACACACATACACACACATACACACACACACTACACAACACAACACATACACACATACACACATACACACACGTACACACACACAGTATCACACACACACTCACACACTCACACACACACAAACCCCAACACACACCACACTCACTACCACACACACACTCACACACACAACAACAGATACACACACACACAACACATACACACACATACACACACTCACACACATACACACAACACACAACATACACACACATACACACATACATACACACATGCACACACATACACACACATACTCACAAACATACATAGATACACATACACGGACACTGATACTGACAGCACACACACGTATACACACACTGACACTGACAGACAGACATTGAGACAGATACACACACACTGACACTGAGAGACAGACACACACGCACACACTCAAGCACACAACACACACACACACACACTATGAGAGAGAGAGACAGACAAACTGATATAATCAGCATTCATAAATGCCAGGCATACAGCAAATGTTACTCATCACTTCTCCGCTGTAACACACAACATTAGACACTGCCGCACACATACAGGTACTCACACACATACATACACATACACACACATACATACACATACACACAACACACATCACATACACACCACACATACACATACACACACACCACACCACACATACACACACAACACACATCACATACACACACATACACACACATACATACACACACACATACACACACAAAACACACTGCCCACACACACACACACACTGACACTGACACACACATACACACATACACACACACTGACACTGACCACACACATACACACACACACATACACACAAATACACACACATACACACACACAAAACACACACAATCACATACACACCACACATACACACACACGCACAACACACAATGCACACACACACACATACACACAACACACACACACCACCCATACACACAACACACTGACACTGGCACATACACACACATACACACACAACATACACACACACACACACATACACACAACACACGACACACACACCAACCATACACACACACACACAACACACATCACATACACACACTGATACTGACACATACACACACAACACACATCACATACACACACTGATACTGACACACACACACACACACAACACACAGCACATACACACACAACACACATCACACACACACACATACACACATACACACACACATACACACACACACACACACAACACACCACACACACACAACACACTGCCACACACACACACACACTGACACTGACACACACATACACACATACACACACACTGACACTGACACACACATATACACGCACATACACTCACATACACACACACGCACAACACACAATGCACACACACATACACACAACACACAACACACACAACACACCACCCATTCACACAACACACTGACACTGACACATACACACACATACACACACAACATACACACACACACATACACACAACACACGACACACACACCACCCATACACGCACAACACTGATACTGACACACACACACATACACACACAACACACAACATATGCACACCACCCATACACACACAACACACAACACACGCACACACATACAGACACACACCACACACCACATACACAATACACACACAACACACGACACACAACACCACATACACACACACACACACACACACACACTGATACTGACACACACATACACACACAACACACAGCGTATACACACCACCCATACACACACAACACACACATACACTGATACTGACACACACACACACACATGCACACACATACACACACGCACACGCATACACCACACACACACACACACACATACACACACACATACACAAACCACACCACACACATACACACACAACACACAACATATACACACCACCCATACACACACAACACACACACACACATACACTGATACTGACACACACATGCACACACATAACACACGCACACACATACAGACACACATACACACAAACACACACACCACCCATACACACACACACTGATACACACAACACACGACATACACACCACCAATACACACACACACACTGATACTGACACCACACACACACATGCACACACATACACACACGCACACGCATACACCACACACACACACACACATACACACACACATACACAAACCACACCACACACACATACACACACAACACACAACATATACACACCACCCATACACACACAACACACACACACACACATACACTGATACTGACACACACATGCACACACATAACACACGCACACACATACAGACACACATAACACACAACACACACACCACCATACACACACACACTGATACACACAACACACGACATACACACCACCCTCAACACACACACACCACTGATACTGACACACACACACACACATACACACACAACACATACACACACACACAATACACACACACACACACACATACACAAACACACACATACACAAACACACACACATACACAAACACACACACACACACATACACAACACACACATACACAAACACACACAAACACACACACACATACACAAAACACACACACACAAACACACACACACACATCACACACACACACACACGCACACATACACACTCGCACGCACGCACTGACACTGACAGACAAACAGACACACAGACACACACACATACATACAGACACACTGAGAGAGAAAGAGACAGAGACAGACATACACACTGACTGATATAATTAATATCATAAATGCCACGCATACAGCAAATGTTACTCACCAGTTCTCAGCGGTCACACACACACACACACACACACACACACACAACTTTAAACACTGCCGCACGCACACACACACACACACACACACACACACACACACACACACACACACGTGTTCGAACGCATGTAGAACATCTTGCGCACACGTTAAATCCTGTTCCGCTTTTCGTAAGAGTAGGCCATTGTGTGCCGGTAGAAACAGATGACAAAATTTACAAAACCGCATACACACGGGGACTAGATGTAAAAAAGCACATGAGTGCTTAATCCATTATCCTCGATATAAAAGAATAAATAAATAAAATAATTAAATAAACACACACATACAACAACACACACCACAACAACAAAACACAACACAACACACACAACACACAACAAAAACACACACATACAACACACACAACACACACACAACACACATACACACACAACACACACACAACAACACAACACACACACACAACACACACACACACCCCAACACACCACACACACAACACACACACAACACACCACACAACACACACACCAACACACCACAACACAACAACACACACACACACAAACACACACACACACCACAACACCACAACACACACACATACACATACACAATACACACACACTCACACACACACACACACACACCACAACCACACACACAACACTCACAACAC
>CM054163.1:32571690-32576690 GCA_028751875.1 Rapana venosa
AAGAATTTCTTTTTCTGTTTGTTTTGCTGATGGGACACTGAATACGGCGTTCCGAAGGCAACAACTGAAATTCTGGAAACAAAGTATGGGAGGGATCGGCCAAAATAGCTGTCGCTTTGCGTACAAGCTGCTGATAGCAGAAGGACATGAGATCTCTTTGTTCTTCTCCAATTATTTTTGAGCAGATTCATACAAATCTCTGCAGGCCATTCTTGTTTTTAACACTAAAGTTATTGTACCAACAAATGAAAGCAAAACTTTGAACACTCTCTATGTAAGACTTGTAAAACAAGGAAATAATCTTTTTGTTTAAAAATAAAAAAGTACAATTTCCTCAGAAAATACACATGTTGTTGTCCCTTATCGACAATAGCGTCAGTGTTAACGTCCCAGTTTAACTTGTGGTCAAAAACAGTTCCCAGATACTTATAGTTCAAAACGTTTTCAACTTCCTGATTATGGATAATAATATTCCATGATCTTCTGAAGTCGATAGGCAGATCTTTAGTTTTAGAAACATTAAGCTCTAGATAGGCCTCATCACACCAGTGTAGGAATTCGGTGAGGGCTGTCACGTCTACACAAATAGTTCACTACAAATAGTGCACACAATTTATTGCTTTCGTAGCACCTATCTACGCAAATAGTTGACTACAAACACTAATATTGTAATTCTTCTGTCACGTCTACGCAAATAGTTTATAACAAATAATGCATATAATTTATTGCTGTTGTCACACCTACACACCTATGTATGCAAATAGTTGACTGCAAATAGTGTATACACTTTTATTGCTTTTGTAGCACCTATCTACCAGATACCAGTACCAAATAGTGTACTGCAAATAGAGCGTACAATTTACTGCTGTTGTCTCACCTATCTACACAAATAGTTCACTACAAACACTATGATTGTAATTTTTCTGTCACGTCTACGCAAATAGTTTATAACAAGTAGTGCATAGAATTTATTGCTGTTGTCACATCTATCTATGCAAATAGTTCAAATTCAGTGTGAATTGTTCTGTGTTGTTATTATTTGCGTTTCTTTGCCATGTTTTTTGGCAGCATAATTTATTGTTTTTTTAAGGTTTGGAATCAGTTTTTTTAATGTACATAACTACCAACATGCATCTCTTTTTCTTAAAGCCCTCAACTCATCATGCCCCCTTCCCCACCTCTTTTGTCTAATATCACTTTGAGTGAACAGACGTAAAATCGAGGACACACACAGAGTTCATTACAAATAGTGCATACAATTTATTGCTTATGTCGAATCTATCTACGCAAATAGTCCACTACAAATAGTGCATACACTTTATTGGTGTTGTGGCACCTATCTATGCAAATAGTTCACTACAAATAGTGCATACAATTTATTGCTTATGTCGAATCTATCCACGCAAATAGTTCACTACAAATAGTGCATACAATTCATTGCTTGTGTCGAATTTATCTACGCAAATAGTTCACTTCAAACAGTGCATACAGCTCATTGCTTATGTAGAATCTAACTACGCAAATAGTCCACTACAAATAGTGCATACAATTCATTGCTTATGTCGAATCTATCCACGCAAGTAGTCCACTACAAATAGTGCATACACGTTATTGCTGTTGTCGCACCTATCTACACAAACAGTCCACGACAAGCACTATGATTGTATCGCTTCTGTCACAGCTGTCCTTGCCAAGAGTATCCACCAGCTTCTAACAATTGCGACAAAAACTCTTCAGGGAAATGGCTGGTCAGTCAGCAGCCTAATGATTGCTTGTAGTACTCCCTGTGCGGCCATTTCCTGACCAACACTGCAAGTGGCTGTAGTGTGTATCTCTCGGGCCTGGTTAGCGTCACGATTATAGCAGTACAGTTACCGTGACGTGTCAGGTACTGTGACGCCTGTGTGACGAGAGAGAGAGAGGAGAGAGAGAGAGAGAGAGAGAGAGAGAGAGAGAGAGATGAGAGGGAGAGAGAGAGAGAGAGGAGAGAGGGAGAGAGATGGGGGGGGAGGAGAGAGAGAGAGAGAGAGAGAGAGATGAGAGAGGGTGAGAGAGAGAGAGAGGGGAGAGAGAGAGAGAGAGTGATGTTGAGAGGATAGAGAAGAGAGAGGAGACAGAGAGAGAGATGGGGGGAGAGGAGAGGGAGAGAGAGGGAGAGAAAAGAGGAATGGGAAAAAGAGGGGAGAAGAGGGGGAAGAGAGAGAGAGGGGAGAGAGGGAGAGAGAGGAGAGGAGAGAGAGAGGGAGAAGGATTGGAGAGAGAGAGGAGAGACCGGGGTGATTAAGGGGGGGGTTTGGGGGGTTTTGGGGGTTTTTTTTTTGGGGGGGGGAAAAAAAAGAGGGAAAAGGGGGGAATGAAAAGGGCCCCGGGGGTTTGTTGGGGAAAAGGGGGGGGATAAAAAGGGGGGGGGGGAAAAAAAACCCCCGGGGGGGGGAAAAAGGGGGGGGGGGGCCCCCCCGCAAGGGCCGGGGGGAGGGGGGGGAAAAAAAGGGGGGGGGAAAAAAAGGGGGGGAGTGACAGGGGGGACAATAGGGTGGGGGGGGGGTTTTTAAAGGGGGCAGAAAGGTAGTTAAAGGGGGGAAAAAAGGGGAAAAGGGGTTTGGGGGGGGAAGGGGGGGGGGAAAAGGGGGGGGAAAAAGAGGGGGAATTCCCCGGGGGGGGGTAGGGAAAGAAAGAGAAAAAAACAAAGGGAAAAAAAAAAAAAGGGCAGGAAGAAACCAGAAAAAAAAGAGAAAAAAAAAAAAAAAAAGAAGGGAAAAAAAGGAAAGGGGGAAGGGGAAGGGCCCCCCAGAGAGGGAAAGAGGAAAAGAGGAAAGGAGAGAAGAAGGGGGAGGCCCGGGGGGGGGGGAAAAGGGGGGGGGGGAAGGGAAAAAGGGAAAGGGGAAAGGGAGGGGGAGAGAAAAAAGAATAGAGAAAAAAAAGGGGGGAAACAAGGGGGCAGAGGGAAAAACAAAAAAAGGGGGGGGGGAAAAAAAAAAAAAAAAGGGGGTTTAAAAAAAAAGAAAATCCTCACCCCTTTTTTCCCTTCCCCTGTTCTCTTCTTCTTTCTTCTTCCCTTCCCTTTCATCTTTTCTTTTCCCTTCTCCTTTCCCCCCATTTTATCTTCTTCACCTGTCCTTCCAATTCCCCCTTCCTTCGCCCTTCTGTTCCCTCACCCTAATATTTTACTCCTTTCCCTTTCCCGCCCCTGCTCTTTTTTCCCTTTTCCTTTTTCCCCTTCCTCGTTCTCTTTCCTTTTGGGGGGGGGGGGGGGGGGGAAAAAAAAAAAAAAAAAAAGGGGGGGGGGGGGGGGGAGAGAGAGTGAGAGAGGAGGAGAGTGGAGAGAGGAGAGAGAGAGAGAGAGAGAGAGTGAGTGAGTAGAGAAGAGAGGAGCAGAGAGAGAATAGGTGGAGGAGAGGAGAGAGGAGAGAGAGGAGGAGAGAGTGAGGTGGAGAGTATGAAGGCGGAGGATTTGAAAGGGTATGAGAGGGCGGGGAGAGAGTGAGGGGAGAGAGCGAGAGGAGAGAGGGAGGAGAAAGGGAAGAGAGAGGAAGAAAGACGAAAGAGATAGAAAGAAGAGAAAAGAGAGGAGACAAGAGAAAAAAAGAGAGAGATAAAGGATAAGAGAGAGAGAGGGATACAGAGAGAGAAATGAGTAAGAGGAGAAGAGAAGGGAAAAAGAGAGAGAGATGAGGATGGCAGATCGAGGCGAGGGAAAAGAGGAGAGAGAAGAGGGAGAGAGAGAAAAGTAGAGAGACGAGAGGGTAGAGGGGCGGGGGGGGGGGTGAGAGGAGAGAGAGAGAGAGTAGAGTCGGAGGGAGGGAAAGGAAGAGAGAGGAGATCAAGAGAAGAGAGTTGAGAACCAGAGCGAGAGGATCGAGAGGAGAGAGCGGGACAGAACGAGAAAACAACGAGGGAGGTGAGAACAGGAGGAGGAAAGAGGAAGTCAAAAAGAAAGAAAAAAAAGAAAAGGAAGAGAAACAAATGAAAAATAAACAAAGAGAAAAAGAAGAAGAAAGAGAGTGAAAAGGAGTGAGGGGAGAAAGAGGAAGAGCAACGAGCATAGGAGAACAAGAAAGAGGGGAAAGGGAGAGAGAGACAGAGACAAACAGAAGAAACCCAGGAGCAGAAAGAAGAGATTTTTAATTTTATTAATATGCTAAAAAACCGATTTATTCCTTTTTTAGGTTTTAAGGGTGTTGGGTGGGGGTTTTGGGGGGGGGGGGGAGGGGGGGTGGGAAAGGGGGGGGGGGGGGGGGGGGGGGGGAGGGGGGGGGGGGGGGGGGGAAGGGGGGGGGGGGGGGGGGGGGGGGGGGGGGGGGGGGGGGGGGGGGGGGGGGGGGGGGGGGGGGGGGGGGGGGGGGGGGGGGGGGGGGGGGGGGGGGGGGGGGGGGGGAGGGGGGGGGGGGGGGGGGGGGGGGGGGGGGGGGGAGTGGGGGGGGGGGGGGGGGGGGGGGGGGTGGGGGGGGAAAAAGGGGGGGGGGGGGGGGGGGGAGATTTTTTTGGGGGCCTTGTTTGTTTCCGGAAAAAGGGGGGGAGGAACCAAACAACGGGTTTAAAAAAAAAAAAAAAAAAATTTAGGGGAAAAAAACCACACAAACCCCCAAAAACCACAAAGATGTCGCCCCTTACAAAACATTAGCAAAAGGGAAGAAAAAGGAAAAAGGAAAAAAGAAGAGAAAAGAAAAAGAAGAGAGGGAGAAAAGAGGGAGAAAAGGAGAGGAAAGAGAGGGGGGATGAGGAGGAGAGAGAGAGGAAAGGGAGAGACAGAGAGGGGACAGAGGGGAAGAAGAGAAAACAGAGACAAGACAAGAAGAACAGAGAGAACAGAGAGGATTTTTAAATTTTTTTAAATTTATTTTTTTTTTATATCCTTGTATGGAAAAAGACTCATGGAAAAAAACCCCCCCGTGTTAGCGGTTTAATGTTGTCATCTTTCCGGGAAGGGGAAAAGAGAGAGAGAAAGGGAGAGAGAGAAAAAGAAAAAGGAGAGAGAGACAGAGAGAAGAGAGAAACAAGGA
>CM054163.1:32594190-32606690 GCA_028751875.1 Rapana venosa
GCTGAGGAACACAGTTTTCAGTGACAGTTCACCTCTTGAAATACCTGTTTAACTTGACTAAAATAAATAAGGCATTGCCATTGCTGTGGTTTCCATGTCATTGATAGACATCGCATCGATGGCTTGCATAGGTTAACAGCAATAAAATTCACTTCACTTCAATTCAATTCTCCAGGAACAAACACAATGTGAGCTTCTATGTCGTGCCAAAGGGTAGCAACTCTATATAGCTCTGTATTTTCTAGTAGAGAGCAGTTATCTTTCATAGATTGCTGAGAGTGTCACAATAATGTATTCTGAATGATTGCATCATTCTTAATGTTTTGCTGTTGTTTTTATTTTTTCGAACAGCCTGATCCATACTGTTGATGTCTTTCTCAGTTATTGGCTCATTTCTCCTATCATTTATGTAAATTTTGTTGATATTCTCTCTTTTTATCACTTCAAATACCTGTACACTTCCTGAAAGTACATGAGTAATTTCCCATCTATAATATAGTGTGCATCAACCCTAACAGTGTATAGCAATGTCTAATTCGTTTTTATTATTATTACTGTCTTTTGTTTATCTGTGCTCACTCTTCCTCTTGGTACCCATCATTCATTAATTAATTAATAGGTATACTTGTTTCTCTAGAGCTCAAAAGAGTTAATGGGAATACACTATTGTGAATCTTGAATCTTGTGAATCTCTCTCTCTCTCTGTCTCTCTCTCTGTCTCTCTCTCTATCTGCTGTCTCCCATGTGATTCACTCTATCGATTTACTTAATTATAATCAATGTATCTGTTTTGATATCAATGTTCCAGTCATTATATATATATATATATATATATATATTATATATATATATATATATATATATTATATATATATATATATAACTACAAGCAATGTATTTGTTATGACATTAATGTTCGGGTTAGTTGGAGACTATGTGTTTTTTGAATACACATTCATCTCTATTGTTTAAATCATAGCTTAAACGTTTGGTGTTTATGTTGAAACTGGGGTGTGTGTGTGTGTGTGTGTGTGTGTGTGTGTGTGTGTGTGTGTGTGTGTGTGTGTGTGTGTGTGTGCGTGTGTGTGTGGGCTTGCGCGTGCGCGTTTGTGCCCCCACTACATGCATGATATGTACATGCAAGCGTTTATTTATAGACATCGCACACTGTTTAAAATGCATCACCAATCTTCTGCTAAAGACATGATCCTATGTATGAATGGAAATTTAGGAGAAAAAAAAAGAATGAATAGGCAAAATTAAACGTATAGAAATTAAATACGAAATATATCAAAGAATAAACTAATGAGACGTTTTAGTACATAAATGAATATAAACAGAATGAATGAATGAATGAGAAAATAAATAGATCAATAAACAAAGGACTAAATAACTAAATGAATAACTAAATAATTTCACTTATGGATAATAAATAAATAAATAATAAATGTATCGATATCAAATAAATGAAAACATAAATAAATAAATACATAAATTAATGAATGAATGGATGAATAAATGAATTAATAAATAAATGAATTAATTAATGAATAAATAAATAAACACTGTGGCACGACAAAGAAGAGATCGGAAATAAATCAAAGGGACACAACCATGCAACATCATTGTTCGGAATGAACTATGTTGTGTCCCCTAGTATACCCCCTTCTCTCTCTCTCTCTCTCTCTCTCTCTCTCTCTCTCTCTCTCTCTCTCTCTCTCTCTCTCTCTCTCTCTCTCTCTCTCAGCCAACAGAAGTTGGGGACGGGATAGCCAAGTGGTTAGAACATTGCGCTTGCAATCTGATGACCTGGGTTTGATTCCCGTTCAAGGGGATATTTTCCCCTGGAGTTAACATCAGTGCAGACTCCACTCTCCCCAAAAGTCCTTCAGATGAGACTATAAACCCAGGCCTCCTGTGCGAACGCACGCAGAACATATTGTCCACACGTTAAATCCTGTTCTCTTTTCATAAGAGTAGGTCATTCTGTACCAGTGGAATCAGACAGCAGAATTTACAAAACCGCATACACACGGGGACTGTATGTGAAATAAAAGCTTATTCCATTATCCTTAAAGGAAGCTTATTCCATTATCCTTAACATAAAACAATAAAATAAATTAGAAATTGAAATAAAATAAACATCATCACGGACATGTTCATTCCAATATGCCTTAAACCACACAAGTGGTGACAAGCTTCAACTCCAGTCATGTTTTCTTTGCAGCCAGAAATGACACCTTTACCTTTACCTTTACCTTTTTACTGCTTACAGGAAAAGTTTGTTTTCGGATGAGACTATAAACCGAGGCCCCGTGTGCGAACACATGCAGAACATCTTGGCACACGTTAAATCCTGTTCCGCTTTTCGAAAGAGTAGGCCATTGTGTGTCGGTGGGAACAGATGACAAAATTTACAAAACTGCATACACACAGAGACTGGATGTAAAAAAAGCAAAAAAAGCACATGAGTGCTTATTCCATTATCCACGATAAAAAAATAAAATCTGAGCGCTTTGATTTGTTGCTTTACAAGATTCAGTGCTATATAAATTCCATACATTATTATTATTATTATTATTATTATTATTATTATTATTATTATTATTATTATTTCAACTTCCTTGTTCCTCGTACACAAGGATTTTGCCTTCGTGATGAAAAATCATCTTTTAGTTGATCCTCTGAAAGAACAGGAACCATTGTTTTATTTATTTATACCACTTTAAGTCACGGCAGATTTCTCTTCGTAAAAATCAGGCTGCTCTCCCCAGGGAGAGCGCGTCGCCACAAGAGCAGCGCCACCCTTGTTTTTATTTTTCCTGCCTGCAACTGTATTTGTTTCCCTATCAGAGTGGCTTTTTCTACAGAATTTTGCCAGGGACAACTCTATTGTTGTCGTGGGTTCTTTTACGTGCGCTAAATAATTATGTGTAACACACGGGACCTCGGTTTATCGTCTCATCCGAAAGACTAGTACTACTCATGGCCTATTGGTTGGGGGAAAAGTTCCGGGATTCGAACCACCACACACACTTCCGACCCGGACTTTTGCTTTCTAGACAGGCACGTTACCTCTAGACCACCGATCCATTTTCTCCACACATTCAGATAGGCAAGCTTAGATTTAATCACAACATGATTATGATATTGGTGATTAAAGTGGGTGGTAACAGTTTAGACACATCTTCAAAGAGGGCGACAGAAAACCCAACCCCTCCTCAAAAAAATACCACCGAAATAATAAACATGACAATTCACCACTTTTTACTTTTCTGACTTCAGGTCTACAAAATTTCCAAACAAATTTGATCTGACCCTTCAAAGGCTTTTTCTAAAAGATAAAAATCAAGCCATGTATGTTATCCATAACTTGGTTTTCATCTTGCTTGTAACAAACCCAATTTCAGGTTTATATTTGAATGCGAATCTAACCCAAGGCAGACAATCTTTAAAAATAGAGGGGAAAATAAATCATACCATAAAAATACACTTGTCAATCTTTTCAAAATAAATCATCTTTCAAAAAAGAAACATATTTCAAGACAAACATATCTCTACACAATTTTTTTAACAAATACATTTTTGGACAATAAGAACATTTCAAGAAAATAAACATATTATAATAAAAGAAACATGTTTCTACACGATTTTTAACAAATAATTATCTTTTCAATAAGAAGCACATTTAAAGAAAATAAACATATTTCTAAACAATTTTTAGCAAATTATTTTCAACAAGAAGCCCATTTCAATACAATAAATACATCTCTACACAATCTTTCACAAATCCTTATCTTTCCAATAAGAAGTACATTATAAACATATTTGTACACAACTTTTAATCTGATTACAAAAATCTTATCAAAATCTCCCGACTTCTGCATAACAAAACCCACCAACAGCAAACATGTTCAGATGATAATCTTTCTAAACCTAACCCCACAAAGAACTTCAAGCCTCCAGCCCTTCATTTTTTTTCTTTAATGGCTTCAGATACATGCTGATCATTGAGCACCTTTCTCTTCAGGTGCGGATAGGGGGGAGGGGGGGGGATTGAGTGCTTCCTGGCACTTACATATTTTTTCCTGGGGGAGGTGCTCAATCATGGCGCTTAATAGTGCGCCATGTTTTTAATTATTACTTTTTTCAATCCCTCAACAATACTAGAATTCCTCTTTTTTATCTATTGTGACGAGCTCTAACCAAGGGAACAGGATGAAAATCTTAAAACTGTTCCACAAAATGTCGGTCTTACCCACTAACATAGGGGGCAGGGTAGCCTGATAGTTAGAGTGATGTATGCATGATCTGTTGACCCCGGTTCGATTCTTGTTCCAGAGGATTTTTCCTCTGAATTTAATATCAGTGTAGAGTCCACTCCCCCTCCTCCCCCCCCCCCCCCCCCCCCCCCCCCAAAATCCTTCGGATGTAATGATAAACCGAGGTCCAGTGTTCAAACGCATGCAGATCATCTTGTGCACATGTTAAAACCCATTCCATTTTTTTGAAAGAGTAGGCCATTGTGTGCTGGTGGGTACAGATAACAAAATATACAAAACTGCATATTCATGGGGACTAGATGAAGAAAAGCACAGAGTGCTTATTCCATTATCCTCAAAATAAAAATAATAAAATAAATAAATAAAGGTCAGCTCCACTGTTCTATCATTCATCTGACATGTCTACTATTTTGTACCTTCCGCATTTTCCTTTTTCCCAGTTTAAACTACGAGAGAAAATCCACATAGACAACAACTTAATAGCCTACCTGATAAACAGCAGTCTTATTAACACTAGGATTTTGAAGGGGTATAAACTGGGGACAGGATAGCTCAGTGGTCGGAGCACTTGCTTTCCCCCAGCCAAGTTAAGCAGCATTGAGTGTGGTTACCACTTGGATGGGTGACCGTTTGCGTTTGCGTGCTTTGGCTTCAGTACAGTTCCCCCAGTTTACCCAGCTGTAAATGGGTACCTGCCCTCTTTAGGGTCAGGGAAGGTAAAGCAGCCAGGGAGAGGAGATTGGCACCGCCCTCAATATGCTGGCCTCTAGAGAAGTGAGGTCTCTGACACCTCACCCCCTATGACCTTATAGGTTACTGAACACCTTTACCTTTTCAGAAACTGGGGACCTGCTGTCAAGGTTTGAAGGAAAAAAGAATTGTAATGGAAAAAGGAAGGGGGGGGGGGGGGTGCAACAACATCTTTAAACTTGTCTGCATAAAGTCACCAGCTTTGAGACAGACATTTCTATTGGGTAGACTGAGACAGACAATAATTTTAAAAAAAACACCCAGCTTCAGCTAAGACCCACAATTATCTAAAAACAGCCTGGCTTTAGCAAAGTGAAATGTGTGTACACTTACCTTAAGGCTGGGTCAGCCAAATTGAGCAAGGTATGGGGGAGTTTCTGTCTGAGTGTGTCTCTTTGTTCTGTATGATACCTGTGTGTGTGTGTGTGTGTGTGTGTCCTTGCATTGTGGTGTTCAGTTGACCAATCAAATAGGGCATTGATATTCCACACACCCTCTAAGCTATTCCTGATAAACTCACTTGATTGTGTAAGAAAGCTGTATGTTCTCTCCTTATAAAATTGGATCAGGTATGACGTAACCAGAAATGTCTGTTTTCCCTGCTTGTATACAAAAATGTGAGCACATTTTTGTTTTAAAAATAGTTGGGTTCGGGCATACAAGATTTTCGAGAAGAGAAAGGTGTACCTAGTCCTGAAAAATAAAGCAAAAATATTGCCAATGACGTCATACCTAACAGACCTCAGGCTGATGGAACATAATGCAAGAGGCTCAAGCACTACCAAGGAATTGAAGACACTGGCATGTCAGCACTAGAAGTTGGCATTGTGAGATCCTAAAAACAAAAATCCTGAACACTTACTTCGACATACATGTAAGAGATTTGAACCCACGATTTCATGGATGCATGGCATTAAAATCAAATGGCCTTAACCACTAGGCCATAGTATCTCTGACATGACGTTTTCAATAGCACCTTACCACTAGGCTGGCATCATTACCTTACAAATATATCTATCTACAAGAGCCACTGACAATTTCATGGCCAAGTTTAATACACTTTTTCTCATTAATTTCTTAACCCCAGTCCCACCTAAAAGCCAACACTGAGAAATCACACATTTGACACAAAGCTAGATTCAGGAGTTGTGCATTATTGATGCAAAAGTCTGTGAAAAATGAGGAAAACTAATCCAATCCTGTTGTTTACAGCCCCGCCGACCACAGAGGCCATATCAGGGCTGTCACTTCGTCAACTTTTAAATCTCAGATTAAAACTGCGCAGCTAGAGTACAGAATAAACCAGGGTAATAGAAAACCAGGTCCTGGGCAGGGTAATGTTCACTTAGACACATTATCAGGTTACCAGGCATATTACGTGTCTGACACAGCCATGGGGTAATGTGGGAGTGTCACAACAGCTTGTGTGCACACGTGACACTGCTGTTGCCGCCTACAATAGAAAGTTATGATGGCAGTGGAATTTGTCATGAAATGCTTATATACGTATATGCGTATATATATATATATATATATATATATATATATATATATATATATATATATATATATATATATATATATATATATATATATATATATATATATATATATATATATGCAAGGAACACCAGCGATAAAAAAAAATATTTTAGGTGTTATGGAATAAAGTGTTAGGTTATGGCCTTACTAAAGAATACAACACCTTTAAGAAAGTAAAAAGAAAAGAAAAATTGCGCGTGTGCGTTTTGTGTGTGTGTGTGTGTGTGTGTGTGTGTGTGTGTGTGTGTGTGTAGGCTTTTTTGTTATTGGGCTAGATGTCTCTTCTCCCACCCCCACCCCTCTCTCTCTCTCTCTCTCTCTCTCTCTCTCTCTCTCTCTCTCTTTCTCTCTGTCTGTCTGTCTGTTTGTGTGTGTGTGTGTGTGTGTGTGTATCTGTATCTGTCTGTCTCTCTGTTTCTGTCTCTCCCTCTATATATATACATCTCTCTCTGTCTCTCTCTGTCTCTCCATTTCTCTGTCTGTCCGTCTCTCCGTTTCTCTGTCTCTCTGTCTGCCTCTGTCTCTCTCCGTCTGTGTGTGTGTGTGTGTGTGTGTGTGTGTGTGTGTGTTTGTATATATATATATATATATATATATATATATATATATATATATATATATATATATATATACACACACAGTTATATATATGTCTCTGTCCTTCTCTCTTTGTCTGTCTGTCTGTCTGTCTGTCTCCTTCTCTCTCCCCCTCACTCCCTATCTGTCTCTGTCTCTCTCTTCCCCTGTCCCTCCCTCCCTCTCACTCTCTCTGTGTTATTTATGAGCAAAACTCATTTAAAACCACAATCACGACTACTGTCAGTAAACACAGCTGCTGACAAATCACCTCTAAGTTACAGCCTCTTTTATTGATAGTGTGTTCGTTTTCGTCATGTTGGTCAATATCTTGTCAGATATATAAACAGGCAGTGGTGGCAGCGGTTTGACCATCGTCATATCAGAAAATCCCTATTCTGATTATGTTCTGCCATCATGTTTGAGGCTTATTGTTTTTAGGTGGGGACTTGATGCCAGCAGAAATAATACATATACAGCATTGATTTCTCTCTTCTGCTTTTTTTCCCATTTTCGCTGTGAGATTTTAACATTCGGTTCTTGTGTGTTCTGATTGTTCTCTGTTCCCATCTATTGTGCAGGGATTCTTCTTATTCTGAGGTGAGTGAATTATGACGTAAGTTAAGGAGGTAAAGGTAAAGGTGTCCCAAAACCTATAAGGTCTAGGGGAGCGAGGCGTCAGAGACCTCACTTCTCTAGGGCCAGCATATTGAGGGCGGCGCCCAAATCTTCTCCCTCGCTGCTTTACCTTCCCTGACCCTAAAGAGGGCGGGTACCCATTTACAGCTGGGTGAACTGGGGGAACTGTACTGAAGCCAAGGCGCGCAAACGGTCACCCATCCAAGTGGTAACCACGCTCGACGCTGCTTAACTTGGCTGGGGGAAAGCGAGTGCTCCGACCACTGAGCTATCCCGTCCCCTGACGTAAGTTACCGTTTTGAAAGACTCTTTACACTGTCCTCTCACCTTCAGGAGAGGGTCAGCATCATTCCATTCCTCACTGAGGTGTTTAGCTAGTGTACTCTGAGCAATGGGGGATGGGATAAGCCTGGTGGTTACAGTGATGTATTCGTGATCTGCTGACCCGGGTTCTATTCCCGTTCAAGAGGATTTTTCCTCTGGAGTTAACATCAGTGCCGACTCCACTCTCCCCCAAAAGTCCTTAGGATGAGACTATAATTCGAGGTACCGGTTGCGAACGCACGCGGAACATCTTGCGCAACCGTTAAAACCCGTTCCGCTTTTCGGAAGAGTAGGTCATTGTGTGCCGGTGGGAAGGGGTGACTTGACAAAACTGCATGCACACGGGGATTGGATGGAAAAAAGCACATGAGTACTTGTTTCATTATCCTCGAAATAAAAGAATAAATGCAAAATACAAATGAAGTGGTATGGGGTTTTTCTAGATGCACAGTTGCATAATATTGATGCTTTCTTTATTGGTTTAGTTATTTATCTATTTATTCATTTGTTTACAACCTTGTTTACATATCGACTGCATCTCTCTCTCTCTCTCTCTCTCTCTCTCTCTCTCTCCTCTCTCTCTCTCTCTCTCTCTCTATATATATATATATATATATATATATATATATATATATACAAAGATTAAAATCAATCAGACAAATGTTGTATATACTATACATTGCTCGTTTTGAATTCCAGTGGAGTGTGTGTGTATGTGTGTGTGCTTGCATGCGCGCACGCGCGCATGTGTAACTATATGCGTGCGCACGCAAGCAAGCATGTGTGTATGTGCGCGCGCGCACACGCCATCATGTGTGTATGTATGCACACGCACGTGCACATCTACGTACATACCTACAAACCTACCTGCATGCATGCATGTGCGTTTTGTGTAAATGTATGTGTATTTATTTATTCTTTTATATCGAAGAGAATGGAATAAGCACTCATGTGCTTTTTTACATCCAGTCCCCGTGTGTATACGGTTTTGTAAATTTTGTCATCTGTTTCCACCGGCACACAATGGCCTACTCTTTCGAAAAATGGAACAGGATTTAACGTGTGCGCAAGATGTTTTGCGTGCGTTCGAACACGGGGCCTCGGTTTATAGTCTCATCCGAAGGACTTGTTGGTGATGTATGTGTGTGTGTGAGTGTATGTGAGTGTATGTGTGTGTCTCTGTGATTTCCTGAATGCTGTATGGTAATAATCACATCTCCAGAGACAGACAGACAGACAGGACAGACAGGCAGACAGACAGACAGGCAGACAGGCAGACAGACAGACAGACAGACAGACAGACAGACAGACGGACAGACAGGCAGACAGGCAGACAGACAGGCAGGCAGGCAGACAGACAGACAGACAGGCAGACAGACAGGAATAAGGTGTTGCAGAGCAGACGACACAACCGGTCAGTCAGCATGGCATCTTCAGGTCTGCACATCTTGATGCTGCTGCTGCTGCTGCTGCCGCCCTCTGTCATAGCTGGTGAGTGAGATGTTGTTGCTGTTGTTGGTAGTGGTGGTGGTGGTGGTGGTGTTGTGGTGGTGGTGGTGGTGGTGTTGGTGTTGGTGGTGGTGTTGATGGTGGTGGTGGTGGTGGTGGTGATGGTAGTGATGATGGTGGTGGTGGTGATGGTGGTGGTGATGGTGGTGATGGTGGTGGTGATGGTGGTGGTGGTGATGGTGGTGGTGGTGATGGTGGTGATGGTAGTGGTGGTGGTGGTAGTAATGGTGATGGTGGGGTGGTGATGGTGGTGGTGAATTTTGTGGCGGTAATGGTGATGGTGGTGATGATAGTGCTGGGGGTGATGGTATTGGTGGTGATTGTGGTGGTGGTGTTGTAATTGCTACTGTTGTTGTTATTGTTGTTGCCGTTGTTATTATTGTTAACGCTGCAGTTTGCTTTGCACTTGTTGCTTTGTTGTTGTTGCTGTTTCTGTTAATGCTGCCGTTGTTGTTGTTGTTGCTGCTGTTTCTGTTAATGCCGCTGTTGCTGTTGTTGTTGTTGTTGTTGTTGCTTTTATTGATGATGTTGCTATTGCTGTATTCCAGTTTTGGGAATGATGTCTTACCACGACACCTGTATGCATGTGTTTTTGTGTTTTCAATGTCGTTCAATATTATCGACACAAAATGGTATATCCTTCCGAAAGACGGATCAGTTTTGTTGACGTTTGTGCAAATTGTTCTGTTGACATTCACACACATGCCCTTGGTTTTCTAGTCTCATGCGAAGGACATTCACATTAATATATTCGATTTTATTGTCAGACTGGGAAGAAAAGGCTAGGCTGGGAATCGAACCCAGAACCTCACAGCTTTCTTGTTAGGCGGATGAATGAATATCTTAACTGTTCTTTGATGACGTCGACAATGATCACGTCACTAACGACAACGAAGCTGATAATGACAACAACAACAACGATGACGACCACTATGACGATAATGAAGAGGAGAGAAGAAGATAGAATGTTGAGCAGAGGTACATCTACAGTTGTCTGTTACTAAAAATAGCTTTTACGCACACACACACACAGGTCTTGATTCGCAAGGGAAAGAATTCATTCTGGGATTTGCAGAAAATAGGTGAGTTGTCAGCCTGACTGTCTGCAATTTCAAACAGTATGTACACATTAAATCAGACATAGACACATAGACACACAGACACAGACACAGACACAGACACAGACACACACACACACACACACACACCATACACACACACACACACACACACACACACACCACACACACACTACACACACACACACACACACACACACACACACACACACACACACACACACACACACACACACACGGGTTAGCCTAGTGGCTAGAACATTACGCTCGCAATCTGACGACCCGGGTTCGATTCCCGTTCAAGGGGATATTTTCCCATGGAGTTAACATCAGTGCAGACTCCACTCTCCCCAAAAAGTATTTCGGATGAGACTATAAACCGAAGTCCCCGTGTGCGAACGCACTCAGAACATCTTGCGCACACGTTAAATCCTGTTCCGCTTTTCGCAATAGTAGGTCATTGTGTGCCGGTGGGAACAGATGACAGAGTTAACAAAACCGCATACACACGGGGACTAGATGTAAAAAAGCACATAAGTGCTTATTCTATCATCCTCGATATAAAAGTATAAAACAAAATAAATAAACACACACACATACACACACGCCCGCGCGTGCGCGCACACACACACACGCGCACGCGCGCGCGCGCACACACACACGATGGAAAGAAAGTAACTACACACACACAACACACACCCCACACAACACACACACACACACACACTCACACACACACACACACACACACACACACACACACACACACACACACACACACACACACACACACACACACACACACGCAACATTAACAACACTGGAGTGACAACAACCACAACGACGACAATATCAATGGCATTTACAAACCAGGATGTATTTTGTCACAGAAGAGAATGAACTGTTACACCTCCCCAAAAACGGGGGAGGGGGAGGGGGACGGGATAACCTGGTGGTTAAAACGTTCACTGCTCACAATTTGACGACTCAGTATCGATCCTAGTTTCAGCTACTATCCAGATTCCCGTTCAAGGGGGATATTTTCCCCTGGAGTTAACATCAGTGCAGACTCCATTTTCCCCAAAAGTCCTTCAGTCGAGACTGTAAACCGAGGCCCCGTGTGCGAACGAACGCACGCAGAACATCTTGCGCGCACGTTAAAACCCGTTCCGCTTTTAAGGAAGAGAAGGCTGTTGTGTGCTGGTGGGAACAGG
This sequence comes from Rapana venosa, assembly GCA_028751875.1. Taxonomy (NCBI): domain Eukaryota; kingdom Metazoa; phylum Mollusca; class Gastropoda; order Neogastropoda; family Muricidae; genus Rapana; species Rapana venosa. The sequence goes on from CM054163.1 coordinate 32,606,107, forward strand.
TGAAAAATGTGAAGAAAACAGCGCATACACTGTGGCGTCGTGTTTAGACAGCATTCCTGAAGTCGGAATGTGGCTACCTTGAATGTGGGCAACAACCGATTGCATACGTAAAATCTCACCATTGGTGAACCTCGGAGCTCTAGCCGAGGAATATATAAAAAAAGAAAGAAACATTAACATAAAAAATGTGCTATAAGTTGTAGAGCGGGGTAAAGTAAAAGGATAAAGGTAAAGGTGTCCCATAACCTATATTAAGGTCGTAGGGGAGCGAGGCGTCAGAGACCTCACTTCTCTAGGGCCAGCATATTGAGGGCGGCGCCCATCTCCTCTCCCTCGCTGCTTTACCTTCCCTGACCCTAAAGAGGGCAGGTACCCATTTACAGCTGGGTGAACTGGGGGAACTGTACTGAAGCCAAGGCGCGCAAACGGTCACCCATCCAACTGGTAACCACGCTCGACGCTGCTTAACTTGGTTGAGGGAAAGCGAGTGCTCCGACCACTGAGCTATCCCGTCCCCCCGTACTTATGTCAATAATACCATGACATACCATGCCATACCAAGCCTTGCCACACCATACCATACC
>CM054163.1:32614190-32619190 GCA_028751875.1 Rapana venosa
TGGTTTGGTTTTGATTTGGTTTGGTTTGATTTGTTTTAGTTCTAATTTGTGTCCGTTTTTATTTTGTTAGTCTGTTTGCTTTGTGTGTGTCTGTTTAATGTGTGTTTTTTGGATTGGATTGGATTGAGTGTGTGTTTGCTTTGTGTGTGTGTTTGTTTTGTGTGTGTGTGTGTTGTTCGTTTTGTGTGTGTGTGTTGTGTGTGTTTGTGTGTCTGTATATACCTGTGCGTTTGCGTGTGTGTGTACTATTGATTTCTTTTATTCTATTCATGAATGATTTGCATAAATGTAATTTATTTGAATGTAAGTGCTTTGATTTGTTCCTTTGCAATATTCAGCGCTATATAAATTCCGTTAATTCTTCTTCTTCTTCTTCTTCTTCTTCCTCTTCTTCTCATTATCATTATCTGTATCAGTATCATTATCATTGTGATGATGATGATGATGATGATGATGATGATGATGATGATGATGATGATTACTGCTACTCTCATCATCATCATCATCATCATCATCATCATCATCATCATCATCATCATCATATCCTCCTCCTCCTCCTCATCATTATAATAATTATTATTATTATTATTATTATTATTATTGTCCTCCTCCTCCTCCTCACCCTCCTCCTCCTCCTCCTCCTCATCCTCCTCATCATCATCATCATCATCATCATCAATCTCACAGTAATTCCCAGACACGATGACCAGGACAGAATGCATAATCTAGACAAACGTTCAGAATGTTAAGCTAAAGAACTGCCAACATCATTCCGCCCACCAGCCACTCACATTTTTTGTTTGCTCCAAAATCCTCTTTTGCCAGCATAAGGCCAGTATGGGTGGAGTGCGTGTGTGTGGTTTTATTAAGCGGCAGGTTTCTCTTTGAGAGAGAGAGAAAAGAAATAACCGACACAACAACAACAACAAATAACAATAAATCAGTTTGTTCCTGTCGCTTTGATCTCTGACAGAACAAGTAGATGTGGATTCAAGTCACACAGAAGATGTTAGCGTATATATGGCAACGACAAAAAATACAGCACGAAGTGGATCAGTGGTCTAGAGGTAACGCGTCTGTCTAGAAAGCGAAAAGTCCCGGTCAGAAGTGTGCGGTGGTTCGAATCCCGTTTGGACCCGAAACTTTTCCCCCGTGAGTGGTGGTCTGGGCGCTAGTCTTTCGAATGAGACGATACACCGAGGTACCATATGTTAAAAATAATTATTTAGCACACATAAAAACCCACGCGAACAAGAGAGTTGTCTCTGGCAAAATTTGTAGAAAAATGCCACTCTGATAGGGAAACAAATACAGTTGAACACAGGAAAAAGGGTGGCGCTGCTCTTGTGGCGAAGCGCTCTCCCTACGGGAGAGGAGCCCGAATTTCACGCAGAGAAATCTGCCGCGACTTAAAGTTGTATAAATAAATAAATACATAAATAAATAGAAATAAATAAATAACCAAACACACAACAAAAACAAAACGACAGTAACAGTTATTGAATATGTTTTATTTGATACACTATATTTTTTTCCTTTCTTGTTTCTTTTTTTTAACCAATTCTTTCATTCATGTCTTCGTCCGATTGCGTTTGAAGAAAAGTATCAAGATTCAAGATTCAAGATTTCAAGATCCAAGTTTCAATGTGCCAAAGCCTATTGAAGTCAGAGTGTATTTGAGAGATTTCTGGGCTGTTGGGGGTTTCCTTCTGCTGTCTTTCTGTCTTTTCGTGTTATTGTTTTCTTTTATTTTCTGGGGTTTTTTCGTCGTTGTGTGTGTGTGTGTGTGTGTGTGTGTGTGTGTGTGTGTGTGTGTGTGTGTGTGTTGTGTGTGTGTGTGTGTGTGTGTGTGTGTGTGTGTGTGTGTGTGATGTGTGTGTGTGGTGTGTGTGTGTGTGTGTGTGTGTGTGTGTGTGTGTGTGTGGTGTGTGTGTGTTTGTATGTGTGTGTGTGTGTGTGTGTGTGTTGTGTGTTGTGTGTGTGTGATTTGTTGTGTATTGTGTGTTTGTGTGTGTGTATGTGTGTGTGTTTGTGTTGTGTGTTGTGTGTGTGTGTGTATGTGTGTGTATGTGTGTGTGTGTGTGTGTGTGTGTGTGTGTGTGTGTGTGTGTGTGTGTGTGTGTGTGTGTGTGTTGTGTGTGTGTTATGTTTCGTTTTTTCTCTATTCATATTCGTGTTTTTTTCTCTGTCTGTTTTTCTTTCTTGTTTCGCTTTCTTTGTTTCTTTCTTTCTGTTTGTCTTTCTCTTCCTCTGTTGTTTTTCTTTCTTTTTGTTTGTCTTTCTTTCTTTCTTTCTTCCTTTCTTCCTTCCTCCCTTCCTTCCTTCCTTTCTTTCTTCCTCCCTTCCTTCCTTCCCTCCTTTCTTCCTTCCTTCCTTCCTCCCTTTCTTTCTTTCTTCCTTCCTTCCTTCCTTCCTTCCTTCCTTCCTTCCTTCCTTTCTTTCTTTCTTTCTTTCTTTCTTTCTTTCTTCCTTCCTATTCATATTCATAATGCGCTGTGCGTTCAAAACAATATCTTCAAATGTAAAAACCAATTCAGTGCAGATATTGATTTTTTGCTTTACAAGATTCAGTGCTATACAAATTCAATACATTATTATTATTATTATTATTATTATTATTATTATTATTATTATTATTATTATTATTATTATTATTATTATAATAATATATACACCTCATGATTAAAAAGTGGGGTTTGGAATTCAATTAAAAAAATCGAGAAGTCAACACAATGACGAAGAAAAAAATGACATTATTGACATAATTTGTAGCCATCTTTGTACTTTCTATGACACCTTTGTGCCACCATACATTTTAGCGAAAGCCTACCCAGTGATAAAAGCAAGTTTATTCGTATTACACTTTACATAAAAGACAACTCTGAATGTGCACTCCACATGTATAATAAGATAACTATAACGTAAATTATTTGAATTTCAATTCATTGTCTTGCGTCAGTGTTTCAAATATTTGTAGTTTGGGCCTTAAATAGAGCCAAATCCCATTTTTAATTTTGCATGGCTTTGGTCTCGTTTTTTCCCAAATATTTCTTATCCAGTTCTGTACTATTTCAGCTTTATTTTTAGTCATATCTGTCCATGAATGATGAGTTATTTGAACTGCTTTTGTAGCCTTGTTTTGCCTGAAATAAAGAGTCATTTAAGGGTCTTGCTTTAACTCATTGGAGTCGCAGTGAAATGGATCCCGCCATTTTGTGGTGACGCATGATTTTGGCTTTATTTGAAAAATTCAGCAGACTTACCCAACATAATAATGACATACTCATTACATATCATTGAAAAGTTTATAATGTCTTCTTTTGAGATTGTTTCACAGTTTTTTAATAGATGACTGTATTTATTTTTTACAAATTTCCAAAATATGTCACTGAATGCTGAAAAATAAAAAGTTTTGAAAATTAGGGTTGGTATCTTAAATGGCTTGAACTATTCATCAACTAGTCCCCTTGAGCCAATGTGATGATTTTTCACCAAAGTAAACTTCCCTGAAGCTGGCTGAATTCATGTGATTTCACTTTTTGTACAACAGACTTATTTTTGTTAAAGAATCATAACACTGGGGTGCCTGAAATCCCAAAGATATCACTTGTTGACATGTCAAAGAAAATTGGCCAACAGATAAAAACTAGGCAAGCTTATGGTCAAGGAAATCAACTGTGTTTAGAAAAATGATTGCCCTACAGGCCAGAATAATTTCCCTTGAGTTAACAATTACTTTGTGTTTTTAAAAAAAATCGTAAGTCTGCCGAATCTTAAGCTTTGGCATGTCACAGTAAAGGAAAAGAGTGCCGAATCTTAAGCTTCGGCACAACCTCAATGAGTTAAAATGCATACCGCCTTAACAAAATTGGTTTTTTCTTTCTTTCTTTCTTTCTTTACTTAATTATCTATTTATGTTAAATTAGGGCTGCTCTACCCGGGGGGGGGGGGAGAGCATGTCGCCACAAGAGAAGCGCCACTCACTTTTTTATTTTAACATCAAATTTAGAGTTACGGAAATAATCATCAATATGCCTTATAAACCTCTTTTTTTAAAGCAATAATCTGCCTTCACTTATGCGATATTTTGGTTTAATTAATCGTCAAAACTGCAAAGAGGTTTCATGATCATCGCTTATCCCACTCAGTTTAAATAGATCTTAAAACAACCCAATCCAGTCCTGTTGTTTATAGTTCCGCCGACCACAGAAGAGAAAAGAAGAAGAAGAAGAAGAAGAAGAAGAAGAAGAAGAAGAAGAAGAAGAAGAAGAAGAAGAAGAGAAGAAGAAGAAGAAGAAGAAAGATTGCAAAGAAAAAGAAGAAGAAGAATTGCAAAGAATTGAGAAGAAGAATTGCGAAGAGTTGTGATGAGGAATTGCGAAGAAGAATTGCGAAGAATTGCAAAGAAGAAGAAGAATTGCGAAGAAGAATTGCGAAGAAGAAGAAGAATTGCGAAGAAGAATTGCGAAGAAGAAGAAGAATTGTGAAGAAGAAGAACTGCAAAGAATTGCGAAGAAGAATTGCAAAGAAGAAGAATTGCGAAGAAGAATTGTGAAGAAGAATTGCAAAGAGGAATTGTGAAGAAGAAGAATTGCGAAGAAGAAGAATCGCGAAGAAGAATTGTGAAGAAGAATTGCAAAGAGGAATTGTGAAGAAGAATTGCGAAGAAGAATTGCGAAGAAGAAGAATAATTGCGAAGAAGAATTGCAAAGAAGAAGTAGTAGAAGAAGAAGACTTGCGAAGAAGAAGAAGAAAAAAAAATTGCGAAAAATAATTGCAAAGAAGAATTGCGAAGATAAAGAAGTATTGTGAAGAAGAATTCAAAGAGGATGAATTCAAAGAAGAATAATTAAAAGAAAAAGAATTCAAAGAAGAAGAAGAGGAGGAAGAAGAAGAATTGCGACGAAGACCACTACCACCACCACCACCACCACCAACAAAAACAAGAATAAAATAAGAACAAGAACAAGATGAACTATTCTTTTCAATTTTCTCTGTGT
>CM054163.1:32624190-32626690 GCA_028751875.1 Rapana venosa
AAGACATGAGAAAAGAAGAGAGGAGAGGAGAGAAGAAGAAAATAGAAGAGGAGAGGAGAAGAGGAGAGAAGAAACCAGGAGAGGAGAGAAGAGAAGAAAAGAGGAGAGAAGATAACAGAAAAGAAGAGAAGAGCAGAGGACAGAAGAGAAGAGAGGAAAAGAGAGAGGAGGAGAAGAGAAGACAAGACAAAAGAGGATAGAAGAGGAGAGAAGAAAGGAAAATAGAAGAGAAGGAGAGAAGAGAAGAGACGAGGAGAGGAGAGGAAAAAAGAGAAGAGAAGAGGAGAGGAGGGAAGATAAAAGAAGAGAAGGGGAGAGAGAAGAGAAAAAAAGAGAAGAGAAGAAAAGATGAGAAATTTTTGAAGATACCATCATAAAAACGATCTGAATGACAGTATTTCTGCTGTATGCCATTCACATTACTTTATGGACAGACTCCTTAGCCAAGTGGTTAAGACCGTTTGACTTCATTCTCATGGGTCCATGAAGACGTGGGTTCAAATCTTGGCGGCGTCCGGTGAAGTAAGGTTGGGGATCTTTACGATCTCCCAGTTCAACTACACGTGCATACCTGCCAGTGCCTATATCCCATCATGTATATATACTGTAACAGAGTGGAGATATTTGATCTGCCACGACTCTGTTCAAGTTCTCAGCTACGACAGCACAGTATGAACAGGGAGGATGTGGCCTCTAAGAAAGAGGCTGTATATATAATAATATTACATTCTACCAGAAGGCAAAGTGTATGCAACAGGCAGTTTTCAACCACCACCCAAGGAAACAGAGCGCTGCACAATTTGCACGTGTGTCCCAAAATAGTAACACGTCGCTCTGATCGCATGGGAGGTAATCTACTTACCACACCATCACAATACACATGCAGGAGATCAAAATTAATACACGCGTTTAAGATCCCGTTATCCATGCTAAAGTCCAGGATGTTACGGAGACACGGAAACACCTAGTATACATCCCCGAAATCGGAATGTGGCTACCTTCGTCATGGGCAAAAGCGGTTGCATACCCCAACACTCATTATTGGTGAGCTTTGGAGCTCTTGCTGAGGGCTGGAAACAATCCTTGAGAAGTGCAGGTAGTAGATCAGACTGATCACGTCCATAGACTTGTACGCTTATGAAACAGCAGACATTGAAAGAAGGATACAGGCAATGGAGATGAGATGCTTGCGCAAACTCCTTGGTATCTAACACAGAGATCACATCACTAATCAGGAAGTGAGGGCCAGAATCAAAAACGGCATCGGACCATATGAAGAGCTCCTGACTTAAATGAAAAAATGCAAACTGAAGTGGTATGGGCGCATCACATGAACATGTGGACTGGCCAAGACTGTCCTACAGGGAACAGTACAAGGAGGGAGACGAAGAAGAGGCAGACAGAGAAAACGATGGGAAGACAACATCAGAGTGTGGACAGGCCTTGAGTGGAACGATTTGCTACGGAAAGCTGAAAGCTGCAAGGAGTGGAGGAAGCTGGTTATACAATCTTCAGGGGTGCCGTTAGAAATCTACAAGACTGCAGGATAAATGTAGGTGAAGAAGAGATTCACATAACATTATACACAACTTACTACTACTACTACTACTACTACTACTACTACTACTACTACTACTACTACTAAATGGAATTTGTATAGCGCTATATCTAGTTTTAAAAAAACCCACCAAATCAAAGTGCTTGCATTCGACCCACTCCTACACATTCAACCAATAATAATTAACAGTTTTAACAAAATTCAAACACACACACACACACACACACTCACACACATACACACACATGCACACAGACAAACACACACACACACACACACACACACAGAGGTTATAGGCAGGATGATAAGACTTTTAGTCACTGAAGGCAATGGACAGATAATTATGAGATGAAACAAAAAGGAAGTCTTGGGTTTGGAATAGGTATGTCTTGAGGCTGAATTTAAGATAACAAACGTACCTGCTGGCGTGATAACATTATGTAGAGAGTCCTAAGCAGGAATTCTCTAGGTCACCACTCCGATTCCTAGCACCACCTGATCCAGCACCAGAAATGGAATCCTAGACTTATTCCTATTGTCTTTAGTATCCCTAAAGAGGATTAGGGCTCGTCTACTAATGGGCTGGGAGTGATAAAGGGGGGATAGCAAGAGGATAGAAGAAAAATAGAACAGAAATATAAAAGGGAGACAGTAAGTAGTAGTGAAAATTATCACCTCAACTCACTCAGCAATCACACTGAAACACTGTGAATGTGATAAACAACAACATTCACTCAATGTAATTCTTCAGGCCAAGCAAGTTGGGTTCACAAATATATTCTACTACTACTACTGACAACTACTAAACTACAATCACACACATCACCAATTGTACTACAAGTACAATTTAAAACACAAACTATTCTGTAAATTTTTTTGTCTAGTTACTCAAAACATAATAACGTCCAGTCCTCAACACACAATCAATCAAGGATTGTCTCA
>CM054163.1:32634190-32639190 GCA_028751875.1 Rapana venosa
TAGTAGGTAATACGGATTCCCTGATACTTTTGTTTTGAAGTTGATTGAGCATTGAATAAAGACTACTCCCCATAACTTAGCATGTGGGTGGTAGAGATTTTTTTAATAAGTTTTGTTGTGACTGTTATTTCATATTGTATAGAAACAACTCTCCAAGTTGACATAATTATAGGTAATGTAGTTTTTCCGTTAATTTTGTTTTGAATTTGATACCTGTTGCATAGAAACTACTCCTCAATTGAACATGTAGGTAAGATTGTTTTACTTTTTCTTCTGTCTTGAATTTGATGTCGTAGTATATAGAAATAGTTCCTCAATTTGAAAAGTGGGTAATGTGGTTTCCCTGATACTTTCGCTTCCAAATTCATTTTGTATTGTATAGAAACCACTCCCCAATTCAACATGTATGTAACACATTTTTCTTGTTATATTTGTTTTGAATTTTATTTCGTATTGTACAGAAACAACTGACTGGTTTAACATTTACGTAATGTTTTTTCCAGATAGTTCTGTTTGGAATTTGATTTCATATTGTATAGAAATTACTTCCTGATTTGACGAGCGGCAAAGCATTGTTTACCTGTTTCTTTTGTTTTGAAATTTATTTGGTATGGTATAGAAGCAGTTCTTCAATTTGGCAAGTAGGTAATACGGATTCCCTGATACTTTTCTTTTGAAGTTGATTGGGTATTGTATAGAGAGTATTCCCCATAACTTAGCATGTGGGTGGTAGAGGTGGGTTTTTTAAATAACTTTTGTTGTGACTGTTATTTCATATTGTATAGAAACAACTCTCCAAGTTGACATAATTATAGGTAATGTAGTTTTTCCGTTAATTTTGTTTTGAATTTGATACCTGTTGCATAGAAATTACTCCTCAATTTAACATGTAGGTCACATTGTTTTAGTGTTTCTGTTGTATTGAATTTGATGTCGTAGTATATAGAAATAGTTCCTAAATTTGAAAAGTGGTTAATGTGGTTTCCCTGATACTTTCGCTTCCAAATTCATTTTGTATTGTATAGAAACCACTCCCCTATTCAACATGTACATAACACAGTTTTCTTTTTATATTTGTTTTGAATTTTATTTCGTATTGTATTGAAAAAACTGACTGGTTTAACATTTACGTAATATTTTTTCCTGTTAGTTCTGTTTTGAATTTGATTCCATATTGTATAGAAACTACTTCCTGATTTGACCAACGGGTAACATTGTTTACCAGTTTCTTTTGTTTTGAAATTTATTTGGTATGGTATAGAAGCAGTTCTTCAATTTGGCAAGTAGGTAATATGGCTTCCCTGATACTTTCGTTTTGAAGTTGATTTTATATTGTATAGAAAATACTCACTGAATTAACATGTAAGTAATACAGTTTTTTCCGTTGTTGTGTTTTTAATTTGATGTCCTATTGTATAGAAACAGTTTTTCAATTTAGCAAGTAGGCACTATAGTTTCCCTGATACTTTCATTGTGATGTTGATTTCGTATTGTATAGAAACGACTCTCGATAATTTAACATGTGGGTAATAGAGTTGTTGTATTTTTGTTGTTGCAAATTTTATTCAGTATTCTATAGAAACATCTCCATATCATAAACATGTAAGTAATATAATTTCCCTAATAGAACCTTTCTAAATTCATTTTGTATTGTAGAAAAATGACTTACAAATTTGGTATGTAGGTAATATGGTTTCTCCTTGACCATTGTTTTGAATTGTATTTTGTATTCTATAGAAACAACTCTCTAGTTTAGCATATAAGTAATACTGTTTTCCTGTTTTTTTTGTTTTGAAGTTGATCTTGTATTGTATGAAACCAACTCCCCAATCCATATGTAGGTAATAGAGTTTTCCTATTACTTTTGTTTTGGATTGTAGTCCTTCGGATGAGACTCTAAACCGAGGCCTGTCTGCGAACGCATGCAGAACATCTTGCACACACACTTTAAATCCTGTTCCACTTTTCGAAAGAGTAGGCCATTGTGTGCCGGTGGGAACGGATGGCAACATTTTCAAAACTGCATACACACGGGGACTAGATGTAAAAAAGCACATGAGTGCTTATTCCATTATCCTCGATTAAAAAATAAAAATAAAAAATCTGAGCAATTTTGAATTGTTGCTTTACAAGATTCAGCGCTATATAAATTCCATGCAGCATTATTATTATTATTATTATTATTATTATTATTATTATTATTATTATTTTGCATTGTGAACAGCTCTGCACACAAAGGGGCAGGAACACTACAGAGAGGGGCTGTGAGGAGGCAGAGGTCAAGGTGACAACTGAAAACAGGGGTGAGAACTCAGTGTTTGTATAGACAGCTCGATGTTGGTTCCTGGACATTTTCTGTCTTTCTCTCTTTGTACCCATCGTTCTTCTTCTTCGTCGTCTTCATTTTTGTCTTCGTCTTCTTGTTTTTCGTTTTTCTTCGAAATTCTTCTTCTTCTTTGCAATTCTTCTTCTTCTTCGCAATTCTTCTTTGCAGTTCTTCCCAGTTCTTCTTTGCAATTCTTCTTCTTCGCAATTCTTCTTCTTTGCAATTCTTCTTTGCATTTCTTCTTTTTCGCAGTTCTTCTTCTTTGCATTTCTTCTTTTTCGCAATTCCTCTTCTTCGCAATTCTTCTTCTTCTTCTTCTTCTTCTTCTTCTTCTTCTTCTTCTTCTTCTTCTTCTTCTTCTTCTTCTTCTTCTTCTTCTTCTTCTTTGTAATTCATCATCTTCTTCTTCTTCTTTGCAATTATTCTTCTTTGCAATTTTTCTTCTTCCTCTTCATCATCTTCTTCTTCTTCTTCTTCGTAGCTCTTCTTCTTCTTCTTCGCACTTCTTCTTCGCAATTCTTTTTCTACTTCGCTATTCTTCCTCTCTATTCTTCACAATTTTTCTTCTTCTTCGCAAATCTTCTTCTTCTTCACAATTCTTCTTCTCCTTCACAATTCTTCTTCTTCTTCACAATTCTTCTTCTTCTTCTTCTTCTTCTTCTTCTTTTCTTCTTCTTCACAATTTTTTCTTCTTCTTCTTCTTCTTCTTCTTCACAATTCTTCTTCTTCTTCTTCTTCTTCTTCTTCTTCACAATTTTTTCTTCTTCTTCACAATTCTTCTTCTTCTTCTTCTTCTTCTTCTTCTTCTTCTTCTTCTTCTTCTTCTTCTTCTTCTTCTTCTTCTTCTTTGCAATTCTTCTTCTTCTTCTTTGCAATTCTTCTTCTTCTTCTTTGCAATTCTTCTTCGCAATTGTTCTTCTTTGCAATTCTTCTTCTTCACAATTCTTCTTCTTCTTTACAATTCTTCTTCTTCTTCACAATTCTTCTTGTTTTTCACAATTGTTCTTCTTCTTTGCAATTCGTTTTCTTCTTCTAAGTAATTCTTCTGCTTCTTCTTCTTTGCAATTCTTTTTTGCAATTCTTCTTTGCAATTCCTCACAATTCTCCTTTTTCACAATTCTTTGCAATTCTTCTTCGCAATGCTTTGCAGTTCTTTGCAGTTCTTCGCAGTTCTTCTTTTTCTTCTTCTTCTTTGCAATTGTTCGCAATTCTTCTTCTTCTTCTCTGCAATTCTTCTTCTTTGCAATTATTCTTCTTTGCAATTCTTCTTCTTCACAATTCTTCTCCTTCTTCTTTGCAATTCTTCTCTACAATTATTCTTCTTCACAATTCTTCTTCACAATTCTTCTTCTTCTTCTTCTTCTTCTTCTTCTTCTTCTTCTTCTTCTTCTTCTTCTTCTTCGCAATTCGTCTTCTTGCAATTCGTCTTCTTCTTCGCAATGTTTCTTCTTTGCAGTTCTTCTTCTTTGCAATTCTTCTTCTTTGCAGTTCTTCTTCTTCTTCACAATTCTTCTTCTTTGCAATTCTTCTTCTTCGTCGTCTTCGTCTTCGCAATTCTTCACACTTCTTCCCAATCGTTCCTCTCAAAAACACTTAGACAGCAACATTACTATTGTTGTTTGTCACATTAGCCTTGTGCTGCCATTAGGTGCCTGTCAAGTCAGGCTCAGCACATCCAAATTCGGCGTGGGTGAAAATTGTTAATTTTTAAGTCTTTCTGGAAGAAAGGATGGAGAATGGACCCAATAGTCCAAAAAAGAAGACGAGAAGGAAATGGAAAGAAGAGCTCAATGGAACAAAGCAGAAACAAATGGAGGGATATCTATCTATCTATCTATCTGTCCCGTAGTCTGACGACCGTGGGGGCACCCTCAAAGACTCAGCAACCAGTTCCCTCCATTCCTCTCTCTGTTCTGCCTTTCTCAGGGTTTTGTTGAGTTCTAGGCCTGTCCATTCACTGATGTTATCCTCCCAGCTCTTCCTTGGTCTGCCTCTTCTTCTTCCTCCTTGGACAGTGCCTTGCAAAACTGTCTTTGTAATTCCTTGGGATCTTGTGACATGCCTATACCACTTAAGTTTACGCTTTTTCACGATCGTTAGAAGGTTCTCATAGGGTCCAAGAAAGGAAATCTACAACAATGCCATAATTACCGCACAATCAGCCTCATATGTCACCCAAGCAAGGTCATGCTGCAGATAATATTGAATAGACTGAAGCCACAAGCAGAGACCATCATTGCTGAGGAACAAGCAGGTTTCAGAGCAGGGCGCAGCACAACAGAACAGATATTCAACCTCAGAATACTATGTGAGCGGTACCTTCAACATCAACAAGACCTTTACCACGTATTTATCGATTTTAAGAAGGCATTTGACAGGGTGTGGCATGCAGCTTTGTGGGCAACCATGAATTTGTACAGCATCAATGCAAACCTGATCAGAGTCATCAAACAGCTGTACAGCGAGGCCACCAGTGCAGTGTACTACAACAACAACATTGGAGAATGGTTTCGAACAACAGTTGGAGTAAGGCAGGGCTGTCTACTCTCACCCACTCTTTTCAACATCTTCCTTAAGAGAATCATGGCTGATGCACTGGAACATCATGAAGGATCAGTCAGCATTGGTGGCAGAACGATCACAAACCTCCGCTTCGCAGATGACATTGATGGAA
>CM054163.1:32644190-32666690 GCA_028751875.1 Rapana venosa
GCCTGACAAGTCAGGCTCAGCACATCCAAGTTCATTGTGGGGGAGAATTGTTATCTTCAAGTCTTTCTGGAAGAAAGCTGGAGAATGGACCCCATAGGTCAGAATGTAGACGAGAAGGAAGTGAGATGAAGAATGAAAAGGGAGCAAAGCAGAAACACGAAGAGGGATAGAAAAGAGGAAATTCCTAGCCAGAAGATGGAGACGCTAGTTATACCAAAAAACCAAAGCATTCCCACAGGAGAGATCAAAGGTTAAAGGTAAAGGTGTTCCCATAACCTTTAAGGGAATAGGGGAGCAAGGTGTCAGAGACCTCAGCTTGTCTAGGGGCTAGCATATTGAGGGTGGCGCCCATCTCTTCTCCCTCGCTGCTTAACCTTCCCTGACTCTAAAGAAAGCAGGTATCCATTTACAGCTGAGTGAACTGGAGGACTGTACTGAAGCCAAGGCGCGCAAATGGTCACCCATCCAAGTTGTAACCACGCTCAACGCTGCTTAACTTTGGATGGGGGAAAGCAAGTGCTCTGACCACTGAGCTCTCCCGCCCCCTGATTCAAGGTTATGAGATGCGAAAAGTTCTTGGTATTTCATACAGAGATCACATAACTAACGAAGAAGTAACAATCCAGAATCAAAAACGCCATAGGACTTAACACATATGAAGAGCTCCTGACTTCAGTAACCAAAAAAATCGCTAAAACAGGGAAACGGACACGTCACACGAATATCTGGACTGGCCAAGACTGTCCTACAGGGAACAGTACAAGGAGGGAGACGAAGAAGAGGCAGACAGAGAAAACGATGGGAAGACAACATCAGAGAGTGTACTGGCCTATCTATCTATCTCTCTCTATATATATCTCTCTCTATCTATCTATCTATCTCTCTCTCTCTATCTATCTCTCTATCTCTCTATTTATCTATCTATCTAGTCGATCGATCGATCTATATATTTATGATGTGTTATTGGTTTGTTTCAGAAGGCAGCGGCAGTAACAAAATAAACATCGGTATGAACGGAACAAAGACAGCAGCAGGTGACAGTGTGTGTGTGTGTGTGTGTGTGTGTGTGTGTGTGTTTGTGTGCGTGCGTGTGTGTGTTTGTGTGTATGTGTGTGTGTGTGAGTGTGTGTGTGTGTGTGTGTGTGTGTGTGTGTGTGAGGTGTGTGTGTGTGTTAGAGTGAGTGTGTGTGTGGAGGGGAGGGGGCGTGTGTGTGTGAGTGTGTGTGTGTGTGTGTGTGTGTGTGTGTGTGTGTGTGTGTGTGTGTGTGTGTGTGTGTGTGTGTGTGTGTGTGTTTGATGGAGAGCGAGCATTATCTTTCATTCCCTATAATCTATTACAATTCAAGCTCAAGGCCCTCACCTTCACATACTAGGCTAGAAAAAACTGAGACAGGAAACATTTCTTCTTCTTCTTCTTCGTTATTCTTCTCCTTCTTTTTCGCCATTCGTCTTCTCCTTCCTTCTCTTCTTCTTGTTAATTCTTCTTCTTCTTAATTCTTCTTATAAATTCTTCTTCTTTGCAATGTTTCTTTTTGTTCACAATTCTTCTTCCTCGCAATTCTTCTTTGCAATTCTTTTTCCTCATCTTTGCAATTCTTCTTCCTCTTTGCAATTCTTCTTCTTCTTCTTCTTCTTCTTCTTCTTCTTCTTCTTCTTCTTCTTCTTCTTCTTCTTCTTCTTCTTCTTCCTCTTTGCAATTCCTCTTCTTCGCAATTCTTCTTCTTCACAATTTTTCTTCTTCTTCGCAGTTCTTCTTCTTCACAATTCTTCTTCTTCCTCGCAATTCTTTTTATTCTTTGCAATCTTCTTCTTCTTCTTCTTCTTCTTCTTCTTCTTCTTCTTCTTCTTCTTCTTCTTCTTCTTCTTCTTCTTCTTTTTCTTCTTCTTCTTCTTTACAATTCTTCTGCGCAATTCTTAATCACAATTCTTCACAATTCTTCTTCTTGGCAATTCTTTTTTGCAATTCTTCTTCTTCTTTTTCTTCGCAATTCTTCTTCTTCTTCTTCTTCTTCTTCTTCTTCTTCTTCTTCTTCTTCTTCTTTCTTCTTCTTCTTCTTCTTTTTCTTCTTCTTCTTCTTCTTCTTCACAATTCTTCTTCGCAATTCTTCTCAATTCTTCACAATTTTTCTTTGTCGCATATCTTCTTCTTCTTCTTCTTCTTCTTCTTCTTCTTCTTCTTCTTCTTCTTCTTCTGCTTCTTCTTCTTCTTCTTCTTCTTCACAATTCTTCTTCTTCTTCTTCACAATTCTTCTTCACAATTCTTCTTCTTCTTCTTCTTCTTCTTCTTCTTCTTCTTCTTCTTCTTCTTCTTCCTCTTCTTCTTCTTCTACTTCTTCTTCACAATTCTTCGTCCTTGTCACAATTCTTCGCAAATCTTCTTAAAAGGCTAACAGGAACTGTTGTCGCCTGTCACATGAGGGCAAATGCCTTATGCTGCCGTTAGGTGCCTGACAAGTCAGGCTCAGCACATCCAAGTTCAGTGTGGGGGAGAATTGTTATCTTTCAAGTCTTTCTGGAAGAAAGCTGGAGAATGGACCAAATAGGTCAGAATGTATACAAGAAGGAAGTGAGATGAGGAATGAAAAGGAGCAAAGCAGAAACACAAAGAGGGATAGAAAAGAGGAAAATCCTAGCCAGAAGATGGAGACGCTAGTTATACCGAGAAACGAAAGCATTCCCGCACGAGAGATCAAAGGTTAAAGGTAAAGGTGTTCCCATAACCTTTAAGGTAATAGAGGAGCAAGGTGTAAGAGACCTCAGCTTCTCTAGGGGCCAGCATATTGAGGGTGGCGCCCATCTCCTCTCCCTCGCTGCTTTACCTTCCCTGACTCTAAAGAGGGCAGGTATCCATTTACAGCTGAGTGAACTGGGGGACTGTTCTGAAGACAAGGCGTGAAAATGGTCACCCATCCAAGTGGTAACCACGCTCGATGCTGCTTAACTTTGGATGGGGGAAAGCAAGTGCTCTGACCACTGATCTACCCCGTACCTGATCCAAGGTTATGAGATGCAAAAAGTTCTTGGTATTTCATACAGAGATCACATAACTAACGAAGAAGTAACAATCCAGAATCAAAAACGCCATAGGACTTAACACATATGAAGAGCTCCTGACTTCAGTAACCAAAAAATCGCTAAAACAGGGAAACGGACACGTCACACGAACATCTGGACTGGCCAACAGTACAAGGAGGGAGACGAAGAAGAGGCAGACAGAGAAAACGATGGGAAGACAACATCAGAGAGTGTACTGGCCTATCTATCTATCTATCTATCTATCTATCTATCTATCTATCTATCTATCTATCTATCTATCTATCTATCTATCTATCTATCTATCTATCATCTATCTATCTATCTATCATCTATCCATCTATCTATCTATCTATCTACTTCTCTCTCTCTCTCTTTATCTATCTCTCTATTTATCTATCTCTCTATTTATCTATCTATATGTCTATCTATCTATTTATCTATCTCTCTCTCTTTCTGTCTATCTATCTATCTATCTATTCATGATGTGTTATTGGTTTGTTTCAGAAGGCAGCGGCAGTAACAAAATAAGCATCGGTATGAACAGAACAAAGACAGCAGGTAACAGTGTGTGTGTGTGTGTGTGTGTGTGTGTGTGTGTGTGTGTGTGTGTGTGTGTGTGTGTGTGTGTGTGTGTGTGTGTGTGTGTGTGTGTGTGTGTGTGTGTGTGTGTGTGTGTGTTTGAGAGAGAGCATTATCTTTCATTCCCTATAATCTATTACAATTCAAGATCAAGCACTCACTTTCACATACTAGGCTAGAAAAAAACTGAGACAGGAAACGTTTCTTCTTCTTCTTCTTCTTCTTCTTCTTCTTCTTCTTCTTCTTCTTCTTCTTCTTCTTCTTCTTCTTCTTCTTCTTCTTCTTCTTCTTCTTCTTCTTCTTCTTCTTCTTCTTCTTCCTCCTCTTCTCCTTCTTCTTCACAATTCTTCTTCTACTTCGCAATTATTCTTCTTCCTCGCAATTCTTCTTTTTCTTCTTCCTCGCAATTCTTCTTTGCAATTCTTTTTCGCAATTCTTCTTCTTTGCAATTCTCCATTGCAATTCTTCTTCTTCTTCGCAATTCTTCTTCTTCACAATTCTTTTTCGCAAGTCTTCTTCCTTTTCTTCTTCTTTGCAATTCTTCTTCTCCTTCACAATTCTTCTTCTCCGCAATTTTTCTTCTTCTTCGCCATTCTTCTTCTTCTTTGCAATTCTTCTTCACAAAGATTTTTCACAATTCTTCTTCTTCTTTTCCACAATTCTTCTTCTTCTTCTTCTTCTTCTTCTTCTTCTTCTTCTTCTTCTTCTTCTTCTTCTTCTTCTTCTTCTTCTTCTTCTTCTTCTTCTTCTTCTTCTTCTTCTTTACAATTCTTTTTCGGAATTCTTCGCAATTCTTCACAATTTTTCTTCGTCGCAATTCTTCTTCTTCTTCTTCTTTTTCTTCTTCTTCTTCTTCTTCTTCTTCTTCTTCTTCTTCTTCTTCTTCTTCTTCTTCTTCTTCTTCTTCTTCTTCTTCTTCTTCTTCTTCTTCTTCTCGCAATTCTTCTTCCTTGTCACAATTCTTCTTCACAAATCTTCGCAATTCTTCACAATTTTTCTTCGTTGCAATTCTTCTTCTTCTTCTTCCTCTTCTTCTTCTTCTTCTTCACAATTCTTCGTCCTTGTCACAATTCTTCGCAAATCTTCTTAAAACGCTAACAGGAACTGTTGTTGCCTGTCATATGAGGGCAAATGCCTTACGCTGCTTTTAGGTGCCTGACAAGTCAGGCTCAGCACATCCAAGTTCAGTGTGGGGGAGAATTGTCATCTTTTAAGTCTTTCTGGAAGAAAGCTGGAGAATGGACCCCATAGGTCAGAATGTATACAAGAAGGAAGTGAGATGAAGAATGAAAAGGGAGCAAATCAGAAACACAAAGAGGGATAGAAAAGAGGAAATTCCTAGCCAGAAGATGGAGACGCTAGTTATACCGAAAAACCAAAGCATTCCCACAGGAGAGATTGAAGGTAAAAGGTAAAGGTGTTCCCATAACCTTTAAGGTAATAGGGGAGCAAGGTGTCAGAGACCTCAGCTTGTCTAGGGGCCAGCATATTGAGGGTGGCGCCCATCTCCTCTCCCTCGCTGCTTTACCTTCCCTGACTCTAAAGACGGCAGGTATCCATTACAGCTGAGTGAACTGGGGGACTGTTCTGAAGACATGGCGTGAAAACGATCACCCATCCAAGTGGTAACCACGCTCGACGCTGCTTAACCTTAGATGGGGGAAAGTGATTGCTCTGACCACTGAGCTATCCCGCCCCCTGATTCAAGTTTATGAGATGCGAAAAGTTCTTGGTATTTCATACAGAGATCACATAACTAACGAAGAAGTAACAATCCAGAATCAAAAACGCCATAGGACTTAATACATATGAAGAGCTCCTGACTTCAGTAACCAAAAAATCGCTAAAACAGGGAAAGGGACATGTCACACGAACATCTGGACTGGCCAAGACTGTCCTACAGGGAACAGTACAAGGAGGGAGAGGACGAGGCAGACAGAGAAAACGATGGGAAGACAACGTCAGAGAGTGGACTGGCCTATCTCTCTATCTATCTCTCTCTCTCTATCTATCTATCTATCTCTCTCTCTCTATCTATCTATCTCTCTCTCTCTCTCTCTAGCTCTCTCTCTCTTTATCTATCTCTCTATCTCTCTCTCTCTATCTCTATCTATCTATCTATCTATATTCATGATGTGTTATTGATTTGTTTCAGAAGGCAGCCGCAGTAACAAAATAAACATCGGTATGAACGGAACAAAGACAGCAGGTAACAGTGTGTGTGTGTGTGTGTGTGTGTGTGTGTGTGTGTGTGTGTGTGTGTGTGTGTGTGTGTGTGTGTGTGTGTGTGTGTGTGTGTGTGTGTGTTTGAGGGAGAGAGAGAGAGAGCAATATCTTTCATTCCCTATAATCTAGTACAACGCAAGATCAAGGCCCTCATCTTTCACATTCTAGGCTAAAAGAAAAAACTGAGACAGAAAACGTTTCTTCTTCTTCTTCTTCTTCTTCTTCTTCTTCTTCTTCTTCTTCTTTTTCGCAATTCTTCTTCTTCTTTGCATTTCTTCACTTTTGCAATTTTTCTTCGCCATTCCTCTTCTCAAAAACGCTCAGACAACAACATTACTATTATTGTCTGCCATATGAGTGCAAATGCCTTGCGCTGCCGTTAGGTGCCTGACAAGTCAGGCCCAGCACATTTAAATTTGGCGTGGGTGAAAATTGTTCGTTTTAGTCTTTCTGGAAGACGGACTGGAGAACGGACCCCAAAGGCCTCAAAATAGACGAGAAGAAGGTGAGATGAAGAATTAAAAGGAGCAAAGCAGAAACACAAAGAGGGATAGAACAGAGGAAATTCCTAGCCAGGAGATAGAGTTGCTAGTTATAACGACAAACCAAAGTATTCCCACGGGAGGGATCTAAGGTTAAAGGTAAAGGTGTTCCTATAACCTATAAGGTAATAGGGGAGCAAGGTGTCAGAGACCTCAGCTTCTCTAGGGGCCAGCATATTGAGGGCGGTGCCCATCTCCTCTCCTTTGCTGTTTTACCTTCCCTGACTCTAAAGAGGGCAGGTATCCATTTACAGCTGAGTGAACTGGGGGACTGGTCTGAAGCCAAGGCGTGAAAACGGTCACCCATCCAAGTGGTAACCATGCTCAATGCTGCTTAACTTTGGATGGGGAAAAGCAAGTGCTCTGACCACTGAGCTCTCCCGCCCCCTGATTCAAGGTTATGAGATGCGAAAAGTTCTTGGTATTTCATACAGAGATTACATAACTAACAAAGAAGTAACAATCCAGAATTTAAAAAAACGCCATAGGACTTAATACATATGAAGAGCTCCTGACTTCAGTGACCAAAAAATCACAAACAAGTGGTACGGACACGTCACACGAACATCTGGACTGGCCAAGACTGTCCTACAGGGAACAGTACAAGGAGGGAGATAAAGAGGCAGACAGCGAACACGATGGGAAGACAACATCAGAGAGTGGAGAACTGGCCTTGAGTGGAACGAGTTGAAATGGAAAGCTCAAAAACTGCAAAGGGAAGGGGGGGGGGGGGGTGGAGGGGAAGGGGGAGCTGGTTGGAAAATCTTCAGTGATTCCTCAAGTCCACTAGACTTCAGGATGGGTGAAGGTCAAGGTCATCTATGTTATGTAACTGTATTGATCGTTGGGCACGTTTTGTCCGTGTGTCTGTCTGGCTGTCTTTCTGTCTGTCTGTTATTTGTCTTAAACTTCTCTCTGTGTCTCTTTAACTAAGTCTCTTTCTGTGTCTTTCTGTCTCCGTTACTGGGGAAAGAGGGACAGAATGGCCCGGTGGTTAGAGTAATGCACATTGCCTTCTCGATCTGCTGTCGTGGGTTTGAATCCCGCTCAATGGGATTTTCTCCCCTGAAGTTCACATCAGTGATGACTTCACTCCCCTCCCACCCCACCCCTCATGAAAACTCTTTCAGATGAGACCATAAAAATGGTCACCTGTACAAAACGCATGCAGGACATCTTGTGCACACATAAAAGTCTGTTTCGATATTTCATAAGTGTAGGCCCTTGTGTGCTGGTGGGAACGGATGAGATAATTCAGAAAACTGCTTATTCGCGGGAACTGGATGTAAAAAGCAGATTAGCGCTTTTTCCAGTATCTTCAACATAACAGATTATATAACATTAATGAAAAAATAGACAAATATAGACAATTCTCTCTCTCTTGTGTGCGAACGCATGCATAACATCTTGTGCACACGCTAAATCCTGTTCCGCTTTTCGAAAGAGTAGGCCATTGTGTGCCAGTGGGAACAGATGACAAAATTTACAAAACCGCATTCACACGGGGACTGGATGCAAAATAGCACATGATTGCTTACTCCATTATCTTCGATAAAAAAAAAGTCATCTGAGCGCTTTGATTTGTTGCTTTACAAGATCCAGCGCTATATAAATTTCATACATTATTATTATTATTAAATAATAACAAAGAAATGTTTCAACATATACATATATAATATATATATATTATATATATATATATATATATATATATATATATATATATATATATATATATATATATATATATATATATATATGTATGTATGTATGTATGTACATATACATATACATATATCTATATATATGATGTGTTTTATGGTATTTTTCAGAAGGCAGCGGCAGTAGCAAAATAAACATCGGTATGAACGGGACAAAGATAGCAGGTAACAGTGTTCCTCGCAATTCTTTGAAATTCTTCTTTGCAATTCTTCTTCTTCGCAATTCTTCTTCTTCTTCGCAATTCTTCTTTGCAATTCTTCTTCTTCGCAATTCTTTTTCTTCGAAATTCTTCTTCCTCGCAATTCTTCTTCTTCTTCTTCATCTTACTCTTCTTCTTCGCCATCTTCTTCTTCTTTTTCGCAATTCTTCTTCTTCTTCTTCGCAATTCTTCTTTGCAATTTTTCTTCGCAATTCTCCTTCGAAATCCTTCTTCGCACTTCTTCTTTTTTGCAATTCTTTGCAATTATTCTTCTTCACAATTCTTCCTCTTTTTCGAAATTCTTCTTCTTCAGAATTCTTCTTCTTCTTCTTTTTCTTCTTCTTTGCAATTCTTTGCTATTCTTCTTCCTTGCAATTCTTCGCAATTCTTCTTCTTCTTCGCAATTCTTCTTCTACTTCACAATTCTTCTTCTTCATCGCAATTATTTTTCTTCTTCGCAATTTTTCTTCTTCTTCTTCTTCTTCTTCTTCTTCTTCTTCTTCTTCTTCTTCTTCTTCTTCTTCTTCTTCTTCTTCTTCTTCTTCTTCTTCTTCTTCTTCTTCTTTTTCTTCGTAAATCTTCTTCTTCTTCTTCGTAAATCTTCTTCTTCTTCTTCTTCGCAATTCTTCTTCTTCACAATTCTTCTTCTTCTTTGCAATTCTTCTTCTTCACAATTCCTCTTCCTCGCAATTCTTCTTCTTCTTCGTAATTCTTGTCCTTCTTGGCAATTCTTCTTCTTCTTCTTCTTCTTCTTCTTCTCCTTCTCCTCCTTCTTCTTCTCCTCCTTCTTCTTCTTTGCAATTCTTCTTCGTGTCCCTCTTCGCAATTCTTCTTCTTCTTCTTCTTCTTCTTCTCTTCTTCTTCTTCTTCTTCTTCTTCTTCTTCTTCTTCTTCTTCTTCTTCTTCTTCTTCTTCTTCTTCTTCTTCTTCTTCTTCTTCGCAGTTCATCATTGCAGATCATCATCATCATCATCATCATCATCATCATCATCATCATCATCATCTTCTTCTTCTTCTTCTTCTTCTTCTTCTTCTTCTTCTTCGCAATTCTTCGCAATTCTTCTTCTTCTTCGCAATTCTTCTTCTTCACAATTCTTCTTCTTCTTCTTCGTTTTTGTCTTCTTCTTCTTCTTCTTCTTCTTCTTCTTCTTCTTCTTCTTCTTCTTCTTCTTCTTCTTCTTCTTCTTCTTCTTCTTCTTCTTCTTCTTCTTCTTCTTCGCAATTCTTCGCAATTCTTCTTCTTTTCCTTCTTCATCGTCATCTTCAGATGCTCACACGGCAGCTATTGTTGACTTTCATATGAGCGAAAAAGCGTTGTTTGGTTGTTTGCATCAGAATATAGCTTAGTCTGATATTGTACATAATATGTAGCGATTGGGATAATAACGAGGATAAAGAGTTATACTTTAGGGTTATTTGTCTCCTAGCTGCCCTATGCGGAAGTCGGGGGGGGGGGGGGGGTTGTCAGTATAAATAACATCCCCACCTTATGGAAATTTGGTGCTAAAAAATTCCCTCTTTTCTATCACTCTCTGCCTTCTTTCTTCTCGTCCTGTCACCTTTCTCTTGCTAATTTCAGCGTTCTTGGTCCATTCTCCTGCCATTTGTTTGACCTAGAAAGACTTTATCAGATTTTGCTCTCCTATGCCGAAATCGGATGCGCAGAGCACGATTTGTCAGGCGCTTTAAAGGTTGCAGCGCGCAAACCCAGCATAACTCAGTCAAGGGTCCAGGGCCCAGTGTTAGAATCAGCCCCTTCCTTTTACCAAGTCCAAGTGTGGTCAGTTCCTAGTGTAATTAGCACCAGCTGGGATGGGTTGGATAGCAACTGAGAGGAGCTGAAAGAGGGGACACTGACAGCTGTGAGGGCAGCAAGATGCATTTTCGCTCATATGACAAACACAAATACTTGCTGTTTGAGTGTTTGACAAGAAGACAGTTTTGGAGTAGAAGATAATGGTATTGATAGGTAAAGAGTAGAGTAAAATGGTAAAGGGTGTCCCATAACCTGTAAGATCGTAGGGGAGCGAGGCATCAGAGACCTCAACTTCTCTAGGGGCCAGCATATTGAGGGCAGTGCCCATCTCCTCTCCCTCGCTGCTTTACCTTCCCTGACGCTAAAGAGGGCAGGTACCCATTTACAGCTGGGGGAACTGGGGAACTGTACTGAAGCCAAGGCGCACAAACGGTCACCCATCCAAGTGGTAACTATGCTTGACGCTGCTTAACCTTGGCTGGGGGAAAGCGAGTGCTCAGACCACTGAGCTATAATAATAATAATAATAATAATAATAATAATAATGTATGGAATTTATATAGCGCTGAATCTTGTAAAGCAACAAATCAAAGCACTCAAAGCAATCCCGTCACCATAAGAGCAGGGATGATGGTAAAAAAGGTAAAGATTTCCTACCTCAGGTTTGTTTTACAGTTCCAGTTGCAGTGGACGGGCAGTGGGGAGAGTGGGCAGTGTCTGGTGCCTGCAGTGTCACGTGTGGTGAAGGAACACAGTCACGAAGCCGCAGGTGTGACAGTCCCCCTCCTACACATGGAGGTGCACCCTGCCCTGGTCCTGACAGTGACCAGGCTCCTTGTAGCGAACCTGCCTGTCCTGGTAAATACGTGTGTGTGTGTGTGTGTGTGTGTGTGTGTGTGTGTGTGTGTGTGTGTGTGTGTGTGTGTGTGTGTGTGTGTGTGTGTGTGTGTGTGTGTGTGTGTGTGTGTGTGTTGTGTGTATGTGTGTGTGTGTGTGTGTTATTTTTATTTCGAGGATAATGGAATAGGAACTCGTGTGTTTTTATTACATCCAGAGAGATATGGAGGGAGGGAGAGAGAGGGAGCGAGAGAGGGAGAGAGAGAGAGAGTGAGAGAGAAAGAGGGAGAGAGAGAGGGAGAGATGGAGGGAGGGAGAGAGATATATAGAGGGAGAGAAAATGGTAGAGAGATATGGAGAAAAAGAGGTAGAGGGAAAGAGAAAAGAGGGAGAGAGAGAGGGAGAGGAGAGAGAGAAGGAGAGAGAGGGAGAGAGAGGGAGGGAGAGAAAGAGAGAGGAAGAGAGAGAGGGAGAGAGAGAGAGAGAGATAGATGAGCAGCGTAGTGTTTGGGATGCTTGTAGCGAAGTCGGCATACATTTCTTTGAAGAAGTACAATGTTTGTTCTTTTGGGGTTTTTTTTTCATTTCTTGTTTTGTTTTGTTTGCTTGCTTGCTTGCTTGCTTTATATTTTTCTATTTGTTTACTGATTTCTTAATTTACTTTTTAAAAGTGTAACAGTGCATCCTAGCAATTGATAGTGCTCTTATTGTATGACATGTTATAATCATTTGTGCATTGGCATGTGTGTATGCGTGCTGTGTGTGTGCCTGCGTGTGCATGTGTTTGTATTTGTGTGTTTGTGCATGCGTGCATGTGTGTATGTGTGTGCGCTTGCGTGTGCATGTTTGTGTATGTGTTTGTGCATACGTGCATGTGTGCGTGATTTTTCAGAGTAACTTTTATTATTAGATTATATCATTCTGTGACAATTGCCTCAGTTTATCATTTCTATGCAGATATGGCTTGTAACCACTTGAATTCCTAGTTCTATTGAGATGGTAGAGTGTAGGTATTGGTATTGGTATAGGTATTATCTTGTGATGTGTATGAGATGATGGATGTGTATTGTGCTGTGTTATTCTTCTTATTCACTTATGTCTGTACTGCTTGCAACCCACATAATATTCTCTATTTGTGAGATAATAAAGCGAATTGAATTGAATATATTTTTCATGGTCTCTTAAAACGTGCTGTGTAGCCAGTCTATGAAAAACAATCAGTCAACTGTCCAGTTCCACACACAGACTTCAGCTCAGTGTCGCAGGTGTGATTGTGGCAGTGGACGGGCAGTGGGGAGAGTGGGCAGTGTCTGGTGCCTGCAGTGTCACGTGTGGTGAAGGAACACAGTCACGAAGCCGCAGGTGTGACAGTCCCCCTCCTACACATGGAGGTGCACCCTGCCCTGGTCCTGACAGTGACCAGGCTCCTTGTAGCGAACCTGCCTGTCCTGGTAAATATGTGTGTGTGTGTGTGTGTGTGTGTGTGTGTGTGTGTGTGTGTGTGTGTGTGTGTGTGTGTGTGTGTGTGTGTGTGTGTGTTGTAAGTGTGTGTGTGTGTGTGTGTGTGTGTGTGTGTGTGTGTTGTTGTTGTTGTTGTTGTTTTTCAATTTAATGTCTATTCACAGTAAGTGATATTTGTGTGTGTGTGTGTGTGTGTGTGTGTGTGTGTGTGTGTGTGTGTGTGTGTGTGTGTGTGTGTGTGTGTGTGTGTGTGTGTGTTCTTTTCTTTTCTTTTCTTTTATTTCAATTTTGTATTTTGAAGATCATGGAATAAGCACTCATGTGCCTTTTTACATCCAGTTCCCGTGTGTGTATGCAGTTTTGTAAATTTTGTCACCCATTCCCACCAATAGCCTACTCTTCCAGAAAGCAGAATGCGTTTTAACGTGTGTGCAAGATGTTCTGCGTGCGTTATTACACGGGACCTCGGTTTATAGTCTCATCCAAAGGACTTTTTGGGAGAGTGGAGTCTGCACTGATGTTAACTCCAGGAGAAAATATCCCCCTTGAACAGGAATCGAACCCGGGTCGTGAGATTGCGAGTGCAATGTTCCAACCACTAGGTTTTCCCGTCCCCCCTAAGTTGAGATCGTGTGCAAGGAAGCTGTGTCATGATTTCAGTGCTGTCTTGTGGCTTGTGTGGGTTTCTCATGCTTTTGGGATAATGGAGATTTTGTATTGGTGTTTGTATAACTTTACACCTGTCCACCTCTTTACCAGAACTTTACGATGTCCTTCCCTTTCCCACAACTTTACAATGTCCTTCTTTTTTCCACAACTTTACAATGTCCTTCTTTTTGCCACAACTTTACAATGTCCTTTTTTCCAAAACTTTACAATGTCCTTCTTTTCCCCACAACTTTACAATGTCCTTCTTTTCCCCCACAACTTTACAATGTTCTTCCCTTTTCCACAAGTTTACAATGTCCTTCTTTTATCCACAACTTTACAATGTCCTTCTTTTTCCCCACAACTGTACATTGTCCTTCTTTTTTCCACAACTTTACAATGTCCTTCTTTTTTCCACAACTTTACAATGTTCTTTTACTCCACAACTTTACAATGTTCTCCTTTTTTTCACAACTTTACAATGTCCTACTTTCCACAACTTTACAATGTCCTTCTTTTCCCCCACAACTTTACAATGTCCTTCTTTTCCCCACAACTTTACAATGTCCTTCTTTTATCCACAACTTTACAATGTCCTTTTTTCCCACAACTTTACAACGTCCTTTTTTCAACAACTTTACAATGTCCTCCTTTTCCCCACAACTTTACAATGTCCTTCTCTTTCCCCACAACTTTACAATGTCCTTTTTTCCACAACTTTACAATACCCTTCTCTTTTCCCCAGAGAGAGAGAGAGAGAGAGAGAGAGAGAGAGAGAGAGAGAGAGAGAGAGAGAGAGAGAGAGAGAGAGAGTGAGAGAGAGAGAGAGGAGAGGGGAGAGAGAGAGAGAGAGAGAGAGAGAGAGAAATGAATTTGTCTATTTGTGAGGTAATAAAATGATGGTATTGAATTGAATATAACTTTCTTGGTCTCTTAAAACGTGCTGTGTAGCCAGTCTATCAAAAAAAATCAGTCCACTGTCCAGTTCCACACACAGACCTCAGCTCAGTGTCGCAGATGTGATTGTGGCAGTGGACGGGCAGTGGGGAGAGTGGGCAGTGTCTGGTGCCTGCAGTGTCACGTGTGGTGAAGGAACACAGTCACGAAGCCGCAGGTGTGACAGTCCCCCTCCTACACATGGAGGTGCACCTTGCCCTGGTCCTGACAGTGACCAGGCTCCTTGTAGCAAACCTGCCTGTCCTGGTAACTATGTGTGTGTGTGGGGGGGGGGTGTTTGTTTTGTGTGTGTGTGTTTGTGTGTGTGGGTAAGCGTGTGTGTGTGCGTGCGTTTTGTGTGTGTTTGTTCTTTTCTTTTCTTTTATTTCAATTTTGTATTTTGAAGATCATGGAATAAGCACTCATGTGCCTTTTTACATCCAGTTCCCGTGTGTGTATGCAGTTTTGTAAATTTTGTCACCCATTCCCACCTTCACACAATAGCCTACTCTTCCAGAAAGCGGAATGCATTTTAACGTGTACGCATGATGTTCTGTGTGGTTCTCACACGGGACCTCGGTTTAGAGTCTCATCCAAAGGACTTTTGGGGAGAGTGGAGTCTGCACTGATGTTAACTCCAGGGGAAGATATCCCCTTGAATGGCAATCAAACCAGGGTCGTCAGATTGTGAGCGCAATGTTCTAACCACTAGGCTATCCCGTCCCCCTTCCCTAAGTTGAGATTGTGTGCAAGGAAGCTGTGTCATGATTTCAGTGCTGTCTTGTGGCTTGTGTGGGTTTCTCATGCTTTTGGGGATGATGGAGATTTTGTATTGGTGTTTGTATAACATTACCCCTGTCCACCTCTTTACCAGAACTTTACGATGTCCTTCCCTTTCCCACAACTTTACAATGTCCTTCTTTTTCCACAACTTTACAATGTCCTTCTTTTTCCACAACTTTACAATGTCCTTCTTTTTCCACAACTTTACAATGTCCTTCTTTTATCCACAACTTTACAATGTCCTTCTTTTCCCACAACTTTACAATGTCCTTCTTTTCCCCACAACTTTACAATGTCCTTCTTTTTCCACAACTTTACAATGTCCTTCTTTTTCCACAACTTTACAATGTCCTTCTTTTTCCACAACTTTACAATGTCCTTCTTTTTCCACAACTTTACAATGTCCTTCTTTTTCCACAACTTTACAATGTCCTTCTTTTATCCACAACTTTACAATGTCCTTCTCTTCCCCACAACTTTACAATGTCCTTCTTTTCCCCACAACTTTACAATGTCCTTCTTTTTCCACAACTTTTCAATGTCCTTCTTTTATCCACAACTTTACAATGTCCTTCTTTTCCCCACAACTTTACAATGTCCTTCTCTTCCCCCACAACTTTACAATGTCCTTCTTTTCCCCAAAACTTTACAATGTCCTTCTTTTATCCACAACTTTACAATGTCCTTTTTTCCCACAACTTTACAAAGTCCTTTTTTCAACAACTTTACAACGTCCCTCACTTTCCCCACAACTTTACAATGTCCTTCACTTTCCCCACAACTTTACAATGCCCTTCTCTTTCCCCACAAAACAGAGAGAGAGAGAGACACAGAGAGAGAGAGAGAGAGAGAGAGAGAGAGAGAGAGAGAGAGAGAGAGAGAGAGAGAGAGAGAGAGAGAAATGAATTTCTCTATTTGTAAGGTAATAAAGTGATGGAATTGAATAGAATATAATTTCTTGGTCTCTAAAACCCTACGGTATAGCCAGTCTCTGAAAAACAGTCAGTCCACTGTCCAGTTCCACACAAAGACCTCAGCTCAGTGTCACAGGTGTGATTGTGGCAGTGGACGGGCAGTGGGGAGAGTGGGCAGTGTCTGGTGCCTGCAGTGTCACGTGTGGCGAAGGAACACAGTCACGAAGCCGCAGGTGTGACAGTCCCGCTCCTACACATGGAGGTGCACCCTGCCCTGGTCCTGACAGTGACCAGGCTCCTTGTAGCAAACCTGCCTGTCCTGGTAAATACGTGTGTGTGTGTGTGTGTGAGTGTGTGTGTGTGCGTGTGTGTGTGTGTGTGTGTGTGTGTGTGTGTGTGTGTGTGTGTGTGTGTGTGTGTGTGTGTAAGTGTGTGTGTGTGTGAGTGTGTGTGTGTGTGTGTGTGTGTGTGTGTGTGTGTGTGTGTGTGTGTGTGTGTGTGTGTGTGTTATCTGTACTCAGGCATTTTTAGCTTTTTGTCTATAAAGGTAAAAGGGTAAAGGAGTCCCATAACCTATAATGTCGTAGGGGAGCGAGGCGTCAGAGACCTCACTTCTCTAGGGCCAGCATATTGAGGGCGGCGCCCATCTCCTCTCCCTCGCTGCTTTACCTTCCCTGACCCTAAAGAGGGCAGGTACCCATTTACAGCTGGGTGAACTGGGGGAACTGTACTGAAGCCAAGGCGCGCAAACGGTCACCCATCCAACTGGTAACCACGCTCGACGCTGCTTAACTTGGCTGGAGGAAAGCGAGTGCTCCGACCACTGAGCTATCCCGTCCCCCTTTTTGTCTATGCAGTGTGAAAATCCTGTTTCAAATGTTTACATTATCCCTCTTGTTGGGTTCTACAGAGCTAAACTGTCTGTAGATTTTGAATTCTTTGAAGGTTTTCTACCCCCAACTGACCTACTTTACTCCTATGACAATTGTGTGTGTGCATGACAAGCTATCAAGCTGAAATTTTGTCACAAGCTAGGCATGTCTTTGTACTTGCATTTAGGCGCAAGTTTATGTGTCTGGTCACAAGATGTGTTCTCATTGTCACCTTATTTGTCACCAATCACAGGTAAAAATATGGTATATATGATAAAACAGCAAATCCTGCATGGATTTTACAATAGTTCATGCATGTTAGTATCGAATAAGGAACTGATACCAAGCTGATGAGTTTACCAATGGTTATGTGCAATAGTACTTCAAGGATGTCACACAATGTTCTCATTGCACCTGTTGTTTTATGGTATGTCTCGAGGAGAAAGAAGTTTTTGTTTAACTCTTTTTTCCCTTTGAAAACAAGTCATATTCAATCAACATGTGACCTTTATACTACAGTTCATATCTGCGTGTGCTACCACATGTTTGTTAAGTGTACAGAAGTGTATTATTGTACATGACTGTCACACTGTCACCAGTGTCACAGCACAGCTGTGACAAATTCGAAACAACACAGAGCTTCTGTAACTCTACAAAATTTTAATGTTGGTAGTCTCTAAAGTAGTCTATGGTGGCACGGTCACACGCATCACAAAAAGCACAAATATGGTGTGTGTGTGGAAACCATGCTACCTGTCGACCTTGGCAGACAGACCTATTCTTTTCCTTTGCTACGTATTACCATACTGTTCGTTCTGCATTGCAGTTTCAAACAAAAGGTTTAAGAATGAAACGTCAAAACACGTTCACGTCTATCCGCAACCAGCGGGACAAAGCTCCATCCTGACACCAGAAATGCCCTGTACACGTACTTTTCTGCATACTCTTCTCCCTACTGCACATTCCTCACCTCTTCCTCTAGCGTTAATATCCACTCACTTACAATCTCATCAAGTTCTACTCCAGACAAAACATTCATAATCGTCTCGCTAACTGAATCGTCTGCTACCAAGACGCCATTTCTTTTCGACCACCTCTACGATGAAACAGCGTACCGTCCTGCTATTTTCTTCCTCCCCACTACACCATGTTATGTCTAATTATCATCGCATCCTCACACCCTCCCTGCATCCCCACCATTCGACCATTTGAAACCACAGGCTTTATGAAATACTCCCACTGCACTACCACTGCCTCACTACTCGGCAGACTATACACACTACACAGCAACTAGCACACATACGAAACAACAACCATATCTACACACAACACACTCAACATACCACATCCGTACCACACTACTAACCACTACACCACTACTACCTTACTCACCACCACACTACACACACACACTCCCATACTACTCTCTACACCTACTCTACTTCCTACACACTACATACTACCCCATACACACATCACACTACTCAACACCTATACCACACTCTACCAACACTACCACCCACTACTACACACTCACTTACCCCACACTTCCACACCACACTCTACACCATCACCACTACTACACACTATCCACCACACTCACAACTCACTTAACTACTCTACTATTACTATCAACACTACCACTACTACTACCACTACTACCTACTACTACCTACCACACTTACTACTACTTACAACTACTACTACCACTACTATCTCACTACTCTACTACACTACTACACTACTACTACTACCTACTACTTCACTACTAACTACTACAACTAACTACTACTACTACCTACTACTACTACACTACTACAACTACTACCTAACTACTACTACTACCACTACTACTACTACTCACCACACTAACTTAAACACTACACTACTACTACCACTCCACTATACTACCACTACCTACATCACTACAACCACTCTACTACACTACACACTCCTCTACCACTACTCACTACCTACTCACTACCCTACCACACTACACTCTACCTACACACACTAACTACCATACACTACCACTACACTCTACACCTACACACTACCCACACTCTACCACTACTCACTACTAACTACTACCACTACCTACATCACTCTACCTACACACTACTACCTCACTACCACCTACACCAACTACTACTACTACCACACTCACTACTACTACCACTACTACTCCACTAACTACCACTCACTACCTACTTACTACTACTACCACTAACACTACTACTACCTACTACTACTACTACTCACACCTAACTCCATACTACACTCTACCTACTATACACTACTACACTACTACACCACACTACTCACTACACCTACTACTCCACTACCACACTACTACTACTACTACTACTACACCACTACTACTACCTACCTACTACACTATCTACCCCACTAACTACTACCCATACTACCTACTACTACTACTACCACTAACTACACTACTACTACACTACTATACACACTACACTACTACCACTACTACTACCACTACTATACTACTAACTACTACTAACCTCTATCACTACTACTACCACTACTAACTACTACTACTACATACCACTACTACTACACTACTACTACACACTACTACATACTACTACTACCTACACTACACTACTACTACCCCACTACTACTACACTACACTATACTACCACTACTACTACCACACTACTACACTACCTACTACTACTAACTACCACTACTACTACCTACTACTTACCACCACTACTACCACTACTACTACATACTACTACTACTATTACACTACTACTACCATACTACACTACTATACTACTACTCCACTACTATACTACCCTACAACTACACTACACTACTACTACCCAACTATACTACCACTACTACTACCACTACTACTACTACTACCACTACTACTACACTACTACTACTTACTACTACTACTACTACATACTACTACTATACTACTACTACTACACTACTATACTACTACCATACTAACTACTACCAACTACTCTACTACTACACTACTACTACTACTACCAAACTCCTACTACTACTACACTATACCACTACTAACTACTACTACTACTATTACTACTAACTACTACTACTACTACTATTACTACTACTACTACACTACTACTACTACCACTACTACTACACTACTACTCTACTCTACTACTACTACTACTACATACCACTACTACTACTACTACTACTACCACTACTACTACTACACTACTACTACTACCACTACTATAACTACTACCACTACTACTACTACTACACTACCATACTACTACTATACTACTACCACTACTACCACTACTACTACTACTACTACCACTATACTACTACTATACACTACTACTACCTACTATACTGCTATACTACTACTACTACTACTACTACTCTACATACTACTACTCTTACTACCAACTACTACTACTACTCTACCACTACTACTACTAACTACTACTACTACTACATACCTACTATATACTACTACTACTACTACTAATACTACTACATACACTCACTACTACTACTACTACTACTACTACTACACTACTACTACCACTACTACTACTACTACTACTACTACTACTACCACTACTACTACTACTACTACTACTACCACTACTACTACTATACTACTACTACTACTACTACTACTGCCACCACCATACTACTACTACTATACTACTACCACTACTACTACCACTACTACTACTACCATACTACCACTACTACCACTACTACTACTACTACTACTACTACACCACCACCACCACCACCACTACTACTACTACTACTACTACTACTACCACTAACTAACTACTACTACAACTACTACTACTACACTAACTACTACTACTACTACTACTACTACACACTACTACTACACTACTACTACTACTACTACTACTACTACATACTACTACTACTACTACTACTACCACTACTACTACACTACTACTACTACTACTACTACCACTACTACTAACCATACTACCACTACTACTACTACTACTACTACCACTTCTACCACTACTACTACTACTACCACTACTACTACTACTTCTACAATACTACATACCACTACTACTACTACTACTACCACTACAACTACTACTACTACTACTACTACTACCACTACTACTACTACTACTACTACTACTACCACTACTACTATTACCACTACTACTACTACTACTACTACTACTACTACTACCACTACTACTACTACCACTACTACTACTACTACTACTACTACTACTACCACTACTACTACTTCTACAATACTATGTCTGCAGTGGATGGTCAATGGGGACAGTGGACCCTCCTGCCTTGCAGTGTGACCTGCGGCGTTGGCAAAATGACCCGGAAGCGGAAGTGCGACCACCCTGCTCCTAAACATGGCGGCCACTCGTGCGCGGGTAACGCCGAGGAGTCTATAACCTGTAACCAGATCGCATGTCCTGGTAGGTTACAGGGAAGTAACCCGTACAATATAGCTTGTCCTGGTAAAGGTAGTGTCCCATAACCTATGTGGTCGTAGGGGAGCGAGGCGTCAGAGACCTCACTTCTCCAGGGGCCAGCATATTGAGGGCGGCGCCCATCTCCTCTCCCTCGCTGCTTTACCTTCCCTGACCCTAAAGAGGGCAGGTACCCATTTACAGCTGGGTTAACTGGGGGACTGTACTGAAGCCAAGGCGCGGCAAACGGTCACCCATCCAACTGGTAACCACGCTCGATGCTGCTTAACCTTGGCTGGGGGAAAGCGAGTGCTCTGACCGCTGAGCTATCCCGTTCCCTTTGTTCTGGTAGGTCACAGTAAAGTAGATGGCCAGCTATTTTGTGATAAAGTCAGTAGTCATGTTCTTAAGTGAAAATTAGCCTGCTTTGTGTGTATGTGGCTCAGTGGTCAAGTTCCAATGATTTTGCATTTTTTGTACTCTTTGTACGTGTAATATAATAGTTTACAATACGCTTCATCCATTTTATCTTAGTTACATATTGCTTTATTTTGCACGGTTTTGCATTTTTTGGCACTTTTTGTACTATACCGTGTGTTGCACGGGGCATTATATGTAATGCGTAGTTTGCAATGTATTGGTTTTTATCACAGTGATATATTGAAATAGTGTGTGCGAGTATGCAATTTTTGGACATTATTGTATACTATGCTGACTTTTGTGTAGTACAATAATGCAATATATTGTTTACACCATACTGCACTGAATCAGAGAGCACAGACAGATTGTGCAATGCTTTGAACTTTCTTTACACTCTACTGCACACGAGCACATCGTTTACACTATACTGCACTTACTCACAGACAGATAGTGCAATGCATGAACACGTTATTTACACTATACTGCACATGATCATAGACAGAGCGCAATGCATGAACACGTTATTTACACTATACTGCACATGACCACAGACAGTTAGTGCAATGCATGAACACGTTATTTACACTATACTGCACATGATCATAATAATAATAATAATAATAATAATAATAATAATAATAATAATAATAATAATAATAATAATAATAAATGGAACTTATATATCTTGCAAAGACAAATCAAAGCGCATGCATTCGACCTAATCTTACACAGTCATATAACCAATGACAAATAATCAATAGTTCAAACAGATATTACAAACAATCATAGACAGATAGTGCAATCCATGAACACACTGTTTACACTATACTGCTCAAGATCATGTTCTTTACATTATACGGCACTGAATCAGACAGTTGGTGCAATGCATGAACACGTTGTTTACACTATACTGCACTGAATCACCAACAGATAATACAACGCATGAACACACTGTTTACACTATACTGCTCATGCTCACGTTGTTGACACTATACTGCACTGAATCACCAACAGATAGTGCAATGCATGAACACTTTGTTTACGCTATACTGCACATAATCACATACTGCACTGAATCAGACAGTTGGTGCAA
>CM054163.1:32671690-32674190 GCA_028751875.1 Rapana venosa
GAGCGAGGCGTCAGAGACCTCAGCTTCTCTAGGGGCCAGTATATTGAGAGCAGCATCCATCTCCTTTCCCTTTTCTTTTTTTTTCTTTTATAATAATAATGATAATAATAATAACAGCAACAACAACAACAACAATAATAATAATAATAATAATAATAATGTATGGAATTTATATAGCGCTGAATCTTGTAAAGCAACAAATCAAAGCGCTAATATTTTATTTTTTATATCGAGGATAATGGAATAAGCACTCATGTGCTTTTTTTCTTTTTTACATCTAGTCCCCGTGTGTATGCGGTTTTATAAATTTTGTCATCTGTTCCCACCGGCACACAATAACCTACACTTACGAAAAGCGAAACAGGATTTAACGTGTGTGCAAGATGTTGTGCGTGCGTTTACACACGGGGCCTCGGTTTATAGTCTCATCCGAAGGACTTTAGTGGAGAGTGGAGTCTGCACTGATGTTATCTCCAGGGGAAAATATCCCTTTGAACGGGAATCGAACCCGGGTGGTCAGATTGCGAGCGCAATATTCTAACCACTAGGCTATCCCGTCCCTCGCTATGTATATATATATACACGAAGGGAAATAAGGCACTGGCAGGTCTGATCTTGAAGTGGACCTGGAAAGGATTCGTGAAATTCCTTCAAACCCCTTTAAATTTACCAGAAACCCGCCGAGATTGAACCAGACTTCATGGACCCATGGATGAAGTCGAACGTCCCTTTACCACTCGGCTATCGGAGGCTCCCGTAGCAGCCAGTTGAACATTTGTGGAGACCTTTTGAACCACAGGACCCATGTCCAGCAACTCCGCCCAGACGCCTGATAAATTGACCCCTGCCCCTCCTTTCTGGACAGGAAACCTGGCATCTTGTAGTCCTGTGAGTCAGGAAGGGGCACGGTGAAAACCAACTGACGAGGTCAATGCCTACTATAGCGGGAGCCCGGGCAAGCATATCAATGGCGTAGGCTGCTTGTCAACAAAACACAAGAACTCGGTAAATAGGCAACCCGTAAACAGCCGCTATGGCCATCCCCCAGGGCACCCCATTCAACATCACAGGATATCAAGCCTACGCACCAAAAACGATCCCCGATGATGAAGTCGTAGAGGAATTTCAACCCAAAACAAGGGCATCATCGATAAGATGAACAAGAAAGAATTCTTGTCATCCAGGGAGACTGGAACGCCAAGGTGGGCGGAGACCACTGAAAGACTGGAGAAATCTGCGGCCCCCTGGGAATGCGATCACCAATGAGCGAGGACTCCGACTACTGGAATTTGCCGCTACAACGACACGGTGCCGCCATACCCTTGGAGAACACAGGCACCCGACGGGGGAGACAGGGCATGCCCCAATGGGGTCCATCACAACCAGATGACACACTGGTGGGAAACCGGTTCGATCTGGCACAACAGAGCCAAGACGAGGACATCCCAGGGCAACATGGGCAGCGATCATGACCTCGTGCCCTGAACTTTAGAGCCGAGAAGAAGATCATAGACAAAGACCCAGACCAATTTAACTGGACAGACTGAAGGACCCACATCGCCGAGTCCTTCCAAGCAACATAGGAGGGAAATTCGCACCACGCTGGCACTTGAAGAAATGCCGAAACGAGGGGACCGCCAGTTTTAACACAGTGATGACTGAGACAGCAGCTGGGGTCCTGGCAAACACGCCGAAAACACAACCATGGGTCACAGATGAAATCTTGAATATGTGACAAAAGACGGAGACCTGAAGAAGAGCAAGAACATACGGGCGTTGAGTACAGATAGTAAACAAGAAGATCAGGAGAGACATGAGGAAGACCAAGGAGGAATGGATGAGAAACAATGTACAGAAATCGAAGAGAGCCTGACAAAGAAAAAGCAGAAGGCTACCAGGGTTTTGAAAGAGCTCACAAACGAAACAGGCAAGAGTCAGTAACATCCAGGACAAAGAGGGATGCTTAACAGAAAAGAGGAAACGTTGGCAGATGAACGGATACTGTTCCGAACTCTACAATCACAGACGCTAGGCGACCCCAGCGTTGCAAGCCAAGCCCATCGAATAAAGAAAAAATTCCAATCACGCGAGGAAGTAGAAGTAGCTTAGATCGCTGAGAAAGGAAAATCGAGGGAAACGACAACTCCCAGCAGAGCTGATCCAACACGGGGGAGAAGCAGTGACAGACATCCTTTCACGACTGCAACAAGATCTGGCAGACCGAGAGGGGGCCTACACCATGAACCCAATCACTCATCATCATCTCCCAAGAAAGGAAATCCCAGCAGTGCCAAAACTACAGGACAATCACCTCATAAGTCATGCCAGTAAAAATCTGCTGAAAGTGATCCTGAACAGGCTGAAACACAGGCGAAGAGATCATCGCCGAAGAGCAGGCGGTTTCCGCCCAAATTTGAAGCACCACAGAACAGATATTCAACCTGGGGTTCGTGGAAATGCAGCCAGCATAAACAAGACATCTTCCCGTCTTTATTGATTT
>CM054163.1:32686690-32694190 GCA_028751875.1 Rapana venosa
TTCCTGCCTTCCTTCCTTCCTTTCTCTTTTCCCTCCGCCCTTCCTTCCTCCCTCTCTTCTTTACTTCCTACCTTCCACCTTCCTTCCTTTCTTCCTCCCTCCCTCCCTTCCTTCCTTCCTTCTTTCCTTCCTTCCTTCCTTCCTTCCCTCCTTCTTTCCTTCCTTCCTTCCTTCCTTTCTTTCTTTCCTTCCTTCCTTCCTTCTTTCCAGTCTTCCTTCATTCCTTCCTTCCTTCCATCCTTCATTCCTTCCTTCCTTTCTCCTTCCCTCCCTCCCTCCCTCCCGTCCTTCGTTCCTTCTCTCATTCCTCTCTTCCTCCCTCCCTCCTTCCTTGTTTCCTTCCTTCCTTCCTTCCTTCCTTCTTTCCGTCCTTCCTTCTTTCCTGCCTTCCTTCCTTTCTTCCTTCCTTCCTTCTTTCTTTCCTTCCTTCCTTCCTCCCTTTCTTCCTCCCTCATTTCCTTCCTTCCTTCCTTTCTCCCTCCCTCCCTCCCTTCCTTCCTTCCGTCCTTCCTCCTTCTTTCCCTCCCTCTCTCCCTCCTTCCTCCCTCCCTCCCTCCCTCCCTTCCTTTCTTCCTTCCTTCCTTCTTTCCTTCCTTCCTTCCTTTGGGAGGTAGTTGTAGTAGTTGTCGCTATCGTTGTTGTTCCTACTGTTGTAGTTGCAAATTTTGACTGTTTTTCTTCTGTAGTTGTTGTAGTAGTTGTTGTTATTGTTATTGTTTTGTGAACGCTGCTGTTTCTGATGACAATGATGATGAAGACAGTAACGATATTGTTGTTGTTGTTGTTGTTGTTGCTGCGTGCTGATGTTGGACAGTGTGTGCGTGTGTTTTAAATATTATGCTTATATGTTTATTGTTTTATGCATGGCGAGTAACCCGCCGGAATTTCTCTGTCTTTGAGATAATAAAGCTTTTGAATTTGAATTTGAATTTGCTGTTGATGATGATGATGATGATGATGATGATGATGATGATGATGATCTTGACGATGATGATGACGACAGCGAAGGTGACGATTACAGCGACGATGACGAAGTGGATGCAATAGGAATAAAAGTGTGTACATCTTGTTCTTTTTTGTAATTGTCATTAATGTTTGTTGCAAAATACAATGATCTGTTTCTACGTGTAGATCTGGATTCCCAAGGCACAGAATTTATACTGGGCTTTTTGGAAAACAGGTGAGTTGTCTGTTTGGTTGACTGTTTGGTTGTTTGTCTGTTTGGTTGTCTGTCTGATTGGTTGTCTGTTTGGTTGTCTGTTTGGTTGTTTGTCTGTTTGTTTGTCTGTTTGTCTGTTTGGTTGCTTGTGTGGTTGTCTGGTTGTGTATGTGGTTGTCTGTCTGTTTGGGTGTCTCTTTGGGTGTCTCCTTGTTTAGTTGTCTTTTTGATTTGGCTGGGTTTTTTTTATCATCATGTTGTGTATAGAAGCCAGTGTCCGTTTTTCTGTGCATTAATGTGTCTGTTTTTTGTGTGCGTTACATTGTCCGTTTCTTGTGTGCGTTACATTGTCCGTTTTTTATGTGCGTTACACTGTCCGTTTCTTGTGTGCGTTACATTGTCCGTTTCTTGTGTGCGTTACAGTGTCCGTATTTTTCTGTACATTACAGAGACCGTTTTTGTGTATTACGGATTGTATTTTACGCAGAACATCTTGGGCACACGTTAAAACCCGTTCCTCTTTGCGTAAGAGTAGGCCATTGGTTACCGCGCGGTGGGAATGGATGACAAAATTCACAAAACTGCAAACACACGGGGACTGGATGGAAAAAAGCAGCACATGAGTGTTTGTTCCATTATCCTCGCAATGAAAGAATGAATAAAATAAAAGAATGAATAAAATAAAAGAATGAATAAAATCAAATGAAAGAATAAAATAAAAGAATGAATAAAGTAAAAGAATGAATAAAATAAAATGAAAGAATAAAATAAAAGAATGAATAAAATAAAATAAATGAATAAAATAAAAGAATGAATAAAATAAAAGAAAGAAAAAAATAAAAAAATGAATAAAATGAAAGAATGAATAAAAGTAAAAGAATGAATCAAATAAAAGAATGAATCAAATAAAAGAATGAATCAAATAAAAGAATGAATAAAAGTAAAAGAATGAATCAAATAAAAGAATGAATCAAATAAAAGAATGAATCAAATAAAAGAATGAATCAAATAAAAGAATGAATCAAATAAAAGAATGAATCAAATAAAAGAATGAATAAAATAAAAGAATGAATCAAATAAAAGAATGAATAAAATAAAAGAATGAATAAAATAAATGAATGAATAAAATAAAAGAAAGAATAAAATAAAAGAATGAATAAAATAAAAGAAAGAATAAAATAGAAGAATGAATAAAATAAAAGAATGAATAAAATAAATGAATGAATAAAATAAAAAGAAAGAATAAAATAAAAGAAAGAATAAAAGAAAGTAAAAGAAAGAATAAATAAATAAAAGAATGAATCAACTAAAAAAAATGAATAAAATAAGAGAAAGAATAAAATAAATGAATAAAATAAAAGAATAAATAAAATTTAAAAAAATAAAAAAAAATAAAAAATGAATAAAATACAAAAATGAATCAAATAAAAAAATGAATCAAATAAAAGAATGAATAAAATACAAATAAATGAAATAAAAACAAAAACGAATTGACTAAAATAGATTGTTGCGCATGTGACCGGCGTTTTTGGGGGGTCACCACGAAGGTAGCCACATTCCGACTTGGGGAATTCCCTGTTTGGCTGGTGGTGTTGGCAGGCAGTACATGGGCAGGGCGGAGGACCACGTGCAGGTCATGATCACCACCTCCTCCCCCACCCCCGCCGAGGTCACCCTCACCCTCCCCGCCTTGGACTCTGCCTGGGAGCGCAAGGTCACCGTGACCTCGGACAGCTTCCAGAAGGTCACGATACCCGTCGCGATTCGTGGGAGAGGGGTAGAAAAGGTGAGTGTCATTCCTTTTTTTTTTTTTTTTTTTTTTTTTTTGACGTGAGGATATAGAGTTTAGACCGTTCGACTTCGATGCCATGAAGCCGTGGGTTCAAATCTCGGCGTCGTCTGGTGGATTAAAGGTAAGGAATGTTACGGTTTTTCAAGTCAGCTTCAAATGCAGACCTGCCAGTGCCTTCATTCCCTTCGTGTACAATGACTGTACACACCTGCAGAAGATCAAATACGCGCGTTAAAGATCCCGAAGTTTCATGTCAGAGTTTGGTGGGTTACGGAAACACGAACATACCCAGCATGCATCCCTAAAGTCGGAATGCGGCTACCTTCATGGTGTGCAAAAACGGTCTCATAATTATGCAAAACTCAGAACTTGCTTTTGCGACTTTTCCGTTTAATATAATATATACATATACACTTGTTGAAATGCAGACCGTCTTTGAGTGGAAGGATATCTCATTCTTTGTAGTTGGTGGTGGTCAGTGTGTTAGGATTTAATCGGTTTAGTTTGGTAGCTATTGTACTTAGGCGGCTGATATGCTTTAGGTTTGTCTCACACGCACTATCCCACAGGGTTGAAACATAATTTATAAGAATTTATCGTTTTTAAGAATATGTGCGTTAAAGTATAGTTTTTGTGACTGTAGATTTAGACCATTTAAAACAATTTCAAAGTTGATAATTACAGTTTTACTGAGATTGATTATCTTAATGTGGCTATGTCTTCTGACCAAGATAAATCATTGTCAATTACTGCACCTAGTATTTTGTGTGAAACTACATCTTCATTTGTTTTTGTCCTTGGACACATATTGGCTCGAATGGAAAACGCAATTATTGCTGTCTTTTTGCCGAATGGTTATGAACATACATTTTTTGTTTGAATTAAGAGACATATGATTGAGTTCTGTCCATTCAATAGTTTATCGATATCTGCCTGCATATCACTCACAAGCTGGTTAGGATCACTGTTGCTACATTGAATTGATGTATCGTCAGCAAACATTACTCATGAACCATGAATATGCAGAGGTAGGTTATCAATATAAACAGAGAAAAGCAATGGTAATTATATTGATCCCTGTGGTATTCCATATATCACAGGTAATAAGGTTGATCTCCTGGGCTCGATTTCAACAAGCTGTTGACGATTGCTGAGAAATGGATCTAAAAATGATAATGCTTGGTTGGAAATGTTGTAGCATTTAAATTTTTTAATGAGAAGAAAGTAGCTTATAACATCAAAAGCTTTAGCAAAGTCTAGAAAAAGGACTCCGGTAATTTCGCTATTATTGATATTCAAAAGACATTGCTCGGTCAGTTGTATTAGGGCAGTATGGCAAGAGTTGTTTCCACGAAACCCTGACTGGTTTTCATTAATAAGATCAAAGCTTTAAAAATGACAATGTAAGTCAAATCGTATATGTTTTTCTAATGATTTGGATAGGACTGACAATATGGATATAGTCAGACGGATTAGTTGGGTCTCCTGATTTGTGTAAAGGTATTGCTTTAGCTCGTTTAAACTTCAGTGGGAAATACTTCTTGTCAATACACAAGTCAAAGATGTGTGTGTGTCAAAGTCAAAGTCAAAGTCAAAGTTTTATTTTAATATGTGTGTGTGTATGTGTGTGTGTGATGTGTGTGTGTGTGTGGTGTGTGTATGTGTGTGTGTGTGTGCGCGTGTGTATGTGTGTGTATATGTGTATGTGTGTGTGTGCGTGTGTGTGTTTGTGTGTATCTCTCTCTCCTTACAGTCCAACAAAGGCGTTCGCATTCAGGCCAGTCAGCCAGTGTCTGTGCTGGCTGTGAACAAAGAGAAGTTCTCCACAGACGTCTTCCTGGCGCTGCCTGTTGACGTGCTGGGCACCGAGTATTACGCCATCACCTATCAGAGAGACCCCGAGCTGATGGTGGTGGCCACACAGGAGCACACGCAGGTC
The DNA here is from genome assembly GCA_028751875.1 of Rapana venosa. Lineage (NCBI taxonomy): Eukaryota > Metazoa > Mollusca > Gastropoda > Neogastropoda > Muricidae > Rapana > Rapana venosa. The sequence goes on from CM054163.1 coordinate 32,691,581, forward strand.
TCTGTCCAGTGGCCTTCGGGCGGCGGCAGGCTGAAGATCAAGTATGATGGCGCCTTCTACAGGTAGGTGGGTGTGTGTGTGTGTGTGTGTGTGTTGTGTGTGTGTGTGTGTGTGTGTGTGTGTGTGTGTGTGTGTGTGTGTGTGTGTGTGTGTGTGTGTGTGTGTGTGTTGTGTGTGTGTGTGTGTGTGTGTGAGTGTGTGTGTGTGAGTGTGTGTGTGTGTTATTCTTTAATATTTTATATCAAGGATATAGGAATAAGCACTTAGGTGCTTTTTTGCCTCCAGTCCCCGTGTGTACGCAGTTTGTAAATTTTATCATCCGTTCCCACAGGCCTACTCTTCCAAAAAGCCGAACGGGTTTTAACTTGTGTGCAAGATGTTCTGCATGCATTCGCACACGGGACCTCAGTTTATAGTCTCATCCGAAGGACTTTTGGTGGGAGAGTGGAGTCGACACTGATGTTAACTCCAGAGAGAAAATTCCCTTGAACGAGAATCGAAACCCGGGTCAGCAGATCACGAATACATCACTTTGACCACTAGGCTATCTCGTCCCCTGTTGTTGTTGTTGTTGTTGTCTTCGATTTTACGTCTGTTCACACTCAGTGATATTAGACGAGGAAAAAAAATATATACAAGGGGTGTATGAGTATTGAGGTGGTGGTGGAGGCCCTACTGAAAAATGCGAGGGGGGAAAAGTAGTCTAATCATGAAAAGAAACCGCACAAAGCAAAAGATACAATTTATTAAAAAAAAACGAAACAAAAACATAAAAAGTGATTAACGTTAATGAAACTATAACAATTGTCCTATAGGACTATGTCAGAGACCTTTTGCAATATCAAATGCCAAATTCAATTACTGAATAAGCTTCTAAGGGAGTTTTCAGAAAATTGGGGTATAAAAGCTTTTGTATTCTTACATTCAAATATTATATGAGTATTAGAAATATTCTCTCCACACAGACATTTACTGTGTCTACTGAATTTGGTTACGAATGCATTAAGTTTTATTCTATAAAACAAACTATTGACCCTTCTTGCTGTTGAGATATTTGAGCAAGCCTTAGAATGGCTCACGACTCTTGCTTTATCAGCTTTGATGACAGATCTGTTTAGAAATCTCTCTTTTAGGTGATACGTTTCTGTGACCTTTTTCCATGATGTTTGTTCGTCCCCTGTGTGTGTGTGTGTGTGTGTGTGTGTGTGTGTGTGTGTGTGTGTGTGTGTGTGTGTGTGTGTGTGTGTGTTTGTGTGTGTGTGTTTGTGTATTTGTGTGTGTGGTGTGTTTGTGTGTGTATGTATGTGTGTGTGCGCGTGTGCATGTGTGTGTGAGTGAATGCGTGTACATGCCTGTGTGGGTATGTGTGTGCGTGCGTGCGCGCGCGCGGGGGGTCATTCTTTTATTTTGAGAGTAATGGAATAAGCACTGATGTGCTTTTTTAACATGAGTCCCCGTGAGTAGGCGGTTTTCTTAAATTGCGTGCATGCATGCATGCGCGCGCGCGTGTGTGTGTGGTGTGTGTGTGTGTGTGTGTGTGTGTGTGTGTGTGTGTGTGTGTGTGTGTGTGTGTGTGTGTGTGTGTATTTGAGTGTGCAATTGTGTGTATTTGCGTGCATTTCTTCACGCGCGTGTGTGTGTGTTCCTGCATGTGTACGTGCTTGTGTGTTTGTGTGTGTGTGTGTGTGTGTGTGTGTGTGTGTGTGTGTGTGTGTGTGTGTGTGTGTGTGTGTGTGTGTGTGTGTGCTTGTGTTCCTGCGTGTGTGCGTGTGTGTGTGTGTGTGTGTGCGTGTGTGTGTTTATGCTTTTTCCCCAACAGAAATGGCGACGTGACCTCAGTGACCCTGAACCAGTTTGAGACCTTCCACGTGCTGTACAGAAGACCCTTTGCTGATTTCACCGGAGCTTACATCACCGCCAACAAACCCATTGCCGTCATCAGCGGAAACAGAAAAGTTGTCGTTCCTGTCGAAGGTCAGTTTCCTTCTCCTTCTTGTTGTTCTTCTTCTTCGCAATTCTTCCTCGCAATTCTTTATTACCATTATTATTATTATTATTATTATTATTATTATTATTATTATTATTATTATTTATATATATATTTTTTATTATCATTATTATTATTATTTTATATCGAGGATAATGGAATAAGCAATCATGCGCTTTTTTTTTTACATCCAGTCCCCGTGTGTATGCGGTTTTGTAAATTTTGTCATCTGTTCCCACCGGCACACAATGGCCTACTCTTTCGAACAGCGGAACAGGATTTAACGTGTGCGCGAGATGTTCTGCATGCGTTCGCACACGGAGCCTCGGTTAATAGTCTCATCCGAAGGACTTTGACATTCAGTTCGATTTTTTTGTCAAACTGGGAATAAAGGGCGAGGCTGGGAATCGAACCTAGAACCTCATGGTTTACTTGTTGGCAGGCAAACGTCTTAACCATCCTGACACCTTCCTTCTTCTTCTTCTTCTTGTTCTTCTTGTTCTTCTTCTTGTTCTTCTTGTTCTTCTTGTTCTTGTTCTTCTTCTTCTTCTTCTTCTTCTTCTTCTTCTTCTTCTTCTTCTTCTTCTTCTTCTTCTTCTTCTTCTTCTTCTTCTTATTATTAT
>CM054163.1:32706690-32724190 GCA_028751875.1 Rapana venosa
TCCCCTCACTATCTCTTTTTCTCTGTCTCTCTCTCTCCCCATCTCTGACTCCCTGTCTCTGTCTCTGCCTGTCTGTCTGTCTGACCAGCTCCCCCCCATTGTCCCTTGTGAGTGGGCATATTGCTTTTCCAAAAAAACTTCTGTCGTTGTCATTTCTCTCTCTCTCTCTCTCTCTCTCTCTCTCATCTCTCTCTCTCTCTCTCTCTCTTTTCTCTCTCTCTCTCTCTCTCTCTCTCTCTCTCTCCTCTCTTTCTCTCAGTAGAAGATGAAATCCATTTTGAGTTTTCCTGTCCAGGGTTAAGAGATACATTAGAACGGTTCCTACCACAAAAGTACTTTAGAGATCCATGTTTATTCAGGTTGGTTTTGGTATTAGCTTTCACGAACGAGTGTATTGTGAAACATCTGGCAGTATATAGCTAAAAAGTAAAGTAAAGGTGTCCCATAACCTATGTGGTCGTAGGGGAGCGAGGCGTCAGAGACCTCAACTTCTCCAGGGGGCAGCATATCGAGGGCGGCGCCTATCTCCTCTCCCTCGCTGCTTTACCTTCCCTGACCCTAAAGAGGGCAGGTACCCATTTACAGCTGGGTGAACTGGGGGACTGTACTGAAGCCAAGGCGCGCAAACGGTCACCCATCCAAGTGGTAACCACACTCGATGCTGCTTAACCTTGGCTGGGGGGGTGGGTGGGGGGAGAAGCGAGTGCTCTATATTAGTATAAAGCGTTTAAAAGGAGAAGTATCTAGGTAACATACAGCCCTGACATGAATATCATACTTTTTTGTTGTTGCTTGTATTATTTGCATTCCCCCTTCTTAAGGGGCCGTGGTCATTATCAATAAACATTGCATTTCATTTCATTTGATAACATTTCGTCTGTCTCTCTGTATCTCTGTCTCTCTCTGTCTCTGTCTTTCTGTCTGTCTCTCTCTCTCTGCCACACCACACACACACACACACACCACACACACACACACACACACACACACACACACACACACACACACACACATACACACACACACATATATAAATACATTTGCGAGTGTACTCCAAATCTCTCTCTCACTCACTCACACACACACACACATACACATCACACACCACACACACAAACACATCAGCACACACACACACACACACATAAACACACACACACACACACAACAAACAAACACACACACACATACATACATTTGCGAGTGTACTCCAAATCTCTCTCTCTCACTCACTCACTCACTCACACGCGCACACACACACACACACACCACACACACACACACACACACACACACACCACACACACACACACACAACACACACACACACACACACACACACCACAACACACACACACACACACACACACACACACACACACCACCACACACACATACATGTTGTAAAGTTCGTCAACATTCATTCTGACGTCATGTTTCAGATGATGACGGTGATGGAAGTGATGACGAAGATCTGGAGGCCCCAAGACCAGGTACAGTTGGAACCATCGATACCACATAGATCTTCGTCTGTAACGTGAACACGTTTACTAAACCACAGGGTCAATCTAGTATTAATACCACATAAAACCCAACTGAATATCAAAAACAACAACAACAGCAACAACAATAACAGCAACAACAACAACAGCAACAACAGCAACAACAACAGCATCCAAAACAACAGCATCAACAACAACAACAGCAACAACAGCATCAAAAACAACAGCATCAACAACAACAACAACAACAACAACAACAACAGCAACAACAACAGCAACAACAGAAAAAAACAACAGCATCAACAACAACAACAACAACAAGAGCAACAACAACAACAACAACAACAACAGCAAAGTCCAGGAGAAGGCGAACAACCAGGAAAAGACAGAAGACAACCCAATAAGAGAGAGAGACAGAGACAGAGACAGAGAGACAGAGACAGAGAGAGAGAGACAGAGACAGAGAAAGAGAGAGACACACAGAGAGAGTGGATGAATGAACATTTTTATTGAAGGAAAAGAATAAGCACAATGGTGGCTTTTTTTTCATCCAGCCCTCAGTCCAAAAGGTAAATCAATCAACCAAACATTCAATTAAACAGACAATAATGAAATGTCTAAAGAATTAGGTAAAATGCAAACATCTTTAAACAAACAAAATAGAATAGTTGTATACACAGGACAGAATGAAGAGAGAGAGAGGGGAGGGAGGGACAGAGAGAGACAAGAGAGAGAGAGACAGAGAGAGACAGAGAGAGAGGATGAATGAATGAATGAATGAATGAATGTTTCTTTTTTGAAGAGAAGGGGGGGGAGGTGAGTCAGAGGAGAGAGAGAGAAGAGGAAGAGGAGAGAGAGGGAGAGAAAGAAACCATGTTCAATACATGTCCGTTACAATAGCAATAGGAAAGCAAAGATTCCCACGTCAGTACTCCTTAGCCGACAGATGTGGTTCTATCAATTCGTAGTTGCAAAATGAAGAAAAAACACCATGAAAATCTGATCTCAATAAAGAGAGAAACAATTACAACAAAAAATGCCATTTTTAATGAGAATAGTTTGAATATTGAAGTATCAATATCGAAACAAAACGCCATATATAAGGAGAACAGTTTGAATATTGAAGTATCAATATTGAAATAAAACGACATATGTAAAGGGACAGTTTGAATAAGAGACGAGGTTTAAGATTATCTCCCTTTAAATCACTCTTCCTGACGAGAGATCCATTTGCTAGCATGGTCGTTCTTCCGTTGTTTCTTGTTTGTTGTTATTGTTTATTTATTTTATATTTCTTGGTTTTCGTCAACATTGATAACGCCTGTATCACAGAAAGTAATCAGAGAGTTACCAGTTTCCTCAAATGTCTGTCTCTTCTCCTGTTCGGATGACGGTGGGGGGGGGGGGGAGCTTCTTAGTATAAATAGTATCCCCACCTTCTGGAAATTCTGTGCTAGGATTTCCCAATTATCTTTTCCTCTCTTTGTTTCTGCCTTGTTCCTGTCACCTCCTGCTTGTCTATTTTCTGCGTTCTTGGTCCATTCTCCGGGGGGGTTTGCCACAGAAAGACTGAAGGATAACAATTAATTTCCATGCCGTGGCTGGATGTGCTGGGCCTGACTTGTCAGGCTTGTAATGGCAGCGAAGCACAGTTTTGCTTGTATGACAGACAGCAATAGTTGCTTTCTGACCGTTTTCACACACACAAAGAAATTCTGTCTCTGAAGATAAGAAAAGGCTGTGTATGCCATTTTTATTTATTAACTTTTGGTTTGTTATCGTTTAGTCATGGAGACTATATGATATATCAGAAGAAACACATCACAATTAATATTCATAAGAAAATAATAGTTTTATTATTCTGCCATTCTTACATACAGAGAATGAAAGATGGTAAAATCATTTTCATCTTCTTTGTCAAACGCTCAGATACAACTAGTGGTGTCTGTCTTATGGGCGAAAATGAGTTGTGCTGAAGTTTAGTACCTTAAAATTCGGACCCAGTGCAGCTAAGCTAATCTCCATCAAGTCCGAAACAAAGTATACCCGTGTAGAGCCCAGCTTCCTCTCTGTACCAAACCTCCAGGTTCAACAACTAGCATCACTCTGAGAAGAGACCCGCACATTTGAAAATGCAGTGTTTCTGCTAAGTTTTTGTCATGAAATATATCTATTCATTTATTTGTTTTTCTATTTAGTTCATTATTTAATCTTGAGTATCATGAAATAAAGAAAAGAGGAAGACCAACAATGACTGGATCCAACAAGAGACCCTCGATGCCATCAAAGAAAGGAGAGTGATCAAGAAGAGACTTCTGCAAGTAAAGTCTCCACGGCTACGAGAGAGGCAGGAAGAGTTGTACAGAGAGGCACACAGGAAAGTGAAGAGACTCGCACGCCGTGACAAGAGAGAAGCCATGGACCAGCTGGCAGCTGAGGTAGAAGAGGCGGCGGCCCAAGGAGAGCAAGGGAGAGTCAAACAAGATCACACAAGAAAGTATGCAAAAAATTTAAGAGGAGCGCTGGGGGACCAACCAGGGACAGACAAGGGAAACTGTGACATAGAGAAAGAGCAAAAAGAAAGATGGGGAACACTTCCAGGAAGTTCTCAACCGACCACCACCTGCGAGACAGCCGACATCCAGAAGCTACAAAAGACTTAGACATTGACGTCAACCCCCAAACAAGGAAGAGATAGTGGCTCCCATCAAGACCCTCAAAACGGCAAGTCACCAGGCCAGGACAACCTTGGTGCCAAACTGTTCAAGCAGATTCTGAACTAGCAGCTAAACATACTGCAACCACTGTTCACAGCTGCATGGAAGAACGAGAAAGTACCTGAGATTGGACCAAGGAGTGATAGTCAAAATCCCAAGAAAGGAACCTTGAGTGACTGCAAAAAACTGGAGGGAATCACTCTTTTGTCTGTGCTGAGCAAGATACTGGTCAAGGTCATCACAGAAGAATATCAGATGCTGTGGACGAATGCACTGAGGAAGAACAAGCGGGTTCGGAAGCAACGAGGATGTATAGACCAATATTTACACTCAGAAACATAAATCGAACAGTGCACAGAGGGGCAAAGACCACTGTATGTGAATTTTGTGGACTTCGAAAAGGCATTTGACAGCATACACAGAGACAGTTTTTTGGGGAGTATCCTTCGACACTATGGCTCCCATCGAAACGGGTTTAACCCTTTTAATCAAGAGCTTCTACGACAACTTCAAGCCCCTGTGGGCCATAGAAAAAACTGTCTTTGAGTCCAACCTGGAGTAAGACAAGGATGTGTGATGACGGCAGTTCTCTTCAATTGGCCATTGATTGGGTGAGAGGAAGACGACAGAAGAACCCCCAAGGGGGTTCGCTGGAGCCTTCTTCAACACTAGACAATCTCGACTTTGCGTATGACCGTTGCTGCTGTCACACACACACTAAAAATTTTCAGGAGAACCAACAGACTCCAAACATTCGGACAGCAAGTGGGGCTCCGTATTACCCAACCAAGAAAACAGAGACAATGTCGCTCAATGTGAACACACCAGCCCCTGTGAAAGGGGAATGAACTGACTTGCGCCAGACAAACAAGTTCACATACCTTGGCAGCAGCATCAAACCAGAGGGCGGCACAAAAGAAACATCCACAACAGACTGGGCAAGGCCAGGGTGTGTTTAGGGAGTGAATATTATCTGGAGATCAACTCAGTACAGAAACCAACACCAAGCTGAAGCTATCCAGAGCTGTGTTTGGTATCTACGCTCCTGTAATGTTCTGAGTGCTGGAGGATGAGGGAAGCGGATCTTACCAAACTTGATCCTTTCACACCATATGCCTCTGAGAATTCCCCGGATCTTTTGGCCAGAGAAGATCTCCAATGAAGACCTACTATGGAGATGTAGGCAAGAGGACAGGGGAACCATCATCACCAGACAAGGGTGGAAGTGGATTGGCACATCCTCCGAAAAGACCCCACAGTCAATCACAAGAACAGCATTGCACTGGACCCCAGAAGGAAGGAGAAAGAAAGGAAGACCAAAAGCAACGTGGAGAAGAACTGTAGAAAGTGAGATGAAGGCCATGCAGCACTCTTGGGGATCAGTGACTAGGTTAGCCCAGGATAGGCAGGAGTGGTAGCGCTTTGTTGCTGCCCTACACACCACTGGGTGTAACCGTTGATGATGATGATGATCATGAAATAAGTATTCAAGTACTTTTTCATCCAGTCCCTGTGTGTCTGCAGTTTTGTACATTCTGTCATTCGTTCCCACCGGCACACAATGGCCTCCTCTTCCGAAAAGCAGAACGGGCTTTAACGTGTGCACAAGATGATCTGCATGAGTTTGTACATGGGACCTCGGTTTATAGTCTCATCCAAATGACTTTTGGGGAGTGTGGAGTTGGCACTGATGTTAACTCCAGATATATTAGGTAACACACTGGTGAACACCTGCATCTGAATGCAATACCTTGTACAGGTTCACGAGAATGCCCTTTGACTTTAGATAAGAAAACTCTGGCCACAGAGAAATACCAAAGTGACTGGCAAACCCTCTTTCCACTTCAAGCCCAATGGAGATGAATGGCGTGAACAACCTGAACAGCAACACACTAGAAAATTGCAAAACGAAACAGGCAAAAGAAGCCAGAAGTAAACTTAGGCAGCCCTGCATGCTGATTGACTTGTGCAGTGGACGGTAACTGGGGAGAGTGGATTTGGGGTGAGTGCACTGTCACGTGTGGAAGCGGAACAGTGGAGAAGGTCCGCAAATGTGACAGCCCTGCACCCCAACATGGGGGACAACCCTGCCCTGGTAATGCCACAACCGTCTATGGCTGTGTGCACGAGAGATGTCGTGGTAAGTGTGTGTGTGTGTGTGTGTTGTGCGCATGTGTGGTGTGTGTGCGTGTGTGTGTGTGTGTGTGTGTTGTTTTGTGTGTGCGCATGTGTGGTGGTGTGTGTGTGTGCAGTGTTACTTCATTTACCCTCAATGCAGGAATAGCAAATGATGTATAGTTTATATAGATTGCTGATATTAATGGCAATCTATCTTTTCAGTCTAAATGATAGTGATATAGATAGATGATTAAAGTTTCTACCAAACAGAATAAGTCCATCATAATTTTGTTATATCAAATGTATGAAGTTAGTACATTTTTATCTGTTTAGGATACAATCATCTCCTTGGAGTTGTCCACGATAATGACCCTGACATACCACATACCTAAGCTTTATTTTCAACCTGCATATCCCCATTGATGAAGTAATCAGTGTGTTTTATGGTTCTGCGTGGTAACATTTTACTTGTATTCCCTTTTTTACTTTTGATTATTACATCTGGCAGTGGTTAGCTTTCATGTTAAATCAGTTCAGATTTTTTAATGAAAAAGAACTAAGTGCACAAACTCCACAAGCAAAACTGTTTTTTTTGGCTGTCTCATCTTCTGTGATGTCCCCAACCTGCAGTTTCCCACGCCGCTCATCCCAATCTCTCCACCACAGCCATACCCAGATTTGTTATGTCTCATCCTCAGGGTCAGAAGTCCGTATGTAGCCCACTTATATCAGGTTGCCATGGAGCCACCAGTCAGAGGGGCCCTGCACTGCTGCTGGGTTATTTTTGTGGTGTTCAGTGGTGCCTGTTCTGAGCTAACATGTGCAGGACACCACCTACTAAGCCCCCTACTGATGACAGTATTAGCTCAGTCATGGATCCAGACTAAGTGAGTTGACCACCCAGCAACAACCATCCTTCCCCCCCTGAACCTCCAACCCCAAGGGCTTTGACACAAACTCACCACAGGCACAGGAGTGTATTGGGAGACTGAATCTGAGGTCACCATGAGACCAGAGCAGCTGGTACCAATGAATCAGAGGTATTTTTTTAATTGCATTATGATCAGTGGTGATTAGGATGATGTAATCCTGCTGCTGTGGAGGTGCATGTGCATTGAGACTGCTTGAGAGGGCTGTATTTGACGCTTATTGTCACAATATAGTTATCCCCATGTCAACAGGGCCTGAGAGATACAGACACCTGCAGTGTTGGTCAGGTATTATAAGCAACACTCTCAAACTTGCATCTGTTAAGTGGATGAAGGTCGACTGTGTGGTCCCCGTCTTCCCACTTTATCCCACTAGCCACTCACGTTGGGTAGGAGTCAGCCAGAATCTGAAAAATCCCATTGACTCTTACAGGATTCGAACTTCGCGACCTTCCAGTCTAAAATCCAAGGTTTCTAACCACTGCACTATCGCGGCTGGGTTTCCCAAAAACAAACCAGGATTACATGCTTTGCTTAAAAAACAACAATCAACACATACTGCAAGGCAGCAGACAGATTTTTGATGAAATAAATCTGCATGACTAAAAAATAGACTGATTCGTGGTTTGGGGGGATTGTTGCAGCTATGACTTTTTTGTAGACCGACATGGTGGACACTTGTTGTTGTTGTGGTTAGCTGTGAACGGCAACTGGGGGGTGGGCGGACGAGGGTCGTGCAGTTCACGTGTGGGGGAAAGGGGCAGACACGATCCGACAGGTGACAACCCGCCCCTGAACTGGTGGCGCTCCTTGTAGGTGCACATGGAACAACATGCCGACATTTCACCCTGCCCCCTGGTGTGTGTGTGTGCGTGTGTGGTGTGTGTGTTTTGTGTGTGCATCTGTGTGTGTGTGTGTGTTGTGTTTTGCGTGGTTGTTTTGTGTGTGTGTGTTTTGAGAAGAGAAGAGAGAGAAGAGAGAGAGAGAAGAGAGAGAGGGGAGAAAGAAAGAAGAGAAGGAGAGAGAGAGAGAGAGAGAGAGATGAGAGAGAGAAGAAAGAGGGGAAAAGAGAGAGAGAGAGAGAGAGCAAGCAGAAGGTGAGAGCAAGAGATGCAAAAAGGCTGAACATTTTTGAATATTTGAAAACAGCCCTACACAAAGACCGTCACCAGTGTGCTTTCCAGGGGTGTACATGGTTCATGGATGCCATGAGTAAAACACTGCAGCGTGTGTGTGTGATTTGCAGAGTGCTGATGTTTCAAGTCATTGATAACATCATCTGTCTTCTCCACACAATGAGACCAAATCCTCTGAAACATAGAACGGCAATTTTGTATGGGGGACAAGTAAACAGTCTTGCACAAAGACTTCAAACCAGTGTGGCTCAGTGGTCTAGAGGTAACACGCCTGCCTAAAAAGTGAAAAGTCTGGGTCAGAAGTGTGTGTCATTTGATTTTTGTGTGAGCCTGAAACTTTTCCCCCCATCCATTAGACCATGCGTGATGGGCAAAATGCTTGTCTTTTAGATGAGACGATAAAACCAAGGTCCTGTTATTAGATATACTTATTTTAAACAGACATGCAGAAATACCAATCATTTTTGGAAATAATTTTCAAAAAATTCATGAAAAAAGAAAGAAAGAAAAAAACTCAACCTGCGCCTGTCCCCCCATCCCCCCATAGCAACAAGAGATTATCCCTGAAAACTTCTATAAAAAAAAAAAGTCACTCTGATAAGAAAACAAGTACAGATGAAAGCCGGAAAAAAATGGCGTGGCACTATTCTTGGCACTGTTCTTGTGGGGCCCTGACGCTCTCCCCGGGAGAGCACCTGAATTTACTAAAGAAGTCTGCGTACCCGAAAGCAGTATAAGGTATTAAAAAAAACAAAGAAAAGTTGATACTATGATGAGTGGTGGATAAGCTGGAGGGAAACCCAGCAGGAAAATGCAAAGCCCCAAAAGACAGAGAAGAAGGAAAGAAACCTCGGCAGCTCTGCATGCTGATTGACTTGGGGCATGGACGGTAACTGGGGAGATGGATTTGGGGGGGAGTGCACTGTCACGTGTGGAAGCGGAAAAAAGTGGAGAAGGTCCGCAAATGTGACAGCCCAGACCCCAACATGGGGGGCAACCCTGCCCTGGTTAAGCCAAAACCGTCTACGGCTGTGTGCACGAGAGATGTCGTGGTAATGTGTGTGTGGTGTGTTGTGTTGTGTGTGTTGTGTGGTGTTGTGGTGTTGTTTTGTGTGGTGTGTGTGTGTGTTGGTTTGTGTGTTGTGTGTGTGTGTGTGTTGTTGACTTCCCAATTTTACGTCTGTTTACTTTTAGTGATATTAGACGCCCCCCCCCCCCATTCCCCCAAAAAAACAAACCCAAACAAAAAAACAAAAAAACCAAAAAAAACCGGGAGATGTGGATGTGGTGTTAAAAAAAAATAAATAATCTCGAAAAACTTGGCAATGCGACAGGAATTTAAAAAACAACAAAAAAAACCAAAAGTCATTAACGTTAATGTAAATATAAACAAATTCCTATGGACTGTAACAAAGACCTTTCACAATTTCAAAAGCCAATTTTAAATTACTGAATATGCTGGTGAGGGAGTTTTTAGAAAAATGGGGGGATGAAAGGTTTTACACTCTGGCAGTCAAAAAGTATAGAGTCCTATATATTCTCACCACACGGCATTTACCATTTTTGCTGAATTTGGTTATCAATGCATTTAGTTTCATTCTATAGAATAAAGTAAATAATTCCCCTTGACGTAAAAACACTTGTACTAACTTCTGAATGTTCCCACGTTAGATTATGGGGTATTGATTGCAGTTCTAGTTAAAAGTCTCTCATTTTGCTGATTACTATCAGTGACCTTTCTCCATGATTTTTGTTCTAGTAAGCTATACCCTTCTTGTAAAGATAAAGGCACATGCAATTCTATTGCATCCCGTCCATGTTTTGCACCCTTTTTGGCAGCTCTATCCGCCCACTCATTTGGAAAGAACCCAGTGTGTGAAGGCACCCAACAAAAATTCACACTTATGCCCTTTAAGGTTAAGAGATGTATGACATGCTTAATCTCTAATATGATTTTCGATGTTTTCTTGTAACATGGCGATTTTAAAGCATACAATGCCGATTTAGAATCAACGCAAAAAAAATTTGAAATATACCCAACGGCAAATCAAAGATATAAGTAAGACCCATTAGTATTGCTACAAGTTCTGCTGTAAATATCGAGTGATGTTTACCAATATAATATGATTTTTCAATTTTTAACGCTGGTATAACAAAAGCAGAACCTGTTTCTTGATTATCTAGGCGTGATCCATCTGTATAAATTTGTAAATGGTCAAAATATTTATGATGGATATGGGATCGGACATCAGCAACCATTATATTCTGGTTGTCATTCTTGTTTTCATTAGACACCTCTATATCAAAGTGTGCTTTATTCATCTCCCATGATGGGCAAGGTAAGATTGCTTCTCGTGTGTCCATGCTGTGTTGATTGACTTCAGAGTTTTCTACCAGATCAGACACATATGTACTTATGGGCATTAAAGAGGATATATATTTCGCTCTTTTAGGAAAATTAAACTCTGCTTTCACTTCTATTTCTTCTGAAATAAAGTTTTCTGTCGTTTTGTTTCTAAGCAAATATTTAGCACATGCCAGTTGACGGTAATCATCTAAAGGCAATATGCCGACTTCGTTATATGTTCCCAGGGCTGAGGCGTGATAAGGCGTGTGTGTGTGTGTGTGTGTGTGTGTGTGTGTGTGTGTGTGTGTGTGTGTGTGTGTGTGTGTGTGTGTGTGTGTGTGTGTGTGTGTGTGTTTGTGCGTGTGTGTGTGTGTGTGTGTGCGTGTGTGTGTGTGTGAAGTGTTACTTCATTTACCCTCAATGCAGGAATAGCAAATGCTGTATAGTTTATATAGATTGCTGACATTAATGGCAATCTATCTTTTCAGTCTAAATGATAGTGATATAGATAGATGACTAAAGTTTCTACCGAACAGATTAAGTCTATCATAATTTTGTTATATCAAATATATTAAATTAGTGCATTTTTATCTGTTAAGGATACAATCATCTCCTTGGAGTTGTTCACTATATTGACCCTGACATACCTAAGCTTTATTTTCAACCTGCATATCCCCATTGACGAAGTAATCAGTGTGTTTTATGGTTCTGTGTGGTAACATTTTACTTGTATTCTCTTTTTTACTTTTGATTATTACATCTGGCAGTGGTTAGCTTTTATGATAAATCAGTACAGATTTTCTAATGAAAAAGAACTAAGTGCACAAACTCCACAAGCAAAACTGTTTTTTTGGCTGTCTCATCTTCTGTGATGTCCCCAACCTGCAGTTCCCACGCCGCTCATCCCAATCTCTCCACCACAGCCATACCCAGATTTGTTATGTCTCATCCTCAGGGTCAGAAGTCCACAGGTCGCCCACTTACATCAGGTTGCCATGGAGCCACCAGCCAGAAGGGCCCTGCACTGCTGCTGGGTTATTTTAGTGGTGTTCAGTGGTGCCTGTTCTGAGCTAACATACGCAGGACACCACCAACTAAGCCCCCTACTAACAAGAGTTTTAGCTCAGTCACAGGGCCAGACTGTGCGAGTTGCCTCCCCAAGGTAGCAACTACAACAATGTCCCTCCAACAACCACCACCTCCCTTGAACCTCCAACCCCAAGGTCTTTGACACAAACTCACCACAGGCACATAAGTGCATGGGGAGACCGATTCTGAGTTCACCATGAAACCAGAGGAGCTGGGACCACTGAATCAGAGGCAATTTTTTTATTACATGATGATCAATGACATTGAGGATGACGTAATGCTGCTGCTGTGGAGGTGCATGTGCTTTGAGGCTACTTGACAGGGTTGTACTCTACACTTACTATCATAATATATCCCGGCGTCAACCGGGCCCGAGAGACGAATACACCTGCAGTGTTGGTCAGGTAATTTGAGCAACACTCTCAAACTCGCATCCGTTAAGTGGATGAAGGTCGACTGTGTGGTCCCAGTCTTCCCACTGAGCCCACAGCACACTCATGTTGGGTAAGAGCCAGCCAGAATCTGAAAAATCACATTGACTCTTATAGGATTCGAACTTGCGACCTTCCAGTCTAAAATCCAAGGTGCTAACCACTGCACCATGGCGGCTGGTTCCAAAAGCAAACCTGGATTACATGCTAGCTTAAAAAAACAACAACCAACACATACTGCAGAGGCAGCAGACAGATTTTTGATGAAATCAATCTGCATGGACTAAAAATAATAAACACGCTTCTGGGTTGTTTTGGGATGGACGTGCAGCTATGAATTTATTTTGGGGACCAGACATGGTGGACACTTGTTGTTGGTTGTGTGTTCAGCTGTGAACGGCAACTGGGGGGAGTGGACGGACGAGAGTCAGTGCAGTGTCACGTGTGGGGAAGGAGAACAGACACGATCCCGACAGTGTGACAACCCCGCCCCTGAACATGGTGGCGCTCCTTGTGATGGTGCCAGCAGTGAACAACATGCCTGTACCTTGTCACCTTGCCCTGGTGTGTGTGTGTGTGTGTCTGCGTGTGTGTGTGTGCGTGTGTGTGTGTGTGTGTGTGTCTGCGTGTGCGTGAACATGGGTGAGGAAAGAGAGAGTGGGAGAGAGGGGCGGAGAGGGAGAGCAGAGCGTGAGAGCAAGAAATGCAAAAAGGCTGAACATTGGTCTAGTTTGCACTGTTACTCTCTCCCTCTTGGTGTGTGTTTGTGTGTGTTGTGTGTGTGTATGTGTGTGTGTTTGTGTGTTGTGTGTGTGTGTGTATGTGTGTGTGCATGCGCATTTGTGTCTGTGTGAGCGTGCATGTGTGTGTGTTATTTATTTTAATTAGGTTGGTTTACTCTTTTCTACTGAGGATAATGGAATAAGCACTTAGGTGGGTATCTTTTTTACATCAAGTCACCGTGTGTATGCAGTTGTGTAAAATGTGTGTATGTTATTAGTTTTTCCTCTTCTTTTATATCAAGGATAATAGAATAAGCACTCGTGTCCTTTTTTTAAAAATCCAGTTCCTGTGTGTGTGCGGTTTTGTAAATTTTGTCAACTTTTTCCACCAGCACTCAGTGTGTGTGTGTGTGTGTTTGTGCATGTGTGTGCGTGTATGTGTGTGTGTGTTTGTGCATGTGTATATGTTTGTGCATGTGTGTGCGTGTATGTGTGTGTGTGTGTTTGTGCATGCGTGTGTGCATACATATGTGTCTATATGTGTGTGTATGTGGTTCAGACTACCCTGGATGTGAGATAAGCTAATCTCCATCAAGTCTGAAAAGAAAGTATACCCGTGTAGAGCCCAGATTCCTCTCTATACAAAACCTCCATGTTTAACAACTAGCACTACACTGAGAAGAGACACGCAGATTTTAAAATGCAGTGTTTCTGCTAAGTTTTTGTCATGAGATAAATTTTTATTCATTTATTTGTCTATTTATTTAGCTTATTATTTAATTTCAGGTATAATAAAATCAGAATTCAAGTATGCTTTTCATCAATTCTCCGTGTGTGTGCAGTTTCATAAATTTTGTCATTTGTTCCCACCGGCACACAATGGACTACTCTTGCTAAAAGTATAACTGGCTTTAACGTGTGTGCAAGATGTTCTGCGTGCGTTCGCACACGGGACCTGGGTTTATAGTCTCATCAGAATGACTTTTAGGGAGTGTGGAGTCAGCACTGATGTTAACTCTAGATATATTATGTAACACACTGGTGAAGAACACCTGCTTCTGAATGCAATACCTTGTAGAGGTTCACGCGAATGCCCGTTGACTTTAGGTAGGACAATTCTGGCCACAGAGATACCAATGTGACTGGCAAACCCTCTTTCCACTTAAAACCCATTGGAGATGAATGGCGTGTTAAACAGCAAGAAAAATTGGAAACACAAGCAACGGTTTATAAACAGTCAGCAAAAAGCACTATCTGAATATTTGTCTTTATTCCAGCCAAACGTTCAGGAATACTGCATAGATAATTGTGTGTCCATTAAAGGAAGACACACATGATGCTACATTGTGGCTGTCTTAACAGCACAGAGTTTGAAAACAGCCCTACACAAAGACCTGTCATCCAGTGTGCATTTCCATGGTGTACACTGGTTCATGGATGCCATGAGTAAAACACTGCAGCGTGTGTGTGTGATTTGCAGAGTGCTGATGTTTCAAGTCATTGATAACATCATCTGTCTTCTCCACACAATGAGACCAAATCCTCTGAAATCATAGAACGGCAATTTGTATGGGGGACAAGTATAACAGTCTTGCACAAAGACTTCAAACCAGTGTGGCTCAGTGGTCTAGAGGTAACACGCCTGCCTAGAAAGTGAAAAGTCTGGGTCAGAAGTGTGTGGTCATTTGATTTTTGTGTGAGCCTGAAACTTTTCCCCCCATCCATTAGACCATGCGTGATGGTCTAGATGCTTGTCTTTCAGATGAGACGATATACCAAGGTCCTGTGTATTAGATATACTTATTAAGCATAACATGCAGAAATACCAATCATTTTTGGAAATAATTTTCAAAGATTCATGAAAAAAGAAAGAAAGAAAAAAACTCAACCTGCGCCTGTCCCCCCATCCCCTCATAGCAACAAGAGATTTATCCCTGAAAAACTTCTATAGAGAAAAAGTCACTCTGATAGAGAAACAAGTACAGATGAAGCCAGGAAAAAAATAATGGCGTGGCACTGTTCTTGGCACTGTTCTTGTGGCCATGACGCTCTCCCCAGGGAGAGCAGCCTGAATTTTACTAAGAGAAGTCTGTCGTACCTGAAAGCAGTATAAGGTATTAAAAAAAACAAAGAAAAGTTGAGTACTATGATGAGTGGGTGGATAAGCTGGAGGGAAACCCAGCAGGAAAATGCAAAAATTCAACAGACAGAGAAGAAAGGAAGAGAAACCTCGGCAGCCCTGCATGCTGATTGACTTGTGCAGTGGACGGTAACTGGGGAGAGTGGATTTGGGGTGAGTGCACTGTCACGTGTGGAAGCGGAACAGTGGAGAAGGTCCGCAAATGTGACAGCCCAGCACCCCAACATGGGGGACAACCCTGCCCTGGTAATGCCACAACCGTCTATGGCTGTGTGCACGAGAGATGTCGTGGTAAGTGTGTGTGTGTGTGTGTGTGTGTGTGTGTGTTGTGTGTGTGTGTGTGTGTGTGTGTGTGTGTGTGTGTGTGTGTGTGTGTTGTTGTTGACTTCAATTTTACGTCTGTTCACTTTTAGTGATATTAGACGCCCCCCCCCCCCATTCCCTCCAAAAAAACAAACCAAACAAACAAACAAAAAAACCAAAAAAACCGGGAGATGTGGATGTGGTGTTAAAAAAAAAATAATAATAATCTCGAAAAACTTGGCAATGCGACAGGAATTTAAAAAACAACAAAAAAAACCAACAAGTCATTAACGTTAATGTAACTATAACAAATGTCCTATGGGACTGTAACAAAGACCTTTCACAATTTCAAATGCCAATTTTAAATTACTGAATATGCTGGTGAGGGAGTTTTCAGAAAAATGGGGCATGAAAGGTTTTACACTCTGGCAGTCAAAAAGTATATGAGTCCTAGTGATATTCTCACCACACAGGCATTTACCATTTTTGCTGAATTTGGTTATCAATGCATTTAGTTTCATTCTATAGAATAAAGTATTAATTCTCCTTGACGTAAAAACACTTGTACTAACTTCTGAATGGTTCCCCACTGTTAGATTATGGGTATTGATTGCAGTTCTAGTTAAAAGTCTCTCATTTTGCTGATTACTATCAGTGACCTTTCTCCATGATTTTTGTTCTAGTAAGCTATACCCTTCTTGTAAGGATAAAGGCACATGCTATTCTGTAGAATCTCGTCCATGTTTTGCACCCTTTTTGGCAGCTCTATCCGCCCACTCATTTGGAAAGAACCCAGTGTGTGAAGGCACCCAACAAAAATTCACACTTATGCCCTTTAAGGTTAAGAGATGTATGACATGCTTAATCTCTAATATGATTTTCGATGTTTTCTTGTAACATGGCGATTTTAAAGCATACAATGCCGATTTAGAATCAACGCAAAAAAGAATTTGAAATATACCCAACGGCAAATCAAAGATATAAGTAAGACCCATTAGTATTGCTACAAGTTCTGCTGTAAATATCGAGTGATGTTTACCAATAATATGATTTTTCAATTTTTAACGCTGGTATAACAAAAGCAGAACCTGTTTTCTTGATTATCTAGGCGTGATCCATCTGTAAAAATTTTTGTAAATGGTCAAAATATTTATGATGGATATGGGATGGGACATCAGCAACCATTATATTCTGGTTGTCATTCTTGTTTTCTTTAGACACCTCTATATCAAAGTGTGCTTTATTCATCCCCCATGATGGGCAAGGTAAGATTGCTTCTCGTGTGTCCATGCTGTGTTGATTGACTTCAGGGGTTTTCTACCAGATCAGACACAAGTACTTATGGCATTAAAGAGGTTTATATATTCGCTCTTTTAGGAAAATTAAACTCTGATTTCACTTCTATTTCTTCTAAAATAAAGTTTTCTGTCGTTTGTTTTAAGCAAATATTTAGCACATGCCAGTTGACGGTAATCATCAAAAGGCAATATGCCGACTTCGTTATATGTTCCCAGGGCTGAGGCGTGAAAAGGGCGTGTGTGTGTGTGTGTGTGTGTGTGTGTGTGTGTTGTTGTGTGTGTGTGTGTTTGTGTGTGTGGTGTGTGTGTGGGGTGTGTGGTGTGTGTGTTTTGTGGCGTGTTTTGTGTGTGTGTGTGTGCGTGTGTGTGTGTGTAAAGTGTTACTTCATTTACCCTCAATGCAGGAATAGCAAATGCTGTATAGTTTTATAGATTGCTGACATTAATGGCAATCTATCTTTTCAGTCTAAATGATAGTGATATAGATAGATGACTAAAGTTTCTACCGAACAGATTAAGTCTATCATAATTTTGTTATATAAAATATATTAAATTATGCATTTTTATCTGTTAAGGATACAATCATCTCCTTGGAGTTGTTCACTATATTGACCCTGACATACCAAGCTTTATTTTAAACCTGCATATCCCCATTGACGAAGTAATCAGTGTGTTTTATGGTTCTGTGTGGTAACATTTTACTTGTATTCCTTTTTTACTTTTGATTTTTACATCTGGCAGTGGTTAGCTTTTATGATAAATCAGTAC
>CM054163.1:32729190-32739190 GCA_028751875.1 Rapana venosa
TTCAGCTGTGAACGGCAACTGGGGGGAGTGGACGGACGAGGGTCAGTGCAGTGTCACATGTGGGGAAGGAGAACAGACACGATCCCGACAGTGTGACAACCCCGCCCCTGAACATGGTGGCGCTCCTTGTGATGGTGCCAGCAGTGAACAACAAGCCTGTACCATGCCACCTTGCCCTGGTGTGTGTCTGTGTCTCTGCGTGTGCGTGTGTGTGTGTGTGTGTGTGTGTGTGTGTGTGTGTGTGTGTGTGTGTGTGTGAGAGAGAAAGAGAAAGAGAAGAGAGAGAGAGAGAGAGAGAGAGAGAGAGAGAGAGAGAGAGAGAGAGAGAGAGAGAGAGAGAGAGAGAGAGAGCTTTAAACAGCAAGTATCATTGGTCTGTGGGTTTTTTCTCCTCTCTATCCAGCAAGATTTAAAATATAGCAATTCTTTCCATTGCTCTGGGCCTGACTTGCCAGGCACCTCATGGCAGCGAAAGGCAGTTTTGCTCATATCGCAGACACTAACAGTTGCTGTCTGAGCCTTCAACAAGAAGAAGAGGAAGAGTGACATGCAGACATGCCTAGTGTAATGTAGGAAGAAGCTGTTTGAAAAAGTGACGTTGAAACAAAATGGGGAAATCTGATTTTGGTTGGCACAGCAAACACAGGGTAGCTCAGTGGTCGGAGCACTTGCTTTCCCCCAGCTAAGTTAAGCAGCATCGATCGTGATTACCATTTGGATGGGTGACCGTTTGCGCACCTTGGCTTCAGTACAGTTCCCTCAGTTCACCCAGCTGTAAATGGGTACCTGCCCTCTTTAGGGTCAGGGAAGGTAAAGCAGCGAGGGAGAGGAGATGGGCGCCGCCCTCAACATGCTGGCCCCTAGAGAAGCTGAGGTCTCTGACACCTAGCTCCCCTAAGACCTTATAGGCTATGGGACCCCTTTACCTTTCTACAGCAAACACAAAACTACAGTTTACGTGATTTGTTTAATGTATGAAGAACTTTAGTCTGTATATATTAAGTATATAAACTGTTTATTTTTTTTCAGAATAATCTGCTGTGGATTCCCCTTTGCCTTGAGCAGAGCGGCGCCATCTTGCTGGCTATGTCACGTGGGCTGACGTCATATTTGACATCCTGGAATCTGTTGTATTGGCTTGGAGATCGTTTTTCTTCGATTTTTATGTATCTGTATGTGTCTCGCTGTTGATGTTGTTGTTTTTGATGTTGTTGTTATTTCGGATAAATAAGTGATCAATAAACAGTTACTCAGCAATATCATGTTTCATGTTGATCTGAGCATAAAAAGTATACTGGTGTGTTGTTACATATGGACAGTGTGGGTGTGGGTGTGGGTGTTATTTCTCTTTATTCCTTCTTTATTTCTTCTTCGTATTTTTTCATTCATTCATTCATCCATTCTTCTCTCTCTCTGACTTACTTCCTTTCTTTCTTTCTTTTCTTTCTTTCTTTTCTTTCTTTCTACCTGTCATTCAGTATGTATACCTTCTCTGTTGCTGTGTGAAAGTTTTTATTCTGTACAGAATATTGTCTGTCTTCTGTTTTTCATGCATTGTCTATATTCTGTTTAATCTCAGAAAAGTAAACCCTTAATAATAATAATAATAATAATAATAATAATAATAATAATAATAATAATAATAATAATAATATGATGATGATGATGATGATGATGATGATATAATAATAATAATAATAATAATAATAATAATAATATAATAAAATATAATAATAATAATAATAATAATAATAATAACAATGTATGGAATTTATATAGCGCTCAATCTTGTAAAGCAACAAATCAAAGCGCTTTTTTAAATATCGAGGAAAATGGAATAAGCACAACTCGTGCTTTTTTACATCCAGTCCCCGTGTGTATGCGGTTTTGTAAATTTTGTCATCTGTTCCCACCGCACACAATGGCCTACTCTTTCGAAAAGCGGAACAGGATTTAACGTGTACGCAAGATGTTCTGCATGCGTTTGCACACGGGGCCTCGGTTTATAGTCTCATCCGAAGGTTCTGTTTCTCATGCAAAAATATAATGTTGCATTGTGTGTTTATTTTCCCTGTGCAGAGACTGAAACATTTCTCTATCACCTCAACTATGTTATCATTTTGAAAATAAATGATACTGTTTTGTCAAAAAAAAGCTTTTGCATTACACACAAAAATTACTCAGGATTTACATAATTTATATTTTATTTATACATCCCTTTTGTTTAAGACAACATTATTAGCCTGATATTTCTGGTAAATACTGTTTTTGACAAGAAAAAACCTCCCTAATTACCCATGCCCTTATTGTTTTCTCTGTGGAGCAGAAGATATATTCTGTGTGTTTGCATTGACCTGATATGCCATATCTTTTTTTCGTGCAAGAGCACTTTTGTTTTCCAGAAACAGAAGCACATAAACAGGAATCAGCAGCCTCCCTAGATCACACCTTAAACATGCTTCTACTTGCTTCTGACTCAGGGAAAATCTCCCTCCTCACTCTACTCGACTTATCTGCAGCCTTCGACACTATTGACCACTCTATCCTTCTCTCCCGTCTTCAAAAAACATTCGGTGTTACTGGCACAGCCCTCACCTGGTTTAGCTCATACCTGACTGACCGATTCCAGACAGTCGCAGTAAACAAGATTCAGTCAGTACCTGCCAGACTGGAATGTAGAGTCCCGCAGGGATCAGTTCTGGGCCCTGTTCTTTTCACTCTCTACACTGCTCCACTGTCACATATAATTAACCGTCATCAGATCAACCATCACTTTTATGCAAATGACTCTCAGATTCTAAGCAGTGACACTCCTGAAAATCTGCCTTCTCTCTTGATAAATATGGCCTACTGCTTTCAAGATATCCAAAACTGGATGATAGAGAACAAGTTACAACTAAACGCTGATAAAACTGAAGCCATGCTTGTAGGGACCAAAAACAAATTCTCTTCCATTACAACAGCTTCAATAGAATTCGGCAATGCATCAGTCCCTCTATCCAGTGCTGTAAAGTATCTAGGCGTCATTATTGACAACACACTCTCTATGCAAACATTCATCACCCAGACCTGCCAGTCGTGCTTCTATGAATTACGGGGTATTAGTGCAATTCGAAAGTACCTGTCCACAGAGCCAACATCAAAACTCGTGGCATCTCTCATTCTTTCACGTCTGGACTATTGCAATTCTCTTTTGGGTGGTCTGCCAGCATCATCAATCCACTCCCTTCAACGTATTCAAAACTCTGCAGCTCGACTAATCCTCAGAAAGAAAAATTCTGAGCACATTACCCCTCTCTTGCGATCTCTCCACTGGCTGCCTGTGCCACAAAGAATAAACTATAAGATCAGTACTCTCTGTTACAAATGTCTCCACAAAACAGCACCCTCCTACCTCTGTGAATGTCTCCACCTGTACACCCCTTCTCGTTCCCTTCGCTCTGCTGCAGATTCCTTGTGCTTACAAACACCTAGATTCAACCAGTCCACTGTTGGCCGTCGCTCTTTCTCTGTTTCTGGTCCATCGATTTGGAATGGCCTCCCTATCTCTCTTCGGCAAAGACCTTCTTGTGACACTTTTAAATCTGGCCTCAAGACATATTTGTTTCAAACCTAAGAATTTCCTCTCCTGTTTTATTTCATAGCTATCCCTGCTTTTCAACAGCCAAATATCCCATCACCCTGCCAAAATGTATAACGCGCGCGCGCGCGCGCGCGTGTGTGTGTGTGTGTGTGTGTGTGTGTGTGTGTGTGTGTGTGTTGTGTGTGTGTGTGTGTGTGTGTGTGCATTTGGACTTGTTAGAACTATTACTTGCTATTGGTTGCATGACTGTGTAAGAATGAGTTGAGTGCAAGCGCTTTGATTTGTCTGCGCAAGATACAGCGCTATATAAATTCTATTTTTATTATTATTATTATTATTATGTAAAATGCAGAGTAATGACGTTACCGAGGTGGAATTTGCATAAACAAAATCTTAATGTTGTTTTTCTCCCTGTCTTAACAATCGATACTTAGAAATGAAAGTTCATGTTTGGGGATTCAGTATCCAGATTTTTTCAAACACTGCATAATTCGTTCTACCATAATGTATAAACCCATTAAGAAGAATATTGATTTAAACGTATTTGATTTAATAAAAAGAAACTCACAAAAATACGAGTATAACCTTGACAGAACAACAAGTAAACTTGTAACAGTCCTGTCATCATTTACATACCAACATTGTGAAGGTTGACGTCACAGTATTACAACAGATGACTGATTCGTATACGAAATTTTCCAGCCGTATATAAAAAGGTAAAGGTGCACATTAACTTATGTGGTCGTAGGGGAGCGAGGCGTCAGACACCTCAGCTTCTCTAGGGGCCAGCATATTGAGGGCGGCGCCCATCTCCCCTCCCTCGCTGCTTTACCTTCCCTGATCCTAAAGAGGGCAGGTACCCATTTACAGCTGGGTGAACTGGGAGATTTTACTGAAGCCAAGGCGCGCAAACGGCCACCCATCCAAGTGGTAACCACGCTCGATGCTGCTTAACCTTAGCTTGGAGAAAGCGAGTTCTCCGACCACTGAGCTATCCCGTCCCCATAATGGTGTATAAGATTGAGAAAACGTAATGAGAACAATCCTTTCAGTTGGACATGCAACATACCAACAAATCATTTGTTTGACATCTGTTTTAAAAGGATGCAAACAAAAGCTAGGATTAAAAAGATAAGTTTGAAAAACCAGTCCAACTGTGATGACAATGTGTTTTTGTTTAATCTTGTGATTGTTGTTGTTGGGCGTTTTCCAGATTAACAGCATCGGGGTCAGCAAGAATACACACTCTGTCTCACTCCGGACACTTTGAAATCACTCTGTTCACTTTGGATAAGAAGTGTACGTGCTTAGTTGTTTTAAAGTATTTTGCCGTATAGGCAGCTGTACCTGACTTCAGAATCGTCCCTGTCTTTGGTGTAGAGTACAGGTAAGTCTGCTATGGTAAGATCTTGTTGTAGGTAAAGACAGTCTCAGCATACTATTTTAAAGTGAAGCAGAATCGTAATATGAAAGTTTGTTAACGATATGAAGACAGTTTCAACATACAATTTTAACACCAAAAACTATTTTCATATAGGACTTTGTAATAGACAAAAACAGTGTGAACATAACATTTTAAACACGGTGGAGTTTTCATATAGGTTTTTTTTTTATAAGTTGGAGATAGTATTAACATAACATGTTTAAGTATAGCAGTGTTTTCATATACGAGTTTCTTATAGGTTAAAGCCATTTTCATAATAACATACAGAACATCCATCGCAGTTAACAAGTCATGTTTTTTTCTGTCATCCTAACGAGGGGGAAGGAAGGGAGAGAGAGGGGAGGGGAGAGTGGGGAGAGGGAGGGGAGAAGTAGCATCGTCACCGTCGTTGTCGTCTCCGTCATCATCACCATCATCATCGTCGTCGTCGTCGTCATCACCACCACCATCATCATCGTCGTCATCATCATCACCACCACCATCATCATCGTCGTCGTCGTCGTCGTCATCATCACCACCACCACCATCATCATCGTCGTCGTCGTCGTCATCATCACCACCACCATCATCATCGTCGTCGTCGTCGTCGTCATCACCACCACCATCATCGTCGTCGTCGTCGTCGTCATCACCACCACCATCATCATTGTCGTCGTCGTCGTCATCATCGCCACCATCATCATCATCATCATCATCATCGTCGTCGTCGTCGTCGTCATCATCATCACCACCATCATCACCACCACCATCATCGTCGTCGTCGTCACCATCATCATCACCACCATCATCATCATCGTCGTCGTCACCATCATCATCACCACCACCATCATCATCGTCGTCGTCGTCGTCATCACCACCACCACCATCATCATCGTCGTCGTCATCATCATCACCACCACCAGCATCATCACTGCTCCAACAGCTACTGTGCAGCTCAGAAATAACCCAAATCCCCACTTCATAGATTGTCTGTGAGATCAAACCACGCTCTTAGAAATAATTCCATCCTCGACTCTCTCTCTCTCTCTCTCTCTCTCTCTCTCTCTCCTCTCTCTCTCTCTCTCTCTCTCTCTCTCTCTCTCTGAAAGTGAGCGTGTATGTTATCCGGTTTTTGCCCACTATGGCATTGTCAATTTCTTCTACGCCAACCATGTATTATGTATGGCCTAAGGCTGAGATACATTAAATTTCTGAGTTCTGAGTTCTCTCTCTCTCTCTCTCTCTTCATCTCGCTCTCTCGCTCTCCCCTCCCCTCTCTCTCTCCATCTCTCTCTCTCCTCTCTCTCTCTCTCCATCTCTCTCTCTCCCTCTCTCTCTCTCTCTCTCTCTCTCTCTCCCTCCATCTCGCTCTCTCGCTCTCCCCTCCTCTCTCTCTCTCTCCACCTCTCTCTCTCTCTCTCTCTCTCTCTTTCTCCTTTCTCTCTCTCTCTCTCTCCCGCCCCCCCCCCCTCTCTCTCTCTTCTCTCCTCCCTCGCTTCCGCCCCCCCCCCTCTCCTCTCTCCTCTCTCTCTCTCTCTCTCTCTCTCTCTCTCTCTCTCTCTCTCTCTCTCTCTCTCTCTCTCGATGAAGACAACTTCTTCTGCAGAGATCAGCAACAACAGCAACACTCCAGACATGAAGGGAATGAACTCTGCATCCCTAAAGAGTGTCTAGCTAACTCCCACTCCTCCCGACCTCTCACTCACTCACTCCCTCACTCCCTCCCTCACTCCCTACACCCCACACTCTGAACCCAATGACGAGATGGATGTCTTCTGCTGTTAATGCTCTTGTTTGCTTTCGACACCACAAGACTTAACACCCAAGACAAGTAAGTGAGGAGGCTTTGGCGAGGTGGGACAGAGAGATTAGTACGGAGGAGGAGAGAAAAGGAGGGGGGTAAAGAAAGAAGGGAGGAGGGAGGGTGGTGGTGGTGGTGGTGGGAGAGGGGTGGGGGTGGATGGATGGTTCTCTGTTGCTCACTATGAGAAGGTAAGCCGTGGAGACCGATTTCTGGTAAGAGTCTTCTTATGAAGGCACTGAGTTGATGAGGATTGAAGATGGTGTCGTAATGCTCTCTGTCTGTCTGTCTGTCTGTCTGTCTCTCTCTCTCTCTCTCTCTCTCTCTCTCTCTCTCTCTATCTATCTCTCTCTCTTCTCTCTCTGTCTTTCTCTCTCTCTCTGTCTTTCTCTCTCTCTCTCTCTCTCTCTCTCTCTCTCTCCTCTCTCTCTTCTCTGTCTCTCTCTCTCCCTCTCTCTCTCTCTCTCAAAGGGTTATTTCTTCTTGTTTTTATTGTGAGACTGTATAAGTATTGGGTTATTATTATTAAGATGTATCCCTAACGGGCGGGGACTGGATGTAAAAAAGCACATGTGTGCTTCTTCATTATCCTCGAAATAAAAGAATTTGTCATTGTCATTGTCTCTCTGTCTTTCTCTCTCTCTGTCTGTGTGTGTGTCTCTCTCTCTGTCTTTCTCTCTCTCTCTCTGTCTCTCTCTCTGTCTTTCTCTCTCTGTCTCTCTCTCTCTATGTCTTTCTCTCTCTCTGTCTGTCTGTGTGTGTGTGTCTCTCTCTCTGTCTTTCTCTCTCTCTCTCTCTCTGTCTCTCTCTTTCTCTCTGTCTCTCTGTCTTTCTCTCTCTCTGTCTTTCTGTCTCTGTCTCTCTCTGTGTCTTTCTCTCTCTCTCTGTCTTTCTGTCTCTCTGTCTCTCTCTCTCTGTCTCTCTCTCTCTCTGTCTCCTGTTTCGCAAGTTCATCATCAGCCTGTTCATTGCCAGGTATAGCACAGTGGGCAGGGATCCATTGCAGCGTTACACGTTTGTTTCGTGTAAGGAGTTGTAGTTCCTGTTGGGGTTATGGTTCTTTGTTTGCGGACAGGGCTTGTAGGGTTGGCAGGGCTTTGGTGAAAACACATCCACTTCGTTTAAAGTGTAATGAATTCAAGAACTCGATGTAAAAAGTTTGATATGGCAATCACGAACAATTATATTTCATGCAAATATGGTTAGAGTGATGCGCGTTGCGCTCGAGGTCTGCTGACCCGGGTTCGAATCTCGTTCAAGAAAATTTTTCCTCTGGAATGAGCATCAGTGCAGACTCCACTCCTCCCAAAAGTCCTTCGGATGAGACTATAAGCTGAGGCCCCGTATGCGAACGCACGCAGAACATCTTGCGCACACATTAAAACCCGTTCCGCTTTTCGGAAGAGTAGGCCATTTTGTGCCGGTGGGAACGGATGACAGTTACAAAACTGCATACACACGGGGACTGGATGTATAAAAAGCCATGAATGCTTATTCCATTATCCTCGAAATAAAAGAATACAAATAAAAACGTAAGCAGGTCGATTGAGGGGGAAAATGGAAGTGGCAAAGGGTTACAGCAAAACAAATAATAATAATAATAATAATGTATGGAATTTATATAGCGCTGAATCTTGTAAAGCAACAAATCAAAGCGCTCAGATTTTATTTCATACCACTTTAAGTCATGGCAGATTTCTCTCCGTGAAATTCGGGCTGCTCTCCCCGGGGAGAGCGGGAGAACGCGTCGCCACTTAGCGCTGCGCCACCCTTCTGAAGTATGAAATCATCCCCTCACCTATCCCTAGCACACCGTTGGGGCAGCACTGAAGATTTTGCATCCAGCTTCCTCCATTCTTGGCAGTTCACAACAATATTAAGACATTCCCCAGTATCCCTATTCTGAAGTATGAAATCATCCCCTCACCTATCCCTAGCACACCGTTGGGGCAGAACTGAAGATTTTGCATCCAGCTTCCTCCATTCGTGGCGGTTCTCAAGCTTTCTGTAGCAAATCGTTCCACCCAAGGCCAGTCAGTCCTCCACTCTCTGACGTTGTCTTCCCATCGTTTCCTCTGTCTGCCTCTTCGTCTCCCTTCTTTGTTTAAATTAGCTGAGAAAGTGGCAGACCAAGAAAGAGAAGAGGACACACGTGTATGTAATTTCCATCCAATAAATCGATGGTGAATCTCATGGACAGTTTTGTTTTGGAGTAAATGTTGGGGGGTACCTGCTCATTATCATTCTTCTCTGACGGCCACCTTCGCTTTTCATAGATTTTGGTTTGTGGTTTTGGTTGTTTTGTTGTTGTTGTTTTTTGTTCGTCTGCTTAAACCAGCTTTGAATAATGCAGTCAACAAAAATGTGATCACAGAGAGAGAGAGAGACAGAGAGAGAGAGAGAGAGAGAGAGAGAGAGAGACAGACAGACAGACAGACAGACAGATAGAAAAACAAAAAGACACACTGACCGACAGAGACAGATATAGAAAGAGTAAGAAAGAGAATGAGAGAGAGAGACAGACGGACAGACAGAGAGTAAGAGAGAGAGAGAGAGAGTAAGAGACCGAGAGAGAGACAGACAGACAGAGAAGAGAGGCAGACAGACAGACAGACAGACACAGAATGAGACAGAAAGACAGAGAGAGAGAGAGAGGGAGAGAGAGAGAAGAGAGGGAGAGAGAGAGAGAGAGACAGACAGACAGACAGACAGACAGACAGACAGATAGAAAAACAAAAAGACACACTGACCGACAGAGACAGACATAGAAAGAGTAAGAAAGAGAATGAGAGAGAGAGACAGACGGACAGACAGAGAGTAAGAGAGAGAGAGAGTAAGAGACCGAGAGAGAGACAGACAGACAGAGACAGAGAGGCAGACAGACAGACACAGAATGAGTCAGAAAGACAGACAGACAGACAGAGAGAGAGAGAGAAGAGAGAGAGAGAGAGAGAGAGAGAGAGAGAGAGAGAGAGAGAGAGAGAGAGAGAGAGAGAGAGAGAGAGGAACGGAAAAAAAATAAAATGAATCCCTCTCCACACAAAAAATGATCTCCTTATCTTTCTACTCTCCGACGACCAGGAATGTATATCTACCTCCCCCTCCCTCCCCCAACCCCCAGCCCCCCCCCCCCCCCCACACCCCACCCACCCACACACACACACATACACCTCTCCAGGCGTGGAATCTGCAC
>CM054163.1:32749190-32751690 GCA_028751875.1 Rapana venosa
AGACAGACAGACAGACAGACAGAGAGAGAGAGAGAGAACACTGAACACTGAACACTGAAAAGATGCATTGTACTTCGGCCTGGGGCCACTATACAAAACATGTTTGGGGATGGGGGAGAGGTAGCCATCATTACAGAAAACGTTTTTGTCCATTTCACATTTCTAATTCTGCAAGCATACAGAACCACACCCAATGTCTTCTAGTTATCATCATTCCCATCATCATCTTCAGGATCTGCATCATCATCTCCATCAGCATCTTCATTCCCTATAGCAGCAGCTGCAGCAAATATATCAACATAACCATCATCACTTTCTTCTTCTTCTTCTTCTTCTTCATCATCATCATCATCTTCTTCTTCTTCTTCTTCTTCTTCATCATCATCATCATCATCATCATCATATACGCTATCACCATCTTGTTCAACCTGTATAATAATCATCGTCACGATCATCATCTTCAACCTCTGCATCATGGTCATGATCATCATCTTCATCATCGTTTCCATCGTCATCTTCAACATATACATCATTGTCACCATCTTCATGTTTAACATCTGCTTCATAGTCACCATCACCATCATCACCTTCATCATCTACACCATCATCACCTTTAGTATCCACATCATCATAACCATCATCACCATCAGCATCTTCATCAACATCACCTTCAACATCTCCATCATCATCGCCATCATCTTCCTAAACATCTACATCATCATCGTCAATCTCAAACACACACACACACACACACACACACACACATTCTCGTCTTCCCCATCTGCATCATCATCACCATCATTTTCATCAACTACATCAGCATCAACATCAACCCCCTCAACACTTGCATAATTGTCACCATCACAATCCTTAACCTCTACATCACCATCTTCAATATCTATAATATCATCATCACTATATTCAACATCTACCTAATCATCATCAACATCATTAACATCATCATCAATATCCGTATCATCGTCAGACCACCCTGTAATATCTGCATCATCCTTGAGAGAGAGAGAGAGAAGAGAGAGAGAGAGAGAGAGAGAGAGAGAGAGAGAGAGAGAGAGAGAGAGAAATAGAGTGAGGGAGAGAGAAAGAGGGAGTGAGAGAGAGTGAGGGAGAGAGAGAGTGAGGGAGAGAGAGAGAGGGAGAGAGAGAGAGAGTGAGGGAGAGAGAGAGATGGAGAGAAGAAGAGGGAGAGAGATAGAGAGTGAGGAAGAGAGAGAGAGAGAGAGAGAGAGAGAGAGAGAGAGAGAGAGAGAGAGAGAGAGAGAGAGAAAGAGAGAAAGAGAGAAAGAGAAAGGACTCTGAAGTGGTTTAATGGTACTTCGACCTTAGTCTACAATATAACCAGCTGGGGAAATGGGTATAGTACTACAGGACCATGTTGCTACATTTCGAACATACCATAATCCAAACTTAGGAACAGAAAAATTGGCATGGAACACTGAAACCAAAGTCACTTAGAGAGAGAGCCAGCCAGCCAGCCAGCCAGTCAGCCAGCCAGCCAGCCAGCCAGACAGACAGACAAACAGACGGACAGAGAGAGAGAGAGAGAGAGAGAGAGAGAGAGAGAGAGAGAGAGAGAGAGAGAGAGAGAGATGTCCAAGGGTACCTGTCTACTCATTAAAGGCTTGAAGTGGACTTAACATGGAAGCAGAACTTCCACAGGGAAAGTTCGACAGAATGAGGTCTGATACAAAGACACACACATTCGGATGCACGTAGATGCAAGATTTATGAGCGTACGCGTGCACGCAGCATGCATTTAGGCGTGAGCACATGAGAAATTGGGAGACGGCATGTTTATATTTATTTTACGTAGTTATTCTTCTATTATTTTGAGGATAATGGAATCAACACTCGTGTGTGTTTTTTGTGGGTGTATTTTTTGTTACATCCGGTCCCTGTGTGAGAGTGCATAGAGGCACACACACACGCACACACACAGACACACACACACACACACACACACACACACACACGTGTAGACAGATACACGTACACTCACACATACACACACGTTTATACACACATACATACACACTCATACACACGTATACACACACTCACACACATATACGCATTCACACTCACACTCTCAAACACACACACGCACACACACATATCACATCACATCACATCACCTTCAACATCTCCATCATCATCATCATCGCCATCATCTTCCTAAACATCTACACCATCATCGTCATTCTCTCTCTCCTCTCTCTCTCTCTCTCTCTCTCTCTCTCTCCTCTCTCTTACACACACACACACACACACGCGCGCGCGCGCGCGCGCGCGCGCACACTCTCGTCTGTCCCATCTGCATCATCATCCCGGGACTGGATGTAAAAATGCAATAAGTGCTTATTCCATTATCCTCGATATCAAAGAATAAAAAAATAAATAAATAAAACAACATCGCACACAACACGCTACAACACAAATGCAATGCAAGAACCAAGCAAACACACAATAACAGCAAGGACAA
>CM054163.1:32761690-32769190 GCA_028751875.1 Rapana venosa
ACATTCAGACAGACAGACAGACAGAGACAGACAGACAGAGAGACCAGACAGATAGAGAGAGAGAGAGAGACAGACAGACAGACAGAGAGACAGTCAGACAGATAGAGAGAAGAGACAGACAGACAGACAGACAGACAGAGAGACAGTCAGACAGACACTCAAACAGGCAGACAGACAGTCAGACAGATACAGTTAGACAGGGAGAGAGAGAGAGATACACCCAGACAGACACACATACATTCAGACAGACAGAAACACAGACAGACAGACAGACAGACAGTCAAAATAGACAGATAGACGGACAGGACTGTACAGCATGGGCGACAGTGGAGAAAGCGGTGGCACTGATGATGTCTTTAGTCTCCGAATCATTGCAGTAAGTGAAACAGACTTCTGGGAAATAAGACACTGGCTGACCGCCGACTGCTATCAGTCACAGAAAAGAGACAGACAGAGAGAGTGAGAGGAGAGAGGGAGAGAGAGAGGGGAGAAAGAGAGAGAGAGAGGGGGGGGGAGGTGAGAGACAGAAAGACAGAGTGCGAGAGACAGAGGCAGGGACAGACAGACAAAAAACAGACAGATAAATGGACAATAGAGAGGAAAAAGAGACAGAGACAGCGAGAAAGAGAGAGAGAGAGAGAGAAGAGGGGAGAGAGAGGGGGGAGACAGAGACAGAGAGACAGACACAAAACAGACAGAGAAACAGATAAATGAACAATATAGAGAAAACAGAGACAGAGACAGCGAGAAAGAGAGAGAGAGAGAGAGAGAAGAGAGAGAGAGAGAGAGAGACAGACAGACAGAGAGACAGAGAGAGGGAGGGAGACAGAGACAGACGCAAAACAGACAGAGAAATAGATAAATGGACAATAGAGAGAAAACAGAGACAGAGACAGCGAGAAAGAAAGAAAGAAAGAAGGAGGGAAAGAAAAGAAAGACAGAGAGAGAAAAGAGAGAGAGGGGGGCAGCAGATACAGACAGACAAACAGAGTGAGAGACAGAGACAGGGACAAACAGACAAAAAACCAGACAGAGAAACACATAATTGGACAGAAAAAAACCCACATAGATAGAAAAGAGAAACAGAGGTAAAAAGGTAAAAAGGTAAAGGAGTCCCATAACCTATAAGGTCGTAGGGAAGCGAGGCGTCAGAGACCTCACTTCTCTAGGGCCAGCATATTGAGGGCAGTGGCGCCCATCTCCTCTCCCTCGCTGCTTTACCTTCCCTGACCCTAAAGAGGGCAGGTAGCCATTTACAGCTGGGTGAACTGGGGGAACTGTACTGAAGCCAAGGCGCGCAAACGGTCACCCATCCAACTGGTAACCACGCTCGACGCTGCTTAACTTGGCTGGGGGAAAGCGAGTACTCTGACCACTGAGCTATCCCGTCCCCAGAGACAGCGAGAAAAAGAGAGAGATAGAGAGAAAGAAAGAAAGAAACAAACAAACAAAAAGAAAGAACGAAAGAATGAATAGGAAGAAAGAAAGAGACAGACAGAAACACAGAAAAAGAGACAGAGAGAGACAGAGAGAGAACAACAGATTGAAGAGCAGTAATAAATATATGAATGCAGTTACACGCCCACATACAGACAGATACAGGTACTTTAAAAACCAAACATAGGCACACACAAACAAACCCAATACAACCGAACAGCTAAACCCTAAAAAGAAGCAATAGATTGTTCACAACACTACATTCACACGCACGCACACACACACACATACCCATGCACAAACGCAAGCACACACACAGGCACACATGCATGCACACACACACACACACACACACACACACACAAACACACATACATACGCACGCCCTTGCACGTACACACACGCACACCCGCGCGTGCACACACATATACACACACGGACGCACACACACACACACGCACGCATGCACGACACACATATACATACACTCACATACACACACCCGCGCGCACGTACCCGCACGTGCGCGCACGCACACACACACACACACACACACACACGCTCGCGCGCGCACGCGCAAAAACTACCCAACACCTAAACCAGTGCACCCCAGGCTGCAAAACTCTACATACACACGCACACACACTTTCCCTACACACAAGCAAACCCACCCACCCACTCTACACACACACACACACCCACCCATCCACCCTCCCCACACACTCATGCAACCCCCCTCACACAAACGCACACCCACCCACCCATCACCCCCCTCCCCCCCTTCCCCCCCCTCCCCCACACACACACATTGCCCTCGCAATCTGACGACCCGGGTTCGATTCCCATTCATGGGGGATATTTTCCCCTGGAGTTAACATCAGTGCAGACTCCACTCTCCCCAAAGTCCTTCGGATGAGACTATAAACTGAGGTCCCGTGTGCGAACACACGCAGAACATCTAGCGCACACGTTAAATCCTGTTCCGCTTTTCGTAAGAGTAGGCCATTGTGTGCCAGTGGGAACAGATGACAGAATATACAAAACTGCATACACACGGGGACTGGATGTAAAAAAGCATATAAGTGCTTATTCCATTATCCTTGATATAAAAGAATTTTTTTTAAATAAAAAATAAAAAATAAAACTCACACACACACATCTAAACACACACATATGCACCCCCCCTCCCCCCCCCCCCCCCTCACACACACAAACTTTGGCCAAACCTGATCCTAAAAGCTACAGCCTATTTATGGTTCGTCTTTCAGTGATTCATTGTTTCCTGCTTAGGACCAGAAAAACACACACTCTCTCACACACAAATTCACGCACACACACACACACACACACACACACACACCACTCCTCTCTCTCTCTCCTCTCTCTCTCTCTCTTCTCTCTCTCTCTCTCTCTCTCTCTTTCACACACACACACAAAAACCGCACCCACCCTCGCTACACACACACAAACACACACACACATGCATACCCACCCACCCACCCATCCTCCCTACACACACACACCCTCTCTACAAACACACACACACACACACACACACACACACACACACTGCGCTCACAATCTGACGACCCGGGTTCGATTCCCGTTCAAGGGGGATATTTTCCCCTGGAGTTAACATCAGTGAAGACTCCACTCTCCCCAAAGTCCTTCGGATGAGACTATAAACCGAGGCCCCGTGTGCGAATGCACCCAGAACATCTAGCGCACACGTTACATCCTGTTCCGCTTTTTGTAATAATAGGTCATTGTGTGCTGGTGGAAACAGATGACAGAATATACAAAACTGCATACACATGGGGACTGGATGTAAAAAAGCACATAAGTGCTTATTCCATTATCCTCGATATAAAAGAATAAAATAAAACAAAAAATAAAAAATAAAACACACTCATCTAAACACACATACACATGCATCCCCCCCCCCCCCCCCCCCCCCCCACACACACACTTTGGCCAAACCTAATTCTGAAAGCTACAGCCTATTTATGGTTTGTCTTCCAGTAATTCATTGCTTCCTGCTTAGGACCAGAAAAAACACACACTCTCTCACACACATTCATGCACACATACACACACACACACAAACACACACACTCTCTCTCTCTCTCTCTCCCTCTCTCTCTCTCTCTCTCTCTATATATATATATATATATATATATATCATCTCTCTCTCTCTCTCTCTCTCTCTCTCTCAAACACACACACACAAACAAACACACCCACCCTCCCTACACACACACACACACACACACAAACACACACACAAACCCACCCACACTCCACACACATGCACACCCACACACCCACCCACCCATCCTCCCTACACACACAACACACACACACACACACACCCTCCCTACAAACACACACACACACACACACACACACACACACACTACCCACTTTGGCCTAAACTTTGATTCTAAAAGCTGCAGCCTATTTATGGCTCATCTTCCCTGATTCAGTGTTTTCTGCTTTAAGACCCGAAGAAGATACCTCCCTCTCTCTCCCCCCATCCTCCAGCCTCTTTCTATCCATTGTGTAGTTTTTCATTGCCCTACATCACAAACAAAAGAAACAAGCAAACAAATAAAAGTCAAGCAAAGGAAATCGAGTAAAAAGAAAGAAAATAGAGAAAGAAAGAAAAAGAGAGAGAAATACAAAAAGGAACTGAAGAACTAAGTGGATAAGAAAAGGAAAAGAGTTGGAAAAAAAAGTAAGAGAAAGAAAAGAAGGAAGAGGAAGGAAGAAAGAAAGAAAGGAAGGAAGGAAAGAAAGGAAGGAAAGAAAAGAAAAGAGAGAAAAAAGAAATAAAACAGAAAGAAAGACAGACAGACAGAAAGAGATAAAAAGAAAGAACAGAGGAAGAGAGAAAGAGAGAGAGAGAGAGAGAGAGAGAGAGAGAGAGAGAGAGAGAGAGAGAGAGAGAGAGAGAGAGAATAAGAGAGAGAAGGAAAGAAACGGAGTAAGAAAGAGATAGAGAGAGAAAGAGAGAGAAAAAAAAGAACAAAGAAAAAGAAAGAAAGAGCGGAAGAAAGAAAGGAAGAAAGAAAGAATGAAAGAAAGAAAGAAAGAAGGAAGGAAAGAAAGAAAAAAGACAAACCCGCAAAGAAACATAAACAACAGCAACAAAAATAAACAAAAAAGAGGCAAGTATATCATGTGGCGAAGAGAGAGAGAGAGAGAGAGAGAGAGAGAGAGAGAGAGGGAGAGAGAGAAAAGAGAGAGAGAGAGAGAGGGAGAGAGAGAGAGAGAGAGAGAGAGAGAGAGAGAGAGAGAGAGAGAGAGAGAGAGAGAGAGAGAGAGAGAGAGAATAATAGGCCACCATGTAGTTGTTTTGTTGAGGTTTTTTTGTTTTGTTTTCCTATTTTACTTTTTGGGGCGGGTTTTCTTTTACTGACAAACATGCTGATTCTAAGTTACAATGTTTCCTTCTTCGTTTTCCTGTGTGTGTGTGTGTGTGTGGTGTCAGTGTGTGTGGGTGTGTGTGTGTGTGTGAGTGTGTGTGTGTGTGTGTGTGCGTGCGTGCATGGGTTGTGTTGTTGTTGTTTTCCTTTGTTGTTGTTGTTTTCTTTGTTTAGTTATTTGTTTAGTTTAGTTTTTATGGCGTGTGTGTGTGTGCGTGCGTGCGTGTGTGTGTGTGTGTGTGTGTGTGTGTGTGTGTGTGTGCGTGTGTGTGGAGGGGCGTGTGTGTCTTTTTTTGTTTTGTTCTGTTTTGTTTGTTTTGTTTGGTTTGGTTTGGTTATTTCTTTGGCTGTTTGTTTTTGGTGGGTGTATCTATTTACAAGATTTTACCCCCTTCGAATTGTATGGTTTAACATTGTTTAGGACTTTTTACAATTCTATTTCTGCATATATCAACAGCCAAAAATTCCATCACACTGCCAAAGTGTATAACCTGTGTGTGTGTGTGTGTGTGTGTGCATTTGGACTTGTTAGAACTATTACTTGCTAATGCTTGCATGACTGTGTAAGAATGAGTTGAGTGCAAGTGCTTTGATTTGTCTGTGCAAGATACAGCGCTATATAAATTCCATTTATTATTATTATTATTATTATATTATTATTATTATCATCATTATTATTATCATTATTTTTCTTCTTCTTTTGTTTGATTTGTATATGGCTTATCACTGTTCAGTTGGTTTTCTTATCCTATGTATGCATATATAGTATCACTATTATCTTCTTTCTTTTTAAATAGATGGCTTGATGAAAGAAACAACTGCACTGCTTATTCAATGTACCATCTGAAAATGAAAGTTTGACTTTGACTTAATCTTTTCTTTGGCTTTCTTCTTGTTTTTATTGCAAAATAATCGGAAAAAACCCAAAATGGACACAGAGAGAGTGAGAGAGAGAGAGAGAGAGAGAGGGAGAGAGAGAGAGGTAGAGAGAGAGAGGGGGGAGACACAGAGAGAGAATGGATGGATGAATGAATGAATGAATAAATGAATGAATGAATGGATGAATGATTGAATGAATGATCTTTATTTATCAAGGATTACAGATAAGCAATCACATACTTTTTTTCATCCGGCCCTTGCCCTGATTAGGGATTATCAAAACTTTTTTTTTTAAATCAAGAGAGACAAATAGACCAACATTCAGATAGACAGACACAGAGACAATAGCATTGACGCCCTCCTTTCTTTATAGCGGGCGGAACCACTGTCAATGGAATGACCCCCTTCACCCGAAAGGTCATCAGACATGCGCACTGGGGTGTTAGCCAAGTCAGCCAAAATCAGCATCTTACAACAAACCAGTCTGCGAAAAGGAAACTAGGTCACGATGTCTCTTCTTCATTTTTTCCCATGGATTATGCAACTTTGCACCGGGAACACGTGATAAATCCGTGATGATCCAGATGGCATGTAGCCTACAGCTCTCTCTCTCGATTTATTTATTTGTTTTATATCGAGGATGATGGAATAAGCACTTATTAATTTTTTTACATCCAGTAAGCAGTCTTGTAAATTCTGTCATCTTTTCGCCACCGGCAAACAATGGCCTACTCTTACGAAAAGCGGAACAAGAATTAACGTGGGCACAAGATGTTCTGTGTGCAATCGCACATGGGACCTCGGTTTATAGTCTCATCCGAAGGACTTTTTGGGGAGAGTGGAGTCTGCACTTATGTTAACTCTAGGGGAAAATATCCCCTTGAACGGGAATCGAACCCGGGTCGTCAGATTGCGAGGGCAATGTTCTAACCACTAGGCTATCCCGTCCCACAGAGAGAGAGAGAGAGAGAGAGAGAGAGAGAGAGAGAGACAGACAGACACACAGACACACAGAGACAGACTGACAGACAGACAGAGACATACAGACAGACAGAAACAAAGACAGGCAGAGACAGACAGAGACAGAGACAGTAGCCTTGACGCCATCCTTTCTTTATAGCGGGAGGGAACCACTTTCAAAGGAACGACCCTCTTCACCCGAAAGGTCATCAGACATGCGCAGTGGGGTTTTAGCCCAGTCAGCCAAGAAGAATGGTTCATTATGGCCGTCCATTGTTGATTGCGTGTTTACCTCATGGACATGGTTATTTTCCTCTGCTGACTGTCTTTCTGTCATACTTTCACTCTCTCTCTCTCTCCCTCTGTCTTTGTCTTTTTCTCCTTCTCTCTCCCTCTCTCTCTCTTCTTCTCTCTCTCTCTCCCTCCTTCTCTCTCTCTCTCTCTCTCTCTCTCTCTCTCTCTCCTCTCTCTCTCTCTCTCTCTCTCTCTCTCCTTCTCTCTCTCTCTCTCTCCTTCTCTCTCTCTCTCATCTCCTACTCTCTCTCTCCCTTTCCTTCTATCTTTCTCTCTCTCTTTACTTCTCTCTTTCTCCTTCTTTCTCTATCTCTCTCTCTCTCTCTCCTCCTCCCCCCCTCTCTCTCTCTCTCCCCTTCTCTCCCTCTCCTCTCTCCCTCTCTCTCTCCCTCTCTCTCTCCTTCCCTCTCCTCTCCTCTTCTCTCTCTCTCTCTCGCCTTCACTCTCTCTCTCTCTCTTAGTTTGTGCTTGTTTGCTTTCAATTATATTATTCATAAGGCCT
>CM054163.1:32774190-32779190 GCA_028751875.1 Rapana venosa
TTGTGTGTGTGTGTGTGTGTGTCCTGGCTATGAATCATGGCACGTACTTTCAATCTCACAAAGACTTTCAGGTAGAACTAGTGAGTCAGCGTGTTTATTCTCGGTGATAGCCATTAGCGTGTTAATCTGGGGAACGTCCACCATCCACAACAACACCAAATACAACAACAAGAAGACATGGCTGGTGTCCAGAGTCACTAAGTGTTGTATGTTTATACAAAACAGTAGTAAGCCAGTTCTGTATTCAGAATAAACTCTGTGTGTGTGTATTAGTACACAATATTTGGTGATGGCATTGCTTTACACGGCTACATAGAGTGGATATTTTCCTCTCTGTCTCTCTTTCTCTTTATGTCTCTGAATTTCTCTCTCTCCCCGTCTATCTCTTTTTCTGTGTCTCTGTCTCTCTCTCTGTATGTTTCTGTTTCTGCCTCTGTCTCTTTTTCTCTGTCTCTGTATCTGATTCTGTCTCTTTCTGTCTCTCTCTCTCTGTCTCTGTCCGTCTGTCTGTTTCTGTCTCCCTTTCTCTCTGTCTCTTTCTCTGTCTCATTGTTTCTCTGTCTGTCTCTCTGTTTCTCTGTCTCTGACTCTCTCTCTAATTCTCTCTCTGTCTGCCGTCTGTCTGTTTGTCTGTCTGTCTCTCTCTCTCTCTCTCTCTTCTCTCTCTCTTCTCTCTCTCTCTCTCTCTCTCTCTCTCTCTCTCTTTCTTTGTCTCTGACTGTCTGTCTCTCTTTCTGGCTATCTGGCTGTCTCTGTCTGTCTGTCACTGTCTCTGTATGTCTGTCTGTCTGCCTCTGCTCTCTCTCTCTCTCTGTCTCTCTCTCTCCGTCTCTGAC
Organism: Rapana venosa; assembly: GCA_028751875.1. Lineage (NCBI taxonomy): Eukaryota > Metazoa > Mollusca > Gastropoda > Neogastropoda > Muricidae > Rapana > Rapana venosa. Next base: position 32,775,027 of record CM054163.1, read on the forward strand.
TCTCTATTTCTGTCTCTCTCTGTCTGTCTTTCTCTCTTTGCCTCTGCCTCTCTGTCTTTCTGTTTGTGTCTGTCTGTCTGGCTGCCCTCTGTCTGTCTGCCTTTCTCTCTGACTTCTTTCTGTCTCGTCTGTCTGTCTTAATGTCTGGCTTACTTTCTGTCTGTCTATCTCTCTTTCTGTCTGTCTGTCTGTCTATCTGTCTGTCCCTCTCTCTCTCTCTATCTCTCTCTCTCTATCTATCTATCTATCTTCTCTCTCTCTCTCTCTCTCTCTCTCTCTCTCTCTCTCTCTTCATCTATGTCGATCTATCTGTCTGTCTAAGTGTCTTTTTCTACACATTTCTTACTTGCACATTATTTTTGTCAAAAAGACTTCAGACTTGAGACTTCAGATATTTATTCAGATAGGTCAAAGCCCCTTCTGAAGGGGTGAAAACATACAAAAGTGCTAGTATACAGCCATTTGCTGTCAAGTTATCGTTGAAAATAAATCATTCAATGAACATTTGTTAAAACTGAAAAATTTACATTAGGCTACTATCCCTTATTCTCTTCAAAGATTTATACAGAAATATTGCTAAATTTTTAACAGTTTGCTCATTTTCAGATGACATAAGTTGAGCTAGCCTGACCAATGATGGGTAGTTCCAATAAGTTTGCTGCAGAATCAATTCTTTTCTCAGGTCTCCAAGAACTGGACATTCCAAAACAACATGAATTTCATCTTGAGTTGCCAATTTACACAAATTACAAATCAAATTCTCATTTTCATCTTTTGCATATCGTTTCACATGTACAGCAATATCTGATACACCACATCTAAATTTTGACAATGCATGTTTAACATACTTATTCATTTCTATCAACGTATACTGTTCAATACACAGTGACGTTTTAAATGTTCTGTATAGAAAAAATCGATCACTGTTTTGAATGTGGGCGTACCACTCTTGCCATCTACAATCAACAGCTCTCTGTTTAAATGATTTTATAAAAGCCTTTACATTTTGAACTCCTTGATTGTCCCAAACAAATCCAAAGCCAAATCGACACAAACATAAACGTATTTTAGATGCCCAAGTATGCTTGCCTTTACAATCCAGTATGTATAACATTTTATAGGCTTTGGATGGCAATCGCTTATCCTCCATACGAGCTATCTTAAGCCAATAGCTTACGCATTTTACCATATAATTTACAAACAATGGATACCTTCCCAGTTCTCCATAGATCATGTCATTTGGAGTGCGCCAGTTTACACCAAGGAATCTCTTTAATGCGAATAAATGTAATTTTTCTATTGGTACAATATTTTCCATTCCCCAGATCTCTGCTCCGTATTGTACAATGGGTTGTACCTGTGTATCAAAGAGTTTTGTAAAGACCTTTACAGAATTATTTTCAAACTTGTACAAAATACTTAGAATACTCAAAACAGCTTTTTTAGCCCTTGAAGCTAAATCCTGACACATGTAATTAAAGCTAAGTTTAGTTGTAAAATTGACTCCAAGATATTTATATGAATTAACAACAGTGACTTTTGTGTTATCATAATACCATTTTTCATGAGCTGCCAAAAATCCTCTTTTTCGAAAAACCATTATGTTACTCTTATTCATATTTACTTTTAATTGGAGATCTCTAGCAGCAGTATACAAGTTGTTCAGTTGTGTTTGCAACCCCACTACAGTTTCAGATAATAAAACAATATCATTAGCAAAAAGTAATAAAAATAATTCTTCCAAACAATTAGAGAAAAATACACCATGTTTGCCATTATTAATTATATTCTGAGCTAGCTAGCTATTCTTTGTCAAAAAGAATAAACCAAAGAAACACAAGAAATAATGCAACTAAATAAAGCAATGGAGAGAACAATTTTACAGGGCTAATATGAAATGCATTTCTTCAGCGCAATAATGCATCTTGGATAAGCCTGTGTGATATTACATATCACTTGAGCCTGCAGCAATATCTTTTTTTAATGAATGGTTGTGAGTGAGTGCATCTCTTCTTCATAGATCGTTTTTTTGTTTGTTTGGGTAATTTTGGTGTTTTTTTTGGGGGAGGATGTTCTTTATTTCGTTCGTTTTCTTTCTTCTTTTTTTTTTGGGGGGGGGGGGGGGGGGGGGGTATTTGTGTATTTCTTCTTTCTTTCCCTTTCCTTCTTTCTTTTTTCCTTTCTTTCTTTTCTTTCATTCTTTCTTTCATTTTTCATTCTTTCTTTCTTTCTTTTTTTTTTTCGTTAACTGTTTTTTTCTCTGTTTCTTTCTTTTCTTTCTTGTCTTTATTTCTTTCTTTCTTGTTTTTCTCCCTTTCTTTCTTTCTTACTTTCTTTCTTCTTTCTTTCTTTCTTTTCTTTCTTTCTTTCTTTTCTTTCTTTTCTTTCTTTCTTTTCTTCTTTCTTTTTTCTTTTCTTTTTTTCTTTCTTTTCCTTCTTTCTTTCTTTTCTTCTTTCTGTCTTTCTTTTTTCTTTTTTCTTTCTTTTCTTTTCTTTCTTTCTTTCTTTCTTTTCTTCTTCTTTTCTTTTCTTTCTTTTCTTTTCTTTTTTTCTTTCTTTTCTTTCTTTCTTTTCCTTCTTTCTTGTATTCTTTTTCTCTATTTTCTTATGTGTTTCTTACTCATTCCTCTCTTTCTCAGCTTTTTTCGTCCTTACAGTCAACCAACCAACCTTACAGCCAACCAGCCAGCCTTATAGCCATCCAACCAACCAGCCTTAAAGCCAATCAACCAGCCTTATAGCCAGCCAACCAACCAGCCTTACAGCTAGCCAACCATTTTTACATCCAATCAACCAGCCTTACAGCCAATCAACCAGCCTTACAGCCAACCAACCAGCCTTACAGCCATACAACCAACCTTACAGCCAACCATCCAGCCTTACAGCCAATCAACCAGCCTTACAGCCAACCAACCAGCGCTCATCTCCAGGTGTTCGTTCTGGCACAGCGCAGGTTATTCTCCAGAGCGCAAAGCCTGGGTAAGTCAGTGTGGAGGGCAAGCTGTTACCCATGCAGCAGACACCCCCCCCCCTCCCACTCCCTCTCCACGTTGCTGGAATGGTCCATTGGAAAGGCAATCGCCGATACACATGGTTCCAGTGCCGTCGCAGCAATGGCCAGAACGTTGCTGCATACAGCCTCAGACTGCCTTGGGGAGTCAGCATTTTTCCTCAGGGTTGACTCCCGAAGCCTTTCCTATGAGTAGGTATGGCCCCAAGGCAGTAAGGTAAGGTAAAGGTAAAGGAGTCCCATAACCTATGTGGTCGTAGGGGAGCGAGGCGTCAGAGACCTCAACTTCTCTAAGGGCCAGCATATTGAGGGCGGCGCCCATCTCCTCTCCCTCGCTGCTTTACCTTCCCTGACCCTAAAGAGGGCAGGTACCCATTTACAGTTGAGTAGGGTGGAGAGTGTTGGGCAAGGTGTTGGTCACAGCAAGTGAAAACCATAGTCGGTGGTAGGGTGGGAGAATTGTGAAAGAGTGTGTGTGTGTGTGTGTGTGTGTGTGTAAGAGAGATTCAGATTCAGATTCAAATTCAGAATATTGTATTGTCATTTAAGTCATGTAGACTTATTTGGCACAACAAAAACATCAATTATAATTATAATTATCAATTTTGGCTAAAAGTGATGTACACTAAAAACATGTTGTATTCTACTTCTCTTTTTTCAAAATTTTTGACGCTAAGATACAGCCAATAATGCTTTATGCTGCTGAAATATGGGGGTTAAACAGATTAGATCATATAGAAAACGTCCATATGATAGCTTGTAAGAGGTTTCTGGGTGTTCCAATTAAGACTCCTAATAGAATGGTATATGGAGACCTTGGCAGATATCCATTATACGTGAATTCTTATGTAGCATGTATGAGATATTGGTGTAAATTGTTAGAAATGAATATTGAACGTTTACCTTGCAAAGCTTATCAAATGTTACTAGAATTAGACATCTGTGGTAAACAATGTTGGGTCTCAAAAGTAAGAGAAGTTCTGTGCGAGAGGAGATGGGCGCCGCCCTCAATATGCTGGCCCCTAGAGAAGTTGAGGTCTCTGATGCCTCGCTCCCCTACGACCACAAATATATATATATATATATATATATATATCAAGAAGGTGATTAAGTCACTGGCAGGTCTGCACTTTGAAACTCTGCTGGAAAATCAT
>CM054163.1:32784190-32816690 GCA_028751875.1 Rapana venosa
GGGTACTGGAAACTCAAGGGTGGGTTGTATTTTTACGATCTTCCAGGTCAACATCAAGTGCAGACCTGCCAGTGCCGTAATGTCCTTCGTGTACTTGTAGAATATCAGATATACACGTTTAAAGATCACGTCATTCTTGTCAGCGCTCGGTAGGTTTCGGAAATACAAAGATGTCCAGCATTTATCTCCGAAAGCAAATTCTGTTCATTGAAGCCTAACCATGAAACGAAAACAAAGTGTCTTAATCAGTATATAGTTGCACAGTTATATCTGATATAATTTAGGGAAATTATAATTATGTACACTAATTTTGTAAAAGACAGACATTTACCCACCAGACACAGGAAATGTTTCTTTTAGGATAACGGTCATTTCAATACAGCGTGTGTATATTAAACTTGAATCATGCATACATCTTCATATCAAGGATAATTCAGAGTAAAACGCAGAAATGTATTCTATAAAACTGTTGGATTTAAAATAAAAATCTCGAACTGCCATTAACATTCAAATTCAATGCAAACTTTTGCAAAACAATATCATTATTGTACGCTATGCACAAATGTGCGAATTGTTTGTGTTATGCTTTTTATGTGTTATAGAAAATAAAAGCCTTTTGCAGATAGGAAATTCATATTTCCCGGCAATTATAAACATACACAACATATTCAGTGTTACGTAAACATAGCCATAATTTTTAAGAGGCCCAAATTTGAACATAACTGCATCCATAAAAAAACATCAAAACAAACACTCTAAAATTGTTTCTTCCCTTTAAAAAATAATCATGCATAAGCAAACATATTGTACAGATCTTGTCTAAACATGCGCGCACACAGCAACGCTTTCTCAATACAACTTTGTTTTCTTAAAGTTATATAGACTTGTTTTTAAAATTTCAAATGTGCCCTCAGTGTTTAATGCTCCTATTAAAACGGGACACCGTCATCAACATATTTGACAGATTTAAAACAAAACGACTAAACAGAGAAAACCAGAGAGCAAACTGAAAACAGAGAAGACAGACTGGAAGAAAAGAAAGAATACGATCAGATAGATAGATAGATAGATAAATAGATAGGTAGATAGATAGATAGATAGATATATTGGTAGGTAGATAGATAGGTAGGTAGATAGATAGGTAGATAGATAGATAGGCAGATAGATAGGTAAATATATGGTAGATAGATAGTAATAGTAGGTAGATAGAAGTAGTAGATAGATAATAGGTAGATAGGTAGATAGATAGTGATAGGTAGGTAGATAGATAGGATGCATATATATATATATATATATATATATATAATAGAGATAGATAGAGTAGATAGATAGATAGACAGATAGATAGATAGATAGATAGTAGATAGAGATAGATAGATAGATAGTAGATAGATGCAGAAATAGACAGATAGATAAAAGATAGATAGATAGAAGATAGATAGAGATAGATAGATAGGTAGCTAGATAGCTAGCTAGCCACATTCACACACTGCAGAAGAAAAAGATAGAGACAGACACACATGAAGAGAGAGAGAGAGAGACAGACAGACAGACAGACCATACAGACAGATGGACGAAGACGGACAAACAGACGGACAGAAAGACAGACAAATAAACAGATAGGCAGCAGACAGACAGACACATAGATTGACACACAGACAGACAACGGTCAAACACCATCAATTCCATCAAATGATTAAAATGGCGTGTTTGCACGCCTACAACCAAGACATCAACAAAAAATGGGGAGACATGTTCACGATATAAAACAAACAAACAAGCAAACAAACAAGCAAACAAACAAACACTCGAGCAAACAATAAATACAAACCCCACCGGTTATTCTAAACTATTATCCTTGGATGGCTGGGCTAAAAGCACACCGCGCATGTCTGTTGACCTGTGGGTAAAAGAGGTCAATGCATTGCTGCTCTCTCGTCCATACATAACATGGCATCATCACCCCCCTCCCTCCCTCCTCCCCACCACACTCCACCTCACCACCAACATCACTTCTGTTTCGGCATTTTTTGCTGTCCCAATTGAAGTCAGCTCTGTTCCAACACGTTATTATCTCCAAACAGAGAACTTCATGTAGAGTGGGTGGAGGGCACGGGATAGCTCAGTGGTCAGAGCACTCACTTTCCCCCAGCTAAGGTTAAGCAGCATGGAGCGTGGTTACCAGTTTGTTTGGTTTTTTTTGGGTTTTTTTTGCTGCCTCATATTCTGTGACGTCCCCCGTCCTGCTGTTCCCACGCCGCTCATCTCAATCTCCCTGCCACAGCCACACCCGGATTTGTTATGTCTCATCCTCAGGGCCGGAGGCCCACAGGGAGCCCATCACTATCAGGCCGCCGCGGGGCCACCAGCCAGAGGGGCCCTGCACTGCTGCTGGGTCACTTTGGCGGTGTTCAGTGGTGCCTGTTCTGAGCTAACATACGCAGGACACCACCTACTAAGCCCCCTACTAACGACAGTATTAGCTCAGTCGCGTAGCCAGACTGAGTGAGTTGCCCACCCGAGGTGGCAACCACCACAACGTCCCTCCAACGACCGTCCCCGCGAACCTCCAACCCCAAAGGCTTTGACACAAACTCACCACAGGCACAGAAATGTATGGGCAAACCGAATCTGAGGTCACCATGAAACCAGAGAAACTGGGACCACCGAATCAGAGGCAATTTTTTTAATTGCATGATGATCAATGACAATGAGGATGACGTAATTATGCTGCTGTGGAAGTGCATATGCTTTGAGACTACTTGACAGGGTTGTACTCTACGCTTACTATCATAATATATCCCGGCGTCAACCAGGCCCGAGAGATACAGACACCTGCAGTGTTGGTCAGGTAATTTGAGCAACACTCTCAAACTCGCATCCGTTAAGTGGATGAAGCTCGACTGTGTGGTCCCAGTCTTCCCACTGAGCCCACAGCATGCTCACTCTGGGTAGGAGCCGGCCGGAGTCCGAAAAATCCCTATGACTGTTATGGGATTCGAACCCGCGACCTTCCAGTCCGTAACCCAAGGCGCTAACCACTGCGCCATGGCGGCTGGTTGCGTGGTTACCAGTTGGATGGGTGACTGTTTGTGCACCTTGGCTTCAGTACAGTTCCTCCAGTTCACCCAGATGTAAATGGGTACCTGCCCTTTTAGGATCAGGGAAGGTAAAGCAGTGAGGGAGAGGAGATGGGCGCCGCCCTCAATATGCTGGCCCCTGGAGAAAATGAGGTCTCTGACGCCTCGCTCCCCTACGACCACATAGGTTATGGGACACCTTTACCGTTGTTACCTTTTATGTGAAAAGGATTAAATATTGCAGGGTAAAATAATAAATAGCAAACATGTCATCACAAAGCTTACAGCATCATACAACATGAAGGCATGTTGTCCTCTGGGAAAACAGCACATAAATGCCTGTACAAGTGTTACACCTTTGCGTGCACACACACATACATATAGAAAGAGAGAGAGACACACACACAGCCACACACACACACATATATATATTTATATATATATATGTATATATATATATATATATATATTATAGTGTGCACTTTTGAACTACGTTTGAACTACAACCACCCTTTCCTTCCCCTACAATCCCTTTTTTTAGAAAAACATTGTTCAACCTGGCTAGACTTCATGATTTGCTGAGGTCAACAGTTCTGAAAGAGTTAAGGTTTCTTTGTCAATCTAGGTTACAGTGTGCTGTTTGGACAAACTTCTCTGTTCATATACCCATGGTTGTGATTTGGAATTTCTGGTAATCCACTTGAGGCTTTCTCTAAAGAAACCAATTGAAGTCTGTGTAGTGTCACTCCTCTTAGCTTAAGTGTCCAGCATGTCTCTGTGAGCTAGAAGACTGGCAACTCAAGTGTGATGGTGTAGCTAAGTGTCCTCACTGTAGGCCTATGGCTCAGCCTTTGTCTTTATCAGTCCCTTTGTTAGGTACAGTAGAGCCCTCTCTATTCATGGCCTGATGCATTGTTGTAACCTAGAGTGTCCAGTGGAACAGTCATGTGATAAACACCTCAGAGCTTACTACAGCTGGTCTTATTCAACAGGCTTGTGGGGCCTCTTTCTTGTTGAATAGCATCCCCCCTTCCCCCTCTCTATTACACCCCCCCCCCCCTTTCTCTACTGAATCAGCAGATTTTGTCTTGTAGTCATTGGTTAATCTTAACTTGTGAATAAAATTGTTTGTCAGCTGATTTGGATGTGTAGTCAGAATTTGCTAGTCTCAGTTTCCAAATATATTCATTGGTCAGTTGGAATCAGTAGTCCTGCAACTGAACCAATATAACAGGGTGTACATGGCATATCCAAGTCATTCTCTTGCTTGCTGTCTGGGGCAGCATTCTTCTTGAATTAGACAGGGCTGCTGTGTGGTGAAACGACAGAATGACTTAGAAGAGAAAACAACAGTTTTGTTCTCCTGCTTGAGCTGTGAGTGAGAATTTCTCTTCTTGATAGTTTTTGGTTAGAGATTTATTAATGTAAGACCTGATTTAATAAGTGAATTTCATTTGTGTGTAAAAGCTGAATTTAGCTAATGGTTGATTATTGTGACTGGTACAGTGAAAGTGTGTGTAGTTGTTTTACACATAAAAGTTAACTTAAGTCATGAGACTTTAACTATTTAATTGTGTGATCTTGGCATTTATTCTATAACTGGATGTTTGTGTTAGATGTGGAAATTTTATGAGTAACTAATCAATATTTGATTGTGTTATATTGAGATGAAGTTGATGAATCACAATGATCACTGGTAAAATAATATAGATTGGTAACAAAACTATTGGGATAGATTTCTAATGCAAAGTTGAATTGAGATAAGAGTTGACTGCTAAAAGAGTTGATGACTTGAAGACTTAAAGGTTAGATTTGAATGCAGTAACAAGACTAGGCCTAGCTAGGCCCCTGTGGTAATTGCCCTGCTAAAGTAGGCAGTCTGACATGTAGGTGTGACTTTGTTTATGGTTAGTCGTTTGTGTCAAAAGGGGTTAATTTTTGTGGTTTTGTGACACACAAGATTGTGCCTGCTCTCTCTCTCTCTCTCTCTCTCCTCTCTCTCTCTCTCTCTCTGTGCCACAATATCCATGGAGTATAATAGGGACCAATGCTGTGAAAGATCTTAGTACAGACTAAGTTTTGTTGACATTATTAGGATCATGTCTGTTGAGAGTATTGAGGAAAGGATTTTCCTAGTTATTTTGTAGTCTTTAGTTGTCTGATTTGCAGCTGTATGCTCTCTATTGGTTCCCTACGATTAATTTAGTGTTTTGGTGTGAGTGATGAAAGGAATTTGGTTTTCTTACATTCGGCTAGACGACAATAATAACTATCTGCTGCCGTGTGCCTTTCATCAATGATGTGCCTAGATGAATATGGAGAGAGTAGTTACCTGAATCTTATGTTTGTTTCAGGTGTGTGTTGTTTGGAAGATAATAATAAAAAGTGTTACCATAACACCCCTGCGTGGCCTCACATCATTCCTTTGAGTGTGGAGTCCCAATGTCCTAGCATCCCCTTCCCCGAACCTTGACCTTCTAATATAGATTCCCAGCCTCGCCTTTCTTCCCAGTTTGACAAAAAAAATCGAACTGAACATCAAAGTCCTTCGGATGAGACTATAAACTTTGATATTTGTTTATCTTGATATTTATGGCTGGTTGCATGCGTGTGAATGATTTAAATGCAAGCGCTTTGATTTGTTTACTTTGCAAGATTCAGCACTATATAAATTCCATACATTATTATTATTATTATTTAAACCGAGGCCCCGTGTGCGAACGCATGCAGAACATCTTGCGCACACGTTAAATCCTGTTCCGCTGTTCGAAAGAGTAGGCCATTGTGTGCCGGTGGGAACAGATGACAAAATGTACAAAACCGCATACACACGCATAAAAAAGTCATCTGAGCGCTTTGATTTGTTGCTTTACAAGATTCAGTGCTATATAAATTCCATATATTATTATTATTATTATTACACAGTGTGTTATGAATAATTTTATCATTCTAATGTCTAGACCATTACTTTAGTACACTGTTATTCATATTGCTGAGTAAATATTGCTGTACACATACTGTCATGGACAATAATCCCATTCTAATGTCTAGGCCGTAAGTTCAGTACACTGTTAAGGTCACATGCCTTCTTATGGACATATGGTAGCAGACACACTGAACACACCAGACTCATATTTTGTTGGTTTTTTTTATCTGGAGTGTGCGAAAGATTTATATACTTGTGTTAATCCCCTACCTATCAGTTAACTTGTTGATGGACCATTTGTGTCTATTTATCTATGCAGAACATCTTGCGCACACGTTAAATCCTGTTCGGCTTTTCGAAAGAGTAGGCCATTGTGTGCCGGTGGGAACAGATGACAAAATTTACAAAACTGCATACACACGGGGACTAGATGTAAAAAAGCACATGAGTGCTTATTCCATTATCCTCGATATAAAAAAAAATAAAATATAAAAAATAAACATATTTTTAAAAACCTCATCTGAGCGCTTTGATTTGTTGCTTTACAAGATTCAGTGCTATATAAATTCCATACATTATTATTATTATTATTATTATTATTATTATTATTTATTTATTTACTTAGTTGTATTTATTCTGTTATATCGAGGATAATGGAATAAACATTTGTGTGTGCTTTTTTTGCATCCAGTCCCTGTGTGTTGTAAATTCTGTCATCTGTTCCCACCGGCACACAATGGCGTGCTCTTACGAAAAGCCGAACAGGATTTAACGTGTGCGCAAGATGTTCTGCTTGTGTTCGCACATGGGGCCTCGGTTTATAAACTCATCCGAAGGACTTGTTTAATAACTTATGTAGGTCTCTGTTTTATGTATTTCCTCCTTTTTTTCTTTGCTCTCTCTCTCTCTGTCTCTGTCTCTCTCTCTCTCTGTCTCCTCTGTCTCACTCTCTGTGTCTCTGTCTCTCTCTCTGTCTCCCTCTGTCTCTCTCTCTCTGTTTCTCTCTGTCTCTCTGTGTCTCTTTGTGTCTCTGTCTCTGTCTTTGTCTCTGTCTCTCTCTTATTTTGGTGTCGTTCTGTAGTTGGTCTGTCTGTATGTCTGTCTACCTGTCTACCTGTCTGTCTGTCTGTCTGTCTCTCTCTCTCTCTCTCTCTCTCTCTTTTCTCTCTCTCTCTCTCTCTCTCTCTCTCTCTCCTCTCTCTCTCTCTCTTTTGGCATCATTCTGTTGGTTGGTCTTTGTCTGTCTGTCTCTTATTTCGGTGTCTGTTGGTCTGCCTGTCTGTCTATGTGTCAGTCTGTCTTTCTGTCTGTTCGTCTGTCTGTCTCTGTCTGTCTGTCTCTTTTATTTGGTGTATGCTGGTCTGTCTGTCTGTCTCTCTCTCTCTCTCACACACACACACACACCTACACACATACATGACACAAACACACACATAAAACAAACACACACAAAACACACACACATTCACACTCACACACACCACACACAAACACACACACACACTTACACACACACACACACACACACACACACACAAACACACACACACAGTTTAGCTACTATCTACCTCTCCTTTTCTCGCTGGTACCAGACCACTAACAGGCCATTGATCCACGCAGTTCTGACCACAAACTGTTAGTAGCCAATAACTCCTAAGCTCCAACGATTCCCCCAATGTCCATCTCTCGCTACTGTCTAGGTAATGTTCTCAACAATAATGGGTCTTGGCTATGACCCAGCTTTAGTTTCCTGTAAAATCTTTGTGAGGACAGGATAGCTCGGTGGTCAGAGCACTCGCTTTCCCCCAAGCTAAGGTTAAGCAACATTGAGCGTGGTTACCACTTGGATGGGTGGCCGTTTGCGCGCATTGGTTTCAGTAGAGTTCAACCAGTTCACCCAGCTGTAAATGGGTACCTGCCCTCTTTAGGGTCAGGGAAGGTAAAGCAGCGAGAGAGAGGAGATGGGCGCCGCCCTCAATATGCTGGCCCCTAGAGAAGTTGAGGTCTCTGACGCCTCGCTCCCCTACGACCATATAGGTTATGGGACACCTTTACCTTTACCCTTGTTTACAATATTTGCAGGGTTGGTTTTGTTCCTCGATGAGAGCTCTGAGATTCACCAATGGTTTGAGATTATGTGTATTCGTCCGATTTTTTCCCACCATGAAGGTAGCCGCATTCCGACTTTGAGGATGTATGCTGGGTATGTTCATGTTTCTGTAATCCACTGAACGCTGGCATGAATGACGGGATCTTTAACGAGCTTGAACTTCTCCATGTGTATATACACTGAAGGGAATTAAGGCACTGGCAGGTCTGCACTTGAATTTAATTTGATAAATAAGTTTTTTAAAAACTTTAATTTACCCGACGCTGCCGAGATTCGAACCCACGACCTTCTGGATCCATGGGATTGAAGTTGAACGATGTTAACCACTCGGCTATATCGTCCTTGAACAATGGGTATCTCACACAGAGATCACATCACTAATGAGGAAGTGAAGGCCAGAATTAAAAACGCCATCAGACCATATGAAGAGCTCCTGACTTCAGTGAAAAAACGCAAACTAAAGTGGTACGGGCATGTCACACAAACATCTGGACTGGCCAAGACTGTCCTACAGGGAACAGTACAAGGAGGGAGACGAAGAGGCAGACAGAGAAAACGATGGGAAGACATCATCAGAGAGTGGACTACTGGCCTTGAGTGGAGTGAATTGCTTTGGACAGCAGAGAACCGCAGGGAGTGGAGGAAGCTGGTTGCAAAATCGTCAGTGGTGTCCCCATGGTCCAAGGGACTACGAGATAGGGGAAGGTGGGTGAGGTGCAATGGGTAAGACCTTGTTTTAATATTCACTACAGCAATAAGTATGACCTTGTTTTCATGTCAACTCGTGGGTGTTATCAACTGTGAAATGTCAAGGCATGGGTGTTACCCTGTTTTCATGGCAACACATGGGTGTTACCCTGTTTAAAGTGTCAACACATAAGTACTACCCTGCTTAAATTGTCAACAAATAGGTCTTACCCTGTTGTCAACCCATAGGCAGTACCCTGTTTGAATTGTCAATGCATAGGTGTTACCCTGTTTATCAACACATAGGTATTACCCCATTCGAATCGTCAACACACGGGGTGTTACCCTGCCTTAAGTGTCAACACAATGGTCAACTTTGTCTAGGGAGAACTGTTGACCATAATATGTGGGCTGGACATGCAGCCTGGTCTTATTATTATTGTTGTCGTTCTCTAGTGCTCCGCTACATTCAATTTTCCAGACAGTGCACACTGTGGACATCATTACCAGGCAGTGAGAAGTGGCATTGTTGGATGACATGATTATGTCTAGACTGGGAAGAAGTAGACTGGAATTGAGTGTTTTGGGTGCTAGAGAGAAGAACAGCTGCAGCAAGTGTATAGAGAATAATTATATATATATATATATATATATATATATATATATATATATATATATATATATATATATATATATATATATATATATATGGGCTATGCTTGCAGCTTTCTTATGTAGGGTTTAGGTGCAATTCTATCAAGTCAAGTCAAGTCGAGTCAAGTCAAGTTAAGTTATAAGAAGAAGAAGAAGGAGAAGAAAAAGAAGGAGAAGGAAAAGAAGAAGAATGAGAAGGAGGAGAAGAAGAAGAAGAAGAGTATATGGAATTTATGTAGGCTGAATCTTGTAAAACAAACAAATCGAAGCGCTTGCACTCAAATCATTTACACGTATGCAACTTTCCTCAAATATAATGGATAACAGATTTCAAATTTATGCACGTGCACGCACACACACACGCATACACATACACACACACACACTTGCACACACACAAGGTCAGTTGGGTAGAGGGGACAGGATAGCTCAGTGGTCAGAGCACTCGCTTTCCCCCAGCTAAGGTTAAGCAGCGTCGAGCATGGTTACCACTTGGATGGGTGACCGTTTGCGCACCTTGACTTCAAGTAGAGTTCCCCAGTTCAACCAGCTGTAAATGGGTACCTGCTGTCTTTAGGGACATGGAAGGTAAAGCAGCGAGGGAGAGGAGATGGGCACCACCCTCAAGATGCTGGCCCCTGGAGAAGTTGAGGTCTCTGACGCCTCGCTTTCCTATGACCACATAGGTTATGAGAACACCACCACCACCACCACCTTTGACAATAGATTTTGTTAGTTTAATCTATTGCTTCAAAAGTTGCTGCACTTCGAAATTTTGTAAGAGAAAGGTATGAACGCAATGTAAAAAAATCTATAGAATTAGACGATACAATAATTATGTGGCATTAGCCTAGGAAGGAATGAGAGTGGTGGGTGATGTTAGATTGTGTAGAGTTTCCACACAGTGCAATGAACAGTCAGGGATGGACGACTCAGCATCACTGGGCTGTACACGGCTCTTACCTCTGTAATACTTGCTGTCTTCTTTGCCTGTCACAGTCAATCTGTTCAGGGAGCTTTGCAGCGAAGTTACAGGAAAGTGCCACAGCTCTGTTGTCAAAGAAAATGGCTCTGGCTGAAGAGGTGGGCTGGGTACTATCCTTTCAGTTATGCAGTTAATATAAAGGGGGCAGCAAGAGATAGATTGAGAATTCTTTAAGTCAACATATTGTTTGTCCTACAGACCTATGCAGCCTCTACTTCTCAAATGTTTCCTACACACAATGTTTGTTTTTTTACACGTGATGATAGGCATATATGTTTTCTTTTCATGAATCGGTTGTAAAATATAAAGATGTTCCCGTAGACTATATAGTCATTGGAGAGTGAGATATCAGAGACCTCAACTTCTCTAGGGGCCAGCATATTGAGGGCGGCGCCCATCTCCTCTCCCTCGCTGCTTTACCTTCCCTGACCCTAAAGAGGGCAGGTACCCATTGACAGCTGGATGAACTGGGGGACTGTACTGGATCCAAGGGGCATGAACAGTCAGCATTCCAGTTGTGCGTGCACTCAAAGGTACTGAGAGTTCTCTGCCACAGGACACAGAGCCAAGACTGGGGTCAGGACAATGGAGCTTCTTCCCTGCTGATGCCTCTGTCCTAGACAGGTGACTGTCTGACCAGGCATGGGAGGTAAACACACTGCCACTGTGCTTCCACATGCTAACCCTGTGTCATTCTACCTGACTCTGAGATCGTTTTTCACTTGAACTAAATGAGAATCAGATCATTGCTTTACTACAGCTTGATGATAATCAGATCATTCCTTCACTTAAGCTTTGTGATAACCAGATCATTTCTTCACTAAAGCTGAATGGTAATCAGATCTTTCTTTCACTAAAGCTTGATGATAATCAGATCATTTCTTCACTAAAGCTTAACGACAATCAGATCATTCATTCACTAAAGCTTAACGACAATCAGATCATTCATTTACCAAAGATTGATGATAATGAGATGTAGAGGTAACACGCCTGCCTAGAAAGCGAAAACTCTGGGTCGGAAGTGTGCGGTGGTTTAAATCCCATTTGGGCCCGAAACTTTTCCCCCTTTCATTAGACCAAGTCATGGTATGGGTCCTAGTCTTTCGGATGAGACGATAAACCCAGGTTCCCTGTGTTACACATGATTATTTAGCGCACGTAAAAGAACCCACGGCGACAAGAGAGTTGTCCCTGGCAAAATTCTGTAGAAAAAAGCCATTCTGATAGGTAAACATTTGCAGACAAGATAAAGAATAAAAAGGATGGATGGCGCTGCTCTTGTGGCGACGCGCTCTCCCCGGGGAGAGCAGCCGGAATATCACGCAGAGAAATCTGCTGTGAGTTTAAGCGGTATTAATAAATAAATAAATAAATAAAATTTCTTCACTAAAGCATGATGATAATCAGATCATTTCATCACTAAAGCTAGGGGGCAGCTAAGATCAGATTGAAACACACCCTAGATACCCACCACCACCCCATCCCCCCCACCCCTATCTCACCCAAAGCACCAGAGACACACACACCATCACAGCTTACATCTTACTTCCATTTTTGGCTTTAGAAGAGCATTTTGAATCTGAACTCTGTGATCTGTGGCGGTTCATCATGTAACAGAAATCTCATCCAAAAGAGATGCACTAGTATTGATAGCAGTATCATTCTTCCACACAATCAAAAAGTAAAATTGGTTTAACTATGAAAACCAACTGTAGCACCCGTGAATGTCATCTACTGGTGTTTGGTTGGGACTTGCTTTTCAACACTCTTACAGTGTTACAAAGACGACTAAACAAAAAATATCTGTTATTTCTGCAGAGCAATCCAATGTCTCTGCTGATGCGCAACGTGCATGCGAGATATAGATCAAAGTCAACGTCCACGTGGAAACTCTCTGGTGTACCCCACTGACAAAAGAGAGAACAGAAGATAGGGAAAGAGAGAGAGAGGAGAGAGAGAGAGAGAGAGAGAGAGAGAGAGAGAGAGAGAGAGAGAGAGACAGAGAGAGAGAGACAGAGAGAGAGGACTGGAACACAGGGACTGGTACGGCACTCTGTCAGACAGACCAGACAGAAGTCTGCACTTGCTGTAATGAATGAACATCTTTTTTCCCCTCACCGACGCTAAAGCAGCGAGGTTAAAACCAGTCCGCTTCAAACCCATGTGTCTATGAAGTCGTTGGTTCAAAATTCGGCAGCTTGGTGGGGGGGTGAATTAAGGGCGGGGATATCATTTTATAATAGGTTGTCAACTTCAAATGCAGACCGGTTAGAGTCTCGATTCATTCTGTTATATACGCATTGTTAAGATCAAATATGCACGTTAAAGATCCTATGTCAGGGTTTAGTGGGTTATAGAAACACGGACGTATCCAGAACACATCCCCGAAGATGGAATGCGGCTATGTTCATGGTGGGCAAAAATGGTCCGATACGTAAAATCTCACCATTGGGAACCTTGGAGCTCTAGCCAAGGAATGCAACACACAGACACACAGACACACACACAGACACACAACAAAGGCACAGACACACAGGCACAGACACACACACACAGACACACAGACACATCCCTACACACACAAACACACACACCTACACACACAACACTCACCCACACAAACACACACACACAAACACAAACACACACAACATACACAACACACACATACATACACAACACACATAGCACACACATCCTACACACACGAACACACACATCCCTACACACACGATACACACACACACAAACACACACACACAACACACACACACAAACACACACACACATACATACACAAACACACACACACATATACACACACACATATACACACACACACCATACACACACATACACACATACAACACACACACACATCCCTACAACACACACAAGACACACACATACAACCACACACATCCTACTACCACACACAACTCACACACTACACAACACACACCTACACACACACTACACACACACACACACACCACACACACACACAACCTTTCACACTTCTCTCACCCTACCACAGACTACAGTTTCCACTCGCTGTGATGAACAACTTTGCCAGCACTCTCCACTCTACTCCTACTCCCACTAATGTCCCAGTTTTTTTTCTTTCTCTCTGTCTGCCTGCCCATTTCACCTGATGGTCGGTTGGTAGGTTTGAACTTAGACTCAGTCCCAGAGACTCGGTGAGTGAGAGTGAAGATTGATT
The DNA here is from genome assembly GCA_028751875.1 of Rapana venosa. Lineage (NCBI taxonomy): Eukaryota > Metazoa > Mollusca > Gastropoda > Neogastropoda > Muricidae > Rapana > Rapana venosa. Next base: position 32,797,856 of record CM054163.1, read on the forward strand.
CTAGTCAAAATGGATGTTCTATTCTTGTGGGTTTCTTTTTTTTTTCTTTTTTTCTTTTTTTTTTTTTGGGGGGGGGGGGTCTGTATTTTGTAGAGAAGATGTGGGTGAATTGATTTCGATCTTGCTTTTCTTTTCTTTCTTTTTTTACCAAGGGGAGGTAAATTGGTTTAGATGTCTTTTTTTTTCCAAAGAAGGTGCAGTGAATTGATTTGGATGTCTTTTTTTTCTAAGGAGATGAGGTGAATTGGTTTGGATGTATTTTATTCTAAGAAGATGAGGTAAATTGACTTGGATGTCTTTGTTCTAAGAAGATGAGGTAAGTTGATTTCCATGTCTTTTTTTCTAAAAAGGTGAGGTAAATTGATTTGGATGTCTTTGTTCTAAGAAGATGAAGTAAGTTGATTTTGTTGTCTTTTTCTAAGAAGATAAGGTAAATTGATGTGAATGTCTTTTTTCTAAAAAGGTGATAAAATGATTTTGATGTCTTTTTCTAAAAAGGTGAGGTAAATTGATATGGATGTCTTTTTTCTAAGAAGGTGAAGTAAATTGATATGGATGTCTTTTTCTAAAAAGGTGAGGTAAATTGATTTGTATGTCTTTGCTCTAGGAAGGTGAGGTAAATTGATTTGGATGTCTTTTTTCTAAGAATGTGAGGTGAATTGATTTAGATGTCTTTATTCTAAGAAGATGAGGTAAATTGATTTGGATGTCTTTTTTCTAAGAATGTGAGGTGAATTCATTTGGATGTCTTTGTTCTAAGAAGATGAGGTAAATTGATTTGGATGTCTTTGTTCTAAGAAGATGAGGTAAATTGATTTGGATGTCTTTGTTTTAAGAAGATGAGGTAAATTGATTTGGATGTCTTTTCTAAGGCGAGGAAAATTGATTTTGTTGGGCTTTTGTTTCTAAGTAGGTGAGGTAAATTGATTTGAATGTCTTTGTTTTTCTAAGAAAATGAGGTATAATTACTTTTTAGTCGTTGTTTTTCTAAAAAGATGAGATAAATTGATTTTGTTGTCTTTTTTCTAAGACGGCGAGGTAAATTGATGTTGTTGTTTTGTTGGGATTTTTTTTTCTAAGATTGTGAGGTAAATTGATTTTGATTTATTTTATTTTAAGAAGGTGAGGTACATTGATTTTGTTGTTTTGTTTTTGTTTTTGTTTTTTTCTAAAAAGGTGAGGTAAATTGATTTGGATGTCTTTTTTTCTGAAAATATGAGGTAAACTGAATTTGATGTCTGTTTTTCTAAGAAGGTGAGGTGAATTGATTTTGTTGGGTTTTTTTTTTTTTGCTAAGAAGGTGTTGGGAGGTTGATTACGTTGTCTTTTTGATCTGTGTGTTGCTGTTGTTAATGTTAACGTTATGGTTGTCAAATATTGCAGCTGCTGCTAATGCATTCATTTCCTCGTAACAATGCCAAAGACCTTGTCAGTATAAACAGCATCCCCACCATCTGGAAATTCTGAGCTAGGACTTCCCTCTTTTTCTATCCCTCTCTGTCTTTGTGCCCTGCTGATTTTTTTTCCTGTCACCTCCTGCTTGTCTATTTTCTGCCTTGTTGGCCCATTCTCCTGCCCTTTTTTCCCCCAGAAAGACTTAACAGAACAATTCTCTTTAGTGCTGAAGTGGGATGCGCTAGGCCTGACTTGACAGGCGCTTAATGGCAGCCCAACACATTTCCCTCATGTGGCAGATATCAGTAGTTGCTATATGAGTGTTTGCTGAAGAAGAAGAAGAAGAAGAAGAAGAATTAGAAGGAGAAGAAGAAGAAGGAGAAGAAGAATAGAAGAGAAGAAGAAGAAGGAGAAGAAGAAGAATTAGAAGAAGGAGAAGAAGAAGAAGTAGAAGAAGAAGAAGAGAAGAAGAAGAGAAGAAGAAGAGACGAAGAAGAATTACAAGAAGGAGAAGAAGAAGAAGAAGAAGAAGAAGAAGAAGAATTAGAAGAAGGAGAAGAAGGAGAAGAAGAAGAAGAAGAAGAAGGAGAAGAAGGAGAAGAAGAAGAAGAAGAAGAAGAAGAACGACAACAAGAACAACAACAATAGAAAAAAAAGTCTTGATTTTTGATGTGGTTGTCGATGTGTGTGTGTGGTGTGTGTGTGGTGTGTGTGTGTGTGTGTGTTAAAATCTGTAGCTTGGGTAGGTCTGTCTGCTTGTCGTTGTTGTTGGTGGTGGTGGTGGTGCTAATATGCATATATCTGCATGCGTGCGTGTGTTTATGTACGTGCACAGTTATACATACATCCCCTGTCAAGAGTATGTTATTATGACCATAATACTAATATAAAATTATAGGAAAAGTTTAGAGGGCTGAATATTGTAAAGCAAACAAATCAGCGTGCTTGTATTCCAGCCATTTACATACATGCAATCGTTCACAAAAACAACTGATTTACAATTCACACACACACACACACACACACACACACACACCGTCTAATATGACAACTTGTGAAAAGACGTTAAATGAATTTGAACACACACACACACACACGTACACACACACACACGCACACTCACTACAGTCTCCCAGAGCCTCATTGTCCCACAATGACTCACCGTCATCCATGACGGTCATTGCATCATGGGATATGACAGCCCGGCAGTAATCAGTTATCGACCTCTCAGCCTTTTGATTGGCTAGACAGATGTACCCATGGCGACCATGACAGACCTGATTGGCTGAAGGACAGGTGAAGGGTCATGATATAAATGATGTCTCAGCCCTACCCAATGTCTTTACTGGGGAATATGATCAATGGTTGTGATGAAACAATAATTACATGGTTGCTCTATTCCGAGACAAAGCAGTTCTTATATAATCTGTCTATATTTATTTATTTATTTATTCATTCTTTTGTTTCGAGGATAATAGAATAAGCATTCATGTGCTTTTATACATCCAGTTCCCGGTGTGTATGCAGTTTTGTAAATTTTATCATTTGTTCCCTCTGGCATACAATGGCCTACTCTTGCGAAAGCGGAACGGGTTTAACGTGTGCACAAGAGATTCTGCATGCGTTTGCACACAGTACCTCGGTTTATAGTCTCATCTGAGGTCTCAGTGATTGGATTGGTGGTCTAGAGGTAAGCGCCTGTCTAGAAAGCGAAAAGTCCGGGTCGGAAGTGTGCGGTGATTTGATCCCCGTTTAGACCCGAGACTTTTCCCCTATCCATTACACCATGAGTGGTGGTCTGGGTACTAGTCTCATAGATGAGACGATAAACTCACGTCCCCTGTGTTATACAAAATTATTAAGCGCACATAGAAGAACCCAATGCGACAAGAGAGTTGTCTTTGGCAAACTTCTGTATAAAAAGTCACTCTGATAAGGAAACAAAAATACAGTTGCAGACATGAAAAGAACAAAGAAAATAATGGGTGGCGCTGCTGTTGTGGAGACGGCTATCTGCAGCGAGAGCAGCCGGAATTTCACGCAATCTGCCGTGACTTAAAGGGTATAAAATAAAAATTAAAACATAGAATAAAGAAGAGCGCCCTTTCTGTATACAAAACAACTAGCTTCCAGGCAATGTTCTCATGTTTTCACACACATGCACGTGCGTTCATGCACCCACGCAAACATACGCGCACACACATACACACACAAACACACACACACAAACACACACACAGACAAACACACACAGACAAACACACACAAACACACACACACACACACACACACACACACACACACACAAACACACACACAAACACACACGCGCACGGATGAGATGATTAACCGAGGTCCCCTGTGTGAATCCATGTTCTGCACACATTAAAACCTGTTCCACTGTTCGGGAGAGTAGGCCACTGGTGCCAGTGGGAACGGATGATAAAATTTACAAAGCGCTTCTGTCACCTCTTACTTGTCTTTTTTGCATTGGTTCAGATTAAAGTTAATTTCTTCTTCTTCTTCTTCTTCTTCACATTGTTCTTTGCATTCTTCTTCGCATTGTTCTTCTTCTTCTTTTTCTTCTTCTTCCTCTTCTTCTTCCTCTTCTTCTTCCTCGCATTCTTCTTTTTCTTTGCATTCTTCTTCATTTTCTTTGTGATCCATCTTTTCTTCTTTATCGTTTTTCTTCTCTATCGCCAAAACAACTATAAAAATTTGATAAGCAAATTCAGCATGAACCGTACAATAGCCTGACACGTCTATAATATAGTATACTCTCTCTCTGTCTCTCTCTGTTTGTCTCTCTGTTTGTCTCTCTGTGAGTCTCTCTGTGTGTCTCTCTCTCCACCTATCTCTCTGTCTCTCTGTGTGTCTCTCCTTTTGTCTCTGTGTCTCTCTGTCTCAGTCTCTCTCTCCCCTCTCTCTCCCTTCTCTCTCTCTCTCTCCACACACACACACACACACACACATATATATATATATATCTATATATATATACATATATATATATATATGATATTAAACCCTTGTGGTCCCACCCTATTGCAGACTGGACCCACTCAATAAGGGAACTGGACAGAGAGAGGATGGAATAATTGCCCTCCACTGACCACACCATCTATCCTCTTCCTCTTCCTTCAGGCAATATGAATATGTCTGAAGAGAGGCACAGATTTCCCCCCTTCCCCCCCCCAGCACACCAGTGCCCATCCATTGCCACCCTATTGCCACCCCTTTGCCACCCCATTGCCACCCCTTTGCCACCTCCCTCCAGGTCTCCTATTGTCCAAACTGGCCTTTGATGTGTGGCTGTTAACTGTAGCATAGGGTCTTTTGACAAAGACGTTTTTACTGGGTGTGGTGTATACTTCTATCTATCTATCTATCTGTCCCGTAGTCTGACGACCGTGGGGGCACCCTCAAAGACTCAGCAACCAGTTCCCTCCATTCTTCTCTCTGTTCTGCCTTTCTCAGGGTTTTGTTGAGTTCTAGGCCTGTCCATTCACTGATGTTATCCTCCCAGCTCTTCCTTGGTCTGCCTCTTCTTCTTCCTCCTTGGACAGTGCCTTGCAAAACTGTCTTTGTAATTCCTTGGGATCTTGTGACATGCCCATACCACTTAAGTTTACGCTTTTTCACGATCGTTAGAAGGTTCTCATAGGGTCCAATGGTTTGCTGGATTCTGTTATGCACGCTTTCGTTGCTTATGTGGTCTTTGTAGGAGATGCCAAGGAGTCTCCGAAAGCATCTCATCTCCATTGCCTGTACTCTTCTCTCCAAATCCGCAGTCAGGGTCCATGATTCACAGGCATACAGAAATATGGATATGACAAGGGAGCGCATTAGTCTGATCTTGGAGATAAGCGAGATATTCTTATCTCTCCAGATGGTGTTTAGTTTTGACAAAGCTGTTATTGTCTGTGCAGTCCTGCATACTACTTCTGGCTTGGATCCCTGGTCGGATACAATGGCTCCCAGGTACTTGAAGCTTTGAACTGTTTCCAGCTTCTGGTCATTAACCCTGATATCAGTGCTAATGCCGTTGGTGTTATTAGTCATCAGTTTGGTCTTCTCTGCACTGATTTCCATGCCGTATGTTTTGGAGGCCTTATCCAAGTGTTCTGTTAGGCTGGCAAGCTCTTTTTCTGATCCTGCTATTCCATCAATGTCATCTGCAAAGCGGAGGTTTGTGATCGTTCTGCCACCAATGCTGACTGATCCTTCATGATGTTCCAGTGCATCAGCCATGATTCTCTCAAGGAAGATGTTGAAAAGAGTGGGTGAGAGTAGACAGCCCTGCCTTACTCCAACTGTTGTTCGAAACCATTCTCCAATGTTGTTGTTGTAGTACACTGCACTGGTGGCCTCGCTGTACAGCTGTTTGATGACTCTGATCAGGTTTGCATTGATGCTGTACAAGTTCATGGTTGCCCACAAAGCTGCATGCCACACCCTGTCAAATGCCTTCTTAAAATCGATAAATACGTGGTATAGGTCTTGTTGATGTTGAAGGTACCGCTCACATAGTATTCTGAGGTTGAATATCTGTTCTGTTGTGCTGCGCCCTGCTCTGAAACCTGCTTGTTCCTCAGCAATGATGGTCTCTGCTTGTGGCTTCAGTCTATTCAATATTATCTGCAGCATGACCTTGCTTGGGTGACATATGAGGCTGATTGTGCGGTAATTATGGCATTGTTGTAGATTTCCTTTCTTGGGAGGGTGATGATGAGTGACTGCGTCCATGGTGTTGGCCATTTTCCTGTCTGCCAGATCTTGTTGCAGATTCTTAGTAGGGCGCTGATCATGGCTTCCCCTCCAGCTTGGACCAACTCAGCTGGAATGTTGTCAGCCCCTGCTGACTTCCCCTTTTTCAGCGATCTGACTGCTGTTTCCACTTCTTCTCGGAGGATAGGGTGACTGTCTGTGTCTTTGCTTTCGGGTACATTAAGGACTTCTGGATCTCCTGCGGTTCTATAGTTATACAGGTCGGAGCAGTATTCTGTCCATCTGTTCAGAATATCCTGGTCGTCAGTGAGACACTTCCCATTTTTGTCTTGGATTGTTAAACCTTTTCTCTGTTTCGTGCTAGTCAGGTCTTTCACCAGCTGATATGCTTTCTTGCTATTGTTTTTCTTGATGTTCTCTTCAATGTCTTGGCACTGTTCACCGATCCATTTCTCTTTTGCCTCCGTCATGGACTTCCTGATTCTTTTGTTGACTGCCCTATATTGTGTATACTTAGATAGTCTTTATTCATGTTGTTGTTGTTGTTGTTGATGATGTTGTTAGTCTTCTTCTTTTTTTTTCTTTGGGTTGTTATTCTTTGCAATTCGTCTTTGCAAATCTTTTTCGCCCTTCTTTTCTTCCTCTTTGCCTTTTGTCTTCCTCTCTTTGCAATCTGTCTTCTTCTGTGCAGTTCTTCTGAAATTTGTTTCCAATTCTCTTTCACAATTAATCTGTGCAAATCTTCTTATTTTTTCTTCGCAATTTTTCTTCATAATTCTTTTTTTGCGATTTTTCTTCATAGTAGCAATTCTTCTTCTTCTTCCTCTTCTTCTTCCTCGCATTCTTCATCTTCTTTGTGATCCATCTTTACTTCTTTATAGTTTTTCTTCTCTATCGCCAAAACAACTAAGGAAATTTGATAAACAAATTCAGCATGAACAATACAATAGCCTGACACATCTATAATAATAGTATACTCTGTCTGTCTGTATCTCTCTGTCTCTCTCTGTTTGTCTCTGTGTGTTTGTCTCTCTCTCCACCTATCTCTCTGTCTCTGTGTGTGTGTGTCTCCTTTTGTCTCTGTGTGTCTCTCTGTCTCTCTGTCTCAGTCTCTCTCTCCCACTCTCTCTCCCTTCTCTCTCTCTCTCTCTCTCTCTCTCTCTCTCTCTCTCTCTCTCTCTCTCTTCACACACACACACACACACACAAACACACACACACACACACACACACACATATATATATATATATATATATATATATATATATATATATATATATATATATATATATATATATATATATATATATCATACTAAACCCTTGTGGTCCCCCCCTATTGCAGACTGGACACACTCAATGAAGGAACTGGACAGAGAGAGGATGGAATAATTGCCCTCCACTGACCACACCATCTGTCCTCTTCCTCTTCCTTCAGGCAATATGAAGATGTCTGAAGAGAGGCACAGATTTCCCTCCCTCCCTCCAGCACAGCATTGCCCATCCATTGCCACCCCTTTGCCACCCCCATTGTCACCCCATAGCCACCCCTTTGCCACCCCCATTGCCACCCCTTTGCCACCTCCCTCCAGGTCTCCTATTGGGCAAACTGTCCTTTGATGTGTGGCTGTTAACTGTAGCGTAGGATCCTTTGAGGAAGACGTTTTTTACTGGGTGTGGTATATACTTAGATAGTCTTTCTTCATGTTGTTGTTTTTGTTTGTATTGTTGTTGTTGTTGTTGTTGCTGTTGTTGATGTTGTTAGTCTTCTTCTTCTTCTTCTTCTTCCCCTTGTTCTTGTTGTTGTTGTTGTTCTTCTTCTTCTTCTTCTTTTTTGCATCTTTTTTTTCTTGCTTTCTTCTTCTTTGCATTCTTTTTCTGCAATTGTTCTTCTTCGCAATTGTTCTTCACAATTCGTCTTCTTCTTTGCAATTCTTCTTCTTCTTCACAGTTCCTCTTCTTCTTCACAAGTCTTCTTCTTCTTCTTCTTCTTCTTCTTCTTCTTCACAATTATTCGAAATTCTTCTTCTTCTTCACAATTATTTGCAATTCTTCTTCTTTTTCTTCTTCGTCTTCTCCTCCTTCTTCTTCTTCTTCTGCTCAATTCCTCTTCTCCACAATTTTTCTTTTTTGCAATTCTTTTTCGCAATGCTTCTTTTTCTTCTTCTTCCTCTTCGCAATTCTTCTTCAAAGTCAAAGTCAAACTTTAATTTTCAGATGGTACATTGAATAAACAGTACATTTACTTTTTATTTCACCAAGCCATCTATCTAAAGAAAATAATAGAGAAAAACATAATACATAATTATGCAGACATAGAATAAAAACCTCATCTTCATAGGTTATGCCAGTACACATCAGCATATTATCATCAAAACCAAAAGAATTATCACAACCCTAAACAATACAATATGGTACAATGCAATATAGGTCAGTAGGGCTCACTGACCTAATTATAGCTATGCAGTGTGGCCACAAACTAGCCTACAGACACTGTTAATAATACAAGAAGGGGTGTGTGTGGGGGTGGGGGGTGGAGGGGGGTACAGTGAGGATGAAATAATTGCCCTGCACTGTGGGCATCTCCTGTCCTCTTGTCTTTAGGTCCATGGACAATGAAGATGTCTGGAGAATGGAGTATACCTCTCCTCTGTCTGTCTGTCTGTCTGTCTCTGTCTGTCTGTCTATGTCTCTGTCTGTCTATGTCTCTCTCCCTCCCTCTGCATGCACATGGGGACTGGCTGTAAAACAATATAACAATCTAAATAAAAGACTCTCTCTTTATTTGTCTCTCTCTCTGAGTCTCTCTCGGTGTCTCTCTCTGTCTCTGTCTCTCGATGTCTCTATCTTTCTTGGTCTCTCTCTTGGTGTCTCACTCTATCTTTATCTGTCTCACTCTGTCTCTCCCTCTTTCACTCCCTGTCTCTCTCTCTCGGTGTCTATCTTTCTCCGTCTATCTTTCTGTCTCTCCCTCTTTCTATCTGTATCTCCCTCTTCCTCTCTCTGTCTCTCTTCCTCTCTCCTCTATGTCTCTGTCTCTGTCTCTCTTCATGCACACAGGGACTGACTGTAACCCTCCCCCCACCCCAAACCAAACAAGCACAGGGGTGCTTATTCCATTATTCTGAAACAAAAGGACCCCCCCCCCTTATCTCTCTCCCTCCATGCACATGGGGACTGGCTGTAAAACAATATTACAATCTAAATAAAAGTCTCTCTCTCTTTCTCTGTCTCTGTCTCTCTTTGTCTCTCTATCTCTATGTCTCTGTCTGTTTGTATGTCTGTATGTGTGTCTCTCTTTCTCCCCCCCCCTCTCTCTCTCTTCCTCTCTCTGCATGCACATGGAACTGGCTGTAAAAAAATATTATTACAATCGAACTAACAGACTCACTGACTCTCTCTCTCCCTCCCCTCTCTCTCTCTCCCTCTCTCTCTCTCTCTCTCTCTCTCTCTCTCTCTCTCTCTCTCCCTCTCTTTCTCTCTCTGCACACACAGTGACTGGATGTAAAACACACACATACACACACACAAGTGCTTATTCCATTATTTGCAAAAGAAGTCGCTTACTTTCTTCCCCCCCTCTCTTTCTCTCTCTCTCTCTATCTCTCTCTCTTTCTCTCTCTCTCTCTCTATCTCTCTCTCTCTCTTTCTCTCTCTCTCTCTCTCTGTCTTTCTGTCTCTCCTGTATCCTATTCCAGACCAAATCGTCTCAGAAGTATTGCTGTCAAAGAAATCATACGATGCTCCAAGAAATGAATGGCGACAATGTGCCATGATGCTAATTGCGGTCTGTTTTGTTGCCAGCGTTAAGAATAGTGATTTGCTAGCTCATTATAGTTGGTTGGTTAATCAGCTGTTTCCTTTGTCCACGATCAATTGAGTCATTCTGTTTGTAGAGTTAAGAGTAAGGATTTGTTTGTTTATTATAGTTCGTTGGTTAATTAGCTATTTCATTAGCTTGTGTCACGATCATGTGGTTGATTGTTTCTAGAATTCAGAAATGGGATTTGTTGGTTCATTATAGTTAGCTGGCTGGTTAATTAACTCTTTCATCAGCTTGTGTCATGACCATGTGGTTGATTATGTTTCTAGAGTTCAGAAATGGGATGTGTTGGTTCATTATAGTTAATTGGTTACTTACCTATTTCATTTTTTCCATGATCATGTGAGTGATTATGTTTCTAGAACTCACAAATGGGATTGCTGGTTCATTATAGTTAATTGGTTACATACCTATTTCGTTTTTCCCATGATAATGTGGTTGATTATGTTTATAGCACTCAAAAATGGAATTTGTTGGTTCATTATAGTTAATTTGTTAATTACCTTTTTCATTTTTTCCATGATCATGTGGTTGATTAAGTTTCTAGAGTTCACTCTCTATGCAAAAAATCATCACCCAGACCTGTCAGTCGTGCTACTATCAATTACGGTGTATTAGTGCAATTCGAAAGTACCTGTCCACAGACGCAACATCCAAACTCGTGGCATCTCTCATTCTTTCACATCTGGACTATTGCAATTCTCTTTTGTCTGGTCTGCCAGCATCATCTATCCACCCCCTTCAACGTATACAAAACTCCGCAGCTCGACTAGTTCTCAGAAAGAAAAAAATCTCAGCACATTACCCCTCTCTTTCGATCTCTCCGCTGGCTGCCTGTGCCACAGAGAGTAAATTATAAGATCAGTACTCTCTGTTACAAGTGTCTCCACAAAACTGCACCCTCCTACCTCTGTGAATGTCTTAACCTGTACACTCCCTCACTTCCCTCCGCTCTACTGCAGATACCTTGTGCCTACGAATACCTAGATTCAACCAATCCACCGTTGGCCACTGCTCTTTCTCTATTTCCGGTCCATCGACCTGGAATTCTTCTTCTTCTTCTTCTTATTATTATTATTATTTGGTAGTTCTTTATAGTTGATTGGTTAATTGCCTGTTTCATTAGCTTATCCCATGATCATATGGTTGATTATGTTTCTAAAATTCACAAATGGTTAATTGAATAATTAACTATTTCATTTTTCCATGATCATGTGGCTGATTATGTTTCTAGAGTTCAGGGCTAGGATTCGCTAATTCATTGTAGTAATAGTCAGTTAGTTTATTAACTATTTCACTAACTTGCTTATTGGCGAGTGAACTAGTGAACAAAGTAAGAGACAAAATAACATTTATACTTATTAACTAGTGTACTCTTGATTGGAGACGGGATCGTTCAGGTCCATTTTTTGGAAGAGTAGGCCAGTGTGTGACTGTGGGAATGGATGACAAAATTGACAAAACCGTATACACACAGGGACAGAGGAAATGATTAAACTAGGTAGGAGAAAAATAAAATTCATAGTTATTAAGTAGTGGTGTTTTTTTGTTTGGAGATGGGATAGCTCAGTACCGCTTTTGGGAAGAGTAGGCCATTGTGTAACTGTGGGAACATTATCAAACAAAATTGATACAACTGCAAACACACAGGGAGTAGATATCACAAAATCACACGTGTGCTTATTCCATTATTCTCGAAATAAAAGAATAGAGTAAACACATAATAAATATCAAGCTCATAGTGTCAGCATAACTGTGCAGTGCGGCCGTCTGCATCTTCCCTTGGCAGAGATGATAGCCATACTAAAATGACTTCTCTATAATATTTCTCTATAGCTCTCTGTCATTTCTTATCTCTTTCTCTCCATGATGAATTGGTCTGAGAGAGGGGCTGCCATATCCATCTCTCTCTCTGTCTCTCTGTCTCTCTGTCTCTCTCTCTCTCTCTCTCTCTCTCTCTCTCTCTCTCTCTCTCTCTCTCTCTCGGATGGGTATTGGATTTATTTTAGTTTGATTGATGTATTCCTAAGGGCGAAGACTGGTTGTGATAAAAGCACATGGGTGCTTACTCATTATCCTCGAAATGAAAGAATTTAACTCTCTCTGTCTCTATCTCTGTCTCTCTCTTTCTCTATATCTGTCTGTCTGTCTGCTCTTCTTTTCCCTCTAGATATAATTTATTTATGGAAAGTGCCAGTAGCTATACTTTCCCATTCTCTCTCTCTCTCTCTCTCTCTCTCTCTCTCTCTCTCTCTCTCTCTCTCTCTCTCTCTTTCTCTCTTTCTTTCTTTCTTACCCCACACTCTCTCTCTGTCTCTGACTGTGTGTGTGTCTGTGTGTACGCGCGCGCGCACTAGGACTTATGTTTTATTGGCTGTGTGCTTGACCTAGTGTACTGGATTTGAGGTAGACTGCATTGCACTTGGCTGGTTCTGCATTCTGCTGTATTGTACTGTATTGCACTGTACTGTATTGTACTGTACTGTATTGTATTGTACTGTATTGTACTGTACTATATTATTGTATTGTACTGTATTGTACTGTATTGTGCTGTGCTGTATTGTACTGTCTTGTATTGTACTGTATTGTACTGTACTGTACTGTACTGTATTGTACTGTATTGTACTGTACTGTATTGTACTGTTCTGTATTGTACTGCATTGTACTGTATTGTACTGTACTGTATTGTACTGTCTTGTACTGTCTTGTATTGTACTGTACTGTATTGTACTGTCTTGTACTGTCTTGTATTGTACTGTATTGTATTGTACTGTATTGTATTGTATTGTACTGTATTGTACTGTATTATATTGTACTGTATTGTATTGTATTGTATTGTATTGTACTGTACTGTATTGTATTGTATTGTACTGTATTGTATTGTACTGTATTGTATTGTATTGTACAGTATTGTACTGTATTGTACTGTATTGTATTGTACTGTATTGTATTGTATTGTACTGTATTGTACTGTATTGTACTGTATTGTACTGTATTGTATTGTACTGTACTGTACTGTACTGTATTGTATTGTACTGTATGGTATTGTACTGTACTGTATTGTAATGTACTGTATTGTATTGTACAGTATTGTACTGTATAGTACTGTTCTGTACTGTATTGTACTGTTCTGTACTTTTCTGTATTGTACTGCACTGTACTGTACTGTATTGTACTGTATTGAACTGTATCGTACTGTACTGTACTGTATCGTACTGTTCTATACTGTATTGTACTGTTCTGTACTGTACTGTACTATATTATATTGCATTGCACTGTACTGTATTGTACTGTTCTGCACTGTATTGTACTGTACTGTACTGTATTGTACTGTACTGTACCGTACTGTGCTGTATTGTACTGTACTGTGTTGTACTGTTCTGGGTTGTATTGCACTGTGTTGTACTGTTCTGTACTGTACTGTACTGCACTGCAATGTACTGTACTGTGCTGCACTGCACTGCACTGCACTGTACTGTACTGTACTGTACTGTACTGTACTGTACTGTATTGTACTGCACTGTATGTACTGTATTGTACTCTTCTGTACTGTATTGTACTGTTCTGTATTGTACTGTACTGCACTGTACTGTAGTGTGGTGTGGTGTGGTGTGGTGTGGTGTGTAGTGTAGTGTGGTGTGGTGTGGTGTGGTGTGTAGTGTAGTGTAGTGCGGTGTGGTGTGGTAAAGTGTGGCGTGGTGTGGTGTGGTATGATTTAGTGTGGTGTAGTGTAGTGTTGCGTACTATAGTATAGTATAGTATAGTATAGTATAAGTATAGTATAGTATAGTATAGTATAGTATAGTATAGTATAGTATAGTATAGTATAGTATAGTATAGTATAGTATAGTATAGTGTAGTGTAGTGTAGTGTAGTGTAGTGTAGTGTAGTGTAGTGCAGTGTAGTGCAGTGCAGTGTAGTGTAATGTAGTGTAGTGCAATGCAGTGTAGTGCAGTGTAGCGTAGTGGAGTGTAGTGTAGCGTAGGGGATGGTATAGCCTAGTGGTTAGAAAATTGCGCTTGCAATCTGACGACCCGGGTTTGATTACCGTTCAAGGGGATATTTTCCCCTGGAGTTAACATCAGTGCAGACTCCTCTCTCCCCAAAAGTCTTTCGGATGAGACACCCACATTTTAAATACTGTTCCGCTTTTCGTAAGAGTAGGCCATTGTGTGAGCTGGGAACAGATGACAAAATTTACAAAACCGCATACACACGGGAACTAGATGTCTATTATTCCATTATCATCAATATAAAAGAATAAATAAATAAAACAATAAAAAAAATAAAATAGTGTAGTGCAGTGTACTGTAGTGTAGTGTATTTACTGTAACAGAACATTTGTCCGAGCAAAACTATGTACACAGAGCCCACTTCAGTTGGGAAAATACCCTTATTGAGGTGATTTTTTTTCAAATGGGTGGCGCTGCTCTTGTGGCGACATGCTCTTTTCTGGGAAAAGCAGCAAAAATTTGCACGCTGAGAAATCAGTTCTGAATGAATTTAGTTTGCACTACTAAGCAATATGATACCATTTGATGCAATACAACGCAATGGAATACAATGCAATACAATTCAATAATAAACAATTTGATACAATACAACACTGTGCAATTCAACACAGTGCAATGCAAGACGTTTCAATACAATACAGTACATTATAATACGTTACAATACAATACTTCACAATGCAATTCAGTGCAACCTAATGCATTGCAATTAAGTACAGTACAATATAATCAATATAAAATAATGAAGTGCAACATATTGCAATGCAGTGCAACACAATATAACAGAATATATATATATATATATATATATATATATATATATATATATATATATATATAATATATATATATATATATAATATATATATATATATATAACAGAATGCAAGACGCTAAAATGCAATACAATACAGAACAATACAATGACATACAATCTAATGCACTGCAATTCAATACGTATAACACAACACAACATACTACACTACAAAATCAATACAACACAATACGTTACAACACAATACAATAAAACATAACAATACGACGCAATACGATACTATACAACACAATACAACACAACACAAATACAACAAAAATATCCTGCAATACATCACTATGGATCGGTGGTCTAGAGCTAACGCGTCTGTCTAGAAAGCGAAAAGTCCGGGTCGGAAGTGTGCGGTGGTTCGAATCCCGTTTGGGCCAGAAACTTTCCCCCATCTATTAGACCATGAGTGGTGGTCCGGGCGCTAGTCTTTCGGATGAGACGATAAACCGAGGTTCCGTGTATTACGCAAAATTATTCAGCGCACTTAAAAGAACCCACGGCAACAAGAGAGTTGTCCCTGGCAAAATTCTTAGAAAAAAGTCACTCTGATAGGGAAACGAATACAGTTGCAGACCTAAAAGAAAAGGTGGCGCTGCTCTTGTGGCGACGTGCTCTCCCCGCGCAGAGCAGCCCGAATTTCACGCAGAGAAATCTGCCGTGACTTAAAGTGGTATCAATCAATCAATTATCAATTAAGGTAACATCGTCTCTCTAACTGTAAAGTGTGGCCGCCTTATCACCTCCGCCAGACCTCTTGGTAACCTGGTAATAATGAAAGTATTTTCTTTATTTGTCTATCATCTTCTGTCTGGCTTTTCCCCTCTTCTTGATGAGTACGTCTGACAGAAGAGACCATTATATATATATAATATATATATATATATATATATATATTATATATATATATATAATATAATATATCTCTCTCTCTCTCTCTCTCATCCTTTTATTTTCTCTCCCCTCTCCCTCTCCCTCTCTCTATCTCTCTCCTCTTCTCTTCCCTCTCTCTCTCCCTCTCTTCCCCCTCTCTCTTCCCTCTCTCTCTCCCTCTCTCTCCCTCTCTCTCTGCCTCTCTCTCTCTCCCTCTCTCTCTCTCTCTCTCTCTCTCCTCTCCCTTCTCTCTCCCCCTGTCCCTCTCTCTCTCCCTCTCCTTCCCTCTCCTCTCTCCTATCTCTATCTTCCTCTCTTCCCCACTCTCTCTCTCTTCTCTCCTCTCTCTCCTCACTCTCTCTCTCCTCTCTCTCTCTCTCTCTCTCTCTTCGGGGTCGGTTTGGGGTGGGGTTGGGGAATATAAGAAGAATTTCTTAGGACAAAAAGGACATGGATGATTTCAGATGTAGTCTCCCCCCCCCCCCTCACCACCACAACCCTTCCCACCACCCCCACTTCTTTCTTTTATCTCATTCATTGTAATTTCTTGAGCTCTCGCCGTAGACAAAAGTGCTGACTCCACACATAGAGGACACACACACACACACACACACAACAACACACATATATATATTATATATATATATATATATATATATATATATTATATATATATATATATATATATATATATTATATATATATATATATAGCAAGCTTGATACACATTTGACAAGATCAGTTGATAGTTAGATACGTAAAGATCATGTAAAGAATGTTAGATATGTACATGCAAATGAAAGAACGGAAAAACCCACATAAAAAAATAAAGGTGCAAATGAGAGAGACAGACAGAGAGAAAGAGAGAGATAGAAAGAGGGAAGAAAGGATGAGGGAGGTAGGAAGCAAGAGAGAGGGAGGACGGAGGGAGGGGGGGGAAGAAGGGAGTGAGAGAGAGGAGGGTGAGAGAGAAGGGGGGGGAGGAACGGAGAGAGGGAGAGAGAGGGAGGGGGTGGAGGGAGGGAAGAAGAGAGGGAGGAACGGAGGGAGGGAGGGAGAGTGAGTGAGTGAGAGAGAGGAGGGAGAGAGATGGGGGGGGGGAAGGAACGGAGAACAATAAACAATGAACAAAATTTATTGCTTTTTAGCAATCAAGCCATATAGCACTGCAGCTTTTAGATTTTGAAGTAACGGAGAGAGGGTGAGAGAGAGGAGGGGGAGGGAGGGACGGAGGGAGGGAGAGTGAGAGAGAGAGAGAGGAGGAGAGGGAGAGAGGGAGGGAGAGAGAGAGAGAGGAGTGTGTCTCTAATGCCCCCTTGAGGCAGGGACATATTCTGATAGGGTGTGTAAAATGCAGCCCTGCCACGTAGTCTCAAAGCATAATCACCAACTTCCACAGCAGCACCATTGCATCATCCTCATCATCATCATTGATCGTCATGCAATAAAAAAAAAAAAAGTCTCTGATTCGGTGGCTTCTTTTGAAAGGAAATCATAGTCAAACATGCATGGAAAATGAATGAAGGAATGAATGGATGAATATCTTTTTTTTCTCGAGTGTTGCAGATATGCATTCATATACATGTTTATTCATCCAGTCCTTGCCTTTATTAGGGACTATCAAAACAATTCTAACAAAAGAAAACTAAACAACCAAAAAACCCAACAAAACAGCAAATCCAGCCAAGATAAAAAGCCACCACCACCACCACCACCACCACAGCAGCAGCAGCAGCAACAACAACAACAATAGTTCGAACTTATGATTTAATAATAGGAGATATATTTACATTCAACAAACATATAATACCCCGACTTTAATGTCGGAACAGATACATTTATTGTAATTATTTAAACAACAGAGATAAAAAAAATGTATTCCACAAACACAAAATCCTAAATTGACCCGAACATTAATGTCAAAACGAATACACTGCTTATAAGTATATCAAGTAAATCAGATAGATTAAAAGAGAGAAAGAACGAGAGAGAGAGAGAGAGAGAGAGAGAGAGAGAGAGAGAGAGAGAGAGAGAGAGAGAAAGAGACAGAGGAGAGAGACAGAAAGAGACAGAGTGAGACAGAGAGAGAACATTATTTCATATTGCATCAGTATCAAACAATCCAAGCAAAACAAAGGGACATATATATTAAAACACTTGCACAAACCTTGTTTACTTTTAAAAAAATCCTATAAATTAGAAAAAAATCCTTACAACAACAAACATAATATTTCAAGAAGCAACAACATTAATATAACACGCCAGAAAATGTCTAATCATAACAATTTTCAAATGGCGTTAATGAAATTGAATTCTTTTTAAAACCTCAAAAAGGCATAGCATACAATTAGTTTCAACAATAAACAAACATATTTCCAGCAGTCTTGTGTCTGAAAAGTTAAGAACTAATTGCTGTCTCCAGGATACCCCATAATGGCCCACCCTTGAAATAGAACGTACCCCCAAGAATAGGGTAGAGTGCACTTTTAAGAGAAAGGACCAATTTCTCCATAGACAACGCTCTCAACAAGTCAAAGCCATCAGCGAACTATGTATCTCCCGAAAAGGAAGAAGGAATGAAGCAATTACCGAGCTTGCAAGGGAGACCTCCCTTCCTTGGTATCCCACAAACTACACATCATGGCCGCCATTCAACACCATCACGTGACACGACAGTCCCGCACCAAGAGCCAATCCCGAGCGCTGATTGGTCAGAGATCCATCGCCATGGTAACCCGATCTTCTCTCTCTCTCTATCTGTCTGTTTGTTTGTCTGTCTGTCTCTCTCTCTCTCTCTCCTCCTCTCCTCTCTCTCTCTATCCATCTCCTCTCTCACTCTCACTCTCTCTCTCTCTCCTCTCTCTCTCTCTCTCTCTTTCTTTCTTTCTTTCTCTCTCTACTGTGGGAGTGTGTGGGTATGAGGTTTACTTTATTATCATATGATGTATCCCTAAGGGCGGGGACTGAATGTAAAAAAAACACATGGGTGTTTATTCATTATCCTCGAAATAAAAGAAATGGCCAATGTCATTGTCATTCTCCTCTCTCTCTCTCTCTCTCTCTCTCTCTCTCTCTCTCTCTCTCTCTCTCTCTCTCTCTCTCTCTCTGTATATATATATATATTATATATATTTCTCACTCTGTTACATTGGAAAATGAAGATAATTTTCTCTCTCTCTCTCT
>CM054163.1:32834190-32846690 GCA_028751875.1 Rapana venosa
TTGAAGAAAAACACTCTGATAGGAAACAAAATACAGATGCAGACAGGAATAAGAAAAAAAATGGAGGCGCTGCTCTTGTGGCGACGCACTCTCCCTGGAGAGAGCAGCCCGAATTTCACGCAGACAAATCTGCCGTGACTTAAAGTGGTAAGAATAAAATGAAAGTTAACAAATAAATGCTGATATCGGGAAAATGTGTACACACATACTGATAGACAGACATTCCACCAGACACATATACACATATACCTTGAGCGCGCGCGCACACACAGTCACACACACACACGCTGACAGGCAGACAGACAGACAGACAGACACAGACACAGACATACACACGCGCACGCACACACACACACACACACACACACACACCCGAACTCACACACACAAACACACACAAACACACACACCGACAGACAGCAGACAGACAGACTCACACACACACGCACACACACTTGCACATACGCACACACGCACACATACACACTCACACACACACACACATGCATACACACACTGGCATCTTTTACTATTCACTTTCTTATTCTGAAAATCTTTTTTCTGATCTTTTCAAAATCCGTGAACATGAGCCAATATTAGAAAATCCACACCAAAAATGGAATTAACACAAAACAAGCAAAACAAGCAAACAAACACACAAAGATGCAATAACGGTTTTTGGAATGGAGAATAATTATCCAATATTTTCTCCTGTTGCATCAATTGCCAATTTCTGCTTTTTTTTAAAAAAACAAAACAAAGAAATATCAAACCCAAGACAACGAGATCCAGTCGCTGCTTTGTACAAAAAAGATATTAACGTGTCCCATAACCTATGTGGTCGTAGGGGAGCGAGGCGTCAGAGACCTCAACTTCTCCAGGGGCCAGCATATTGAGGGCGACGCCCATCTCCTCTCCCTCGCTGCTTTACCTTCCCTGACCCTAAAGAGGGCAGGTTCCCATTGACAGCTGGGTGAACTGGGGAACTGTACTGAAGCCAAGGCAGGCAAACGGTCACCCATCCAAGTGGTTACCACGCTCGATGCTGCTTTAACTTTGTCTGGGGGAAAGCGAGTGCTCTGACTACTGCTTTGTATATACACATGAAAGAAACAATGTATAGTTCTAATTTCTTGGTATCTTTTTTTCATTTTAGGTAACTGTGACGAACGCTATACAGCCGAGTGGTTAAATTCGTTCCACTTCAAACCCCACGGATCCATGAAGTCGTGGATTCAAATCTCGGCGGAGTCCGGTGAATTAAGGGCGGCAAATTTTTACGATTTCCCAGGTCAGCTTCAAGTGCAGACCTGCCAGTGCCTTCATTCCCTTTCGTGTATATGCACAAGCAACAGATTAAAATATGCACGTTAAACATCCCGTAATTTACGTCAGCGTTTTTGCGGGTTGCGGAAACACGAACATACCCAGCATGCATCCCTGAAGTCGGAATGCGGCTACCTTCATGGTGGGCAAAAAATGGTGGCATACGCAAAATCTTATTGATGAATTTCGGAGCTCTTTCCAAGGAAGAAGAAAAAAATCCACCCATGTTTTCTTGGATAAAACAACTTTGATATTGAGTTTTTTCTCTGCATGTTAGACAATATTATTGTCCAGAATAGATTGAAGTTTGAATGTGACAATGCTTAACTTAAACTCCTTAACTACACTTTTGCGCTCGCTCTCTCTCTGTCTCTGTCTTTCTCTGTCTCTTTCTTTCTCTCTCTCTCTCTCTCTCTCTCTCTCTCTCTCTCTCTCTCTCTCTCTCTCTCTCTCTCTCTCTCTCTCTCTCTCTCTCTCTCTCTCTCTCTCTCTCTCTCTCACTCTCTCACCATCTCATCGTTGAGGGAGAGAATATGAGTGGGTGAGTGAGTGAGTGAGTGAGTGTGTGTGTGTTTGTCTCTGTACTTAAGTTTTAATGAGTGCCCTGTGTAGATGTTCTTTTTATGACTTTATTGGCTTTTTCCCCCTCTTTATTATGTGAGTGTATGGGTATTGCACTTATTTTATTACCATGACATTCAATTTGCATGAGCATAATTAAAAAGTGTTTGTGTTGATCGTGTGCTATGTGAGTATTACATATTTAGTATTATCTCTGAAACACCCCCCCCCACCCCACCCCCACACACACACGCTCAAACAAACACAAACACAAACACACACACACACACACACACACACACACACACACACACACACACACACACACTCACTCACTCACTCACTCACTCACCCACTCATATTCTCTCCCTCAACGACTGTATAGTTTTAAATTTCTTCTTGGTTTGTTTCTTGTTTTTATTGTGTGGATGTATGGGTATTAAATTTATTTCATTATCATGACATATAATTTGAAACGAGTATAATCTAAAATGAGTGTTGATGGGATCGCATACTGTTTTGGGAATTATATTTTGGATATTATCTCTGAAATACACACACACACACTCTCTGTCTCTCTGTCTCTGTCTCTCTCTCTCACCTTTTATCGTCCTGCTTATAGTCATAGTATATCCTAATGAAGGATTCATATTTTTATATTTTCAATACTTTATTGGACTTGCCTCTGTACTTAAGTTTTAATGAGTGCCCTATTTCAATATCTTATAATTATGTGTAACAAGTATGTGTACCATTTGACAATGTGTAGATGTTTATCTTTATGACTTATTAAGTTTGGTTGTGTTATTTTTCTTGGCTTTGTTGTTGTTGTTGTTGTTGTTGTTGTTTGTCTGTTTTTCTCTTTTTTATCATCTTTTGTTGGTTTGGTTTTTTCTTCTCTTTTGTTTGTTTGTTTGTTTTGGTTAGGGTTTTTTGGGGGGTGGGGGTAGGGGTGGGGTATTTTTAGGATTTTCTTTTAATTACTTGCTTTGGGGGGGGGGGTTGTTGGGGGGGAGCTGTTTTGAAAAGGGTTATTTCCCCTTGTTTTTATTGTGAGACCGTATAAGTATTGGGTTATTATTATTAAGATGTATCCCTAACGGGCGGGGACTGGATGTAAAAAAGCACATGTGTGCTTATTCATTATCCTCGAAATAAAAGAATTTGTCATTGTCATTGTCATTGTCTCTCTCTCTCTCTCTCTCTCTCTCTCTCTCTCTCTCTCTCTCTCTCTCTCTCTCTTTCTTTCTTCTTTCTTTCTTTCTTTCTCTCTCTCTCTCTCTCTCTCTCTCTCTCTCCTTCTCTCTCCTCTCTCTCTCTCTCTTTCTTTCTCTCTCTCTCTCTCTCTCCTCTCTCTCTCTCTCTCTCTCTCTCTCTCTCTCTCTCTCTCTCTCTCTCTCTCTTTCTTTCTCTCTCTCTCTCTCTCTCCTCTCTCTCTCTCTCTCTCTCTCTCTCCTCTCTCTCTCTCTCTCTCCCTCTCTCTCTCTCTCTCTGTGTCCTTCGGATGAGACTATAAACCGAGGCCCCGTGTGCGAACGCACGCACAACATCTTGCGCACACGTTAAATCCTGTTCCGCTTTTCGTTAGAGTAGGCCATTGTGTGCCGGTGGGAACATGTGACATAATCTACATAATTTATGCATACACACGGGGACTGGATGTAAAAAAAGCACATGAGTGCTTATTCCATTATCCTCGATATAAAAGGATAAATAAAAATATAAAAAATAAATAAAAACATCTCTCTTTCTTTCTCTCTCTGTCTCTCTCTCTCTTTCTTTCTTTCTCTCTGTCTGTCTATCTGTCTCTCTCTCTCTCTCTCTCTCTCTCTCTCTCTCTCTCTTCTCTCTCTCTCTCTCTCTCTCTCTCTTTCTTTCTTTCTCTCTTTCTTCTTTCTTTCTTTCTTTCTTTCTCTCTCTCTCTGTCCTCTTCTCTCTCTCTCTTTTTCTTTCTCTCTCTGTCTCTTTTTCTCTCTCTCATTCTCTCTCTCTCTCTCGCTCTTCCCCCCCCTCTCTCTCTCTCTCTCTCTCTCTCTCTTGCGCTCACGCTAATACCCGTTCCGCTTTTCGGAAGAGTAGGCCATTGTGTGCCGGTAGCAACAGATGACAAAATTGACAAAACTGCATAAACACGGGGACTAGATAAAAGAAAACACATGAGTGCTTATTCCATTATCCTCGAAATGAAAGAATACAATTCATGTTTAAAATGGTACTTTCTCTCTCTCTTTCTGTGTCTTTCTGGTTGTCTGTCTGTCTCTGTCTCTCTCTCTCTCTCTGTGCCTTTCTGTCTCTCTGTATCTCTGTCTCTGTCTCTCTCTCTCTCTTGCAGTTCTGTCTCTGTTTCAATCGCCGTCTGTGCATCTGTGTGTCTCTGTCTCTGTGTCTCCCTCTGTCTCTGTTTCTGTCTCTGGTTCTCTCTCTGTGTCTCTCTCTGTTTCTCTCCGTCTCTGTCTCTCTCTGTGTCGTTCTGTCTCTCACTGTCTCTTTTTCTATCTCTATCTCTCCCTCCCTTTCTCTCTCTCTCTCTCTCTCTCTCTCTCTCTCTCTCTCTCTCTCCTCTCTCTCTCTCTCTCTCTCTCTCTCTCTCTCTCTCTCTCTCTCTCTCTCTCTCTCTCCCTCCCTTTCTCTATTTCTCTCAAGGGCTGGATGTAAAAAGTCTTGTACTTATTCTATTACCCTCAGAAAATAAAATTTCGTTATCGTTATCTCTCTCTCTCTATTTCTCTGTCTCTCTCCCCTCCCTCCCTCTCTCTCTCTCTCTCTCTCTCTCTCTCTCTCTCTCTCTCTCTCTCTCTCTCTCTCTCTCTCTCTCTCCGTTGGACCCCAACAACAAACAACAACAAATTAAAACGAACAAACATTGTATTACTATTTCTAGTGCTTAGGAACAGAATAAAGTTACAACCATAATTATGTTTGCCATTTTTCTGTGTAAAAACAAGTGTGTGTGTGTGTGTGTGTGTGTGTGTGTGTGTGTGTGTGGTGTGTGTGTGTGTGTGTGTGTGTGTGTGTGTGTGTGTTTGCGTGTGTGTGAGTGTGTGTGTGTGTGTGTGTGTGTGTGTGTGTGTGTGTGTGTGTGTGTGTGTGTGTGTGTGTGTGTGTGTGTCTTCAAATAGATAGATGACTTTGATGTGCAGGTTTTTTCCCTCCTAAAGGTTCCAAAATTGTCCAAAAGAGATGGAGTCTGTGTTTTTTTTTCCGTTTCTTTTAGTTTTTGAAACTTCAACTTCTGACCTGCTATAACCACCGTGCCTTTGCTCTCTGTCTCTCAGTTTCTTTCTGTCTATCTCTCTGTGTCTGTAAATGTGTTTACGAACAAGCTGTCTTCTGCTGCCTCCCGTTTTAAGAAAACAATCAGGGGACAAAGGGAGAAAGGGAATGAGTGGTTTGATGGGGAGTGTGAGCGTGCCAGAAGGGTCACTCGTTCTGTTCTTCGTTGTTATTTACGTACTAAGTCTTCACTGGACAGAACAGTATACTGTAATACCCGTAGAAATTACAAGAAGCTTTTAGCCACCAAAGAAAAAGAATTCAAAAGAAAAAGCAGAGAGGAACTTGTAAACAGTATAAATGATTCTGCAAAGTTTTGGGGACACATAAAGAAATTCTCAAGGAAAACATCGGAGATAGGCAATGTAGCTATGGAGCAATGGGTTGAACATTTTAAAGGGCTCTTTGGTGATGGGGGAAGTGAACAGGAGGAAGTCACTGGCAGCAGTGCAAGTTTATCTGACTCAGTGGACATTCCGCAGGATGTGATAGAATTAAATTCAGATATCACTGAGGAAGAAATTGTTAAGGCCATTAAACATCTGAAACATAACAAAGCTGCTGGCCTTGATGGGATTATCACTGAAATTTTTAAGTCAGTAGTAAATCATAAAAGAATAATATCCTTTCTTGTCCATCTGTTTAACAAGATTTTTTCTTCTGGACTCTATCCAGAATCTTGGACAGAAGCTATCATCCACCCCATTCATAAGAAAGGAACCATCCACAATCTAGACAATTATAGAGGCATCTCATTATTAAACATATGTAGTAAACTCCTAAGCTATATAATTAATAAATATTATCAGCTTTCGTAGAAAACAGAAATATCCTTGGTGAAATACAGGCAGGTTTTCGTAAAGATCACTTCACGGTAGATCATATTTTCACATCATTTGCAATTATCCAAAGACAACTCCTAAGAAACATAAAATTATATGTCGCTTTCATCGACTTCAAAAAGGCCTTTGACCTTTTTTCACTTAGCAAACTTTTGCCGACCTTGTAGAAAAATAATGTAAATGGAAATATATTGAAAATATTACAGAGCATGTACGGAACTGTTAAAGTCCGGATTCGTTATGGGAGCAAGATATCAGAAGCCATATCTTGTTTCAAAGGTTTAAAACAAGGCGAAATAACCAGCCCTGTCCTATTTTCATTATTCATCAATGAGTTGACCCAAGAAGTTATCAAAAACGGTAAACACGGTGTTCAGCTTTACCCTGATACACTAGAAATCTTCATTTTGTTGTTTGCTGACGACATCGTTTTAATATCGGACAGTGTTGCAGGGTTACAAAACCAGCTAAACGTTCTTGCTAATCAATCACAAAAGCTAGATTTGCATGTAAATCTTGATAAATCGAATATCGTCATATTCAGAAATGGTGGGCATGTGACTAAGAAAGAGGTTTGGTTTTACAAGGGAAATGAAATAGCTGTTGTAAATTCCTATAAATATCTGGGCTTATTCCTTTCAACTAGATTGGCGTACAGTAAAGCAGTACGTGAACTCTCATGTGAAGCAAGAAAAGGGGTAATTAACATCTTCAGAACTCTATGGAAACTGGGAGATTTTTCAACAGAGATTTTTGTCAAACTGTTTGACTCACAAATTAAACCGATTCTGTTGTATGGAGCAGAAATATAGGGCCTGTCTCAACAGAAAGCAGTGGAGAATGTCCACACATTTGCTCTTTAAAAAAACTGTTAAATGTGAGTCCCCGAACTCCAAATGACATGGTTTAGAGTGAAACAGGTCGTTACCCATTCTATATTTCTAGTTATGTATGTACAATCCGATATTGGCTGCGGCTGACCGAACTAGAAGAATCCAGACTCCCACGAAAGGCCTACAACATGCTTTTGTCTCTCCATAATGATGGTAAAATGTGTTGGGTATCACATAATTATTTGTAAAATGTTGGCTTTGTATGGGAAAACCAAGGTGTCACTAGTCATAAAGCTTTCTTAAGCCAGCTTAAGTAAAGATTGATCGATTGCTTCTATCAAAAGTGGAATGAACATATTAACAATAGCACAAGATTCAGTGTATATCGTACATTTAAATTATCTGTATCTATGGAAACGTACTTTTCCTTGGTGCCTAATAAGCATATCCTGACATTTTGATCAGATTTAGACTAGGAATTTCAGACCTACAGATGCACAGAAAACGCTACACAGCCGTTTCTGAGCATTATCTTCAGTGTTCATTTTGTCATAGTGCTATAGAAACAGAAATGCACTTTCTTTTTCACTGCAGTTTTCTCAGTGACTTACGACTGAAATTCATCCCGAAAAAATATATTATGTATCCTTCGCTAACTTCATTTCAAAGATTAATGCAAGATGATACGTGTGTCCATGATCTTGGTAGATATGTTTATCATGCCAACAAACGCCGCTAATGTCAGTACGAAACCCATTGTTGATTCCTTTGATTTACTGCTGTTTCCTTTACAATGGGTTTGTTCTACTGTAATGCCATATTCAACACATCCAGTCATTCCTCATTGCCCACATATTTGTAACGAGTTGTATGGCCTATACAATTAAATTCTTGAGTTCTTGAGTTCTCTGTGTCTGTCTCTTTCTCTCGCTCTGTCTGTCTGTCTGTCTCTGTCAGTCTCTGTCTCTTTCTCTCGCTCTGTCTGTCTGTCTCTATCAGTCTCTGTCTCTTTCTCTCGCTTTGTCTGTCTGTCTTCTGTCTGTCTTTCTGACTGTCTGTCTGTCTGTCTACCTCTCTCTCTCTCTCTTTTCATATGTGTATTTCTCTATCCCTGTCTCTCTCTCTCTGTTTCTCTCTCTGTCTGCCTTTCTGTTTGTCTGTCTCTGTCTCTCTTTCACTCTCTCTCTCTCTCTCTCTCTCTCTCTCCTCTCTCTCTCTCTCTCTCTCTCTCTCTCTCTCTCTCTCTCTCTCTCTCTCTCTCCTCTCTCTTTGCCTGTCCGTCCGTCTGTCTGTCTCTGTCTTTCTATTCCTGCCTCTCAGTCTTTCTCTCTGTCACTCTTTTTTACCCTCTGTCTCTGTGTGCCTCTCTCTCTCTCTCTCTGTTTTTCTGTCACTCTCTCTCTCTAATTTTCTTTATCTCCGTCTCCTTCCTTCCTCTCCCTCTCACTCTCTCTCTCTCTCTCTCTCTCTCTCTCTCTCTCTCTCTCTCTCTCTCTCTCTCTCTCTCTCTCTTTCTGTCTTTGTCTCTGTCTGTCTGTCTCTCTGATTCTGTTCTTTTCTCTATCTGTCTGTCTGTCTGTCTCTCTCAGATTCTGTCTGTCTCTCTCTGTCTCTGTCTGTCTCTGTCTCTCTTTCTCTCTCCCTCCCTCTCTCCCTCCCTCCATCTCTCTCTAGTACGTGCATAGTATTTATCATATATTGTCCGTCTTTTATTTGAGGGGCCTTATCAGTAAATGTTCCTCAATCTAATTGTGTTCATACTATGTGTTCTTATTTACATCTCTATGGATTTAACCCGCCATTTTGCTTAATGTGATTACACGAACATTACATTTTTTTCTAAAAGTTTACATTACAGTAATTACATTCTGTTTCAAAACTGTTTAGGCTGTACAATCGTTCGTGTACTAGTAAGTGGTGATATAAAAATAATACAGTTTAGCAAAAATGGATGCTAGTGCGCGAGTATACAAGCGCACACGCACGCACACGCACACCCACGTACACACACACACACACACACATACACGCACACACACACACACAAACGCGTACACACGCAAACACACACAAGCACGCACACATGCAAACACACGAACACGCGCACGCGCACACGCACGCACTTTCGCACGCATACGCACGCACACGCACGTATACACACACGCACAAGCACGCACACACTCACAAACACACAAACACGAACACAGACACGCAAGCACGAACACACACAAGCACGCACACACACACACACTAACAGAGGTACAGACAGACAGACAGACAGGCAGAAACATAGAGAAAGATTAGGCAACCCCAAAACAACAACAACAACAACAGCAAGCAAGCAACACCAATAATAACAATAAAACTACTCAGTAATATCGCGCAGTAGTTAAAGGAAATAAGAAGTTGAGAGAAATAGCGGTGTAACCATAACACTCAAATACCCCCTTCCTCCTCCTCCTCCTTCTCCTCCTCCTCCTCTTCCTCCTCTTCCTCCTCCTCGTCTGCTTTATATTTGTTCATCATCTTCTCGCTCTGATTGTTGTTGTTGTTGTTGTTCTTCTTCTTCTTCTTCTTCTTCTTCTTCTTCTTCTTCTTCTTCTTCTTCTTCCTCTTCTTCGTATTCTTCTTCTTCTTCTTCACAATGTAAGAACAAATCCCCACCAGAATGTCATCAAAGATATTCCCTTCCAAGGGATGGACTTTTCTGAAAAAACAACAGTTCCGACCGAATTCAGAGATCCACATTATTTTGTTCTTGGCTTTAGAAAACGATAAGAGGCACTTGTTTGTTCATGTTTCTTTGAGAAGGATTTTGTTTGTGTTTGATTGTTTTGGTTGGGTTTTTTTCAAGAAAAAAATAAGCCCCAAATACTGACGTGGCAGAAGAAGAGACTGTTAATCTTCCTTTGAAAATGCAATCTTGCGCACACGCTAAAGCCTGTGTATGAACCAATGACACATATATATGTGACAAAACTGCATACACATGGGGGACTGGATGTCAAAACATAACCCAACACGAGTGCTTAGTCCATTATCCCCGAGATAAAAGAATAAGTGAAGTAATTGATTGATGAATAGATAAAGAGAGAGAGAGGGAAAGAAAGAAAGAATTAACAAATAAATAAATAAATAAATAAGTAAATGAATAAATAATAATAAATGAATGAATGAATGAATGAAAGAACGAATAACTAGTAAATAATCATAACTAACTAACTAAAAAAATAAGTAAATAAATAAATGAATACACGAACGAATGAATGGATTAATAAATGAACGAACGAACGAACGAACGAACGAACGAATGAATGAATGACTGTAACTGTTAACCGAGGTCCCGTGTGCGAACGCACGTAGAACATCTTGTGCACACGTTAAAACCCGTTCAAATTTTCGGAAGAGTAGGCCATTTTGTGCCGGTAGGAACGGATGACAAAACTGACAAAACTGCATACACACGGGATTCCATTATCCTCGAAATAAAAGAATAAATACAAGAAAGAATAAATGAATACATAAATAAATGAATAAATAGATAAATAACAAAGCATACACACACGCGCCCTCGCACGTACAGATAGAATGAATAACGAAAACTACTACAAACAAATGTGAAAGGGAGAATATCCAGTTTTTTGTCCACTATACTACACAATATTTTCTGTGTAAGTGTTCTTTAACTTAACCCATTTAAGTCCACTGTCCCCTTTTAGGGACAGTCCATGCAACCCACCACCCCTGCATGTAGTCACTTTCCTGTTATTGTTCAGATTCTTGTTTTTAGATGAACAAGGTAGGTAATTGCTGTCACAATGCAACAGTTGATTTCAGTAACCTCCCTTGCCGTTTTTGCTGGAGGTTGACATTTGCATGGCATGAGGTGATTGTTTCTAGTAACAGTGCACCTATACACCGCATACACACGGGGACTGAATGTAAAAAAAACACATGAGTGCTTATTCCATTATCCTCGATATAAAAGAATAAATAAATAAATAAATATATCAAAGGAGAGTATAAAGATTTCTTGTTTTTAAAGGTGTTTTTTTTACACGTTTATGAAGAGATAGGGGGGGGGGGGGTTGATAGGGTGGATCAGAATAACAGCAAATACAGGATATCCCTCCATTCAAGGAAGTGGTGGTGGTCGCTGTGTGCTTTCTGTGTTGATGTCAGCCTCCAGCAAGCTTGGCATCTTCACAGAACCACACCAGCATCAGCTACAGACCTCTGAAGATCTCCTCACCTCCAGATGCTCCACAGCCACAGTCTGCCTTCTCAGATCAGCACAGGCATCTTCTGCTGGTCATCTTAGACAACCCAGCTTGGAAGTAAGCATACTGGTGCCCCTCGAGATCTGTTTTGATAGAGTGGCCCACATCATCCAGCCATGTAAGACCCAAGTGAGATGTGGCCATTGTGGAAAGACGGCATACTTTATTTATTTTTATTGTATTTATTCTTTTATATCGCGGATAATGGAATAAGCACTAATGTGGTTTTTTTACTGCATGTTCCAGAAGTGCCAGGTAGGTGTGCATGACAAGTTCTCTGGCTTATTTCTTACACGTTATTAATCTGCAATCAAAAGGCTGTTCAATACAGAAAACAGATTAAAAATTAGACAATTCTATGAAAAGTTATTCCAAACTGAAATGATAGACTGCAGAAAGTGACAAAATGAGAATTTGACAAGTTTAAAGTTGCAATAGGTGGTAAGCATGAGGTCGTTGGTGGTTTTAAAAGCGTGTTTAAAGCAAACAAATACAACATTATGCCTTGATATTTCAGCACAAGGTAGAATAGTGGCTATAGTTTTATAATCAATCAAAATCTCAAAATCGACAACCTGACCCCCACCTGCCTAAAATGGCTCCTAGCGGAAAAGTGGGTCAGGTGCCAAGCGACTCATTTCGGGGGTGTCTGTTTAATAACGTAAAAATAACACATGTACATGTTGTAGAATAAGAATTTGGGAAAAGTGGGTAATTAAGGTCAAACAATAAATCAAGCTTAGACTTGTTTCAAAGATGAAGAAAATAATGCAGTAATGCAAGGATAATATTTGTTTCTAATAATACTTTTTTGTTGAAACATAACTTTTCTCTTAATACAATATATATATATATATATAATATATGTATTATATATTATATTTTATTAATAATTAAATTATAATATATTTTTATTTATATTTATACACATTTAATTAGTTAATATTAGGTTTGTTTTAAGCAATTTATTTTGGATGCATTTGACATTTTTCTGGAGTTTATATTATAAATTAGTTCTTCTGTCTTTCTGTGTCTGTCTTACTGCCTTTCGGTCTCTGTCTCCGTCTCTGTCTCTCCATCTCCATCTCTCTCTATCTCTGTAGGAGTGTGTGTGTGTGTGTGTTTGCTCGCGCACGCGCGCGCGTTTGTCTGTGCATGTGTATTTGTGTGATTCTGAGTGTGTGTGTCAGAAAAGATAGAGAGTGAGAGAGAGATAGAGAGAGAAGCTTTTAAAAAATGTTCTTTTATATAGAGGATAATGGAATAAGCACTTCGAGCTTTTTTTAAATCGTCCTCGTGTGTAAGCGGTCTTGTTATCTGTTCCCACCGGCACACAATAGCCTACTCTTACGAAAAGCGGAACAGGATTTAACGTATGCGAAAGA
>CM054163.1:32859190-32869190 GCA_028751875.1 Rapana venosa
GTATGTGTGTGAGCGTGTGTGTGTGTGTGTGTGTGTGTGTGTGTGTGTGTGTGTGTGTGTGTGTGTGGTGTGTGTGTGTGTGTGTGTGTGTGTGTAGGAGTGGGGGGGTGCGTGTGTGTGGGGGTGTTTGCGTGTGTATGTGTGTAGGAGAGTGTGTGTGTGTATGTGTGTGTGCGCGCGCGTGTGTGTGTATGTGTGTCTGTGTCTATGGGGGTGTGTGTGAGATAGAGAGACAGAGACAGACAGACAGATAAACAGACAGATTTACATACAGACAGACAGGTCGACAGAGAGACGGACAGATAGTCAGACAGACAGATATACAGACATACAGGCAGACATAGACAGTGATATATTGGGATATGTCATCTTTAATCTTTACATGTCATTCCAGGCGTATCATTCTTTTGAAGAAAGCCAGGAACATTTCCAAATGAGTTCTCGTCCTCCTCCTCCTCCTCCTCCTCCTCTTCCTCCTCCTCCTCCTCCTCCTCCTCCTCCTCCTTCTTCTTCTTCTTCTTCTTCTTAATCTTCTTCTTCTTCTTCTTCTTCTTCTTCTTCTTTTCTTCTTCTTCTTCTTCTTCTTCTTCCAATTTCTTCTTCTTCTTCTTCTTCTTCTTCGCAATTCTTCTTCTTCTTCTTCTTCTTCTTCTTCTTCTTCTTCGCAATTCTTCTTCTTCTTCGCAATTCTTCTTCGCAATTCGTTCTTCTTCTTCTTCTTCTTCTTCTCTCTTCTTCTTTCTTCTTCTTCTTCTTCTTCTTCTTTCTTCTTCTTCTTCTTCTTCTTCTTCTTCTTCGTCTTCTTCTTCGCAATTTCTTCTTCTTCTTCGCAATTCTTCTTCTTCTTTGCAATTCTTCTTCTTCTTCTTCGCAATTCTTCTTCGCAATTCTTCTTCTTCTTCGCAATTCTTCTTCTTCTTTGCAATTCTTCTTCTTCTTCTTCGCAATTCTTCGTAATTCTTCTTCTTCTTCGTATTCTTCTTCTTCACAATTTTCTTCTTCTTCTTCGCAATTCTTCTTCTTCTTCTTCTTCTTCGCAATTCTTCTTCTTCTTCTTCTTCTTCTTCTTCTTCTTCTTCTTCTTCTTCGCAATTCTTCTTCTTCTTCTTCTTCTTCGCAATTCTTCTTCTTCTTCTTCTTCTTCGCATTCTTCTTCTTCTTCTTCTTCTTCGCAATTCTTCTTTGCAATTCTTCTTCTTCGCAATTCTTCGCAATTTTTCTTCTTCTTCGCAATTCTTCGCAATTCTTCTTCTTCGCAATATTTCTTCGCAATTCTTCGCAATATTCTTCTTCGCAAATCTTTGCAGGTATTCTTGTTCTGTCTCTGTCTGTCTGTCTGTCTGAATGTCATTCTCTCTGTCTCTATGCTGTGGTCTGAATTTAGTCTGTCTGTCTTCTGAATGTCTGTCCGTCTGTCTGAAAGTCAGTCTGTCTGCCTGTTTGTCTGTCATCCTGTTGTCTCTTTGTTTGTTGTGCTGTCTGTCTGTTTGTCTGTCTGTCTGTCTGTCTACCTGTCTGCATGTATCTCTCTCTCTCTCTCTCTCATGCCTCTGAATCTCTGTGTCTTTCTGTTTCCTTGCATCTTTCTGTCTATCTCTCTCTCTCTCATCACCTCTCCCTCTCTCTCTCTCTCTTGCTCCCTTTCTCTCTCTGTCTCTCCCTCACCCTCTCTCACTTACTTCCCCCTTCCTCTCTCTCTTTGCTCTTCCTTCCACACTCATTCATTCCCTTTTAACATGAAAGGGACAAAGAAGGAGAGACAGAGAGAGACAGAGAGACAGAGACAGAGACACAGAAAGAGAGACAGAGATAGACAGAGAGACAGAGACAGTGAGAGACACAAAAAGAGATACAGAGAGACAGAGAGACAGACAGAGAGAGAGGAAGAGAGAGACAGAGAGAGACAGAGAGAATCAGAGAAAGAGAGGAAGAGAGAGAGAGAGAGAGAGAGACAGAGGCACAGGGATACAGATGGCAGAGAGAGACAGATACATAAAGAGAGAGAAACAGAGACAAGAGACAGAGGCACAGATAGAGAGACAGAGGCAGACAGGCAGACAGAGACAGAGAGACACAGAAAGAAATACAGACATAGAGATAGGGACAGAGAGACAGAGACAGAGAGAGAGAGAGAGAGAGAGAAGAAGAAGAATTGCGAAGAAGAAGAATTGCGAAGAAGAAGAATTGCGAAGAAGAAGAATTCCAAAGAAGAAGAAGAATTGCGAAGAAGAAGAATTACGAAGAAGAAGAATTGCGAAGAAGAAGAATTGCAAAGAATTGCAAAGAAGAAGAAGAATTGCGAAGAAGAAGAATTGCGAAGAAGAAGAATTGAAAAGAAGAAGAGGATATGCGAAGAAGAATTGCGAAGAAGAAGAAGATATGCGAAGAAGATATGCGAAGAATTGCGAAGAGGAATTGCAAAGAAAAATTGCGAACAAGAATTGGGAAGAATTGCGACGAAGAATTGTGAAGAATTTCGAAGAATTGCCAAGAATTGCGAAGAAGAATTGCCAAGAATTGGGAAGGAAAATTGGGAAGAATTGCGAAGAAGAATTGCGAAGAAAGAAAGAAAGCACAACAAAGATCGATCTCGCTCGAACAACAACAAAGAAGAGAAAGGGAGACAAACATGCAGGCCATTGAAGATCAAACGTCGGAAGGTGGCCAGGCTAACTGCCCATCACTCCTTTCTTTGGGGGGATCCACATTTATTGGGCTTTGTCTCAAGTTTTTGACGGTCTGGCTGTCTGTCTATCTATCTGTCTGGTTGTCTGGCTGTCTGGCTGGCTGGTTGGCTTGCTTGCTGGCTATCTGTTTATCTGTTTATCGAACTGAATGTCAAAGTCCTTCGGATGAGACTATAAGCCGATGCTCCGTGTTCGAACGCATGCAGAACATCTTGCACACACGTTCAATCCTGTTCCGCTTTTCGGAAGAGTAGGCCATTGTGTGCCGGGGGAAACAGTTGACATAACTTACAAAACCGCATACACACGGGGATTGGATGTAAAAAAGCACATGAGTGCTTATTCCATTATCATCGATTGTGGATCGGTGGTCTAGAGGTAACGCGCCTGTCTAGAATGCGAAAAGTCCGGGTCGGGTGTGTGTGCGGTTCGTACCCCGTTTGGACCCGAAATTTTTCCCCATCCATTAGACCATGAGTGGTGGTCTAGGCGCTAGTCTTTCGGATGAGACGATAAACCGAGGTCCCGTGTGTTACACAAAATTTTCAGCGCACGTAAAAGAACCCACGGCAACAAGAGAGTTGTCCCTGGCAAAATTCTTAGAAAAAAGCCACTCTGATAGGGAAATAAATACAGTTGCAGACCAAAAGAAAAAGAAAAAGAAAAAAGGGTGGCACTGCTCTTGTGGCGACGCGCTCTCCTCGGGGAGAGCAGCCCAAATTTCACGCAGAGAAATCTCGTGACTTAAAGTGGTATAAAATAAAATATAAAAGAATAAAATAAATATTAAAGAAAAAATAAATAAATAAATAAATATGGCTGGCTGTCTGGCTGTCTGGTTGTCTGTCTGTCTGTCTGTCTGGCTGTCGGTTTGTCTGCATGGCTAGCTGACTGGCTGTCTCTATGACTGGTTGGCTGGTTGGTTAGCTGTTTGTCTGTCTATCTGTCAGTCTTTTTGTCTCAAAAATTGTCCATCGAAATGTTCTGTCTCTTTGAGATTCTGTCTCCGAAACTTGGTTCTGCTGCTGCTGCTGCTGCTGCTGCTGCTGCTGCTGCTGCTTCTGCCGCTGCTGCTGCTGCTGCTGCTGCTGCTGATGATGATGATGATGATGATGATGATGATGATGAGAAGGAGGAGGAGGAGGAGGAGGAGGAAGAGGAGGATGGCGATGGTGATATTTGTGATGGTGTCGCTGATTACTGCAGTCGTTGTAACACCCTTTGTTGCTGTTGCAAATGTTGTCGTTGTCATCGTTGATGTCGATGCGATTATTGTTGTGGTGGTTGTCACTATTGCTGTTGTCGTAGATATTGTCATTGTTACTATTATCAGCATTTGCATTCGAGGACTAAATGTCGGAAGAATTTTGTCCTTCTTTTGCTTGCAGTCCTGCAGGTGGACAAAAAACTCGAACAGTCTTAGGTTCAATTCCACCCCAACACACACACACACACACACACACACACACACACACACACACACACACTCTCTCCTCTCTCTCTCTCTCTCTCTCTCTCTCTCTCTCTTCTCTCTGTCTCTCTGTCTCTCTCTTTCTCTTATATATCCCTTTGGGAGGGGACTGAATGTAAAAAAGCACATGGGTGCTTATTCATTATCCTCAAAATAAAATAATTTGTCATTGTCATTGTTATTGCAGAAGGTAAATATTTGCTCATTTGTTCCACTCAAACCTTTTGTCTTCTTTCCCTCTCTGCCTTTGAACTTTTGTCTGTCCGTCTTTCGTTTTTCTGTATGTTTGTTTTTGTCTTTGTTTCTGTTGTTCGTCTTCTTCTATCTCATGCAATATCTTCTTTGTATTTAGTCTTATGTACCTTTGTGCTGTGAGTGTGTGTGTGTGTGTTCGTGTGTGTGTGTGTGTGTGTGTGTGGTGTGTGTGTGTGTGTGTGTGTGTGTGTGTGTGTGTGTGTGTGTGTGTGTGTGTGTGTGTGTGTGTGTGTGTGTGTGTGTGTTGTGCGTGTGCCTATTTAATTTATTTATTTTATTCTCTTATATCGAGGATAATGGAATAAGCACGTATGTGCCCTTTTATATCCAGTCCCCGTGTGTATGCGGTTTTGTAAATTATGTCATCTGTTCCCACCGGCACACAATGGCCTACTCTTACGAAAAGCACAACAGGATGTAACGTGTGAGCAAGATGTTCTGCGCGCGTTCGCACAAGGGGCCTCAGTTTATAGTCTCATCCGAAGGACTTTTGGGGAGAGCGAA
The DNA here is from genome assembly GCA_028751875.1 of Rapana venosa. Classification (NCBI taxonomy): domain Eukaryota; kingdom Metazoa; phylum Mollusca; class Gastropoda; order Neogastropoda; family Muricidae; genus Rapana; species Rapana venosa. Next base: position 32,864,108 of record CM054163.1, read on the forward strand.
GAAGAAATGGGCAGACAACATCACTGAATGGACAGGGAAGAGCTTCTCCACAACCCAGGCACTTGCCCACAACTGCCGCAAATGAAGCCAACTGGTGCAACGTTCGTCACTGCAGTGCCCCTACGACCCTGGAGGGGGTTATGGGAGCAGATGAGATGAGATGATGATCAATGGTGATGAGGATGATGCAATAATTCTGCTACAGACGTTCATACGTTTTGAGACTACGTCAGAGGGCTGTACTCTACGCTTCCTATCATAATACATCCTGGTGTCAGCTGCCATAGGCACTGTCTGTCATTCCCGTGTCGGACTGGCCAGCCACAACCCACGCAGTACCAGAATCAACACCTAGAGCGCAACTCCATAGTCTTCCGAGACTGAAGGATGCCCGTCCATCCATCCATCCATCCATCCATCCATCCATCCATCCATCCATCCATCCATCCATTCATTCATTCATCAAACTGGGCCCGAGAAATACACACTTGTAAAGTGGATGAAGCTCTCCTATGTGGCTTCAGTCTTCCCAAAGCAAACTCAGTTTGGGTAAGAGCCCTTCTGGATAAAAAAATATCGCTTTGGAAAGCTTTTGGAATTTAAACCTGCGACTTTCCAATCCGTAACCCGTGGCAGAAACTAATGCACCATGGCAAGTGGTAGAAAGGTAAAGGTAAAGGAGTCCCATAACCTATAAGGTCGTAGGAGAGCGAGTTTTCAGAGCCCTCAACTTCTCCAGGGGCCAGCATATTGAGGCCGGCGCCCATCTCCTCTCCCTCCCTGCTTTACCTTCCCTAACCCTAAAGAGGGCAGGTACCCATTTACAGCTGGGTGAACTGGGGGACTGTACTCAAGCCAATGCGCGCAAACGGTCACCCATCCAAGTGGTAACCACGCTCGATGCTGCTTAACCTTGGCTGGGGGAAAGCGTGCGCTCTGACCACTGAGCTATGATAATCTGTGTATGTCAGAATGTGATGTTTGTTTGAACTTGTGACTGTAACAACCTGTGTTGTCTTTTGCCCTGTTGAGGATCAGTGGATTACAAGGCCTCGTTGTCTCTGAGGAATATTCCCCTGGTGTCAATCTTCTCTCTGTGGCCAGAGTTGGATTCCTTTCTCCTTCTTTATTATTTTTTTTTTGTTGGGGGGGGGGGGGGGAGCTACATGAACATTTACTGTGTCTTTCTTTTCTTGTTCGTTTGATTCTGTCTGCAGAAGAGAGAGGAGGAGGAGAAGGAGATAGGGAGAGAGAGAGAGAGAGAGAGAAGAGAGAGAGAGAGAGAGAGAGAGAGAGAGAGAGAGAGTGTGATAGAGAGTGAGTGAGAGAGAAAAACGAGATAGATATAGAATAGATAGATAAGATAGATAGATAGATAGATAGATAGTAGATAGATAGTAGATAGATAGATAGATAGATAGATAGATAGATAGATAGATAGTAGATAGATAGATAGATAGATAGATAGATAGATAGATAGATAGATAGATAGATAGATAGATAGATAGATAGATAGATAGATAGATAGATAGATAGATAAAACTCGAACTCTCGAACTCGAATATTTTAATGAGGGTAATTGGATAAGCCAGAGGCTTCTTTACACCAGGCCCTCATGGGGGAAATTGAAAACAAACATGAATAAATCAATTAATTAATAAACAAGATAATTTCAAATAACAATTAAATAAATCGCTCAAACTCCCATTCAAATTATTGAAAAATGAAGAAATCGAAAAATCAAATAGATAGAAAGATAGATAGATAGATAGATAGATAGACAGACAGACAGATAGATAGATAGATGATAGATAGATAGATAGATACATGATAGATAAATAGATAGATTATAGATAGACAGATATATAGATAGATAGATAGATAGATACATGATAGATAGATAGACAGATACATAGATAGATAGATAGATAGATAGATAGATAGATAGATAGATACATGATAGATAAATAGATAGATTATAGATAGACAGATATATAGATAGATAGATAGATAGACAGATACATAGATAGATAGATACATAGATAGATAGATAGATAGATAGATAGATAGATAGATAGATAGATAGATAGATAGATAGATAGACAGATAGATAGATAGATAGGCAGATAGATATATAGAGATAGATAGGTAGATAGAGAGATAGAGAGATAGATATAAGATATAGAGATATAGAATAGATAGATAGATAGATAGATAGACAGACAGACATACAGATAGACAGACAGAAGACGAAGAAGATAGATAGAATAGATAGATAGATAGATGATAGATAGATAGATAGATAGATAGATAGATAGATAGATGATAGATATATAGATAGATATGTAGATAGATGATAGATAGAGAGAGATAGAGATAGATAGATAGATAGATAGATGATAGATAGATAGATAGATATGTAGATAGATGATAGATAGAGAGAGATAGAGATAGAAAGATAGATAGATAGATAGATAGATAACTAGATGGAGAAAGAGAGACAGAAAGAGACAGACAGAGATAGAGACAGAGAGAGACAAACAGAGAGAGAATGTAAGCTCTGAACTGTAAACTAGCCTAACAGCACATCAGCCTAAGGCCACAATACATCAAAAGGGAGAGGAGGTGGGGTGTGTGAGGGTAGCAACACACACGAGCAGTGGTTTCACAACTACGATATTAAATCAGCTTTAAAGTTGCCCTGGCATGTCTGTATACTTTTCTGCTTCTGTCAGCAACATAGAATGGGAACTTAGCATCTTTGTACACTGACTCCATTCCGCTTGAAATGCCTGGCAAAAAACCCAGAAGTTACAAGTGAAAATAAAACGGAGATATATCCTGACAAGAGAGAGAGAGAGAGAGAGAGAGAGAGAGAGAGAGAGAGAGAGAGGAGAGGGGAGAGGGAGGGGAGGGGAGTGAGAGAGAGAGAGAGAAAGGAGTGAGGGGAGAGTGAGAGAAAGAGAGAAAGAGAGGGATAGGTGGGTAGATAGATAGAGAGATAGATAGAGATAGAGAGAGATAAGTATAATAGATAGTATAGATAGAGTAGAGAGGAGTAGTGATAAGAGATAGAGATAGATAGTAGTATAGAGAGATAGATAGAGAGATAGAAGAGAATAGATATAGAGAGATAGTAGAGAGAGCGATAGAAGCTAGATAGATAGATAGATAGAAGATAGGTAGATAGATAGATGAAGATAGATATAATAGTAGATAGAGATAGATAGAAGATTAGAGAGAAGCTAGATAGATAGATAGATAGAAATAGAAGAGAGTAGGTAGAAGAGCGATAGATAGGTAGATAGATAGATAGTAGGAGAGATAGATGATAGATAGATAGATAGATAATAAGATAGATAGATAGACAGATAGATGATAGATAGATAGATAGATGAAGATAGATATACCAGAGACACAAAAAACACAGAGAGAGAGGGGGGGGAGAGGGGGAGTGAGGGAGGGAGAGAGCGCGAGAGAGAAATGGAGAAAAAAAGAAAGAGAGAGAGAGGGGGAGAGAGAGAGAATGAAAGAGAGAGAGAGAGAGACAGAGGTTAGGGGAAAATAGTGAGAGAAAGAGAGAATAGAGTGGATGTGAGAGAGGAGGAGGGAGAGAGGTGGAGGGAGATACAGAGACAGAGACAGAGACAGAGAGACAGAGAGAGAGACAGTGAGTGGAAGCACACAAATACACTCCATTTCTTAACATAACACACAACTATATATCAAACCTAATATATAATGACACAAAAATGACAAAGAACAAAACACAAAGGATAAACAAAGATGAAAGAAAGAGAAGAAAAGAGAAGAAAAAGAGACAAACGAAATAAAAGAAGATAAAAGAGAACTGCGTGGACAGATTTCCGTGTCTGTGTTTATAGAAAAGATCAAAAGATCAGTCATGCTCTTCTTTCTTCTTTCTTCTTCTCTCTTTCTTCTTTCTACTCTTCTTCTTCTTCTTCTTCTTCTTCTTCTCTCTTCGTCTTCTCTCTTCTTTCTTCTCTTTTCTTCTTCTCTTTTTCTTCTCTCTTCTCTCTTCTCTTCTTCTTTCTTCTTCTTTCTTCTTCTCTTCGCATTCTTCTTCTTCTTCTCGCATTTTTCTCTATATTATTATTCGCAATTCTTCTTCGCAATTCTTTTCGCAATTCTTCTTCTTCGCAATTCTTCTTCGCATTCTCTTCGCAATTCTTCTTCTTTTCGCAATTCTTCTTCTTCGCAATTCTTCTTCTTCCTTCATTCTTCTTCTTGCAATTCTCTCTCTTCTTCGCAATTCTTCTTCTTCGCAATTCTTCTTCTTTAACAGTTCAGTTGATTCACACACACACACACACACACAAAACCAACACACACACACACACACACAGAGAGAAAAAGAGAGAGCGAAGAGAGAGAGAGAGAGAGAGAGAGAGAGAAAAGAGAGAGAGAAGAGAGGAGAGAATGGATAGAGAGGAAGGGGCTATTACGACATTTTTTCCCGACTTAAGCACTTTTCAGAACTCTCACTATGTTGAAAATATAACTGAAGTTAAAATGAAAAAAACCACCAACTGTTCACAATATAATTTGGCAAGAGTTGAAACATTAGTTTATCAACATCAACAACAACAACATCAACAATAGTAACAAAAACTGCTAAAAAGTAGACTATATTTTTCTATAAAAAAAAGTATTGGGAATACTAGCACTATCACTACTACCATAAATACCAGCAACATCACCAGCACGCCATCAACACTAACAACAACAACAACAACAACAACAGCAACGGCGATATCACCGAACAAGATTACCAAAACCTATAAGGGGTGGTGTTACCTTTTAAAAAATAAAAAATTCAATTATCTCCCTTCAAAGTGTCTCTCATGCTTTTTGGCCAGTTATCTCCCTTTCTTCTTCTTTGCCGAATGTTCAGACAGCAACTACTGTTGTCTGTCATATGTGCCAAAATGCGTTGCGCTGCCGTTAAGCGCCTGACAAGTCAGGCCCAGCGCATCCGACTTCGGCATGGGAGAGAATTGTTATATTTTAAGTCTTTCTGCGAAACAAAATTAAACAAAATGGAGCAAGACCACCAAACATA
>CM054163.1:32876690-32879190 GCA_028751875.1 Rapana venosa
GAGAGATGGAGAGTAAGAGAGGGGAAAGAAAGAGAGGGGGAGAAATGGGGGTTGGAAGGGTAGGGAGTGAGAGAGAGAGAGAGGACTGGGAAGAGAGAGACACAGAGAGATAGGGGGTGGGAGAAAGGGGGGGAGGGAGAGAGAGAGAGAGAGAGAGAGAGAGAGAGAGAGAGAGAGAGAGAGAGAGAGAGAGGAGAACTCCCTGACCTCTGAACTATGACCTGGTTTAATGTATATCGGCCTAAGGCCACAATGCGCTTTGAGGAGCAACAATGGAAGATGTAAAAACCATGAAATATAAATGAGAGAAAAAGGGAGGTAGGATGGAGAAGAGAGAGGGTGATGAGAGAGAGAGAGGTGGGGGAGGGAGGGTGAGAGAGAGGGGGGGTGGCGAGAGAAAGAGGGAGAGGGGGAGGAGAGAGAGAGAAGGGAGGGGGGAGAGAGTGAGGAAAGAGAGAAAGGGGTAGGAAGGGAAGCGAGGGGGGGGGGGGGGAAGTGGGGGAGATACAGAGAGAGAGGGGGGAAAGAGAGAGAGAGGGATGGGGGAGAGAGGGGGTGAGAGGGAGGGAGACAGGGGGGTTGGAGGGGTAGGAGTGAGAGAGAGAGGTTGGGAAGGAGAGAGATACAGAGAGATAGGGGGTGGGGGAGAGAGACGGGGAGGGAGAGATTGAGAGGAGAAAGAGGCAGATAGAGTTACAGAGATATACAGAGAGAGAGAGAGACAGAGACAGGAACAGACAAACACACAGCCACACACATGCAGACAGACAGACAGGCAAAAACAGGGAGTAACACAGTGACAGAACGACATACAGTCAGACATTGAGAGACAGACAGCACGGATAATCAAACAAACAGATAGATAGACAGACAGACAGAAAAAATTGAAACACTCAGTGTAATATCAGCTATATCCCACTGGCATAGATTTAAAACGATTCAAAGGTAAAGGTGTCCCATAACCTATAAGGTCATAGGGGATCGAGGCGTCAGAGACCTCACTTCTCTAGGGGCCAGCATATTGAGGGCGGCGCCCATCTCCTCTCCCTCGTTGCTTTACCTTCCCTGACCCTAAAGAGGGCAGGTACCCATTGACAGCTGGGTGAACTGGGGGAACTGTATTGAAGCCAAGGCGCGCAAAAAGTCACCCATCCAAGTGGTAACCACGCTTAATGCTGATTAACCTTGGCTGGGGGAAAGCAAGTGCTCTGACCACTGAGCTATCCCGTCCCCCTTAAAACGTTTACATGACTCAAGAAGGCACTACGGAATATACTGAAGCACACAAAACAAAGCAAAACACAACCTGTCAAATGAACATACATGTACAAAACAAGCCACAATCTAACCATATTAGAAAGACAACAACAACCAAACAAACGAAAATGCATACAAACAAACAAACAAACCAACGAACAAATCAACAAACAATTAAACACAACAAACAAGAATGAGGCGTATTGTCTTTTTGAGGTTTGACAAAACAGATTCGTGACACACAAAAGCACGCAACCACGCGCACGAACGCATAAATTGTAAATTATGACAGCATGATCAAACAAGCAGCTCAACAAAAAAACAAAACAAAGGAAAAGCAACAAGCATGGAGAGAAATTAAAGAGATGTGTCCATAGAATCAGATACACAACAAGACAATATTGTGCCCACAAGTAGGCACATTACTGACTGGCTTAGAGATATTGCAGCAACAAAGTGAAGAGGCAGGAGTATGACTGTGCAGAAGTTTAAGAAGGAGGAGGAGCAGAAGAAGAAGAAGAAGAAGAAGAAGAAGAAGAGATCGCGAAAGAAGAAAGAATCGCGAAGAAGAAGAATCGCAAGAAGAAGAAGAAGAAGAAAGAAGAAGAAGAAGAAAGAAGAAGAAGAAGAAGAAGAAGAAGAAGAAGAAGAGAGAAGAAGAATTGCGAAGGAAACTTGCGGAGAACAATAGGAGATTTGGTAAAGAAGAAACACGAAGAATAGCGAACAATTGCGAAGAATTTAGAAGAAGAAGAAGAAGAAACAGAAGACGATTTTGTTTCTCTTTTTCTCTTTATTCTTTCGTTTCCAGGACTGTAAAATAAAGACATCTCAACGCTCTTACATCCACTTCCAATATGCACACGATTTTGTCCAATTTTGTCAATCTATCCCCACCATATGGGCTACTCTTCTGAAAAGCAGACCCTGTTTTAAAGTGTACGGAAGATATTGTGCGTGCGTTTGCATACAGGACCTCGGTTTACAGTCTTATCCGAAGGATTTTCAAGGGAGTGAAGTCGGCACTGATGTTAACTCCAGGAGAGTAATCCCCTTGAACGGGGAAGGAAAAGAGACAGACAGACAGAAAGTCAGACAGAGAGACAGACAGACAGACAGATAGAGAGACAGACAGACAATCAGACAGAGAGACAGACAGACACAGAGAGATACAGACAAACATGCAGACAGGCAGGCAGGCATACAGAAAGACAGACAAGCAGGTAGTCAGACAAGCAGAAAG
>CM054163.1:32881690-32901104 GCA_028751875.1 Rapana venosa
AAATATAACATCAAAGAAACACATCACAAAATATAACATCAAAGAAACAAAAGTCAACAGCAACTTAATAACACCAAAAAAAAATGAAATGAAATAAGAACAAATATAAAGAAATCGAAATGAAACGAAATGAAAATCAAAATAGAGATAAAAAAATAAGCAAAGGCTAAAAAGAACAAGAATGAAATAAAACCAAATATAAACTGAAATCTAACCCAAATAAACGAAGAATGTTTGAGTTTCGTTTCAGCCTAGGCCGTGGATTTACATTCTTTGGGGTTCTCTGTTTTGTTTGGTTATTTCATTTTTTTCAAATATGGGGATGCTGGAGTCTATCAGTAAATATAGCATCCCCACCTTCTAGAAAGTCCGTATAAAGAAATTCCCTCTTTTCTATCCCTCTCCTTGTTTCTTTTCTTCCTGTCACCTCCTTCGTGTCTATTTTCTTCCTTCTTGGTCCATTCTCCAGTGTGTGTGGTGGATTTTTTCAGAAAGGCTTCAAAGATAGCCATTCTCTCCCACGCCTAAGACGGATGCGCTGGGCCTGACTTGTCAGGCGCTTAACGGCAGCGTATCGCATCTTCGATCAAATGACAGACAAAAGCTGGTATTATGAGTTTTCGAAGAGGAAGAATTGCGAAGAAAATAAATTGCAAACAAAAGTTGTGAAGAAGAAGAATTGCGAAGAAGAAGAATTGCGAAAGAAGAATTGCGAAGAAGAATTGAAGAAGAAGAAGAAGAAGAAGAGAAGAGAGAAGAAGAAGAAGAAGAAGAAGAAGAAGAAGAAGAAGAAGAAGAAGAAGAAGAAGAAGAAGAAGAATGCGAAGAAGAAGAAGAAGAATGCGAAGAATTGCGAAGAATGCGAAGAAGAAGAAGAAGAAGAAGAAGAAGAAGAAGAAGAAGAAGAAAAAAGAAGAAGAATGAAGAAGACAAGAACAAGAACAAGAACAAGAGACAAGAAATTGACAAGAAGAAGAAGAAGAAGAAGAAGAAGAAAAAGAAGAAGAACAATTGCAAAGAAGAAGAAGAACAACAACAACAAAAACAACAACTACTACTACACCCACAACCACCACCACAACAACAACAACAACAAAAAGACGAAGAAAAACTAGTTTGTTTGTTTTGTGTTTGCATATAGTTTTATGTTCAAAGATTTGCTTCGTCTTCTAATCATGTGTGGCCACTAAACTGCCCATGTCTTCAGCGTATACATGATGTGCAGGGATTATTGAACTTGCTTGAATATTTATACACTGCAAGAACATTCTTTAAACTAGGATATATCTATTCCCAGCATGGGCCTCTATTTCGCTTTCATCTAACTCCTATGTATAATCTCTCTCTCTCTCCCTCTCTTTCTTTCTTTATTTTTCGCGCCTACACACGTACACACAAACGCGCGCGCGCGCGCACACACACAAAACACACACACATGCACACACGCACACACACCACACATGCACACACGCACGCACACACACACACACACACACACACACACACACACACACATGCACACACGCACGCACGTAGGCACTCTTTCTTTCTCTCTCTCTCTCTCTCTCTCTCTCTCTCTCTCTCTCTCTCTCTCTCTCTCTCTCTCTCTCCTCTCTCTCTCTCTCTCTCTCTCCTCTATTTCTTTTCACGACATCTACACACAAAAACACAAACCTACACACACAAACTCTCACACCTAGACATCTAAACGCACACACATGCACGCACGCATGCACTCTCTCGTACAAACACTCTCTCTCTCTCTTTCCCTCTCTCCTCTCTTTCTCTCTCTCTCTGTCTCTCTCTCTCTTTCGAACACCCCCCCCCCCCTACACACACACCACACACATGCGCTCTCACACACACGCGCGCTCTCTCACACGCGCTCTCTCACTCTCTCAAACATCACCCACACAATCACACACACACTCTCTCTCCTCTCTCTCTCTTCTCTTTTTTTTTTCTCTCTCTCTTCTCTTCTCTCTCTCTCTCTCTCTCTCTCTCTCTCTCTCCTCTCTCCTCTCTCTCTCTCTCTCTCTCTCTCTCTCTCTCTCTCTCTCTCTGACGCACACCTACACACACACACACGCTCTCTCTCTCTCTCTCACCCCCCACCACACACACACACACCACACACGCAAACTCCTCTCTCTCTCTCCTCTCTCTCTCTCTCTTTGTCAAACATCCCCCACACAAACACACTCACTAACACACACACTCTCTCTTCTATTATTCTCCATCTCTCTCTCACCCTCTCTCTCCCTCTCTCCCACTTTCTCTCTTCACCTCCCCACCCCACCCCAAACCCTCTCACCACCCCCCCCATACACACACCTACACACCTACACCTACACCTACACACACACACACACCACACACGACCAACACACACACACAGCCTCTGGGTCTAGCTTGACCACCACCCTATAAAAGACAGACACACGAAACTCCGCCCCTAACTGTAGACTTTCAACACACACACTGTAGAAGTGTCTCTCGTGCTGTCGCCACAAACTCTGTCTCTCTCTCTGTCTCTTCTCTCTCTTCTCTGGCACCATCCACACACTCACACACAGAGAGACACACACACATTCTCTGCGTCACGGATCGGCAAGTCTGGCACTGTCTTCAGAACTTGCTGTCTTGGACTTCTTGAGGTTTTTATATTTTGTTTTTATTTTGCTTCTGTGAAGAAAAACAATGTTTTAGAATTTTTGGTCTCTATGCGGATTCACAAAAATTGGTGTAGAATGTTTTCTGAATATTGAAGTTTATATATAAGTGAAAAAGAAGATTTTTTTTCAAAGAAAAGACATTGGTTTCAACTAAATTACCAGTTTTTCTTTTAGAAAGAAACGGAAAGGTAACGCACGGAATTGAAAAACCATGTTGCTTTCTATGTGAACTTATCCTAAAATCTGATGCACACCACTGAACTTTTTGTGTGAAAGCAGTTGAACAAAATATCTTTAAAAACTACAAATGTTACACACAAAACAAAAAAGCAAATAATATTCACGTGTAAAAAATATCAACAAGAACAATCTTCACAAGAAACAATTCTTCGACCTCTTTCTTTCTCAAGTCAGGACTGATGCTGATGACGATGATGACGATGGCCAATTTAATGACGACGTTTTATCTCTGCTGTTTAATCACGCACGCTCTGACAACCTCGGAAGTTGAGGTGAGTATGAATACGAATGGTGCATATGTTTGTTGATCTGTGTCCTTGGTGTGATGTGGTTTATGTGGGAGTCATTGCTGTGGATTATGGCTTTTTGTCGTCAGGGCATTGGCATTGAGTGGATGAATGTCGGGCAGTTATTGTTCGAGCTGATATTTTGAAAGGGGGCATGTGTATACGTGTGTGGGCCCTTGGCTTCCGTTCTGTCTGTGCATTATGGACATGAGGGAGAGAGAGGAGGAGAGAGAGAGAGAGAGAGAGAGAGAGAGAGAGAGAGAGAGAGAGAGAGAGAGAGAGAGAGATGGAGAGAGAGAGAGAGAGAGAGAGAGAGAGAGAGAGAGGAGAAAGAGAACGAATGAACGAATTTCATTTGACAAAAGCTACAAGCCCCATTAGTCAAAGGGGGCAATTGTAAATGACATATTAGCATAGGAATGAATATGAAAAGGACATGAGTAATAATCCAAAGTGCAGATAAATGCCAACCAATATTTTCAGTTATTACGTATATAATCTGTTTGCTTACGTTTATCTAGAGCCTGCGTTACATATATTGCTAAAGATTTAAGCTCGGACATATTATTTGAAGATAGCACCTTTTGTACAAGATTGGTGGACCTGTTGGTTGGGTTTGTCAAAAAGGTAATTTTTTGGCGAATTTCATTATAAGTTCTACAAGCAAACAAAGAGAGATAGAGAGAGAGGGAGGTAGGAAGAAAGAGAGAGAGAGAGGAGAGAGAGAGAGAGAGAGAGAGAGAGAGAGAGAGAGAGAGAGAGAGAGAGAGAGAAGAGAGATAGAGAGAGAAAGAGAGAGAAGAGAGAGAGAGGAGAGATTGAGAGAGAGAGAATAGTTTATTCAGATTTTAGACCATGGCCCCTTTCTGAAGGGGGTTACACATCATCATGAACAACAAGAACCACAACATATTTCCCAGCGATCCACAGTCAACCTAAAGCTGCAACAAAGAAGTATGTATTTCTAATGTTACGACAGCGCAGTATTTACCCTTTTGAACGCATGATAAACATACATGGCAACATTTGTTAAAGTTGTCTCATGCTTCGTCAACAGAAGAACATTTACCCTAAAGTTGCAAGGCTCAGAATAATGTTGTGGTCTGATGAAGGTGGTGTAAGTCTGGACAACAAAATAAGAAATGTATTTCGTCTACTTTTGCGTTTTGAGAGAGTTAGAGAGGGAGGGGGAGGGAAGAGAGAGAGAGAGAGAGAGGAGAGAGAGAGAGAGAGAGAGAGAGAGAGAGAGAGAGAGAGAGAAAACGATAGTAAGTTGTGCTATCTATTATAACTGCATTCCTTTATATTACACCAACAAATTGATTCCAGATTCAAGATTTAATATCTTTCAACCCATTTGGGGTATGGAGGATTACAAACGAATTCAACAGGAGAATAAACCTAACAGCAATATCACCCAAAATAGCATCAATACTAACAGGAACTGAAAATTTCAGCAAGAGTTCATCGCAAAAAGACAAGCAAACAAGTATAAAAAACTCAAGACTAGTTTTAGGTAAACACATTTCTTTAAAAGACACAATCTACATTTGTGAAAGACACGTGAATATTCAAGAAAGAAACCCGACGAAAATAGATCTCAAAGATTAACAAACGTTTCCTCAAACAAACAAACAAAACAAAACAAAGACCAGACCTACACACAACAAAACGAGCAATTCTCAAAATAAATTCAATTGAAACTAGACTTGAAACTGCACTCAAAGTAGTACAATAACTACACAAAGCCAAACACATCACTTTTCAATCAAACACACAAAAGCGTAAACCAAATTGCAGTAAAAGTAGTAAAACAACTACAAAAAAACCCAAACACATTCATTTTCCAAACAAACTAATCAAACATACAAAAAAATACAAAAAAAACCGCGAGTTAACCATTTTACAAAAATCAACAAAGAAAAAAAACTGTAGATCATTCTTCGCTCAATTTCTTTGCAGCCATAATGTCATCAAAAGACGTTGATGGTTTGATGGAAACAATGATGGCTTCAATATTGTTGTAAATAGACTCTGGAAACAGGAACTGTCCATTGGCAAACAATTTTGAAGTCCAATATTTCTAGTTCACCTTCACCACCTTCACCTATCCCCTTGTCTCGTACACCGTTGGGGCATCCCTGAAGATTTTGCAACCAGCTTCCTCCAATCCTCGCAGTTTTGAGCTTTCTGTAGCAAATCGTTCCACTCAAGGCCGGTCCTCCACTCTCTGATGTTGTCCTCCCATCGTTTTCTCTGTCTGCCTCTTCGTCTCCCTCCTTGTACTGTTCCCTGTAGTAGGACAGTCTTGGCCAGTCCAGATGTTCGTGTGACGTGTCTGTACCACTTTAGTTTGCGGGGGTTTCTTTCACTGAAGTCAGGAGCTCTTCATATGGTCCGATGGCGTTTTTTAATTCTAGTTTTCACTTCCTCATTAGTGATGGGATCTCTGTAAGAGATATTGAGAAGTTTGCAAAACGTCTAACTTTGCTTCTGTAAATAGGAAACACTGCACACGTCCACATACATTTATAAAAGCCAGTGTGTCTGGTTATGTCTGTGTAAATAACTAGCGTTATGCTGTGTAATTATCGATAGTTATGCCCTTGAAAATAGGAAACTCTTTTTTTTCACATATTGATGTGTAATTGTGAGTGTCAGTATTTCTCGTCTTTCCTTTGTAAATAACTCTTACCTTTTTTCCCGTAAATAGAGGACTTTTTTCTAGTAGCCAGGCACATCACGAAAGATATACGCATGCGTTCGTGCGCGCGCGCGCGCGCACATACACACACATGCACTCACACACGCACCATACACACACGGATAAATAGATACATAAATAAATATACATATTCCTATTTGTGTGTGTGTGTGTTTGTGTGTGTGCGTGAGAGAGAGTATCATTATGTGTGTGCGTGCGTGCGTGCGTGCGTGTGTGTGTATGTGTGTATGCGTGTACGCGCGCGCGGTGTGTGTGTGTGTGTGTGTGTTTGAGATTATGTGCGCGCGCGCGTGTGCGTGTGTGTGTGTGCGTGTGTGTTTGTGAGGTTATGTGCGTGTGTGTGTGTGTGTGAGAGTTGGTGGATGGGTGGTGGGTGAATATGCGAGTGTGCGTGCGTGCGTGCGGTGTGTGTGTGTGTGTGTGTGTGGTGTGTGTGTGTGTGTGTGTGTGTGTGTGTGTGTGTGTTTTGTTGTGTGTGTGGGTGCGTGTATGTGTGTGTGCGTGCGTGCGTGCATGCATGTGTGTATGCGTGTGTGTATATGTGAGCGCGCGCGAGTGTATGTGCGTGCGTGTAAGCGTGAAAATCTCTGAAATTGCGCGATAACCTTAACATTTTTTTCTCCCAATTTCGTCTTTGAAGATGTTTTCACTTTCTGTGTTTAAAGCGTGTGATTTGAGCTGTTTTTGTTTAGTTGCTAATTTATCGCATTTATTCACTGGGCCTTTAGGTTAACGAAGTAAGGGCAGTTTGCGATAATTCTATTAGCTTTCTAGAAATTCACGTTCTGAGTTTCTTCGTGTCTTCTTTGTCTGCTTGTTTGCTATGCCTGTGTGTCTGTCTGTGTGTGTGTGTGTCTGTTTCTCTGTCAGTCTGTCTGTCTGTCTGTCTGTTTGTCTGTGTGTGTATGTGTCTGTCTCTCTCTCTCTCTCTCTCTCTCTCTCTCTCTCTTCTTTCTCTCTCTCTCTCTCTATGTCTCTGCTGTCTCTCTCTCTCTCTTCTCTGTCTCTCTGTCTCTTCTTCCTTTCTCTCTTAATAAAAGGAGAAATAATAAATGAAAAAAAAAATCCTTTCTCTGTCTACGGCCTCTCTCTGTCTCTCTCTCTGTCTGTCTCTGCCTGTCTCTGTCTCTGTTCTTGTCTGTCTCTGTCTCCGTCTGTCTCTGTCTCTCTGTCTCTGTCTGTCTCTCTCTTAATAAAGGAAAATTAAATAAATATAAAATAAATTCTCTGTCAGTCTTCTGTGTTTCGCCTATTCCTGTCTCTCTATCTGTCTGCTTGCTTGTCTCTGTATGCGCGTCTCTGTTTCCTTCGTCTCTGTCTCCGTCTGTTCTGTCTCTGTCTCTGTCTGTCTATCTTTGTGTGATGGGAGAGTATTTTGAGTTTGGTACGTTGATTTACATCGCGTGCAAGGTGGCACGTGTGTGTATTGTGCGCGCCACGTTTTACGCCTACTGCGCGACGCAGCGTGCGTACTGTGTTGTAAATGGTGGATGTGTGTGTTTAACTGTAGTTATGTGCTTGTTACATCCAGTGACGCGTGGTTGCAGTTTGTAATTTGTTGTCGTCCGTCCATTGACACATGCACTATCTCGAAGTAGAACGTTTAACGTTGCGCATATGTGTGATGTGTGCTGTGTGTAATGTGTGTGTGTGTGTTGTGTAGAATATGCTACGTATGGTGTGTTGTGTGTGTGAGTGTGTGTGTGTGTGTGTGTGTGTGTGTGTGTGTGTGGTGTGTGTGTGTGTGTGTGTGTGTGTGTGTGGTGGTGTTGTGGTGTGTGTGTGTGTGTGTGTGTGTGTGTGTGTGTGTGTGTGTGTGTGTGGTGTGTGTGTGTGTGTGTGTGTGTGGTGTGTGTGTGTGTGTGTGTGTGTGTGTGCGTGCGTGGTGTGTGTGTGTGTGTGTGTGTGTGTGTGTGGTGTGTGTGTGTGTGTGTGTGCGTGCGTGCGTACGTGTATGTGTGTGCGTGTGTGTATGTGTGTGTGAGTGTGTGTGCACGCGCGCACGTCTGTGTGTTATAGCTTATTGTCGTGAGTCGAAGATATTATTTGAAATTAAATGCAACCAAAAAACAACAGCCATCAAAATTAATGTCTAACTATAGGATCTTCCAATCAGTTGACCATTAGTCTTAAATCTTGTTTAAAATGGGATGTAGCAAATGATTTTTGGCAATTAAAAAGCGAGGAAAAAAATAATTCATTGGATAAGAACTCTTGATGCTAAAATGAAATGAAAGTAATACACGAACATTTTACATTACTTTTTTTTAAGTCACAGAAGATGAGTATGACTTTGCGTAATTTGTGTGGCATAATTTTGGTAATTGTATTAAAATTGTGTATTCTACTTTTAGGTCGTGGCAAATATTTCTGCGTGAAATCTGGGTTGCTCTTTTTGTGTTTGTTTGGGTTTTTTTGTTTTTCTTATTTTTGTTGGTTTTTTTGTTTTTGCTTTTTTTATTTTTTTTTTGGGGGGTGCTGCTACTCTTTCTGGGAGAGCACATGTCGCCACAAGAGTAGCGCCACCCACTTTTTTTTTCTTTCCTGCATGTGTATTTGTTTCCCTATCAGAGTAGTTTCTTTTCTACATATTTTTGTCCAAGGGACAAATCCCTTGTTGCCATGGCTTCTTTTACGGGCGCTAAATGCACGTTTCACACAAGACTTATGTTTACCGTCTCATTCGAGAGACTAGCACCCAGACCACCCATCACTCACGGTCTAGTGAATGGGGGTGGTGGAAATTTTTGTGCACAAACGTGTATCGAACCGCAACACACTTCATATCTGGATTATTCGCTTTCTAGGCAGGTGTGATTTCTAGGGGACGGGACAGCTCAGTGGTCAGAGCACTCGCTCCCCCAGCCAAGTTAAGCAGCATTGAGCGTGGTTACCACTTGGATGGGTGACCGTTTGCGCGCCTTGGCTTTAGTACAGTTCCCCCAGTTCACCCAGCTGTAAATGGGTACCTGCCCTCTTTAGGGTCAGGGAAGGTAAAGCAGCGAGGGAGAGGAGATGGGCGCCGCCCTCAATATGCTGGCCCCTAGAGAAGTTGAGGTCTCTGATGCCTCGCTCCTCTACGACCACATATGTTATGGAACACCTTTACCTTTTTTTAGGCAGGTGCTATATCTCTACACCCCCGATCCACTTAGAGAGGATAACAGGTGGTATTAGATGCGCTTCGAGTTAGACGAGATTAGTTTTAGAGAAGGATAGAAAAGAGGGAAATTCTGGTATCTTTGTTTCCAGAAGGTGGGGATGCTATTTATACTCCTTCCCCCCCCCCTCACCCCCTCTCTGGCATCACCACAAGGGAAACAACCGAATTTGACTTAAAACTTGGCCCAGGCCAAAAGCTGTGTCAGTTACTGATGTCAGCTAATTGCCAAAGCCTGCACTAAAATGTTGTCATGTTGTAAAATGTTGTGTTGAGATTGCCTTCAGCCATGACAAGCTCTTAACATAACAACATGCACTCTCCTTTAAAACGAGAACAAATCCTCTGAAGTCGGAGTATGGCTGCCTGTATGGCGAGGTACTTAAAAAAACAGTCATACACTTTAACCTCTCATTCAGCGTGCAGTTTCAATCTCACAGTGATTTCCAGGTGGGATGAGTTGAGTGAGTCAGAGAGCACATTCTGGGTGACCCCCCCAGAGTGTTAAGCTGGGGAACGCACAACAACAATTTAAAACTAAAAATAATAGAGAAGTGTTGCCGACGTCTGTATTGCTGTCAGCATTGTTACAGGTATATCAGACCTCATTAAGCGATCTTCTATTTTCGTAGAAAAGTGTTCAGGAAAAGACAAACATCAGACGATACATCGATTAATTGCTTCCCTTCCATTTACTGAATATCCCCCGTGGGGGCCTGTCAGTATAAATAGCATCCCCACCTTCTGGAAATTCTGTGCGAGGAGTTCCCTCTTTTCTATCCTTCTCTTTGTTTCTGCCTTATTCCTTTTTATTCCTGAAACTCCTTCTTGTCTATTTTTACCTTCTTGGTTCATTCGCCTGCCTTTTTTTTCGTAGAAAGACTTAAGGTAACAGTTCTCTCTCATGCCGAAGTCTGATGTGCTGGGCCTGACTTGTCAGGTGTTTTGTGGCAGCGCAATGTTCTTTCGCTCGTATGACAGACAACAATAGTTGCTGCCTGAGCGTTAGAAGAAGAATGCGAAGAAGAAGAATTGCGAAGAAGTGCGAAGAAGAAGAAGAAGAAGAAGAAGAAGAAGAGAAGAAGAAGAAGAAGAAAGAAGAAGAAGAAGAAGAAGAAGAAGAAGAAGAAGAAGAAGAAGAAGAAGAACAAGAATTGCGAAGAAGAATTGCGAAGAAGAAGAATTGCGAAGAAGATGAAGAAGAAGAATTGCGAAGAAGAGAAGAAGAGAGAAGAAGAAGAAGAAGAAGAAGAAGAAGAAGAAGAGAAGAAGAAGAAGAAGAAGAAGAAGAAGAAGACTGCGAAGAAGAAGAATTGCGAAGAAGGAAGAAGAAGAAGAAGAAGAAGAAGAAGAAGAAGAAGAAGAAGAAGAAGAGGAAGAAGAAGAGAAGAAGAAGAAGAAGAAGAAGAAGAAGAAGAAGAGGAGGAAGAAAAAGAAGAAGAAGAAGAAAAGATAGAAGAAGAAGAAGAAGAAGAAGAAGAGAGAGAAGAAGAAGAAGAAGAAGAAGAAGAAGAAGAAGAAGAAGAAGAGAGAAGAGAGAAGAAGAAGAAGACGAAGAAGAGAAGAAGAAGAAGAAGAAGAAGAAGAAGAAGAAGAATTGCGAAGAAGAATTGCGAAGAAGAAGAATTGCAAAGAAGAAGAATTGCGAAGAAGAAGAATTGCGAACAAGAAGAAGTGCGAAGAAGAAGAAGAAGAAGAAGAAGAAGAAGAAGAAGAAGAAGGAAGAAGAAGAAGAAGAAGAAGAAGAAGAAGAAGAAGAAGAAGAAGAATGCGAAACAGAAGAAGAAGAAGAAGAAGAAGAATGCGAAGAAGAAGAATGCGAAGAATGCGAAGAAGAAGAAGAAGAAGAAGAAAGAAGAAGAAGAAGAAGAAGAAGAAGAAGAAGAAGAAGAAGAAGAAGAAGAAGAAGAAGAAGAAGAGAAGAAGAAGAAGAAGAATGCGAAGAGAGAAGAAGAAGAAGAAGAAGAAGAAGAAGAAGAAAAAGAAGAAGAATTGCGAAAAAGAAGAAGAATTGCAGAGAAGAAGAAGAAGAAGAAGAAAGAAGAAGAAGAAGAAGAAGAAGAAGAAGAAGAAGAAGAAGAACAAGAACAAGAACAAGAACAAGAACAAGAGAAGATTTGCAAAGAAGAAGACGAATTGCGAAGAAAAAAAAGAAATGAAAGAAGAAGAAGAAGAAGAGAAGAAGAAAGAAGAGAAGAAGAAGAAGAGAAGAGAGAAGAAGAAGAAGAAGAGAAGAAGAATTGCGAAGAAGAAAAAGAAGAAGAAGAAAAAGAAGAAGAAGAAGAAAAAGAAGAAGAAGAAAAAGAAGAAGAATTGCAAGAAGAATTTCGAAGAAGAATTGCGAAGAAGAATTGCAAAGAAGAAGAATTGCAAGAAGAAGAATTGCGAAGAGAAGAAATTTCGAAGGAGAAGAATTGCGAAGAAGAAGAATTGCAAGGGAAAATGGCAAAAAGAAGAAGAATTGCAAAAAGAAGCAGAATTCCCAAAAAGGAAGAAGAATTGCGAAGAAGAAGAATAGCGAAAAATTTTCAAAAAAAGAAAAATTGCGAAAAAGAAAAAAAGGAAAAAGGGAAAAATTTTGCGAAAAAGAATGCAAAAAGAAGAATTCCCGAAGAAGAAGAAGAAGAAGAAGAAAAAGGGAAAAAATTGCGAAAAAAAGAAGAATTGCGAAAAAGTTTTTGCAAAGAAAAGGAAGAAGAATTGCAAAAGGAAAGGAAAAAGGAAGAAGAAGGAAGGGGAAGAAAGAAAAGGAAGAAAAAGGAAGAAAGAGAAAAAGGAAGAAGAAGAAGAAGAAAAAAATTGCGAAAAAGAAAAAATTGCGAACAAGAAGAATTGCAAAAATTCAAGAAAAAAAAGGGGCGAAAAAAAAGAAAAAAAACTGCACGGGACCTTTTGATTTTTTGGGGGAATAAATTTTTGACTTTCTTTTTTGGGGTAAAAGGGAATACCTCTTTTTTAAATCTTTTTTCGACTTTTTGGAGCATCACTAAAGGGTTTTTTGAAACCGGGCTTCCCTCCACCCCTTGCGATTCCTGCTTTTCTTTTAGAAATTTTTCCCCTAGCCAATTTTCCTTTCCACTTTTGATATTGTTTTTCCATCTTGTTTTTCTGTCTCCCCTCTTCGTTTTCCCTCCTTGTACTGTTCCCTGTAGGAAAGTTTTGGGCCCCAGTCCAGTTGTTCTTTTGTAAAGTCCCCGTACTCTTTTAAAGTTCGTGGATAGGGTTTATAATTAAAATAAGGGGCCCCTTTCATAGGGCCCTTTAATTTTGGGTTTAAAAAATAAAAAGGAAAGGGGGTTTTTTTCCCATAACCCAAAATAAGGTGGGTAGGGGGAGCGAGGCAGGGGGAGCCCCTCACTTCCCTGGGGGCCCAAAGTATTTTTGAGGGCGGCCCCCCCCATCCCCTCTCCCCTCGCTGTTTTTCCCTTCCCCTTTGACCCTAAGGGGATAGAGTACCATTCCCATTGGGTGAACTTGGGGCCCTATACTGAACCCAAAGGCGAGAAAACGGTCACCCCCAAAAGTAGAAACCACGCTCGATTTTGCTAACCCTTTAAGGGGGGAAAAAAAAAAAAAGGGAAAAAGGGGTGCTCCAACTATGAGCTATACCGCCCCAGGGTTTGGTTACTGGGATGAAAAAGGGGTTTGGGGGGAAAACCAGATGTAGATAGGTCTTCAGAGTTCTTTTTGGGCAAGCATAAAACTGTCTTTATAGCTGAAAATTTAAACGTTTTAAAAACCCACGACAACCCTTTGGGCTTTTGACTGTTTTTTTCCTTTCCCTGTTTCTTGCTTTACGGTTTCTTGCTTTTTTTCTTTGCCATTTTTTCCCAAAAATTTGCAAGATTTTTTTAGTTTCCCGTTCCACCCAAAAAATAAACCCAGCTAACCAACCTTTTGAAAAAAACGAACCACCAGCCACTAGCCAACCAGCCAACCAACCCAACCAACCCGGGAAAAAACCAAACCAACCAACCCGGGCAACCAGCCCAACCCAACCCCATCAACTATCCAACCCAAAAATTCTAATTTAACAAGCCAAAAACCCAACCCAAAAAACCCAAACCCAACCCAAAAAACCCCCAAACCCCCCAAAAATCCATTAAAACACCCAAAAAAAAACCCACCCAACCCCTCAACCCATAACCCATTAACCCCAACCCAACCCCCAACCCAAAAACCCGGGAAAACAACCAACCAAATAACCCAAAACCCCCCAAAACCCCCTAACCACCTAACCTTCCCAACCCCAAAACCCCCCAACCAAACCCCCCCCAAACCAACCCTCCCCCCCAACCAAAAAACCCAAAAAACCACCCACCCCCAAACCAAAACTTAAAACCCTCCATCTACCAACCCGGAAAAAATAAAAAACATCCGCCAAAATCCCCCAACCCCCCCCCAACCCCCCACAACCCCCCCTATCCACCCCTCTTCCCCCCCCCCTCTCAAAAACCCCCCTACCCCCCCCTCTTTTCTCCCCTCCCCCCCAAAACCCACTGCAAGTTTCCTTGTTTTTGTTTTATCCTTAAAATATAAAAGGGGGGGGTGGGGGGATGGGGAGAAGGGGGGGGAGGGGGGGGGGGGGGAAAAGTGAATTTTCTTTGCCAACCGACCAGCAAAATTTTCAAATTTATTGCCGGGCAACGCGACATCCCTTTGTTTTTTTTTCGCCGTGTTTTTCCTTTGACACCATTAGTATTTTAGGGGGGATGTACGTTTTCTGAGAGAAAAAATGGATGGTACGGGAGAGAGGGGGAGAGAGTTGGGGGGAGGGGGAGGGGGGGGGGGGAGAGGGGGGAGGGGGGAGTGAGAGAGAGAGGGGGGGGGAGAGAGGGGGGAGATGGGGGAGTGAGAGAGGGGGAGGGGGGAGAGAGAGGGGGAGGGGAGGGGGGGGGGAGGAGAGAGAGAGGGGGGGGGTGGGAGAGAGGGGAGGGGGGGGGGGAGAGGGGGGGGGGGGAGGGGGGGGTGAGAGAGGGGGGAGGAGGAGGGGAGAGGAGGAGAGGGGGGGAAGGGGGGGAGGAGAGATGGGGGAGAAGGAAAAAGTGGGGGGGAGAGAGAGGGAGGGGAGGGGAGGGGGAGAGCGGGAAAGAGGGGAGGGGGGGAGAGGGGAGGGGAGAAAGGGGGGGAAGAGAGGGGGAAAAAAGGGAGGGAGGAAAAGGGGGGAGGGGGGGGGAGGGAGGAGAGGGGGGAGGGGGGGGGGGAGAGAGAAATGGGAAAAAGGGAAGGGGGGGGGAAAAAAGAGGGGAAAAAAGGGGAGAGAGGAAATGGTGAAAAAAAGAGATTTTTGTTATTTCTTTATATCGGGATAATGGAATTTAAACATATGTGTGGGGGGGGTTTTAAAAATCCCCCCCCCGGTTGATGCAAATTTTGTAAAATTTGTCATCTGTTTGCACCATTCAAGGGTGAGAGAAAGGGGGGGAAGAGGGGGAGGGAGAGTGGGTGAGAGAGGGGGTGGGAGGGAAAGGGGGAGTAGGAGAGGAGGGGGAGAAAGGGGGAAACGATAGGAGAAAGGAGAGAGAGAGAGAGAGGGGAGAGAGAAGAGGAGGAGAGGGAGAAGAGAGATGAGAGAGAGAGGGGGAGAGAGAGAGAGAGAGAGAGGAGAGAAAGAGAGAGATTTTTAAAATTAATTATTATTTTATATCGAGGATAATGGAATAAGCACTTGTGTGCTTTTTTACATCCAGTCCCAGTGTGTATGCGGTTTTGTAAATTTGGTCATCTGTTTTCATTGGCACACAATGGCCTACTCTGACGAAAAGCGGAACAGGATTTAACGTGTGCGCAAGATGTTCTGCGTGCGTTCGCACACGGGGCCTCGGTTTATAATCTCATCCGAAGGAATTTAGCTAGAGTGGAATCTGCACTGATGTTAACTCCAGGGGAAAATATCCCCTTGAACGGGAATCGAACCCGGGTCGTCAGATTTCCAGCGCAATGTTCTAACCACTAGGCTGTCCCGTCTCCCCATGAGAGAGAGTAAGAGAGTGAGAGAATGTAGGAGGGGAGGAGAGAGAAGAAGAAATAGAGGGAGGAAGACGGAGAAGGAGGGAAAGACAGAGAGATAGAAAGGATGGGGGGGGGGGGGAGAAGGGAAGGGAGAGGCGCGGAGAGAGAGGGAAGGACAAACAGAGAGACAGACAGCGAGAGGAGAGAGATGAGATAGAGAGAGAGAGAGAGAGAGAGAGAGAGAGAAGAGAGAGTATTGAAAATTTGTTCCGGTCAAACCAGTCCTATGAATCGATGTACTAAGATCAAAGGCTGGTCTACTATGTGTGAAATCACAGTTATGTCCTTGCGCACGGGAAAGAAAAACACTATAAAAAAAAACGAAAAAGAAATAGAGAGAAGAGGAAAAAAAGTGCAGTAAACAAAAGAAGAAGAAAGAAGATTGATTGATTGAATCTTTAATGGGTAAGAATTAGGCACAATAAAGGCCTTTTTACATTTTCTTGCCCAAAAAGAAAAAACAAACTTGAAGATAATTAAAACAAATGAAGCAAAAACCAAAAGGCAGAAGAAGAAGAAGAAGAAGGTAGAAGAAGTAAGAAGAAAGAAGAAGTAGAAGAAGAAGAAGTAGAAGAGAAGAAGAATTGCAAAGACGAAGAATTGCAAAGAAGAGAGAAGAAGAAGAAGAAGAAGAGAAGAAGAAGAGAAGAAGAATAAGAAAGAAGAAGAAGAAGACGAAGAAGAAGAAGAAGAAGAGAGAATTGCAAGAAAAAGATTGCAAAGAAGAGAAGAAGAAGAAGAAGAAGAAAAGAAGAAGAAGAAGAAGAAGAAGAAGGAAGAAGAGAAGAAGAGAAAGAAGAAAGAAGAGAAGAAGAGAAGAAGAAGAATGCAAAAGAAGAAGAAGAAGAAGAAGAAGAAGAAGAAAGAAGAAGAAGAGAAAGTAGTTGAAGAAGGAGAAGAGAAGAAGAAGAAGAGAAGAAGAAGAATTGCAAAGAAGACGAATTGCAAAGAAGAAAGAAGAAGAAGAAGAAGAGAAGAAGAAGAAGAAGAAGAAGAAGAAGAAGAAGAAGAAGAAGAAGAAGAAGAAGAAGAAGAATTGCGAAACAAAGAAGCAAAGTCAAATACAGATACCTAAAATGAAAGAAAGAAAGGCAGAAAGAAAGAATGAAAGAAAGAAAGAAAGAAAATACAATATATATATATAAAAATCCCAGAAAAAATCCCACACAGAAGACATTTCCAAAGTGCCGTTGTCATAATTATCACATCCACACACATCAGCCACTCATTGACAAACTATCTGTCCGCTAAACATCCCAGTGAGATCAGCAGAGGTATGCACGATTAAAGAAACATCTCGCTCTCTCTCTCTTTCTTTCTCTCTGTCTCTGTCTCTGTCTCTCTCTCTCTCTCTCCTCTCTCTCTCTCTCTCTCTCTCCCTCTCTCTCTCTCTCTCTCTCTCTCTCTCTCTCTCTCTCTCTGTCAGAGGTATGTACAATTAAAGGACATCTCTCTCACTCAGACCCTCTGTCTCTCTGTCTCTCTCTCTGGCTTGCTCTCTCTCTCGCTCTCTCTTCGATTGCTTGCTCTCTCTCTCTCTCTCTCTCTCTCTCTCTCTCTCTCTCTCTCTCTCTCTCTTCTCTCTCTCTCTCTCTCTCGCTTTCTCTCTCGCTCGCTTGCTCTCTCTCTCTCTGTCTCTCTCTCTCTCTCTCTCTCTCTCTCTCTCTCTCTCTCGCTCTCTCTCTCTCTCTCTCTCTCTCTCTCTCTCTCTCTCTCTCTCCTCTCTCGCTCTCGCTCTCTCTTTCACTCTTCTGTGTCTCCAGCAGGTGGACAAAAAACACGAGCCGTCTTAGATTCAATTCCACCCAACACACACACACCACACACACACACACATACTCTGTCTGTCTGTCTGTCTGTCTGTCTCTCTCTCTCTCTCTCTCTCTCTCTCCTCTCTCTCTCTCTTCTCTCTCTTCTCTCTCTCTCTTTCTTTATATATCCTAAGGCGGGGGAACTGGTTGTAAAAAAGCACATGGGTGCTTATTCATTATCCTCGAAATAAAAGAATTTGTCATTGGCCATTGTCATTTCTCTGTGTTTCTCTCTGTCTCTGTCTGTCTCCCTCTCTCCCTCTCCCTCTCTCTCTCCCTCTATCTCTCTCCCTCTATCCCTTTCTCTCTCTTTCTCTCTCTCTACTCCTTTGGTCAGCACAGCAAGCAACAGACATTGTCCATTCTGATGACATGGACATTCGCCGACAACCACCAATGTAGATTGCTCTGTGAATGCGACTTCGACATTGGAATCGCTGTGGAGAGAGTTGTCTATCGTATTAGACAGTATTGTCTATCGTATTCTGCAGTCAAC
Source organism: Rapana venosa (assembly GCA_028751875.1). Classification (NCBI taxonomy): domain Eukaryota; kingdom Metazoa; phylum Mollusca; class Gastropoda; order Neogastropoda; family Muricidae; genus Rapana; species Rapana venosa. The sequence continues at coordinate 32,899,097 of CM054163.1, forward strand.
CTCGAGCGTTGTTATCTCCCCTCCCTCCCTGCTTTACCTTCCCTGACCCTAAATAATAATACTAATAATAATAATAATAATAATAATAATAATAATAATGATGATGATGATGATGATGATGATGATGATGATGATGATGATGATGATGATGATGATGATGATGATATATGGAATGTATATAGCGATGAATCTTGTAAAAAGCAACAAATTCGAAGCGCTTGCCACTCAGTTCATTTAACACGCATGAAACTCCCTTAAAACATAATGAACAACAGATTTCAATCCATGCGCGCGCACCACGGGCGCACGTTACGTCCGTACGCACGCACGCGCGCGCGGCTCACACACACACACACACCACACCACTCGCAAACAACAATAGGAGGTGAAGGGATTGCTGTTGATAATTAGGACAGGTTATGAGGGGGAAAGTCTTCAGGTAGGAAATAAGTGTGTTGAGCTGGATTTGAAGGTTTCAAGTGAGGCTTTTGGCGAAGTGAAAGAGGGAGGTCATTCCAGGTGGATGGACCAGAAACGGAGAAGGAGCGACGGCCAACAGTGGTTTGTTTGAATCTGGGTGTTCGAAAGCACAAAGTATCTGCGGCTGAACGAAGGGAACCAGATGGAGTGTACAAGTGAAGACAGTTACAGAGATAAGAGGGTGCAGATTTGTGGAGACATTTGAAACAGAGGGTATTGGTCTTAGAGGGCAGGTGCCCATTTACAGCTGGGTGAACTTGGGGACTGTACTGAAACCAAGGCACGCAAACGGTCACCCATCCAAGTGGTAACCACGCTCTATGCTGCTTAAGCTTAGCTGGGGGAGAAAGCGAGTGCTCTGACCACTGAGCTATCCTGTCCCGTAAGACTACAAACCAATACGAACAGACAGTATACTGAAGCGGACCTATACAGGTAAAGGAGTCCCATAACCTATAAGGTCGTAGGGGAGCGAGGCGTCAGAGACCTCACTTCTCTAGGGCCAGCATATTGAGGGCGGCGCCCATCTCCTCTCCCTCGCTGCTTTACCTTCCCTGACCCTAAAGAGGGCAGGTACCCATTTACAGCTGGGGGAACTGGGGAACTGTACTGAAGCCAAGGCGCGCAACGGCACCCATCAAGTGGTTAACCACGCTCGACGCTGCTTAACTTGGCTGGGAAAAGCGGGGGTGCTCCGACAAAATGAGCTACCCGTCCAGCGGACCTTACAGAGAATAAAACCCAAATTGTACAGATCCCCCCCTCCCCCCATAGACATAGACCCCGAATCCCGATCCCGTGAGATGGGGGTTTTTGTGTCTGAAGATTCACCGGAATACCAAAAGACTATTCCCCCCACCCAATAACCTTAGTAAAGACCCTGAGATGGTATGGAATGGATGGTATGTATGGGATAGTATGGGTTTTGGGATGGGGTGTATGGGGATGGTGTGGTGTGGTTTTTGTATGGTTAGTATGGTTTTGGTGGGGATTTGGTATGGTATGGTATGGTGTGGGATGGTATTTGGTATGGTATGGTATGGTGTGGTAATGGTATGTTATGGGGTTTATGGTATGGTTGGTATGGTTTTTGGTATGTATGGTGTGGTTTGGTGTGTATGGTTGGTGTGGTTATGGTATGGGATTTTTGGGGATGGTTGTATTGGGGGGTTTGGTTTTGGTATGGTGTGGTATGGTATGGTATGGGATGGTGTGTGTGGTGTGGTTGGTATGGTTGGGATGGGTATGTATGGTTATGGTATGGTGTGGTTTGGTTTTTAGTATGGTATGGTGTTTGGGATGGTTTTGGTATTGTACGGTTTATGGGTTGGGTTATTGGTATGGTATGTTTTTGGTGTGGTATGGTATTTGGGATGGGATGGTATGGTATGGTTTGGTATGTATGGTATGGTATGGAGTGGTGTGGTATGGTATGGTATGGAGTGGTTGGTATGGTTGGTATGGTATGGTTGGTGTGGTATGGGATGGGTGGATGGTTTTGGGATTTTCGGTATGGGGTTTTTTGGGT
>CM054163.1:32901604-32934104 GCA_028751875.1 Rapana venosa
TGAGTGTATGTGTGTGTGAGTGAGTGTGTGTGTGTGTGTGTGTGTGTGTGGATGTATGAGTGTGTGTGTGTGTGTGTGTGTGTGTGTGTGTGAGTGTGTGTGTGTGAGTGTCTGTGTGCGTGTGTGTGAGTGTATGTTTGTGTGTGTGTGTGTGTGTGTGTGTGTGTGTGTGTGTGTGTGTGTGGTGTGAGTGTATAAGTGTGTGTGTGAGTGTGTGTGTGTGTATGTGTGTAAGTTTATGTCTTTACTAGTCAATTGTCATTATGGTGTGTGTGCATGTGTGTGTTTACTAGTCAATGGTGTTTATAAAATTATATTGTTGGTGCGTGTGTATGGATGTGCACATGTGTGCATTCGTGTGACCTCGCGCGTGCGCGCACGCGTAAATAATAAGTTAAATAATAAGTTCATATGTCTTTTCCAATCAATATTAAAAAAAATATTTCTAAAATATTTTTTTTTTACAACATTGTATTCCTACATTGGCGTGTGTGGGTATGCGTGTGTGTATGTGTCTGAGCTATCCCGTCCCCATTCCATACATTGTTATAATGCTGCTGCTGCTGATGCTGCTGATGATTATGATGCTGCTGCTGATGATGATGCTGATGTCCAGGGGCCGGAGGCTCTGCTGACCACCTGACGGAGATGCTGACCCCGGTCAGCACGTGGGGCAAGGAGTTCGTGACCACCAGCACTCCGGACAGGGGCATCGGGGATTTCTATCGCTTCCTGGCTTCCCAGGATGACACCACAGTCACCATCAGCGGCAGCAACACCTTCAGGCTGGCCAAAGCCGGGGACTACTATGTCAGCTGAGAGAGAGAAGGGGGGGGGGGGGTGGGGTGGGAGGGTGGAGGGGAGAGAGAGAGGTGGAGGGAGGGGTAGGGGGAGAGAGAGGGTGTGGAGAGAGAGAGGGGGTAGAGAGAGGGAGGAAGGGAGGGAAGGAGGGGGTGGGGGAAGAGAGGGGTGGAGGGGAGGGGTGGGGGGAGGAGAGGGGGAGAGAGAGGGAGGGAGGGGTGTGGGGGAGGGAAGGAGGGAGGGATGAAGAGAGAGATGGAGAGATTGGGGGGTGGGGAGAGAGGGAGAGAGGTAGGGGGAGGGAGGGAGGTGAGAGAGAGAGGGGGTGTGGAGGGAGGAAGGGAGGAGGGAGAGAAAGAGGGGGGAGAGAGAGGGGTAGGAAGGGAGGGAGTGGGGGGAGAGTGGGGGGGTGGATGAAGAGAGAGATGGAGAGAGAGGGGTGGATGGAGGGAGGGGAGAGGTGGTGGGAGAGGGAGAGAGATGGAGAAATTGGTGGGGGGGGGGGGGGGGGGGGGGGGGGGGGGAGGGGGGGGGGGGGGGGAGAGGAGGAGGGGGGAGGAGGGGGGAGGGGGGGGGAGGAGGAGGAGAGGGAGGGAGTGAGGGAGGAGGGGGGAGGGGAGAGGAAGGGAAGGGATGAAGAGAGAGATGGAGAGATTGAGGGGGGGGAGGGGAATGTGAGAGAGAGGGAGAGGAAGAGAGAGAGAGAGTGGGAGCGGGAGGGGGGGATGTAGGGGTGAAGGATAGAGGAGAGAGGGAAAGAGAGAGAGGAGAGGGGAAGGGGGGTGGGGGAGGGAAGGAGGGAAGGAGGGAGGGATGAAGAGAGAGATGGAGAGAATTGGCGGGGGGGGGGGAGGAGGGAGGAGAGAGTGAGAGGGAGAAAGAGAAGAGGAGAGAGAGAGAGAGAGGAAGAGAGAGAGAGAGAGAGAAGAGAGAGAGAGAGAGAGAGAGAGAGCGGAGGAGGGGGTGGGGGAGAGGAGAGAGAGAGAGAGAGAGAGAGAGGGAGAGAGAGGGAGGGAGGGAGGGGATTTTGGGAAGAGAGGAGGGAGAGATGGAGAGAGAGATGGAGAAATGGATGAAGAGAGAGAGAGAGAGAGAGAGAGAGAGAGAGAGAGAGAGAGAGAGAGAGAGAGAGAGAGAGACAGACAGACAGACAGACAGACAGACAGAGGCAGAGAGGGAGAGTTTTCACAAAAACATAGATGACATTGAGGGAGGGAGTGGGTGGGGGAGAGAGAGAGGGAGGGAGAGATGGAGGGAGAGAGAGAGAAAGAGAGAGGCAGACAGACAGATAGACAGAGAGATACACAGGGACAGAGAGAGAGAGAGAGACAGACAGACAGACAAACAAACAAACAGACAGACCGATACACACACGCACAGAAATATCAATGACCTTTTGACCCGGTTTGAACTCCTGACCCGATCAATGACCTTTCGACCCGGTTTGACCTTCTGACCTGACCAATGACCTTCTGACCTGGTTTGACCTTCTGACCCGATCAATGACCTTTCGACCTGGTTTGACCTTCTGACCCGATCAATGACCTTTTGACCCGGTTTGACCTTCTGACCCGACCAATGACCTTTTGACCTGGTTTGACCTTCTGACCCGATCAATGACCTTTCGACCCGGTTTGACCTTCTGACCCGACCAATGACCTGGTTTGACCCGATGATCCCCCTTATGACCTTTTAACCTGGTTTGACCTTCTGACCCCCCCCCCCCCACCCCCATCCCCCTTATGACGCTCTTCTTCCCACAGACGAAGGACATCGCTACCGGGGACTACAGAAAGGTCACGGCAGACAAGCCCATCCTGGTGGCCATGTTCTCCAAGACTTTCCTCAGTGACGGCCCCAACTTTGGGGACCCGGCCATGTCGCTGATCATCCCAGAGCCTCAGTACGCCTCGGAGTATACTTGGTCCACCGTGGACGACCCCACGGGCAACGTCTTCAACGACAAGATCTCCGTGGTCATCGAGGGCAGCCAGGTGTCCGGGCTGAGGCTGGACGGTCAGACTGTCCGGTGGGTGGAAGCGAAGGTCAGTCAGCGGGTGAAGGTTCATGTTTGAGGAGGATGTTGCTGTTTGTCAAGGAAGTGGAGATGGATCAGCCATATTTAAAATTAAAATTAAAAAAAAATCTTTTATATTGAGGATAATGGAATAAGCACTTATGTGCTTTTTTAAAAAAATAGAAATCCAGTCCCCGTGTGTATGCGGTTTTGTAAATTTTTGTCATCTGTTCCTACCCGCACACAATGGCCTACTCTTACGAAAAGCGGAACAGGATTTAACGTGTGCGCAAGATGTTCTGCGTGCGTTCGCAAACGTGGTCTCGGTTTATAGTCTCATCCGAAGGATTTTTAGGGAGAGTGGAGTCTGCACTGATGTTAACTCCAGGGGAAAAATATCCCCTTGAACGGGAATCGAACCCGGGTCGTCAGATTACGAGTGCAATGTTCTAACCGCTAGGCTATCCCGTCCCCCTTTTTGGGTCAAGGCTCATGTTGATGATGTTGGTGATGGTGATGGTAGTGGTGGTCATGGTGAGGTTGATGAAGATGATGATTATGATGATGAGGATGACATTGATGATGATGACGATGTTGATGATGAAGACGACAACGATGGGTATGATGACGATGGTGATGATGATGTTTCAGTTGTTTGTTGTTGTTGTTGATGATGATGATAATGATGATGGTGATGGTGGTGGTGATGATGATGATGTTTTAGTTGATTGTTGTTGTTGTTCTTGATGTTGATGATGATGATGATGTTTTTGTTGTTGTTGGTGTTATTGTTGATGTGGTTGTTGTGGTTGTTGCTGATGTTGTTGCTGTTGATGTGGTTGTTGATGAGGAAAAGGGGGAGAAGAAAGAGGAGGGCGAGAATGACGACGATGTTGCTGTTTATCTTGTTGTTGTTGTTGTTGTTGTTGTTGTTGTTCTTCTTCTTCTTCTTCTTCTTCTTCTTCTTCTTCTTCTTCTTCTTCTTCTTCTTCTTCTTCGTACTCCATGCTGACAATCCCCCATGCTGTCAGACAATCCCCCATGCTGTCAGACAATCCCCCATGCTGTCAGACAATCCCCCATGCTGTCAGACAATCCCCCATGCTGACAATCCCCCATGCTGTCAATCCCCATGCTGACAGACAATCCCCCATGCTGACAGACAATCCCCATGCTGTCAATCCCCCATGCTGTCAATCCCCATGCTGACAATCCCCCATGCTGACAATCCCCCATGCTGACAATCCCCCATGCTGACAATCCCCATGCTGACAGACAATCCCCCATGCTGACAGACAATCCCCATGCTGTCAGACAATCCCCCATGCTGACAATCCCCATGCTGAGAATCCCCCATGCTGACAATCCCTCATGCTGACAATCCCCCATGCTGACAGACAATCCCCCATGCTGACAGACAATCCCCCATGCTGTCAGACAATCCCCCATGCTGACAATCCCCCATGCTGAGAATCCCCCATGCTGACAATCCCCCATGCTGACAATCCCCCATGCTGACAATCCCCCATGCTGTCAGACAATCCCCATGCTGTCAGACAATCCCCCATGCTGTCAGACAATCCCCCATACTGTCAGACAATCCCCCATGCTGAGAATCCCCCATGCTGACAATCCCTCATGCTGACAATCCCCCATGCTGACAATCCCCCATGCTGACAATCCCCCATGCTGAAACTCCGGAAAGGAAAAAAAAAAAAAAAGGGGGAAAAAAAATTTTTTTTTGGGGAAAAAAAAAAAATGCCCCCAAAAAAAAATTTTTTTTTTTGGGGAAAAAAAAGGGAATTTTTTTTTGGGGGGGAAAAGGGGGTTAAGGGGGGGGGTTTGGGGGAAAAAAATTTTTTTAAAAAAAAATTTTAATTTTTTTTCCTAAAATTTTTTTTGGGGGTTTTTTTTTTTTTTTTTTTTTTTTAAAAAAAAAAAAACCCCCAAAAACCCCCAAAGCAAAAAAAAAAAAAATTTTTAAAAAAAAAAAAAAAGGGGGGGGGGTTTTTTGGGGGGGAAAATTTTTTAAAAAAATTTTAAAAGGGGAAAAAAAAAAAAAAAAAAAAAGGGGGGGGGGTTGGGGGGGTTTTTTGGGGAAAAAGGGGATTTTTTTTAAAAAAAAAAAACCCCAAAAAAAAAAAAAAAAAAAAACCCCCCCCAAAAAAAAAGGGGGAAAAAAAAAAAATTTTTTTTTTTGGGGAAAAAAAAAGGGGGGGGGTTTTAAAACCCTTTTAAAATTTTAAAAAAAAAAAAAAAAAAATTTTTTTTTTGTTTTTTTTAAAAAAAACCCCCGGGTTTTTGGGGGGGGGGGCCCCCCCCTTTTGGGAAAAATTATTTAAAAAAAAATTTTTTTGGGGGGGTTTTTTTAAAAAAAAAAAAATTTTTTTTCCAAAAAAAAAAATTTTTTTTTAAAAACCCCCCCCCCCCCCAAAAAAAATTTTTTCCCCCCCCGGGGCCCCCCCCAAAAAAATTTTTTTAAAAAAAAAAACCCCCCCAAATTTTTTCCCCCCCCCTTTTTCCCCCCCCCGGGGAAAAAAACCCCCGTAAAGGGGTTCCCCAATTTTTTAAATTTTTCCCCCCCGGCCCAAATTTTTTGGAAAATTAAAATTTTTAAAACCCCCCCAAAAAATTCCCCAAAACCCCTTTTTTTTGGGGGGCCCCAAACCCCCCCTTTTAAAAAACCCCCCCGGGGAAACCCCAAAAAGGGGGGGCCCCCAAAAAAAAACCCAATTCCCAAAACCCCCCCTTTAAAAAACCCCCCCCCCCCCTTTTTTTTTTTAAATTTGTTTTTTTTATTTTTTTTTTCCCCCCCCCCCCCAAAAAAAACCCCCTTTTTTTTCCCCCCCCCCCCCCTTTTGGGGGGGAAAATCCCCCCCCCCCCCTTTCCCCCCCCCGGGGAAACCCCCGGGTTTTTCCCCCGGCCTTTTAAACCCCCCCCTTTTTTTTTTTTTAAAAAATTTTTTTTTTTTTAAAAAAGGGTTTTTAAAATTTTTTTAAATGGGGGAAAAAATTTTTTTTTTTTTCCCCCCCTTTTTCCCCCCCTTTGGGGGCCCAAAATTTTTTTGGGGGGGGGGGGGCCCCCAATGAAAAAAAAAGGGAAAAAAAGGGGGGGAAAAAAAAGGGCCCTTAAAAAAAAGGGGGGGAAAAAAAAAAAAGGGTAAAAACCCCTTTTTTTTTAAAAAAAAAAAAAAAAAAAAATTTTTTTTTAAAAACCCCCCCCCCAAAAAAAAAAAAAAAAAAAAAAACCCCCCCTTTTTTGGGGTTTTTTTTTCCCCCCAAAAAAAAAAAAAATTTTTAAAAAAGGGGGCCCCCTTTTGGGTTTTTTTAAATTTTTTTTTTTTTTTTAAAAAAAATTTTGGTTTTTTTTTTTTTTTTTTTAAAAAAATTTTTTGGGGGGGGGCCCCCCCCCCCCCCCCCCCCCCCCCCCCAAAAAAAAAACCCAAAAACCCCCCAAAAAAAAACCCCAAAAAAAAAACCCTTTTGGGGGGGTTTTTTTTGGGGTTTGTGGGGGGGGGGTGGTTTTTGGGTTTTTGGGGTTTTTTTTTTTTTTTGGGGGGGGGTTTTGGGGGGGGGGTTTTTTTTTTTTTGGGGGGGGGGGGGGGTTTGGGGGGGGGAAAAAAGGGGGTGGGGGGGGGGGTTTTTTTTTTTTTTGGGTTTGTTTTTTTGGGGGTTTTTTTTTTTTGGGGGGGGGGGGGGGTTTTTTTTTTTTCTTTTTTTTGGTTTTTTTTTTTTTTGGGGGGGGGGGGGTTTTTTTTGGGTTTTTTTTTGGGTTTTTTTTTGTGTGTTTGTGTTGTTTTGGTGTTTTGTGTATTGTGGGGGTTTTGTGTTGGTTTATTTGTGGGGTTGTGTTTTTTTTGGGGTTGGGGGGGGTTTATTGTGTTTTTGGTTGTTTATTTGTTTTTGTGTTTTTGTTGTTTTTTGTGTTGTTTTGTGTTTTTTTGGTGTGTTTTGTGTTTTTTTTGTGGGGGTTGTTTTTTTAAGTTGTGTTTTTTTGTTGTGTTGTGTTGTTTTTTTGGTGTTTTGTTTTGGTTTTGTTTTGTGTTGTTGTTTTTGTTTTTGTGTTGTTGTGTTTTTATTGTGGGTTTTTGGGTTTTTTTGTGTTTGTGTTTTTTATTGTTTTTGTGTTTTTTGGTTGTGTTGTGTTTTTTTGGGTTTTTGGGGTTGTTTTTTGGGGTGTTGTGTTTTTTTATTGTTTTGTTTTGTTTTTGTTTGTGTTGTTATTGGTTGTTTTTGTTGTGTTGTTTTTTGTGTGGTTGTGTTGTGTTGTTTTTATTGTGTGTGTTGTTTTTGTTTATTTTTGTGCGTTGTTTTGGGTTTTTTGTGTTTTTTTTGTGTGGGGTTGTTTTTTGTTGTTTTTTTATTGGGTTTTGTTTTTGTGTTGTTGTTTAGGGGTGTGTTGGGGGTTTTTTTTGTGTTGTTTTTGTTGTTTTTTTTGGGGTGTTGGGGTTTTATTGTGTGGTTTTGTTGTTGTTTATTGGTGTTGGTGTTTTTTATTGTGTGTTTGTGTTGTTTTTGTTTTGGTGGGGTTGTTTTTGTGTGTGTTTGTTTTTATTTGTTTTGTGTTGTTTTTTGGTGTTTGTGTTGTTTTTGTTTTGTGTTTGTTTTTTTTTTATTGGGGTTTTTGTTTTGGTTTTTTTTGGTTAAAGTTGTGTTGTTTTTTTGGGGTTTTGTTGTGTGGTTTATTGTGTGTGTTTTGGTGTTGGGTTTTTTATTGGGGTGTGTTTGTTTTGGGGTTTAGGGGTGTGGGTTGTGTTTTTTATTGTGTGTTTGTGTTGTTTAATTTGGGTTGTTGTTTTATTGTGTGGTGTTTTAATTTGGTGTTGGTTTTAAAAGGGGGTGGGGGTTTGTTGGGGTTGGGGAATTTGCCTGGTTTTTTTTTTTGGTGTGTTGTGTTTGTTGTTGTTGTGTGTTGTTTTTGTGTGGTTTGTTGTTTTTTTTGTGGGGGTGTTTTTTGGTGGGGGGGGGAAGGGGGTTGGGGGGAAAGGGGGGGGGAGGGGGGGGGTTTTTTTGGGGGGGAAAGGGGGGGGGAAGGGGGGTTTTGTTTTTTATTTTGGTTTTGGTTGTTTATTTTGTTTTTGTTTTTTTTTGGTGTTGGGGTTTAGGGGGGGTTTTTGAAAGGGTGTTGTTTGTTTTTTTGTTTGGGTTGTTTTTTTTTTGTGGGGTTTTTTTAAATTTTTGTGGGTGTTTGTTTGGGTATTTTTTCGTGGTGTTTTTTGGTGTTTGTGTTTTTTTTTTTTTTTTTTAAAAAGGGGTGGTGGTTTAGGGGTGGGTTAATTGGGGGTTGGGGGTTTTGGTTGGGTTTTTTGGGTGGGGGAAAAAGTTTGGGGGGGGTTTGTGCCCCATTCCGGCCCCCATTTTTGCTGTCTCGGGGCGGTTTCTTCCTCCCAGCCCCCGGAAAATTTTTTAAAACCAAAGGGGACCCCTTGGAGGAAAAAAGGGAAGGGGAGGGGGAATTTGGGGGTTTTTCCCACTGGGCCCGGAAATTGTTTGAGTTGGGGTTAGGGGCTTTGTGGTGTTGGGTTTTTGGTTGTATTTTTTATGGTTGGGGGTGGTTTTTTGTGGAGGTTGGGGGTTGGAAAATTGTGTAAAGGGGAAAGGGTTGAAGGGAAGATGTTTTAAGGGGAAAAGGGGAAGGAAAATTTTTAAAACCCAAATTAAAAAACTTTTTTTATTTTTCAGGGGGCCCAAAACTGAAAAAAAAAATTTAAAAAAAAATTAAAAAAAAAATACCCAACAAAAAATCCACAATTTTTTTTAAAACCCCGGGTGTTTTTTCCCCGGGGAACGCGGCCAAAAAGGAAAAAAAATTTTCTTTTTTTTTTGGGTTTGTTTTTTTTTTTGGGTGGTTTTTCAAAGAACCGGGAAATTTTGTTGTTCGTAGGGCTTTTTCGTGGGTCGGAAAATTTTTTGAAAAGGGGGGGGTGGGTTTTGGGGTTTTTAATGACTGGCCCCCCCACCCCGGTTTGGGGTGGGGGAAAATTTCGGGGCCCAATCGGGATTTGAAAGCCCCTTTCCGCCCCGGGGATTTTCGTTTTAAAAGGCGAGAAAATCGCCCCCAAATTTAACATTTGGCTTTTGGGGTTTTTTTTTTTGATTTTATTCCTTTTTTTTTGATGTTTTTGTTTGTTCCCCTTCTTTTTGCTAAAACTTCTTTTAAAGTTCCTCAACCCCAAAAAAAATTTTAAAAAACAACCCCCAAAAATCCCGTTAAAAACCCCAGAAACTTTAAAAAAAACCCAAAAAAAAAAATCTAAAAACCCCACAATTTTCTGGGTGGGTTTTTGAAACGTCGGCTAAAGGTTTTTTAGACTTAAAATGTTGTGTGTTGGGGGGTGTGTGTTTTTGTTTGTGTGTGTGTTGGGGGGACAAGAACAAATATGAAACAAGGGGGGGAAAATTTGTGGCCGGGTGGTATCCCCCTTTCCCCCTTTCCGGAAACCCAAACTGTGGTTGGGGTGGATGGAAACCCGGGACCTTCTTTTCTTGGGTATCGGCCGGGGCCCCGGCGGATTTGGGGTGTTTTATATTTTGGGTTTTTTTAAAACCTTTTTTGGGGGTTGTGTGTTGGTTTTCCCGCCGCCCCAGCGCGGTTTTTGGATGAAGGTCGCAAAAAATTTTGTGAATTTCGGGGAGGGTATGAAAACCTTTAAACCCCGGAAAAACCCCCCCCCCCCCCAAACCCCCCCCCCCCTTTTCCCCCCCCCCCAACCCCCCCCCCCCTTTTTTCCCCCCCACCCCCAAAAACATCCCCCCCTTAAGAGGCCCCGCCCCGGTTTTTCCGGAGGGGGCCGCGGGGTTAAAATTTTTTGGGACCCCCCTTAAATTTTAAAAAACCAAAAAAAAGGGTTTTCGGGGAAAAGGATGGGGATTGGGTTTTGTTAAAAAATTGTTTAAATTTGGAAAAAAGGTTGGCCCGGGCCCGGGGAGTGTTGGGGAAGGAAAAATTGGGGAAAAAAACCAGGGGGGTTTTTAACTCCCAACCTTTTGGGGGGAGGGGTAATTCGGGCGGGCAAAAACCCCCGGGGGTTTAAAAGTAAGGTTTTTTTTTTAACCTTAAACTCTTTCTCAAACTGGGGTTTTGGGCGGGGTTCCAGGTTTGATTTTGGGAACCCAAGGGACCCAAAAAACCCCCCTTTGGGGTTTTTTTCGAAAATTTTCCCCCCGGGGGGAAAGGGGGAAAAGGGGAAATTTTTTGCCCCTCCCTCCCCTTTGGGGGGGGGGAAAGGGGAAAATAAAGGGGGGGTTGGGAGAAGAAAGAGGGGTTAAAGCAGGGTCAGGGGTTTAACAATTGGGATGGGGGGAGGGGGGCCCCCCCAAGGGTTTCATACGCCCCCATATTTTGGGGTCCCCCCTCTTTGGGGGTCAGGGGGAAATGGGGCATGGAGAGGGGTGGGCCCCCCTGCCCCCCTTTGGTTTGGCCAGGGAAGAATTTTTGCGCCCCGCCCCCAAACGACCACATAGGGGAAGGGGACATTTTTCCCTTTTAACCTAACTTCAGCGCTAAACCCCTGTGGGAATGTCGGGGATTTGTCAGTTAAAAACCCCCCCCCGCCTTCGGGAAATATTTCCTGTGCTGGCATGCCCCCTCTTTTCTTCGTCTCTAAGTCAGCCCAAAGGGACATTGGAGGGGGGGGTGAAGGGGGGAAATAGGAAAAGGGCAGGACAAGGAGAGGGATGGGAAAAGGGGGAAATTTTAAAAAACAATTTCCTGAAGGGGGGGGATGCTTTTTTGTTTTTGACCGGCCCCCTGGAATCCCCCCCGGGGGTTTCTATGATGATGAAATGATTTTTGGGGATAAAGAAGAATAAGAAAAAAGAAAAAGGGATGAGGGAATTGAGGGAGTGATGATGATCCCCAAATGAAAAATTTTAAAAACATTTTTATTTGTTAGAGAGTAACAGTTTTTAAGTTTACATGACGATGAAAAAAGATGATGTTGTTTGGGGGCCGATGACGATAAAGGGAAGAAGAGGGAGGGTTTCGTGACGCGCGCCGATGGTGAGGGAAAAAAGAAGAAGATAGGGATGTTTAAATGACGGGACGAGGGCTGCTCAGGGAGGGAAGAAAAAAATGATGATGAACCGATGACGACGCGACGATGATAAAGGGAAGATAAAGGTAATAAAGGGAAGAGATGATCCGATGATGAGGGGATGATGATGTGAAAATAAAAAAGAAGAAAAAGTTTGATGTGTAACGAGGGCCCGTGATAAGGGGTTCCCCCCCCCTGCCCCCCCTCCCCTGTTTTAATCCCCCCTTAATGCCCCGTTTGATGTGTTCCACGTTAAACCCGTTTGGATGACAAACGACGATTAACGAACCGATGAAAAACCCCGATGTTGGTATGGAAATTGTTGATAGCAATGGTGATGGGATTTGTGATATGAGGCTGCTGCTGATGCTGCTGGGATGATGTAGGAGTAGTAGGGGGGGGAAGGAAAAGGGGGAGGGAAGGGAGGTTGGGCTTGGTTTTCAGAGGGAGGGATTGGTGGGGCCCTTGGGGGATGAGGTTATTAGGCCCCCCCCAAAAGGGGTAGGAAAGGGGGATTTTAAAAATTTTCTGGCCCCTGGGGTGGTGGTGGTGGGGGTGGGGGGTGGGGGTGGGGGGTGGGGGGGGGGAAGGGGGTGGTGGTGGTTGGTGATGGTGGTGATGGGGGTTTTAGGGGGGGTGATGGTGGTGTTGGTGGGGGGTGGGGGGTGGTGTTGGGGTAGGGGTTTGGTTAGGTGATGGTGAGGAGGGGTTGGTGGAAATTTGGTGGTGGTGATGGGGGGTAGTGGGGGGGGGGGTTTGGGGGTTGGGGGGTTGGTGGTAGGGGTGGTGGGGGTTTGGTGTGGTGGTTGGTGGTTAGGGGGTGGGGGGTGGGGTTTGGGTGGGGGTTTTGGTTTTGGTGGTGAGGGGGTGGTGGGGGTTTGGTTTGTGGGGGGTGGGGGGGGCGGTGGTGGTGGTGGGGGTTGGTGGTGGTGCTGGGGGGTTGGTGGTGGGGGGTGGGGGGGGGGGTGGTGATGGTGGTATTTGGTTTGGGTGGTGATGGTGATGATGGGGGTTTGGTTTGGTTTAGTGGTGGTGGTGATGGTGGTTGTGGTGGTGGGGTGGTGATTGGTGGGGGGGGAAAGGTGGTGGGGGGATGGTAAATGGTGTTGATGGGGGTTTGGTGAGGGTGGTGGGGGTTTAAATGGTGGTGATGGGGGGATGGTGATAATGGGGTGGTGGTGGTGGTGGTGGTGGGGTGATGGTGTTGGGGGTGGTGGTGGTTGGTGATGTTTGTGGTGGTGAGGGTTTTGGGGGGTTTGTTGGTGGTGGGTGGGGGTTTGGGTTGGGTGGTGGTGGGGTGGTGGGGTTTGGATGGTGGTGGTGTTTGTTTGCTTTTTTTTATTTTTTTTTTTTTTAAAATTCTGTTAATCAAAGGGAAAAAAATGGAATAAGCACTTATTTTGGGGGGGGTGGGTATGTTTTTTGTGTTTGGGGTGTGGGGTTTTTGTGGTGTGTTTTTTTGGTGTGTTTTATTTCTATTTTTATTTTATTTTTTTTAAAACGAGGAAAATGGAAAAAAGCCTGATGTCCCTTTTCTCCCTTTTGTCCCCGTGCTTTATGCGGTTTTGAAAATTTTTGTCACGTTCCCATCGGCACCAAATTTGGCCTACACTTTCGAAAAGCGGAAAAGGATTTAACGTGTGGAAAGGTGTTTTTCATGCGTTAAAACAGGGGCCTGGGGTTTATAGCCCTCGCCCAAAGGGAAAAGGTGGGTGTTTTGTGTGTGTGTGTGTGGTGTTTGTGTGTGTTTTGTTTTTTGTGCGTGTTTTGTGTTGTGCGCGAAATTTGGTGTTCGTTTGTGATTAAACTGCTAAAAAAAATTTACTTAAATTTAAAAATAGGTGGGAAAAGTTTAAAAAATTTTGGTTAAACAACTTTTTCAGCATTAAACAAATTTAAAATTAAAATTATAAATACCCGGAACAGTGAAAATTTCAAAATGGTCAAAACCTTTAAAAAAATGTAAGTAAATTTGGGGGTTAACGGGAAAAGTTTTTTTAGGGAAAAAAACAAAAATCATTTATTTGGAAAATAAAACCAAAGGTTTTTTTGGAAAAAAAAATAAAGTTAAAAAAAAAATTAATTTTTCAACCAAAGTAAAAAAATTAATTTTTTTGGGAATTTTAAAAAAAATTTTAAGGTTTTTAAAAAAAAAATATTAACCCATCCGGGAAAATTAAAGGGAAAAATAAATTTTTGGTTTAAAACCCCAAAAATTAGTAAAAAAGTAATAAAATTTTTTTTTTCCCCTGAATTTTCAAGGATTTTTTGCTTTTTTATAACCCAATTTTTAAAAAAAATTTTTTTCCCCCAAGTAATAACCAAGTCAAATTTTTAAAAATTTAGGTTTAAAAGGAAAAGGGAAAACCATTTTTTTTTTAAAAAACCAACTTTAAAAACAAACAGAAATACCGGGGGGGGGGCCCCCCCCCATTAGGGGCAACCTTTCCTAAATTAAACCCCCGGTTTCAAAAACCCTTTCATTGGAACCCTAACTTAAAACCCATATAAAATACACCCCCCCCTCCCCCCACCCATCAAAATGTAAAAACCCACGCCCTTCTGGGGCCCCCCCCCCCCCCCCCACCCCCCTTTCAGGGGAAAACCCTATTTTAAAACCCCGACCACCCCCCCCCCCCCCCCCCCGGATAAACCCCCCCCAAACCCCCGCGTGCGAACGAAACGCAGAACCTTGCGAACAGTTAATTCCTGTTCCGTTTTTTCTTTAAGGGGTTAGGCCTTGGTGCGGGGGGGAAACAGGACAAAAATTTTAAAAAACCCGCAAAACAAACGGGGGACTGGATGTGAAAAAGCCCCATGAGTGCTTTTTCCCCTTTTCCTCGAAAATAAAAGGGAAAAAAATAAAAATAAAAAAAAATAAAAAATACACACCTGCCCCGCGCACACGCGCACGGTACACCGCACGGTAATGCGGCCCAAGCAGGGAAAGTTTTTTCAGTAAATAGTCCCCCAAGGGGGAGGCCAGGCATGCCCGTATAAATTCCATCCCCTCCACCTTCGGGAAAGGTTCTGTGCAAAAAATTTCCCTTTTCTTTTCTATTCCTCTTTTTTGTCTACCCCTTGTTCCTTTGTCCTTCGTGTTATTTGTCTACCTTCTTGGCCCATTCTCCTGCCTTCCCCCCCCCCCCCCCAAGAAAAAAACTAAAAACACGGGAACCTTTCTCTCCCGGGGCTTTATTTCAAATTATGTCAGGCTGATTGTAATGTGCTTAACTTTCGCTTTGAACATTTCATTATTTTTTTTTTATTTTTTTTATTCTTTTATATTGATGATAATGGAAAAACTCTTGTGGTTTTTTTTAATCCATTCCCCGGTGTATGGGGTTTTTGGGAAATTTTTGTATCTTTTTTCCCCCGGCAAATTAATGGCCTAAATTTGGGAAAAGGGGAAAGGTTTTAACGTTGTGCGCAAGATGTTTTGAAAGCGTTCGCACAGGGGCCCCTCGGTTTATAGTTTTTCCAAAGGGACTTTGACATTCGTTCGATTTTTTGGTCAAACGGGGAAAAAGGAAAGGGTGGGGGGGGTTGGGAATCAAACCCCAACCCCCTCCCCGGTTTACTTGTTGGCAGGAAAAGTTTAAAACCACCCTCCCATTTTTCCTAGAAGACAGTGGTGTTTGTTTTAAATGTTTTATGAAAAAAAGGGGGAGGAGAGAAGAAAAAGAAGCTGGCTGTGGGGTTTTACAGGGTCTAAATTGTGTTTGTGGCAGTGGCGGGCGGGGGGGGAGGGGGGGAAAGTGTCTGGGGCCTGCGTGCACGGGTGGTGAAGGAACACAGTCACGAACCCGCAGGTGTGACAGCCCCCCCGGGGGCCCCGGGGAAACATGGGGTTTTTTGTTCCCTTGTTTTGGTGGGCATGGGGTTTTTTTGGGGTTTTGTGCGGGGTTGTGGGGTTTGGGTGTGTGGGTGTGGGTGGTGTTGTTTTTGGGGGGTGTGTGTTGTGTGTTTTGTTTTTTGTGTTTGGGGTTGGGGGGGGGGGTGTGTTTTTTTTGTGGTGTTTTTTTTGGGTGGGTTTGTTTGTGTTTTTTTTTTTAATTTTTTTTTTTTAAATGTTTGTGTTAGGGGCGTTTTAAAAAAAACCCTTTAAAATTTTTTATTTTAAAAGGAAAAAAAATTAAGGGGCATTTGGGCTTTTTTTTTTATCCCCTTTTAAAATTAAAAAAATTTAAAGGGGAATTTTTAAATATTTACGCTAAAATTTTTAAAAAACCCCCCCAAATTTCCAAAGCCCCCCTTTCCATTCCAGGGAAAAAGACAGAACAAAAACCCCAAATTTTAAGGTTTGATTTTTTAAATTTACTTTTCGGGAAAACTGGACCTTTTGGGCCCTTTTTAAAAACCCATTCAGGTAATTAAAAAACCCTTTGGTTTTAAAATTCCCCCTTTTATTCTCCTTTAAGGGCCCCGAAAAATTTTGGGAAAATTTTAAAATTCAAACCATTTAAAAATTAAGGGGGGGATTCCCCCTTTTTGGCCCGTTTTTCCCTTACCCGGCCGGCAACCCAAAAGGAATAAACCGGGCCCAATTTAACCACCTTTCTACATGTTCTGACTTAGGGAAAAATTTTTAAAAATTTCCACTCTTTTGAAAAAATTGCAGCCGGAAAATATCCCCCCAATTAATTTCCTTTTTCCCAAAACCCAAAAAAACCCAAAACATTTGGTATTAAAAACAAAAAACCCCCCCATTTGGTTTATTTTTTCCCGCCTCTACCCCCGGGTTTTCCTACTTATTTTTTAATAGGGGGGGGGATTCAACAACACCTCTCCCAAATTTTAATTAATCCCCCAGGGCAACAATTTTTTTGGCCCGTTTTTAAAATTTCCCCAACTGCCCCACTTTCAAATAAAACCCCTTTTCATGGGCTCCTTTTTTTTAGGTTTGGGGAGGGGCCAGTTTCTTCCCTGGTACCACCCTGAAAAATCTGCCCTTTTTTTCCTTCCCCAAAAATACTAGGGCCCTTAAAGTTCCCCAAATTCGGGTTGAACGGCGGGGGGGCCAACCAAAACTTAAACAAAGGGCCCATTTTGTGGGCCCAAACCCCAAAAACCCCCCTTTTCCGGTTTTTTGGGGTTTTTTCCGGGGCAATACGGTCAACCCCCCCCCTTTCCAAACCCATTTGGTTTTTGGGAATTTCCCCCCGGGGTTGTTTGGGAAAAAAATTTTTTCCACCCCCTTTTGCAAAAAATATCCCCCCAAACGGGCCACACCTACCTATCCAAATTGGCCGTGGTTTTGGGGGGCCTTTGGGGGGGACCAATTCCCCTTGGGCAAACCCAAACTGGGGGGGGGGCTTTTCCATTTTTTTAGGCCCTTGGGAATTGCGGTTTTTTTGGGCTTTGTTCCCCCCAGCCCACCCGTTTCTTTCCTGGTTTGTCTTGTTTGGGGAAAATCTGGCCTTAAATTTACCCCTCTTTGAATTTGTTCCCCCTTTTTCCTTACGGGTTTTAAAAGTCGGGTTTAATCCTGTACTTATTTCCCTTTCCTTTTGGGGTTTCCCCCCCCATTCTTTGCTTTTTTTTGGGTTTTCATTGTCTAGTTTCCGTTTTGGAAAGTTAACGGGCCCAAACCAGCCTTAGGCTTATTATTTAAAAAATTTATTTTCCCCTTTTTCCCCAATTATTCTTTAAAAAAATTTTTTAAAAACCCTCTTTTTTTAAAAATTGGGGCTTGGTGTGGGTTTTTTTTTGGGGGATGGGTTTTAATTTCTTTTCGCCTTTTTTTCCCATTTTTCCCGGGGATTTGCCCCCATTATAGAATACATTTTTCTTTTTTTATTTTTTTTCCTTTTTTGCCCTTTTCTTTTTCCCTGAAAATTTTTTTAAAACAGGTAGTCGGGGTTTCAAAGTTTCCCCTTTTGGGTTTAATTTTTTCACCTTTTTTGAAGCATCCTTTTTTGTTTTGAAAACTTTTTCGGAAACGGGGGAACCGGAAAAGTTTTTGAAAAAATTAAAACCTGGAAAAAAAAAAACCCCTTTGCCCCCTGTTGACAAAAAAACCTGAAATTTTTATTTTAAACCCCCTTCCCCCCCCCCAGTATTTTTTTTCCAAAATCCCCCAAAAACCCCCCCCCCCCCCTTTTTCCCCCCCCCCACCCCCCCCCCCCCCCCCCAAAAGCCCCGATTAAAACCCAAATTCGGGGGAGTGTTACCATTTTCTACAATTTGGTCCAGGGCTACCAATAGTTTTTTTTCGGGGGCCAATAAACCCAGGAATAAAACCCCCTTTTGAAAACACAACGTTGAGGAAAACCGCTTCTTCCCAAACCAAAGGGGGGCACCTTTGTCGGGATGGGTTTGAAGGCAAACTGAAAGAAGGGAAACCCATCAAATATGACATAGTTTGCTGGAAAAGTCAAGAAGGGAAAAGTAGGGGGTTTTGGAATGATAAAAATGACATCGGGTTTAAAGTCTACGTTCTTTTTGGACAATTTTTGGTTATTTAGCTTTTTGTACGATCCCAAAGCATACTTTTTGACCCTTGTTGTGCTTTGTGTGGAGGGGAATGGGGGGGGGTGGGCGGTTTTGGGTGTCCTGCGGTGCCCAGTGTGGGGGAAGGAAAAAGTCCGAAGCCGCAGGTGTGACAGTCCCCTCCTCCCAAATGGAGGTGCCCCCTGCCCTGGTCCGACAGTGCCCAGGCTCCCTTGTGAAAACCCTGCCTGCCCGGGTTTATGTGTGTTTGAAAAATATTTTTTTAATTTTTTAATTTTTTTATTCTTTTGTTTAGAGGATATTGGTTTATAGAACCCTTTTTGTTTTATACGAGTCTCCATGTGTATGCAGTTTTGAAAAATGGGGTCACTGTTTGCCCTGCAACAATGGGTACTTTTTCCTTAAAGGGGAAGGGGTTTTAACGTCCCCAAGATTTTGTGTGTGTGTGTTGTGTGTGTAAAGGGGGAGGACAACAAAAGCAGGGCCAGAAGCTCCAATGTAAATAAAGGGGGAAAGGGTTAAGGTTCGAAAAGGGAAGACAGGGACACCCCTTTAGTGAGAAGAATGGAGACTTGGAGAGAAATACTGAAGGGAAAAGCAGTTCAGGAATTTTTATTATTCTTTTTAAGTGTCGAGGATAATTTTAAATACCCCGACAAAGAAAAAAGTAAGGGAATACTTGAAAAAAACTGTTTTTTAAAGCTCCAATGTCGGGAAAAAATCAAAAAAAACTGAAAAAATCTTCTTGATTAAAAGGGAAGGGCCAAAAAATGTTTCAATGTAGCCCCCTTTCCCGAAGAAGAAAAAGAAAAAAGAACAGGGGGAAACCATGTTTGCCATAGTTGTTTACCAGTTGCTTGGATTATTTATTTTTAAAGCGTTCCACAAAAAAAAAGAACTTTCCATGAAAACATTCCCAGGGTTATTTCCCGGGGTTGTAGATTAAAAAACAAGTTGGAAATATATTTTTTCAGAAAGTCGAGTTTGTTTAAAACCAACATAGCCCCAGCATCCCCGGGGGGTAAAATGTACCAAATAAAAAAACAAAAAAAATTCTCTAAGTGAAAAAAGAAACTTGTTTTACTTTGAAAACTAATCCCTATTTCTGAAGTCATGATTTTGCAACTGGCATCAAAGTTTTAAATTTAAAGAGATAGAGAGATATCATTTACTGAAAACCCAAAAGAAGTTTAAAAAATTTCAGGGTCAACACAAAAGAGGTGTATACCTAGTGCTTGTTATGAAGCTGGCCAAATCAGATAAAAAGAATTTAGAGCTTTCTTACATGACAGAAAAAGGGAAAAAAAAAGCCCGAACAGTTATTGATTTGCTCCTGATGATGACATTGGTTTTGCCAAAAAACCCCAAAAAGTGGTGGGCTGTTTAAATTAGATGATTAGGACTTCAGCCAATCTAAAGTATATATTATTTTGTTTCCCTAACAGTAGCACTACTAATTTTGTTTAAAAATACGGGGGAAAACGAAGGGGCCCAATGGGTTTTATCCCAGAGGACTCCACAACCAAAACTTGCTGAGCTTGTAACATTTTTAAAAAGTGATGACGGGGTAACGCTGTCAGTTTTTTTTAAAACCTAAACCATTTAAAAAGGCGTACCCTCCAGTCAAAGGGGGTTTGAGGGCAAATAAAAGGAATTTAAAAACCCTCTACTAACTTTGGGGCTCCCTGACGAGTCAAGAAGGGCAAGTATGGGGATTTTAAAAAAAAACCCAAAACATCATTTTTTTAAATTTATCTACTTTCTGTTAAAATATTTTTTTGTTTTTTTTTTTTTTTTAGCATTTTACACAGACACAAAAGAATTGTGCCCCTTTTTGTGCTTTAAAGTGGACGGGAATGGGGAGGTGGGCAGTGTCTGGTCCCTTTGCGTGTCACGTGTGGTGAAAGGGGTTGCAGTCACAAAGGCCGAGGTGTGACGCCCCTCCCCTACACATGGGGTGCACCTCCCCGGGTTTTCCTGCCAGTGCCCAGGCCCCTTGTAGCAAGCCTGGTGCCCTGGTTTTGTGTTTTTTTTTTTTAAATTTTTTTTCCCAAATTTTAATTTTTATTCTTTTGTTTAAGAGGATTTTGGAAATATACCCACCCTTGTGCTTTTTTTTAAGGGAGTCCCCATGTGTATGCGTTTTGAAAAAA
Source organism: Rapana venosa (assembly GCA_028751875.1). Classification (NCBI taxonomy): domain Eukaryota; kingdom Metazoa; phylum Mollusca; class Gastropoda; order Neogastropoda; family Muricidae; genus Rapana; species Rapana venosa. The sequence continues at coordinate 32,921,065 of CM054163.1, forward strand.
GTGTCATCTGTTTGCATTTGCATCCAATGGGCTACTTTTTCCTTAAAGTGGGGGGGTTTAACGTCCCCAAAAGATGGTGTGTGTGTGTTTGTGTGTGTGTGTGTTGTTTTGTTTGTGTGTGTGAAGGGGGACAACATATGCAGGGACAGAACCCGCAATGTATAAGAAGGGGAAAGGTCAGGTAGCAAAGAAGAGGGACACACAAAAGTGAGAAGAAATGCAGAGCTTGGAGAGAAAAAAAAAAAACGGGAATAAAAGCAGTTCAGAATGTTTATTCTTTAAAGGGATGTCGAGAGGAAATTTAAAATAAAATCGACAAAAAAATAAGTAAGGGGAATACTTGAAAAAAAACTGTTTCAAAAGCCCCCGGGGGACGGGGAAAAAAAAAAATGAAAAAAAAAAAACTGAACAATTTAATGTTTTAAAATGGAAACATTTTTTTCAATGCTACCCATTTTCAGAAAAAGAAAAAGAAATAAGAACAGATGGGTAAACATGATAGCCTTTGGTCTACCATTTGCTTGAATTATGTATTTTAAAGCAGTTAATAAAAATTAAAAATTATAGGGAAATTTTTATTTTGCGCTAAAATTCTTGATCATTTAAGGCATGAAAAATTTCCCCTTTAAAAATTTAATGAGAAAACAGATTTAAAATCCATGGTGCGCACTACGCAGCCCCGCCCCACGCACGCACGAACACACACCCCACACACACACACACCCACACACACACCCCAAACACACACAACCCCAAAACACGAAACAACATTTTAAAAGGTGAAAGTTGTTTTTGAAAATTGGGACAAAATATGTGGGGGGAAAGGGGTCTCAGGTAGGAAAAAAAGTGTTTTTTGGGGGGCTGGTTTTAAAGGGAATCAAGTGAAGGTTTTGGACGAAGTGAAAGAGGGGGGTTTCTTTCCCAGGTGGATGGCCCCAAGAAAAGAGAAGGAGCGGGGGCCCAACAGGGGTTTTGGGTTTAAATTTCTGGGTGTTCAAAAGCAAAAAGTATCTGCGGTTTGAACAAAGGGGAAAAGGGGTGGAGTTTACAGGTGAAGCGTTACGGGTAAGAGTGTGAGATTTGTGGGGGACTTTTAAAAACAGAGGGTATTGTTTTATACCCCGTCTTTGTGGGACAGGAAAACCAGTGAAGAGATCGCAAAAAGGGAGTGATGTGTTCTGTTTTTTTCTTTCTTGGGCCCAGTCGAGCTGAGAGTTTTGTATGCTTTTTGAAGAGAGGGGGATGATGATGCTGGTGGGCCCACCCAAAAGAGAATTACGTGGGTCAAAAACGTGGAAAGAAAGAGAGAGTGGGCAAGCTTGGAAGTTGCTTTTGTGGACAGAAAAAAAAGATTTGGTTCCACACAAAAAAGAACTTCCAGCAAAAATATTTACATGTTGAGTCCCCCTGGGTTTGTAGATTAGAAAAAAATTCTGGTAATACTTTTCCCGAAAGTCGAGATGTTGTTTATACCAAAAATGCCCCCAGATCCCCATGGGGGGGAAAAGTAATAATAGAAAAAAAACAAATTTCCCAAATGAAAAAAAAAAAAAACTTGTTTTACTTTTTTAAAATAATCCCCGTTCTGAAAATAAGGGTGTGTAACTGGGGAATCAAAAAATTTCGTTAAGAAATTTGAGAGAATATTTACTGAAAACACCCAAAAGTTTCACAAAAGGGTATACCACAAAAGAGTTTTAAAAACCCCCAGCATGATATGAGTGGCAAATTTAGATAATAAGAATTTTGGCAAACTTTTTTTGACCGGGAAAAAGAAAAAAAAAAACAGAACCCGTTTTTTTGTTTTTTCCTGATGGTTTTAAAAATTGGGGTTTTTTCCCCGGAAAACCCAGGGGTGGGAAGGATTTAAAAGTTTAGTAGACTTTTAGCCCAATTTTGAAGTATATATCTATTTGTTTTAAACGTAGCCCTACTAATAGTAGTTTAAAATACTGGAAAAAAAGAAGAGGACCCAAAGGCTATCCCCGAGGAAATCCACAAAACCCCCCTTGCTTAGGTTTATAAAATTTTTAAAAAGTTTATGGGGCGGGTAACAGCAGTCAGTTGTACCAAACCCTAAAAGTTTTTTAAGGCAGTGATCCAAAGTCAGATGGGGTTTGAAGGCAAACTGAAAGAATGAAAAAACCCCCTTTTCCTGACATAGGGGTGCTGACAAAGTCAAAAAATGCAAAATATGGGGGAAATTTTTGGGAAAATAAAAATGGGCCCTCAGGTTTGAAAAGGTTTTACGTTCTGTTGAAAAAATTTTTGTGTTATTTTGCATTTTATACAGAAACAAGGGATCTTGGACCGTGCTTTGTTTGTGGACGGAAATGGGGGGGAGTGGGCAGTGGGCTGGTGCCTTTCCCGTGTCACGGGGTGGGGGAAGGAACACAATTAAAGAAGCCCCAGGTGGGGACAGTTTCCCCCCCCTACACATGGAGGTGCCCCCGCCCTGGTCCTGACAGTGGGCCCGGCTCCTTGTAGCCCAAACCCGTGTCCTGGTATGTGTGTTTTAAAAAATTTTTTTTTTTCAATTTTTAATTTTTTATTTCCCCTTTTTTTAGGGTTTTTGATTATATGCACCCCTTTTGGGTTTTTTAACCCCGTCCCCATGTGTTGCGTTTTGCAAAATTTGTCTTCTGTTTGTACTAGAAAACAAAGGCCCACTCTTCCCTTTAAAAAGGAAAAAGGGTTTTTTAAAGTTTTAAGATGTGTTTGTGTATGTGTTGTGTGCGAAGGGAGGACGACATAGGGAGGGACAGAAGCCACAATGAAAAAGAAAAGGGGGAAAAATTTCCGGTAGCAAAGAGAAAGGGAAATTTTTGTGAGAAGAAATGGAGAGCTTGGAGAGAAAAAACTGAATGAGAGCTGTTCAGAATTTTGGTTTTTCATTAAGTTGTCGGAGATAAATAAAAAACATCGGGCAAAAAAATAAGTAATGGAATTTTTGCAAAAAATGTTTCTAAAAGCTCCCATGACGGGAATAAAAAAAGCAAAAAAAAAAACTTTAAAAAATCATTCATGATTTTGAATGGGAAAACACCATGTTTCCCCTGCTAGCCACTTTCAGGGAAAAAGAAAAAGAAATAAGAAAAAGATGGAGTAAAATGATAGGCCCCCTAGTTGCTACCAGTTGCTTGGATTATGCAGTTTTTAAAACAGTTCCACACAAATAAGAACTTCCATGCAAGTATTATATGGTAGTCCCCTGGGTTGGTAGATTAGAAAAAACAAGTCTGGTTATACTTTTTTAGAAAGTCGAGTGTTTTTTATACCAACATAGCCCCCGCACCCCCTGGGGGTCAAAAGACCCAAAAGAAAACAACAAATTCTTAAGTGAAAAAAAAAGAAACTTGTTTTACTTTTTTAAAATTTAAACCCCAGTTCTGAAGTCATGTTGTAAAATGGTAATCAAAAAATTTCAGTTAAAAGATGGGGAGGATATCATTTATGAAAAAAACAAAAAGTTTACCCCAACCAAGGTTTATACACAAAATAGTTTAATAACTAGTAGCATGAAAATTTTAAGGGTGGGGAAAATTATAATAAAAATTTAGAGCCTTCTTTAACATGGGCAGAACCAAAAAAAAAATGACAGAAAAGGGTTTTTTATTTGCTCCTGATGATGGCATTGGGTTTTTCCTGAAAAACCCGAAGTGGTAAGCTGTTAATAGATGGTAGACTTCAGCCAAACTGAAGTATAAATCTATTTGCTTCATAAAAAGTAGCCTACTAATAGTTTGTTTAAAAATACTGGAAAACGAAAAGGACCCAAAGGGGGTATCCCGAGGAATCCACAAAACCAAAATTTCTGAGCTTGAAAAAACATTTCAACCCGTCCTGACTGGCTAACAACAGTCGTTGTATCAACCCTAAAACCGTTGAGGACCGGCATTCATGTCAGATGGGGGTTTGGGAAAACAAACTGAAAAAATTTAAAAACCCCCTATCATGGGCATGGCTGCTGACAAAATCAAAAATGCAAATAAGGGGGGGTTTTAAAAAAAAAAAACACATCGTTTTGAATATCTACAGGTTTTTGTTTTTAAAATATTGTGTTATTTAGCATTTTAAAACGCACAAAGCATGCTTTTGGGCCTTGTTTTGCTTTTTTAGGGGCGGGAAAATGGGGGAGTGGTTTTTTGGGAGTGGGCTTGGGGTGGCCTTTTTTCGTGTCCCCCGTGGGGGAAGGAAAAAACCCGTCACGAAGGGGCCCCAGGTGTGGGCAGCCCCCTCCACAAAAGGGGTGCACCCTGCCCCGGTCCCCCGACGTGCCGGGGTCCTTGTAGCAAACCTGCTGTCTGGTAAATTTTGTTGGGGGGGGTGTGTGTGTGTTTGGGTTTTTAAAGAAGCAAAAAACGGTCAGTGTGCTTTGAAAAAAAATTTTTATGTGTTGATCAGGTAAATGAAAAGACATGGAGCAGAAACGAGAAAAGGGGGAAAAACAGACAGGAAAAGAAAAACCCGCACAATTTTTAAAAAAGGGGGAAAAATGAAAGTAGAAAAGAAGACAGGGACCCACAAAGAGAAGAGAAAAGGAAAAAGGGGGGAGAGGAATATCAAACAAAAGATTGAACAAATAAAAGGAAAAGAATAAAAAAAATTTTACAGACGAAAAATAACCCCTTACAAATTGGAAAAGAGTTTTGGAATTTCTTGCAATAAAGGGTTTTTCAAGCTACGTGTGATGAAAAAATAAAACAAGCAAAAAGAAATTATAAAAAACTTTTTCTATCATGAAAAAAAAAGTTCAAGTTTATGTGGGGTTTAAACCCCTTTTTAAAAGATGATGAGAAATCATGATAATTATTATTCACAGAGTTTTACTAGGGGCTTAATGTTGCCTAAAAAAAACCCAAAATTTGGGAAGAACTGTTTTTTTTTTATAGCTGAAATCGTTTCCCGTAATTGTATTAAAGGTTAGGGCATCTTTTTGGGAAAAAAAAATGAAGGTTTCAAAACTTTTTTAGACTGGTAAAAAGTACCGGATGACGACTGATCCATGGAAACCAGCAATCAAGGTTTCTAAGTTTGCTAAAAAACCAAAAAACAACAACATTCGCAGTGATGGGCCCGGCTAAAACCAGTCAAGGGTTTTAAACCTGAAAACCCGTGGAGAGCAGAAATAATGATGTAGGGATGGTTTTAAGGCAAATTTAAAATTTCAAAATCATTTACCACGTCCTTGCTGCTGACAAGTCAAGAATACAAGCATGGGGGGGTTTTTGAATTAAAAAAAATCTATTTAAAAATCTACAGCTCTGTTTTAAAAGTTATAAACATTTATTTTTTTTTGGCCTTGTATTAAATGAAATGTACAGTTATGGCTTTGTGTGCTTTTTTTAGGAGATGGGGAAAAAGGGGGGGAGTGGGGGTGTCTGGTGCCCGCCCCGTGTTAAATTGTGGTGAAGGAACACAGTCACGAAGCCGCCCCGGTGTGACAGTCCCCCTTACACAGGAGGTGCACCCTCCCCCGGTCCTGACAGTGCCGGCTTTCCTTTTTAAGGGAAACCTGCCTTTTCCTGGTAAATATGTGTGTGTTTTGAGTTTTGGGGGTGGGAAGGGGGGAAAAACAAGGCAGGAAAAAAAAGGGGCCCAAAGTAGTGAAAGGGGGGAGTTTAAAACTAAAAAAAAGAAGACAGGAACACACAGGGGTGAGAAGGAATGGAAAGGTTTGCAGAGGAATAAACCACTGAAAAAATTTTGGGGAAATAACAGTAAATTTAAAAAAAAACAGACGAGAAAGGGGGCATGTTAACACGAAAAAAAGGGAGTTATTGAATGTTGCCAAAAAAAAAAAAATGTTTCTCAAAACTCACATACAGGGAAAAATTTAAAACCCGCAAGTTTTCAATTAAAAAAAATTTCATAAAAATGAAAGGAAGCCCACGTTTTCCTTTTTAAAAATTTTTTTAAGGAAGATAGGAAAACATAGTAATTAAATTGGTACAGTATTCACAGGTGGTACCCGTTGGTTTTTTAAACTTGCCTAAAATAAAAAAAAATGGTTTAAAAAAGGGTTTTTCATTGAGGGGGAGATGTTTTATGGCTATCTTTTCCTCAAATGCCCGTCATTAAATTTTTTCAAAAGTAGGGGAGTTTTTCAATAACTCATAAAATGGTAAACAGAACAGGACTGATGGGGTGATCCCTGGGAACCAGCGGTCAAACTTGTGGGGTTTGATTAAAAATTTTTCCCCCGTGATGTGGCTAATTTTCACTCGACTATTTCAGCTGAAACCCGTGGGAGCTTTTGTAATGATATCAGGTTTGGTTTGAAAGGGAAAATTTAAATGACAAAAAAAACATTTACTTGTCATAGGCCGCGGGAAAAAAAAAAATACAAACTAATTTAAAAAAAAAAAACCCAAACCCCTTTAAAAAAAAACAATTTTTAAAAAATTCCCCCCAAAGGGGGGGGGGGGGGGGGGGGGGGGGCCCCCAAAAATTTTCCTTTTAACCCAATTAAAAAAAAACGGGGCCCAAAAACCAAACCAAATTTCTTCCCAATTACAAAGGGGAATCCCAAACCCCCCTTACTCCCCCCCAACCCAATTTCCCCCCCCCAAACCCCTCAAAAAATTTTCCAAAATAAAAAAGGGGGGTTTTGTTGGGGTTTTTGGGTTTAAAAAAAAAACAAGGGAAAAAAGCATTTAAATTTAAGGAAAAAGAAAATTTTTATGGGTTCCGAAACAGGGGAAAACAAAATGAAAACTTTTTGGGGTTTTCAGGAAATGGGAAAAAAAAAAGGGGGGGGTGGGGAGGGCGGGTTGCCTGGCAAAAAATGTCAAAAAGGGGAAAGGGGGCCCTGGGAAGCCGCAATTAAAATTTTTTCCCCTCCCCAAGGGATGAAAACCCCCCCGGCCAAAAAGTACCAAAAACCCCCGAAGGGGAAAACCTTTTTAGGGCCCTTTGGTAAAAAAAGGGTTTTTTTGTTTGTATGTTGTGTGTTGTTGGGTTTTAAGGGAAAACAAAAAGGAAAAGGCATTTAAAATAGAAGGGAAAAGATTTTTCTTTAAACAAAGAAAAAGAAGGACAAACCCAAAATGGAAAAAAAAAGGAAAGGTTGCCCCGGGGGTAAAGGAACAAAAGGGTTTTAAAAAAAAAAAACAGGGGAAAGAGGTAAAGAATAAAGCCAAAGAAAAAGATATAAATAAAAAAAAAGGAAAAAATGAAAATAATTCTTGCAAGGCTGCTCAAGTCTCAAGAAAGGGGTTTTAAAAAAAAAACAAATTTTAATATCCAAAAACTTTTATAAATGAAAGGGAAAATTTTTTTTTGGCCCTTTTTTTAAAAAAAAAAAAGTTTTATTTGTGTTTCCCTTTTCAAAGGTCGGGGGGGGGGTTGGGGGTTTTCCTTTCAATTTCAAAAAAAGGGGAAGGGAAACTTTTTTTAGAAGCTGCAGGTTGTTGAATTTTTCCCCCCCCCTTAAAGGAAGGGGCCCCCCCCTTTTGAAAATGAAGGTTTTTTCAAATGCCCCGCCCGGTAAAAAGTAAGGCTTGTTGTTTGGGGGGGTTGGTGTGTTTGTTAAAAAAATTGGGGTGGGTTGTTTTGGTTTAAAAAAAACCAGGGAAGGGGCAAGTAGAAAGAAAAGGGGGGTTTTGGGAAGGGAAAAAGAAAAGGGGCAAACTTTTTAGCAAGGGTTGGGAAAAGGTTTTAAGGGAAAACCCCTAAGATTTTTAAAAATTAAAAAAAATAAAAACAAGTTTGAAAACCAAAATTTGGGGTTTTAAATGTTTAAAAATTTTTTTCTTTGGCGGGAAAATTTTAAAAATAAAAATTTTTCAGTTAAAAAAGCCCTTTTTTGTTTCTTTTGAGGAAAATGGGGAAAAAATGGGAAAATGGGCGTTTGGTTTCCCCCAGTTGGTTAACTTGGTAAAAAAAAAAAGGGAAAAGGCAAAGGGGGTGGTTTTAAGGGCCCCTCCTTTCATTAGGTTCCCCCCCCCCCCCCCCCCTTCTGCAGTTTGGGGGGGTTTCCCTTTTGGTTTGAAAACCTGCTTCCCCGGTTAAAAAAATTTGGTGGTTTGTGTTTGTGTGTGGGTTGTTGTTTTTGTGAAATTTTTGGGGGGTGTTGTTGGTTTGGGTTTGATTTAAAAGGGAAAAGAAAATTTCAAAAAGAAGGGCTGAAAGAAGGGGGAAATTTTAGGAAATTTTTAAAAAAAACCAACAAGTTTGGAAAATAAAGGTTTTTAAAATTGTTTAAAGATTTTGGGGGTTTCATTTAAAAATTAAAAATTTGAGTTTTTTCTGTTAAAAGGGAAAAAAAAAGGGGGAAGAATGGGCAATTGTTTCCCGAAGGGCACTTTGGGAAGGGGAAAATTAAAAACCGCAAGGGGTTAAAAAACCCCTTTTTTACCAAAGGAAAAGGGGCACCCGTTTTCCTGGGGAATTCCCTTTTAAAAAAATGGTCCTTTAAAAATTGGTGTTTTAAGGGTGGTTAAGGGGAAAACTTGGCCAAAAAAAAAAGGAAAATATTTTTTTTAAAACGGGGAAAATGGGCCAAAAAAAAGGGGACCCAAATGAAAGGAAAAAGGGGCTTAGAGGGGGTTTAAAATAACAAATAAATTATGGTAAAAAAACAGGACAAAAAGGATTTTAAAACCGAAAAATTTTAAACCCAAAAACTGGGGGTTTTTTGAAGGGGAAAAATTTAAACAAATAAAAAAAGACTCTAAAGGGCACCATTTTTCCGTGAAAAACTTTAAAAGAAAATAAAAATAATAATTAAATTTGGTTTGGGTTTCCCCAAAAAAGGAAATTCTCTTTAACTTGTTAAAATCGGAAAAAAGGGAAAATTTTTCATTTAAAAGGAGATTTATTTTAATTTTTTTTAAAACATTTAATTTTGGAAAATTTTACAAAATTTTCATAAAATTGGGTTAAAAAACAAAAATTTATTCCCCGGGGCTTTCTATTTAAAAATTTACAGTTGTGGGCTTTTGGGGTTTTAAAATTAAAATTGGGGGTGTGGGCAGGGTTTTTGGGGTTTTTTTTTGAAAAGGGAAAAGAAACAACCCAGGTTGGTGTGACAAATCCCCTTACAATGGGGGGTGGAATTTTTCCTTTGGGTTTAATACCGGGGTTTTGTTTTAAAATTGCCTGGTTTTTTCCTTTTTTTTAAAAAATTTGTTGGGTTTTTGTAGTTTGTAGGAGGGGGGAAAGGGGGAATGGGGAGGGGGGCCTTTGAAGAAGGGGGTGAAGGGAAACAACAAAGAAGGCGGGACACCCCCCAGGGGGTGAGGGGAATGGAAAGGCTTTTTGGAAGGGGAAACCTGTGTTGGAAAAATAAAGGGGGGTTTTGGGAATTTTTTGGGGGTTTTAGGTTTTTTTGGGGGGGTTTGTGTTGAAAACTTTTTTTAAGGGGGGGATGACAAGGGGAAAAAAGCAAGGGAAAAAAAAAGTTTTCTAACAAAAAAAAAGGGGGAACACAAGTTTTTGGAAATTCCTTTGAAAGATAAGGGAAAAACATGTATAAAAGGAAGATTTAAGGCAGAGTTTTTCAGGTTAAAACCCAAAAAAGGGTTTTTGGCTTTAAACTTTCTAAAATACAAAAATTGGGTAAATTGGTTTTAAAATTAAAGGAAGATTTTTTGAAAAATTTTTTTAAAAAACCCCAAATCAAGTAAATTAAAAAGGGCAAAAATTTAAAAGGGGAATTTTTTAATCGTTTTTAAAAATTTTTAAAAAAAGGAAAAAGGATTACAAATTTTTTGATCCCTAAAACACAGAATTTTTAAAGTTGGGGGGACTTTATAAAATTCAGCAGGGAAAGATGGGCCCCAAAAGCCAAATTGTGAATTTAAATTAAAAACCCGTTTGAGGGCAAGTACCAATATTTCAGGTTTGGGGTTTAAGGCAAAAAGAAATGGTTTAAAATCATTTCCATGTCTAGGCTCTGACAAGTCAAGGGAAAACAATTAAAAAAAAAAGGGGTTTTGGAATTTTAAAACCCAAATTTAATGTTGGGTTTTTACCAGTTTGTTTAAAATTTATTAGACATTGGGTTTCTTTGGCTTTTTTATTTAAAATTTAAAAACTACAGTCATGGGCTTTTTTTGCTTTGAGGAGATGGGGAAAAAGGGGGGGAGTGGGCAGTGTTGGTGCCTGCGTGTCACGTGTGGTGAAGGAAAAACAGTCACGAAAGCCGCAGGTGTGACAGTCCCCCTCCTACAAAATGGAGGTGCACCCTGGGCCCGGTCCTGAAAAGTGACCAGGCTCCTTGTAGCAAACCTGCCTGTCCCGGTTAAAAATGGGGGTGTGTTTTTTTTTTTTTTTTGGATGTTTTTTGTGTGGTTGGTTTTGGGTGTGTGTGTGGGGTTGTTTGTGTGTTGTTGTGGTGTTTGTTGTGTTTTTGTGTGTGAAGGGGGGAAGGGCATGGCAGGGAAAAAAAGGAGCAATGTAGAAGGAAGGGGAAAAAGAAAGCTAACAAAGAAGACAGGGCCCCAAAAAGTGAGAAGGAAGGGAAAAGGGTTTAGGGGAAATATGCACTGGGAAAGGGGTAGGACAAAACAAAAGTATGAGCAAAAAAAATAAAAAGACAGAGAAAAATGGGCATTATAACAAGAAAAAGGAGTTATTGAATGTTGCAAAAACTGTTTTTCAAGCCCCCCAGGCAAAGGGAAAATTTCACCGCAAGTACAATAAAAAACTTTTACTAACATGAAAAGGGAAAACAAGTTTTCCCGTTTTTCTTTTAAGAGAAGAAAGGAAAACATAGTAATTAAAAAGGTTCCATATTCCCAGGGGTGGTACCGTTGGCTTTAATCTTTTCCCAAAAATACAAAAAAAAGGTTTAAAATTTTTTTGTTATTAGATGGGTGATGTTCATGACCGGGCTTTACCTCAAATGCACAGTTATTATTTTTTCAATGTAGGGGGGGTTTAAATAAAATCTTTAAAAAGGTAAACAGAACAGGAAAAAAAATGAGTTTATCCCGAGGAAAACAGGGAATCAAAAATTGCTGAGTTTGTAAAAATTCAGGGAGTGGGTGATGGGGGAAAGCCCCTTGATTATTTTCCAAAAATTTAAAAACCCGTTGGGGGGCTTTTGTAATTTTGGGCAGGGATGGTTTTTAAAGCCCAAAAAAGAAATGTCAAAATCCTTTACCCCTGTTATAGGTGCTGACAAGTCAGTTTCAAAATTTTGGGGATTTTAGAATTTTAAAACCCAAATTTAAAGTTGGATAAAATTACACGTTCTGTTTAAAAAATTTTTTAGGGGGTTGTTTTTTTTGGGTTTTTTTAAATAAAAATTTTCAGTTTGGGTTTTTTTGCTTTGAGGAGATGGGAATGGGGAGAGTGGGCAGTGTCTGGTGGCCCTGCGTGGGCACGTTTTGGTGAAAGGGAAAACAGTACGAAAACCCCAGGTGGGACAGTTTCCCCCCCCTCCAAAAGGGGGGTGCACCCTTTCCCTGGTCCTGACAGTGGGCCCGGCCCTTTTAGCAAACCTGCCTTTTTCCCGGTAAATTGGGTGTGTGTGTTTTTTTATTTTATTTTTTTAAAAAAACACAAAAAAAAAAGGGGAAGTTTTTTATCTTTCCCCTTTTAGGAAACCCTGCCTTCTGGAAAATTTTTTTTGTTGGGGAAATTTTTTTGGGGTTTTTGGTGTTGTTGGAAAAGGGAGGAAACAATAGGGCCCCCAAAAAAGGTTTTTGGCAGCAATTTTTCCGAAAAAAAAAACTAAAATAGAAAAAGGGGACACCCCGTTGGGGGGGAATGGAAAGGTTTCAGGGGAAAATGCCAACTGAAAGAAGGAAAAAATTCCAGGTTTTTAAAAAAAAAAAAGAAGAAAAAGAAGGAAAAGGAGGAAAAAGGGGGAAAAAGGGGAGAAAGAAAGGAAAAGGAAAAACAAAAAAGAAAAAGGGGAAAAAAATAGAAAAAAAAAAGGAAAAATGAAAAAAAAAAGAAAAGGGAAAAAAAGAAAAAGAAAGAAAAAAAGAATTAAAAGGACAGAAACCCAAAAAGGAAAAAGGGAAAAAGGGCAACGAAAAAAAAAAAAGGAAAAAAAGGAAGAGGGGGGGAAAAAAGAAGAAGAAAAAGAAGAAAAGAAAAGAAAAAGGGGAAAAAAAAAAAAGGAAAGAAAAGGAAGGAAAAAAAAGGGAAGGGAAAAAGAAAAGGGAAATTTTAAAAAAAGAAGGGGAAAAAAAAAAGAAACGAGGAAAAAAAAAAAAAGGAGGGAAAAAGAAAAATTAAAGGAGGGTTTGAAGAAAAAAAAAAGAAAAAAAAAGAAAAAAAGGGGAAAGAAGAAAAAGGGGAAGAAAAAAAAAAGGGGAAAAAAAGGAAAAAAAAAGGGAGAAAGGGAAAAAAAAAAAATTTAAAAAGAAGGGAGGAAGGGAAAGGGGAAAAAGGGAAAAAATGGGGGAAAAAGGAAGGGGGAAGGAAAAGTAGGAAGGGGGAGGGGAGGGTTTAAAAGGGGGTGGAGTTTGGGGCGGACAGGGAAAAAAAGGGTCTTGTTTTTACAAAACCCCCCGGGGAACTAAGGTTGGGTGGGTGTGTTGGTGGGGTTTGTTGCGGGTTGAAGAGGAGAAAGAAAAAAAAAAAAAAAAAAAAAGAAAATTACTTAATTTTGGGTTCCTCCTTTAGGGGAAAAAAATGGGGCCCCTACCCCGCAAAACCCCCCTTTTTTCCCCAAAACCCCCAGGCAAAAACCCCCCCCAAAAAAAAAAAAGGATTTTTTAAACAAAATTGTTTGGGTTAACCACCTTTTAAAAAAAAACCAGCCCCGCTGCACAGTTATTATTTTGTCAATAGTAGGGGAGTTTACAATAACTCTTAAAACTGGTAAACAGAACAGGAAGGATGAGTGATCCCCGAGGAACACAGCAATCAAGCTTGCTGAGTTTGATAAAAATTCAGCAGTGATGACTGACTAATGCCACTTGATGAGTTAAACCTAAAACCAGTTGAGGGCAGTAGTAATGATGTCAGGTATGGTTTGAAAGCAAAATGAACTGTCAAAATCATTTACCATGTTATAGGCTGCTGACAAGTCAAGAATACAATTATGGGGATTTTAGAATTTTAAAACCAATTCAATG
>CM054163.1:32939104-32941604 GCA_028751875.1 Rapana venosa
AGAAGTTTCAATCGAATTCACAAAAATAATTTTTCTATTCGTTTTTTCCCGAGGATAATGGAATAAGCACTTATGTCCTTTTTTTACACCTAGTCCCCGTGTGTATGCATTTTTTTCAATTTTGTCATCCATTCCCACAGGCACACAATGGCCTACTCTTTCGAAAAGCGGAACAGGTTTTAACATGTGCGAAAGATGTTCTGCGTGTGTTCGCACACGGGACCTCGATTTATAGTCTCATTAGAAGGACTTTCGGGGAGAGTGAAGTCGGCACTGATGTTAACTCCAGGGAAAATATCTCCTTGAACGAGATTTGAACCCGGGTCAACAGATCATGAATGCAATGCGCATCACTCTAAACAATCAGGCTATCCCGTCCCCCAGTATCAGATGTGGCCTATTCCAGTTGCTATTGAAAAATGATAGATAAATATATAAAGGTAAAGGTGTCCCATAACCTATGTGGTCGTAGAGGAGCGAGGCATCAGAGACCCCAGCTCTCCAGGGGCCAGCATATTGAGGGCGGCGCCCATCTCCTCTCCCTCGCTGCTTTACCTTCCCTGACCCTAAAGAAGGCAAGGTACCCATTTACAGCTCGGGGACTGTACTGAAGCCAAAGCGCGCAAACGGTCCTCCGTCCAAGTGGTAACCTCGCTCAGAGCTGCTTATTCTTGGCTGCGGGGAAAGCGAGTGCTCTGACCACTGAGCTATCCCCGTCCCCCAGAGGAATATTTACAATATCAGAAATCTCTTTTTATTCCACAGTCTTAACGAATGCCACAAATAATCAGAAATCAGTTGAAAATTGTTATTCTACAGTCCCAAAGAATGCCACACACTATCAATAATCTGGTGTTATTATAAAGTCCCAAAGAATACCACACATCAGACATCTGTTGTTATTATAATGTCCCAACCAATGCCACAAATGATCAGAAATATGTTGACAATTGTTATTCTACAGTCCCAAAGAATGCTACAAATTATCAGAAATCTGTTGACAATTGTTATTCTACAGTCCCAAAGAATGCCACACATGACCAGAAATCTGTTGTTATCATAAAGCTCCAACCAATGCCACACATGATCAGAAATCTGTCGTTATTCTAAAGTTCCAAACAATGCCACACATGATCAGAAATCTGTTGTTGTTATTCTAAAGTCCCAAAGAATGCCACAAATGATCAGAAATCTGTTGACAATTTTATTCTACAATCCAAAAGAATGCCACACATTATCAGAAATCTGTTATTATTATAAAGTCCCAAAGAATGCCACACATTAGAAATCTGTTGTTATTCTAAAGTCCCAAACAATGCCACACATGATCAGAAATATGTTGTTATTCTACAGTCCCAACCAATGCCACAGATGATCAGAAATCTGTTGTTATTCTACAGCTCCAAATAATGACACAACTCATCAGAAAATCTGTTGACAATTACTATCCTACAGTCCCAATGCCACACATGATCAGAAATCTGTTATTATTCTAAAGTCCAAAACAATGCCACAACTCATCAGAAATCTGTTATTATTCTAAAGTCCAAAACAATGCCACAACTCATCAGAAATCTGCTATTATTATAAAGTCCCAACCAATGCCACAAATCATCAGAAATCTGTTGACAATTGTTATTCTACAGTCCCAAAGAATGCCACACATGATCAGACATCTGCTGTTATTCTAAAGTCCCAACCAATGCCACAAATGATCAGAAATCTGTTGTTATTCTACAGCTCCAAATAATGACACAACTCATCAGAAATCTGTTGTTATTCTACAGCTCCAAATAATGACACAACTCATCAGAAAATCTGTTGTTATTCTACAGCTCCAAATAATGACACAACTCATCAGAAAATCTGTTGTTATTCTAGAGCTCCAAATAATGACACAACTCATCAGAAAATCTGTTGACAATTATTATCCTACAGTCCCTTTGCAACACATTATCAGAAATCTGTTTTTATTTTCAAGTCCCAAACAATGCCATGCAGTATTGGAAATATGTTGTTATTCTACAGGCCCAAATACTGTCACACAATATCAGAAAATCTGTTGACAATTACTATCCTACAGTCCCTTTGCAACACATTATCAGAAATCTGTCGTTATTCTAAAGCTCCAACCAATGCCACAAATCATCAGCAATCTGCTGCTGTTATCCTAAAGTCCCAGCCACTGCCCCAGCTGACCCCCCCTCCCTGCTCCCTGTCCTGGTCAGATGCTGCCAGAGTGGACCTCATCTTCCTGGTGGACGGCTCCAGCTTCACGGGACCTTTGACCTTCGGGGTGGTCAAGCGCTTCCTCCAGGCCCTGTTGTCTCCCCTGCCCCTGGGCCCAGACCAGGTGCAGGTGGGGGTGCAGGTGCTGCCCAGCGCCGCCCACAGCCCCCTCTTCCTCAGCCAGGCCTCCAGCAAGCAGGACCTGCAGGACGAGGTCCTCAACCTCCTCTACCCGGGAGGAGCTGCCAACATAGGTCAGGGGTTCGTGCTT
>CM054163.1:32946604-32954677 GCA_028751875.1 Rapana venosa
CTTCCATGATTATGTGGCCATCTTCGTTGCAAATATGAGGAGGTGGACCTCTGTCGTCGGGGTTATAACTCTTCAAAATGTTTTCTGACCACCTGTTAAGAATATCTTCTTTTCCATGAGTATATCTCCATCTCTCGACTTTATACAACCTGTTTTTTGCATATGATTTCTTCCCTGTCACATCTTTTTTTTTCTGCATAAGTTTTCCATCAAAATTTGCATTCATTTCAATTTCCTTGCACTGCATATTGATCCATTCTTCCTTGGCTTCATACACTTTTTTTTAACCAGTTTGTCGAGTTCTTTATACTTCTTTTCATCTACTTTTGCCTTTCTCCTGTTTTCCATTAGGTTTAAAATCTCGGAGCTCATCCACTTCTTATGTTCCTTTCTATTATGACTGGTATATATTCTTTTGCTGCCTCGCTGATGCTATCTTCATCATCTGCCATTTTTCCCCTGTAAATGGGGAGTTGATCTAGGCCATCGAATTTGTTTCCAAACTTTGATCTTGTATTTTTCTTTGATTTCTTCGTCAGTTTTTTAGCATGTCATTTGCAGTTTTGGTGTTCTTTTTGCTTTTGAATCTTTTCAATTTTTTAGTCGCATTGTCCCGATAACTGGGACATGATCACTTCCACAAATCTGCACCTGGCATGGACTTCAAAATGTTTAGAGTTACGGAAGCGTTCTTGAATCAGGATGTTTAAACTATTTGATTCCTGGTTCTGTCGCCAGGGCTTTTCCAGGTCCGCATCTTCTTGGATGGTTTTCAAAACCCTGTGTTTTATAACAGCCAGCTTTGTTCCTTGCACCATTTCCCTGACCGCTCCCCTCTTTTATTTCTCATCCTATTCCAAATGGGCCAACTGTGGTTTCATTTTTTCCCTTTTCCCACCTTTGAATTGAGTCACCCATTTTTATTCTGATATCTTGAGAAATTCAGTTGCTTCATTGCCTTTTCGATTATTTTATAAAACTCCTCAATTTCTGCGTCATCTTTATCAGCTGTTGGTGCATATACTTGTACTATTCCAATGTCGAAAGGTGTTTCCCTTAAGTTTTACTATCAGGACTCTGTCATTTACAGTCCAGAAACCTTTGTGGTCTTTAGGTTTCTTGATCTAGAATCATGCCAACTCCTTTCTGGTGTTGATCTCCTCCTGATAAAGATGGTGTATTGTCGGATGTTAGCGCCTCTCCTTTCCATCTCACTTCTGAAAGTCCTAGTAATTTAGGTTCATTCTTTCCATTTTTGTTTGAGATTTTCCAATTTTTCCTTTTTGTAGCCATTTGTCGTACGTTCCATGTCCCATTCTGAGAGGTTTTTTGAGCGGACAGTCGCTGATGACGATTCGAGGGTTACCTGTCGCACATAATCCCCTACCGAGCGAGGAACTTCCAGATTAAAATGGAAGCCCCTTTTACGCTGTTATCTGTATTCTGTTTCTTCTGGGTTACCATGACACTCTTTGCAGAAGTATACCTATAGTAGGCTGCAATTTTCTTTCTATAAGAGCAGTGCTCGTACTGAGCGGGTTGTCTTAGCCATTGTACTCATATAGTATCATCTGCCTAACACATTGAAGTGCTGACCATTCCCAAAAACCATTCGGCTGCTCAACACATCATCCGTCACCTGCCTTCCATGACTTCACGTAACCCTGATTGGGAGGCTAAGTGGGTACCCGATCTTGCCCAAGGATCTCCCACAGGCTAGCGGAGGGAAGGAGGCACCTTACTTCTCCTGTTGGTGAAATAATTTCACCCCGCCACTCTATTCATCTGATAAAAACAATTAACCAGTAAAGAAAAGCCATTCTTTGCATACAAAGTATTCACAATCACCTTGTTGTACATACTTTTTCACTAGGCGCACATGCTTAGAGGTTATACATGATTGGACCAAAGGCAGAAAGCTTAACAGCATTTCTCTAGATTAGATCTAGATTAACTTCTAATAATGTCCACAAAATCTTAATTCATTAACCTCTGATAATGTCTACAAAATCTTAATTTATTAACTTCTAATGATGTCTACATAGTCTTAATTCATTAACTTCTGATAATGTCTACAAAATCTTAATTCATTAACTTCTAATACTGTCTACATAGTGTTAATTCATTAACTTCTGAGGACGTCTACAGAATCTAGGTTAACTTCTAATTATGTCTACATAGTCTTAATTCATTAACTTCTGAGGATGTCTACAGAATCTAGGTTAACTTCTAATGATGTCTACATAGTCTTATTTCATTAACTTCTTATGATGTTCGTAGAATCTTAATTCATTAACTCCTGATAATGTCTTCAGAATCTA
Source organism: Rapana venosa (assembly GCA_028751875.1). NCBI lineage: Eukaryota > Metazoa > Mollusca > Gastropoda > Neogastropoda > Muricidae > Rapana > Rapana venosa. The sequence continues at coordinate 32,948,926 of CM054163.1, forward strand.
GGTTAACTTCTAATAATTTCTACATAGTCTTAATTCATTAAAGTCTGATAATGTCTACAGAATCTAGGTTAGCTTCTAATAATGTCCACATAGCCTTAATTCATCAACTTCTAATAATGTCTACATAGTCTTAATTCATTAACCTGAGATAATGTCTTCAGAATCTAGGTTAACTTCTAATAATGTCTACAGAATCTTAATTCATTAACGTCTGATAATGTCTTTATAATCTAGGTTAACTTCTAATAATGTCCACATAGTCTTAATTCATTAACTTCTGATAATGTCTACAGAATCTTAATTCATTAGCTTCTGATAATGTCTACATAATCTAGGTTAACTTCTAGTTATGTCTACATAATCTTAATTCATTAGCTTCTGATAATGTTTATAGAATCTAGGTTAGCTTCTAATAATGTCTACATAGCCTTAGTTCATTAACTTCTGAGGATGTCTAGAGAATCTAGCTTAACTTCTAATAATGCCTACAGAATCTTAATTCATTAACTTCTGATAATGTATTACAGAAATCTAGGTTAACTTCTATAATGTCCACAGAATCTTAATTCATTAACTTCTAATAATGTCTACATAATCTAGGTTAACTTCTAATAATGTCCAAAGAATATTAATTCATTAACTTCTGATGATGTGTACAGAATCTTATTCATTAACTTCTGATATTGTCTTCAGAATCTAAACTTCTAATAATGTCTACAGAATCTTAATTCATTAACTTCTATTAATGTCCACAGAATCTTGATTCATTAACTTCTGATAATGTCTACATGATCTAGGTTAACTTCTAATAATGTCTCCATAGTCTTAATTCATTAACTTTTAATAATGTCCACAGAATCTTAATTCATTAACTTCTGATAATGTCTACATAGTCTTAGTCTACAAAATCTAGATTAACTTCTAATAATGTCCACAAAATCTTAATTCATTAACCTCTGATAATGTCTACAAAATCTTAATTCATTAACTTCTAATGATGTCTACATAGTCTTAATTCATTAACTTCTGATAATGTCTACAAAATCTTAATTCATTAACTTCTAATACTGTCTACATAGTGTTAATTCATTAACTTCTGAGGACGTCTACAGAATCTAGGTTAACTTCTAATTATGTCTACATAGTCTTAATTCATTAACGTCCGAGGATGTCTACAGAATCTAGGTTAACTTCTAATGATGTCTACATAGTCTTATTTCATTAACTTCTTATGATGTTCGTAGAATCTTAATTCATTAACTCCTGATAATGTCTACAGAATCTAGGTTAGCTTCTAATAATGTCCACATAGCCTTAATTCATCAACTTCTAATAATGTCTACATAGTCTTAATTCATTAACCTGAGATAATGTCTTCAGAATCTAGGTTAACTTCTAATAATGTCTACATAATCTTAATTCATTAACGTCTGATAATGTCTTCATAATCTAGGTTAACTTCTAATAATGTCCACATAGTCTTAATTCATTAACTTCTGATAATGTCTACAGAATCTTAATTCATTTACTTCTGAAATGTCTTTATAATCTAGGTTAACTCCTAATAATGTCTACATAGTCTTAATTCATTAACTTCTGATGATGTCTACAGAATCTAGGTTAACTTCTAATAATGTCTACAGAATCTTAAATCATTAACGTCTGATAATGTCTACATAATCTAGGTTAACTTATAATAATGTTTACATAGTCTTGATTCATTAACTTCTAATGATATCTACAGAACCTTAATTCATTAACTTCTGATAATGTCTTCAGAATCTAGGTTAAATTCTAATAATGTCTATATAGTTTTAATTCATTAAGTTCTGATGATATATACATAATCTTAATTCATTAGCTTCTAATAATGTCTACGTAGTCTTAATTCATTAACTTCTGATGGTGTCCGCAGAATATTTATTAACCTATGATGTCAAAATAATCTTAATTGATTCACGTCTGATAATATCTTCAGAATCTTAATTCATTAACTTCTGATGATGTCTTCATAATATAGTTTAACTTCTAATAATGTCTACATAGTCTTAATTCATGAACTTCTGATGATGTCCACAGAATCTTAAATGATTAACTTCTGATAATGTCTTCATAATCTAGGTTAACTTCTAATAATGTCTACATAGTCTTAATTCATTAACTTCTGATGATGTCCACAGAATCTTAAATGATTAACTTCTGATAATGTCTTCATAATCTAGGTTAACTTCTAATAATGCCTACATAGTCTTAATTCATTAACTTCTGATGGTGTCCGCAGAATATTTATTAACTTATGATGTCAACATAATCCTAATTGATTCACTTTTGATAATGTCAACAGAATCTTAATTCATTGACTTCTGGTAATGTGGACAGAATCTTAAATAGTTAACTTCTGATGATATTCACAGAATCCTAATTTATTTTCTGGCAATATCCACAAAATCTTAATCGATTAACTTCTGATAATGTCTATAGAATATTAATTGATTAACTTCTAATGATATTCACAGATTCTTAATTGGGGACGGGATAGCTCAGGGGTCAGAGCACTCGCTTTCCCCAAGCCAAGGTTAAGCAGCATAAAGCGTGGTTACCACTCAGATGGGTGACCGTTTGCGCGCCTTGGCTTCAGTACAGTTCCCCCAGTTCACCCAGCTGTAAATGGGTACCTGCCCTCTTTAGGGTCAGGGAAGGTAAAGCAGCGAGGGGGAGGAGATGGGCCCCGCCCTCAATATGCTGGCCCCTAGAGAAGTTGAGGTCTCTGACGCCTCGCTCCTCTACAACCTTACAGGTTATGGGACACCTTTACCTTTACTTTTTTTAGGTAACTAAATTAACTTCTGGTGATGTCCGTAGGATCTCAAACGGCGTCACCCTGACGACACCTTCATCGTGGTCAACCTTGGTCAGTCAGGATCACCTTCACCTCCCACCTCCTTCCACTTCCCGATGACCCCTTCAATGACCTCAATGAACCCGGTGACCCGGCCATCGCTGATGTCTCTGCTGAATCCGATGGCGTCTCCCTTTCCAACGAATCATCCCCTCTCTCCTTTCCCCATGAACTCTCCCTCTTCCTTCCCCATGAACCATCCCCTCTCTCCCTTCCAGATGAACCCTCCCTCTCCCTTCCCCCTGATCTCTCCCTCTCCCCCCTTCCCCCTCTTCCACGCTCCCTCCCTCTCCGCTCTCATGGACCTGAAACTCCCTCTTCTGTCTCAGGTCTTCCCTTCCCTGCCTAGCGGTAAGCACGCCATGGGGTTTTGCTTTCGGTTTCGGTTTTGGTTTCGGTTTTGGTTTCGGTTTCGGTTTTGGTTTCGGTTTTGGTTTCGGTTTTGGTTTTGGTTTCGGTTTTGGTTTCGGTTTTGGTTTTGGTTTCGGTTTTGGTTTTGGTTTCGGTTTTGGTTTCGGTTTTGGTTTTGGTTTCGGTTTTGGTTTCGGTTTTGGTTTTGGTTTCGGTTTTGGTTTCGGTTTTGGTTTTGGTTTTGGTTTTGGTTTTGGTTTCGGTTTTGGTTTCGGTTTTGGTTTTGGTTTTCGGTTTTGGTTTCGTTTTGGTTTCGGTTTTGGTTTTGGTTTCGGTTTCGGTTTCGGTTTTGGTTTCGGTTTCGGTTTCGGTTTTGGTTTTGGTTTCGGTTTGTTTGGTTTTGGGTTTCGGTTTTGGTTTCGGTTTTGTGTTTTGGTTTCGGTTTTGGTTTTGGTTTTGGTTTCGGTTTTGGTTTTGGTTTCGGTTTTGGTTTTGGTTTCGGTTTTGGTTTTGTTTTGGTTTCGTTTCGGTTTTAGTTTTGGTTTTGGTTTGGTTTCGGTTTTGTTTTGGTTTTGTGTTTTAGTTTTGATTTTGGTTTGGTTTCGGTTTTGGTTTGGTTTGGTGTTGTTTGGTGTGGTTTTTGATGTGGGGGGTTGTGGTGTGATGTGGTTTGTTGTGTGTGTGGTGTGGTTTTGTGTTTTGGTTTTGGTGTGGTGGTGGTGGTTTTGATGTGGTGTGTTTGGTTTTCGGTTTTGGTTTTGGTTTCGGTTTTGGTTTTGGTTTGGTTTGGTTTTATATGGTTTGGTTTGTGCGTGGTTTTGGTGTGGTGTGGTTTTGGGTTTGGTTTTTGGGTTTGGTTTTGGTTTTATAGGGTTTGGTTTGGCGTGGTTTTGGTGTGGTGTGGTGGTGTGGTTTTGGGTTTGGTTTGGGGTTGGGTTTGGTTTGTGTTTGGTTGTGGTGTGGTTTGGTTTGGGTTTGGTTTGGTGGGGTTGGTTTTGGGTTGGTTTTGTGTGGGTTTGGTTTTGGGTTTGGTTTGGGTGTGGGTTTGGTTTTGGGTTTGGTTTGGTGTGGGTTTTGGTTTTGGTTTTGGTGTGGTTTTGGGTTTGGTTGTGGGTTTGGTTTTGTGTGGGTTGGCTTTGGGTTTGGTTTGGTTTGGGTTTGGTTTTGGGTTGGTTTTGTGTGGGTTGAAGTTGGATTGGTGTGGTTGGTGTTTGGTTTGGGTTTTGGTATGATGTGGTTTGGTTTTGGTTTCGTTTTGGTTTTGGTTTGGTTGTGGTTTGTTTTGTGTGGGTGTGGTTTGGTGGTTTTGGGTTTGGTTGGTGTGGTTTTGGTTTTGTTTTGGATTTTGGTTTTGATTTTGGTGTGGTTGGTTTTGGTGTGGTGTGTGTGGTTGTGGTGTGGTTTTGTGTGGTTGGTTTTGTGTGGTTGTGGTTTGGTGTGGTTTGGTGTGGTTTTGTGTTGTGTATGTTTGGTTGTGGTTGGTTTGTGTGTGTTTTGGTGTGGTGTGGTTTGGTGTAGTGTGTTTGGTTTGTGTTGGTTATATGGTTTGGTGTGGTTTTGGTATTGTGTGGTTTGGTATTATTATATTATTTTTATTATTATATTATGATGATGATGATGATGTTGATGATGATGATTTTATTTTTATTTTTTATAACACTATGTTAGGCTCCTGTCATATGAGTGAAAAATGCGTCACGCTGCCGTATTTATAGCGCCTGAAATCAGGCCAGCACACCGACTTCAGGTGAGTTGAGAAATTGATTATTATTTTAATTCTTCTGGAAAAAAGCCCAAAAGATTGACAATGAAGGCAAACAAAAAATTACAAGGGTGACAGAAGAAAAGAAAAAAGGAAGAGGCACACCAAAAAAGGAGTAGAAAGGGGAATTTTCTATCACCCATTTCGTAAATCCTCAACTACTTGTATAACACAGAGCAAAAACCAAATTCTACTATACCGTTTCTTTGATTCTCCAAAGCAAAGAGTACGTAAAAGTCCCTGCTAAATAGGAGAGGAAGGTGGAGGATGGTTAAACTTTGCCGCAAAAGTAAAACGTGAGGTTTTTGGGGCGATTCCCGCCCGCCCTTTCTTCCCCGGGTTTTACAAAAAAAAGAATGAAAGTCAAAGTCCTTTGGATTGGCTATAAACCGAGGGGCCCCCTGTGCGAAAGCATGCAGAACATTTGCGCACACGTTAAATCCTGTTCCCCTTTTTCGAAAGAGTAGGCCATTGTATGCCGGTGGGGGAAAAAAAATGACAAAAATTAAAAAAAAAAACCCGCATACACACCATAAAATTAAAAAAAAAAAAGTCATCTGAGCCTTTGATTTTTTGCTTTACAAGATTTGCGCATTTTAAATTCCATACTTGTTCTTCTTCTTCTTCTTCTTCTCTTCTTCTTTTCTTCTTTCTTACTATTATTATTATTTTTTATTTTTATTATTATTATTTTTTATTATTATTTAAATATAGAGTTACCACCTGGGGTAAATTTATTT
>CM054163.1:32955177-32957677 GCA_028751875.1 Rapana venosa
TTTTCCCCCGGGATTAGACTGGATATTTTTGCTGAAAAAAATGGGGAAAGGGGGGGCTACTAGTGTGTTGTTTTTTTCTCATAAGTTTGGATAGTGTGTATGGGTTTTTTTCTCGTTTGTCTGTCTGTCGTCTTTCTTCCTGCATTTCTGTGTCTCTGTCTCTCTGGCTGGCTACATGTTTGTTTCTCTCTCTATGCCTCTGCCTGTTTGCCTGTCTGTCTGTCTGCCTGTCTGCCTGTCTGTCTGTTTATATGTCTGCCTGTCTGTCTGTCTGTCTGTCTGCCTGCTTGCCTGCCTGCCTGTCTTCCTGTCTTTCTGTCTGCCTGCCTGCCTGTCTGTCTGTCTGTTTGCCTGTCTGTCTGCCTGTCTGTCTGTTTGTCTTTCTGTCTGTCTGTGTGTATGTCTGTCTGTCTGTCTGTCTCTCTCTCTCTCTCCGATAAAAGCGAGTCTTGAATATTAGAAGGAAGGAGATAGATAGATAGATGGATAGATAGATAGATAGATGGATAGATAGATAGATAGATAGATGGATAGATAGATAGATATATAGATAGATAGATAGATAGATAGATAGATAGATAGATAGATAGATAGATAGATAGATAGATAGATAGATAGATAGATAGATAGATAGATAGATAGATAGATAGATAGATAGATAGATAGATAGATAGATAGATAGATAGATAGATAGATAGATGCATGGATGGATGGATAAATAGATGCATGGATGGATGGATAGATAGATGGATAGATAGATAGATAGATAGATACATAGATACATAGATAGATAGAAAGAAAGATAGATAGGTAGATAGATACATACATAGCAAAAGAATAAGCAAACAGAGAGAGACAGACAGACAGACAGACAGACAGACAAGTGTACACAGAGAAACAGCATTGTTTACTTGACTGTGTGAATGGCAATGCTACAATTAAACCCCGATTTATTGAGAAAATAACAACACACACAAAACAAAACAAAAATGGCACAACCACTATATAAATAAACACTGCGCCCACTAGACAGCATCCACTATACATTTGAAAATCTTGTCAATAAAAAAGACCATAAAATAACAACAAATAAACTAACAGAGACACGGAAAGACAGAGACAGACAGAGACAATGCCCAGAGACTGTTTTCAGATATCGAGGGGAAAATGCAAGTGGCAGGATGGTTAAGACGTTCACCTGCCTTACAAGTAAACCGTGAGGTTCTGGGTTCGATTCCCAGCCTCGCCCTTTATTTCTGGTTTGACGAAACGAATCGAACTGAACGTCAAAGTCCTTCTATTGATACCATAAACCGAGATCTTGTGTGTGAATGCACGCAGAACATAATAATAATAATAATAATAATAATAATAATAATAATAATTATTATTATTATTATTATTATTATTATTATAATGTATTGAATTTATATAGCGCTGAATCTTGTAAAGCAACAAATCAAAGCGCTCAGATGATTTTTTAATTTTTTTTATTTATTTGTGCGTGTGTATGCGGATTTTAAAATTTTGTAATGTGTTCCCACCGGCACACAATGGCCTACTCTTTCGAACAGCGGAACAGGATTTAACGTGTGCGTAAGATGTTCTGTATGCGCACACGTTGAAAAATCCTGTTCCGGTTTTTGAAAGAGTAGGTTACTGTGTGCACATAGGAATGGATGACAAGATTTTTCAAAACTATGTACGCACACAGGTCTCTCTCTCTCTCTCTGTCTCTCTACGTCTCTGTCTCTGTCTGTCTCTGTCTCTCTCACTCTCTGGGCTTGTCGGCTGTACTTGAGTTTTAATGAATTCTCTATTTCAATATCTTATTGTTACGTGTAACAACTATGTGTACCATTTTACAATGTGTAGATGTTTATTTGCATTACTTTATAAGGTTTTGTTTTGTTGTGTGTTTGTTGTTTGTTGTTGGGTGTGTTTTTTTTAGGGGGGTGTGGGGGGATGTTTTGGGGGAGATTTTTGGTGGGTCTTTTTGTTGTTTTTTTTCTTTTTGTTTGTTTGTTTGTTGTTGTTGTTGTTGTTTGGGGGGGGAGGGGGTGTTTTGGGGGCTTCTTTTTTGCTGTTTGGTCTTTTTTGTGAAAGGGTTATTTTCCCTTTGTTTCTACTGTGTGAGAGTACAAGTATTTGGTTTATTATTGAGATGTATCCCTACGGGCGGGACTGGGTAGTAAAAAAGCACACGAGTGCTTATTCATTATCCTTGAAATAAAAGAATTTGTCATTGTCATTCTCTCCTCTCTTCTCTCTCATCCTCTCTCTCTCTCTCTCTCTCTCTCTCTCTCTCTCTTTCATGCAACCAGCCGAAGAAGTAAGATAACTTCATAGAAATGGATCCTTATATTGATGAATACTACATTCAAAACATTGTCGATTATGACGAACGTGAATTGATTTGTGAAATTTCTTTATTATTGCTGATATATCATTTCATATTTGTATACATTGATAGTAATGTGTTTATAACACTCATGTCATA
>CM054163.1:32960177-32972677 GCA_028751875.1 Rapana venosa
CAACTTCCGGTTTTCCTGGCATTTTCGGCGAGAAGACAAATCGATCATCATTGAGAAAAGAATTTTAATTTGTTTGCTGTTGTGTTTCTTCTTTTTTCTTCATTACTTTTGGATTGTTTTTCTTTCTCTGGGAGTAAATGATTATCTTGTGTTTAGAAAAACATGTATTTTTTCTGTGTCATATTGATTATCTTGTTTTTAGAAAAAACTATAATTTCTGTGTCATTTTGATTATCTTGTGTTTAAGAAAACATAAATTTCTGTGTCATATGTTATCTTTGTTTCAAACAACATGCTATTTCTGTGTCATATTGATTATTTTGTGTTTACAAACAACATGTAATTTCTGTGAAATTTTGATTATCTTGTGTTTACAAAAAAACATATATTTTCCCGGTCTATTAAATATCTTGGTTACAAACAACATGATTTTTTCGTGTCATATTGATTACTTGTGTTTACAAACAACATATATATTCCTGTGTCATATTGATCATCTTGTGTTTAAAAAACAATATTTTTCTGTGTTATTTCTTGTGTTGGTATTTTAGACTGGGTTTTTTTTTTTTTTTGTTGCACAGTGATAAGAACACGTCAAAGTGTTTTTTTTATATGTGTTGGCGTTTGGGGTTTTTGGTGTGTTGTGTTTTTGTGTGTTTGTTTGTGTGTCGTTGGTGGTGTGGCAGGGGGGTTTGGGGGTTTGGGGGTGTGTGTGTTGTGTGGGGGGGAGTTGTGGTGATGTGTGTGTAAGTGTGTGTGGGTTTTGGGGGATGGGGCTTTGTGTGTATGGGGGTGGATTGTTTTGGGGCGTGTCTTGTTGTGTTTGGTGTTGTGTGTGTGTGTGTGTATGTGTGTTGGGGGGTTGTTGTTTTGTGTGTGTTGGGGTGTGTGTTGTGTGGTGTGTGTTGTGTTGTGTGTGTGTTTGCGTGTGTGTAGTGTGGTTGTATGTGTGTGGCGTTGGGGGGGGGATGGAGTGTATTGTGTTTGTGTGTTTTTTTGGGTTTTGGTGTGTGTGAGGGGTGTTGTCTTTTTTAGTATACAAGGTTTTTTTAGACTCTATTTATTTTTTATCATTCTTTTTTGCATCCCATCTCTCTCTGTCTCTCTTCCCGAAAGTAGGCCATTGTGTGCCGGGGGAACGGATGACAATTTTAAAAAAACTGCATACACTGGGGACGGATGAAAAAAGCCTGAGGCTTTTTCCCCATTATCCTCAAAATTAAAAGAAACGTGAAAAACCTCCCCCCCCCTCTCTCTCTTCTCTCCCCCTCTCTCCCTTCTCCCTCTCCCCTCTCTCTCCTCTCTCTCTCTTTTCTCTTCTCTCCTCCCTCTCTCTCTCTCTTTTCTCTCTCTCTCTCTCATTGCCGCACTTGTTAATTATGCGTGTGTGGGGAGGGGGGGGGGGGGGCGGGGGGGTTTTGGGTTTGTGGGTGTGCTATGACACAATTTTTTTGCTTATCATTTTATTATATTTCTTTTTTCCTTTCTTTCATTTCCCCGTTTATTTTTTTTCTTCTTTCTTCGCAGATTCTTGTCTTTTTCGAATGCCTCCCCTTTCTCTCTTTTTTTTTTTCGCGTCCCTGTCTCCTTCTTCTTCTTCTCCTTTTGTTTCTTGATTTTTTTATTAAAGCAGAGAGCAGAATAGAAACAGACGGAAAGGGGGACAGACCAAGAAAACTGGGGAGACTGGAGAAAGAAACGAGGGAGATAGAGAGAGAGATGTGAGGAGAGAGGGGAAAGAGAGAGAGGACAAGACAGGAGAGAACTGAGAAGAAGAGAAAAGAGAGAGAGAGAGAAGAGGGAGAGAGAGAGAGAGAGAGAGAGGGAAGAGAGAGAAGGGGAGAGAGAGAGTGAGAGAGAGAGAGAAAGAGGAGATAGAAGAGGAGAGAGTGGGGAGAAGTGAGAAGAAGAAAGAGAATAAAAGAGAGAGTGAGGAAGAAAGAGAGAAAAGAGATAGAAGAGAGAGTGAGGAGAGAAAGGAGAGGGGAAAGGGAGAAAAAGGGGAGAAAGGGAGATAAAGAGATAGGATATAAATAATATATATATATAATATATAAATAGAATAGACAGATAGATAGATAGATAGATAGATAGATAATAATAGATAATAGATGATAGATAAAAATAGATAGATAGATAATAGATAGATGATAGATAAGGGAGGAGAAAGGAGAGAGAGAGAGAAAAGAGAGAGAAGAGAGAGAAGAGAGAGAAAAAGCTAGAGGGAATAAAAAAGTGAGGAGAGAGAGAAGAAAGAGGAGAAAAGAGAGGGAGAAGACACAGAGAGAGAAGAGACAGGCAGAAGACAGAAACGAGAGAGAAAAAAGACAATCATGAATGAAAATTACTTTTAGACGTCAGGGAATAGATCCGTTGTTTCTTTGAAAAAAACAAGGACAGGATTGCCTTTCGCTCGTAAAAGCAGATTCTTTTTTTCTAATATAAGGTTCCTTCATTTCATTAAAAAAAAAAAAAACAATTCCCCAAATTGGCATCCAAAATAGACAAAATTTATTCAGTTATTTATTTTATTTTTTCTTTTTTTATTTTTTTTTATTTCACTTTATTCTATAATTTCTTTTTTTTTTATTTTATTTTCTGTTTCATTTCACTTTATTTTAGTTATTTCGAGGGTAATGGGTAGGCACTCCCTGTTTTTAAAATTTTTCACACCAGTCCCCGGGGTTTTTCAGTTTTTGTAAAAAGTCTCATCCGTTCCCCGGGACAAATGGCCTACCTTGAAAACGGAACAGATTTTTAACTTGTCGCAAGATGTTCGCGTTTCGTTCGCTCACGGGCTCGTTTTTAGTCTCATCCGAAGGACTTTTGGGAGAGTGGGGTCGCACTGAGTTAAATCCAAGGAAAAAAATCCCCCCCAAAAACGGGGGAAACGAACCCGGTCGCAGATGCCAGCGCAATGTTTTACCCTAGGGTATCCCCTTCCCCCCACAATAAAAGGGACGAAACTTTTCTCTAAAGTTGATTTTATTCATCGTTTCTCCCCCCAAAACCCCATCATTAAAACTCTTACACAGAGAGAAGAGGAAAAAAAAATCAATCCAAAGTAAAACCTGAAGAGAAAAAAAAACCCAAAAAAATCCAAGACTAGGCCTGAATTTAATTTTGTTGGGGTTTTTTTTTTTATCCACACCTACGCAAATTTTTTCACCTGGTAGATAGACCCTTTTGGGAAGGAAAAAAAGTCAACAGAATAGGGGTGAAAACCTCGTTTTTTAATTTTGGCTATCCCAGAGCTGTGTAGAAAGGACTGTACTGGAGTAGGTGACTGAGGTCAACAGTTTTTCCGAGGTGTTTGGAAACACGAGCGGGGGTCATCACAGACTTTAAAGACCGCAGCGTGTCTAAAACGTTTTTTACCTGTGGGTTTCTCTCTGGGGAAAAGTTTTGGCGTTACACAGACACTTTCTCTGAGTGTTTTTTTTTTGGGTTTTTTCGTGGGGGTGGTGTTTTTTTTTTATTTTTTTGTTTGTTGGTGTTGTTGATGTGGGGGGTTTTTGTTGTTCTTGTACGTCTTGTTCTTTTCTGTTGTTTTTTGTTGTTGTTTTTTCTTTTTCTCTTTTTCCTCTTTTCTCTTTTTGTTCTTCTTTTTTCTTTTCTTGTTCTTGTTCTCTTTGCAATTCTTCCCAAATTTTTTGCAATCCTTCCTCTTCGCAATTCTTCTTATTCGCATTCTTTTTCTTCGTAATCCTTCTTCTTATTCGCAATTCTTCTTCATCGTAATTCTTCTTTTCTTGTTCTTTTCTTGTTTTTTCCTTCTTTTTTTTCTTTTTTTCCCTTCTTCTTTTTTTTCTTCTTCTTCTTTTCTTTTTCTTCTTTTCTTTTTCTTTTTCTTTTTCTTCTTCTCCTTCTTCTTCTTTTTTCTTCTTCTTTTTCTACTTCTACTTTTCTTCTTCTTCTTCTTTTTCTTTTTCTTTTTTTTCTTTTTTTTCTTCTTCTTTTTTTCCCTTTTTCTTTTTCGTCACAGAGACACACACACACACACACAGAAAGAAACAGACACAGAGAAGGAGACAGACAACAACAGAACAGAGAGACAACAAAAGAACAGAGACACAGAAAAACAAGAGAGCGAGGAGCGACGAGAGAGAGAGAGGAGAAGAGAGAAGAGAGAGAAGAAGAGAGAGAGAGAGAGAGAGAGAAGAGAAAAGAGAAGAGATAGAAAAAGAGAGAGAAAAGAGAGAGAGAGAGAGAGCGAGAGAGAGAGAGAGGGGGGGGGGGGGGGGGGAGATGTAATACGAGGGACATTCATGGAGGCAGACAGACAGACAGAGAGACAGAGAGACAGTTAGAGACAGAGTGACTGAGAGAGACAAAGTGACAGAGATTATCCCATCATCTGTATTCTGTGTCACGCTGTTAGGCGTTCCGTGGATGGATTTCAGTTCTTTCTGAAAACTGATTGCAAATAATCCTCTATGGCTTTAATCTTCTCTTTCCCTCTCTCTCTCTCTCTCTCTCTCTCTCTCTCTCTCTCTCTCTCTCTCTCTCTCTCTCCTCTCTCTCTCTCTCTCGCTCTCTCTCTGTCTCTCTGTCTCCCTGCCTCTCTGCCTCACTATCTTTTTTTATCTCTCTCTGTCTCTCTACTCTTTCTCTGTCTGTCTGTCTGTCTCTCTGTCTCTCTCACAGAAATAAGTGTCCATAGTTTAAAGTTCAGAGTTCCTTTCTCTCTCTCTCTCTCTCTCTCTCTCTCTCTCTCTCTCTCTCTCTCTCTCTCTCTCTCTCTCTCTCTCTCTCTCTATCTCTCTCTCAGAGTTTATTATTCATAATTTAAAGTTCAGAGTTCCTTTTTCTGTTTGCATGTATGTCTTTCTGTCTGTCTCTATGTCTGTCTGCTCCTCTGTCTCTGTCTCAATCTCAGTCTCAGTCTCTGTCTGTCTGTCTGTCTGTCTGTCTATCTATCTATAAATCTATCTATCTATCTACCTACCTATCTATATATCTATCTATCTGTCTATCTATCGATTTATCTATCTATCTTTCTGCCTGTCTGTCTGTCTGCCTGTCTATCTATCTATCTATCTCTTTGTGTGAGTACTTTCTTTAATTTAACGTCTGTTCACTCAAGGTGATATTAGACAAAAGATAGTGCTACAATATATAGAGAACGTGTGTGTGTGTGTGTGTGTGTGTGTGTGTGTGTGTGTGTGTGTGTGTGTGGTGTGTGTGTGTGTGTGTGTGTGTGTGTGTGTGTGTGTGTGTGTGTGTGCATACGTGCGTGTGTGTGTGTGTGTCTATGTGTGTGTGTGTTTACCTATTAGTGTCTGTGCACGAGATAAAAGAAAAAAAATACAAAGAAATTATGGGAGGGACGGGGGTGAGGGTGGGGGCATTGAAACAGCTTAAACTGCAGCAAGAACAATTACAAAATTTTTTCCAACAGGGCGTATGCGTGTGAGTGCGTGCGCGCACGCGCGCGCGTGTGTGTGTGTGTAAAGAAAGAAAGAGATAGATACATGGATACGTTTCATCCTTATCTGTGCATTCATAGTCACATTCTGGAATTTGATGTGGCTTGGAAGTTGATCATTTCTGTGAAGAAGGGTGGGGGGTGTGGGGAGGTGGGGGGGTGAGGGAAAGGGTAAGATGCAGACAGACACAGATTTATCATCTTCATCTTTCTGCCTCTCCCCCCTCCCTCCCCTTTCCTCTGTGTTATCTGTCTGTGTCTGTCTGTTTGGCTGGTTCTGTTTGTTTCGGAATCTCTGGGTTCCATTTTACGTTTTAAGTCTCTGCACAAAAATGTGATGTTTGACGAAATCGCTGTGGGTATCTGTGAGTAAATGCGTGTGTTTGTGTATGGGTGTGTGTCAGGGTGTGGGGGGGGGGGAGGGGGGTGGCGGGGGATTGTGTGTGTGGGGGTGTGTGGGGTGGGGGGGGGGGGGGGGAGAGGGTGTGAATGAGTGAGTGAGTGAGTGAGTGAGAGTGTGTGTGTGCGCGTGAGTGGAACGTGTGAGCTGAGAGAGAAAACAGACACAGACAAGAGACAGACAGAGAGACAGACACTCATACACACAGACAAAGAGATATATAGATACAAAAAATAGAGAGACAGAGAGATATACACAGAAAGACACATATAGAAGGAAAGAAGAGACAGAAACACACACAGGGAGAAAATGAGAGAGACAGACGAGAGTGAGAGAGAGAGAGAGACAGAGGAGAAAGAGAGAAGAAGACAACAGACAGATCAGAAAGAGACAGAAGCAAAGACAAGAGATGAGAAAAAACTCAGAGAATAGGGGCATAGTGAGAAAGAGGCCACACAGGAGATAGAGAGAGACAGACAGACTAGACAGACAGACCAGAAAGAGAGGTCAAAGAGACCAGAGGAAGAAAAAAAGGACATGAGAAAGAGGACCAATAAAAAGATAGATAGAATAAAGAAGATAGATAGATATTAGATAGATAGATGTAGATAGAATAGATAGCAGAAACAACAGACAGACAGACAGACAGACAGACAGACAGACAAACGAGACAGAGGGACAGAGAAAATAGACATTTATTTCATGTTTTCATTTATACCACTTTAAGTCAAGAGATTTCTCTGCGTGAAATTCGGGCTGCTCTCCCCGGGGAGAGCGCGTCGCCACAAGAGCAGCGCCACCTTTTCTTTTCTTTTTGGGTCTGCAGCTGTCCTCGTTTCCCTATCAGAGTGGCTTTTTTCTAAGATTTTTGCCAGGGACAACTCTCTTGTTGCCGTGGGTTCTTTTACAGAAGAAGACAATTTTTAAAAAAAGAAGAAATATTTAAAGAAAAAGACTGCAATGATTAATCAGTAACAAGGAGCCATCAAAAAAAGCCAATAACAAATTATAACAAAGCAACAAAAACGAAAACAGAAAGGATTTATATTTGTTCCGCTTTCGCTTATTCCTGAAATATATCTTCAGATCTGTCCTCATAGATCTATGAAAGTAATCCTCTTAAGTGTTAGCAAATCAGTCGTTCTCTGTGTGTGTGTGTGTGTGTGGTGTGTGTGTGTGTGTGTGTGTGTGTGGTGTGTGTGTGTGTGTGTTGTGTGTGTGTGTGGGGTGTATGTGTGTGTGTGTGTGTGTGTGTATGTGTGTGGTGTGGTGTGTGTGTTGGTGTGTGTGTGTGGTGTGTGTGTGTTGTTGTGGGTTTTGTCCGTGTGTGAGTGTATGGTGAGTAGTGTGAGTGTGTGTGTAGTGTGTGTGTAGTGGTGTGTGTATGTGTGTGTGTGTGTTTACGTGTGTGTGCGTGTGTGGTGTTCGAGTTTTAGTTGTTGAGTCAGTGATATTAGTATGCGTGTGTGAGTGTGTGTGTGTCTGTGTGTGTGTGTGGTTGGTTGTAGTGTATGTGGTGTGAGTGTGTGTGTGTGTGTGAGTGTGTGATTTTTGTGTGTGATGTGTGTGTGTAGTGTGTGGAGTGTGTGTGTGAGTGGTGTGTGAGTGTGTGTGTGGTGTGGTGGTGTGTGTGTGTTGTGTGTGTGTGTGTGTGGTGTGGTGTGTGTGTGATGTGTGTGTGTGTTTGGTGTGTGTGTGTGTGTGGTGGTGTGTGGTTGTGGGTGTGTGTGGTGTGTGGTGTGTGAGTGTGTTTGTGTAGTCGGAAAGTGGAATGGTGTTATTTCCTCGAGGACTCGCTGCTCTCTCTCTCTCTCTCTCTCTCTCTCTCTCTCTCTCTCTCTCTCTCTCTCTCTACTCTCTCCTCTCTCTCCTCTCTCTCTCTCTCTCTCTCTCTCTCTCTCTCTCTCCTCCCTTCTCTTTCTCTTTCTCCTCTCATCTCTCTCTTCCCTCTCTCTCTCTACCCCCCTCTCTCTATCCTATCTCCTCTCTCCCTCTTCCGCATTCCCTATCTCCCTCATTCCCTTCTTCCCTCTTTCTCTCTCTCCTTCCCCCCTCTCTCTCCTCTTTCTCTCCCTCTCTTTCTCATCTCCCTCTCTCCCTCACTCCCTCTCTCCTCCCTCTCTCTCCCTCTCTTTCTCTCTCCCTCTCTCTCTCTCTCTCCCTCTCTCTCCCTCGCTCTCTCCCCCTCTCTCTCCCTCTCTTTCTCTCTCCCTCTCTCTCCCCCTCTCCATCCCCCTCCCCTCTCTCTCCTCTCTCTCCCCCCTCTCTCCTCTCTCTCCCTCCCTCTCTTCCCCCTCCTCTCTCCCCCCTCCCTCTCCCTTCTCTCCCCTTCCCTCCCTCCCTCTCTCTCCCCCACTCTCTCCCTATCTCTTCTCCATCTCTCTCTCCCTCCCTCCCTCTATCTGTCTCTCTCTCTCTCCTTCCCTCTGTAAAGAGGTGCAGTGACCTTTTAACGCTGTCACTGTCAGTTCTTAGCGCTGTGTCCATCTCGCTCTGCTGACCTGTCCATCAGCTGACCACTGGCACTGAACGTCTAATGAGCGTGTGGTCACTGCCTCGTGTCCGACACAAAAGGTCTGGAAGCTAAAAGCTCTTTTTTTCTGCTGCTGCTGACCAGATTAGCTGACCTTCTGATTAGAAGATGTGAGAGAATAGAAGAGAGAGAGGGGAGGTGGGGGTGGGTGGAGAGGGGGATAGAGAGAGAGAGGGGAGAGAGAGAGAGGAGAGGAGAGAGAGATAGAGGGAGAAAGAGAGGGAGAGGAGGTAGAGAGAGGGAGAGGAGAGAGAGAGAGTGAGAGAGAAAGAGAGGGAGAGGAGGTAGAGAGAGAGCAGAGAGGTGGAGAGTGAGAAAGAGAGCTAGAGAGAAAGAGAGATAGAGAAGATTAATTTTCAAAAATTCTTTTGAATAAGCACTTATGTGGTTTTTTTACATCTAGCCTCGTGTGGTGTGAGAGAGAGAGAGAGAGAACAGAAGAGAACTTGAATGTTGTTAAATGAGGGTGAATGGATGAGTCAGGGGCTTTTAACAGAGAACCCTCATGAAAAAAAACAACAGACAAAGGCAAACAAACATGAAGAAAGAGAGAGAAGGGTGAGGGAAGGTAGAGAGAGAGGGGGATTAGAGAGGGGGAAGAGAGAGATGAAGGGAGAAAGAGGAGAGAGACAGAGAGAAAGAAAGATGGAACAAAAGAAAAATGACACATCCATACAGAGAGACGACAGACAGAAGAAAACAGACAGAAAGAAGAGAGAGAGAGCGATAGAGAAATAGAGAGGGAGATAGACAGAGGAAGAGAGAGATATATATAGAGAGAGATTTCATGTATTCATTTATTATTCAAAGATACATTTACCAAAAAGATCTGTTTCTTTCGATGTCCAATCTATATATGATACAAACCTAACACTCACAAAACAAAACCAACAAAAATGCTGCATTAGGTGGACAATGCTGTAGACTTTGATGCTTTTAAACATCTACATCACAAGCCTCAAACCTACTTTTTATTAACTAGAATTTAACGAAAAACCCCAAAGAATACAGATATTTCTTGAAAACAAAAATAATCAACCAAAATAAATTTATCTGTGTGTCATCTTTTCAATCAGCCATTCATCTCCTCTCCTCACCTAAGTCACGCAAACAAAAATGCACATACTTCAATTCAATTCCATTCAATTCAAAATACATTATCATCTCACACACAAAGAATGTCACGTGCGCGTTGCAGACATAAATAGGTCAGGCGTGATAACTCTGTCAGGCGTGCTATTTATAAACTCTGGGCCCCCCGCCGTCTGCGGAAGTCTCTACCCTTTCCAGGCAAAGTTCCAGGATGTGTGAAGAGGTTGACAAAGCCTTTTTTTCCCCAGGGGAAAATCAAAAAGACACGCGTGTTGTAGATTTCCCAGTAGAAGGAAGCGTCTGGGAGAGAGCTTTGGCCGTCAACGTGACTGTCATGTTACTGCAGAGTTCCTGGCCTCGCTACAAGCGCTCATTGCCAGTCGTTTAGCTTCGGGGTTAATGCTGGCAAATTTCCAGTCTTGCGCTTAATGTTGGCAGACTTCTCCTTAGTCGTCCAGCACTTTTTAGATAGCAGCGGTTCGTGTCTGTCGTATGAGCTAAACCGTATTGTGGCGCCGTTAAGCGCCTAACAAGTCAGGCCCAGCACATCCGATTTGTGAGTATGTGCGGGGCGTGTATCTGAACATACATTGGGTATGTGAATTCTGATATTATTATTTTGTGGAAGGTTGCGTGTGTGTGTCTGTGAATGATTTGAATGCAAGCGCTTCGATTTGTTTTGCTTTACAAGATTCAGCGCTGTACAAGTACCATACATTATTGTTGTTGTTGTTGCTGTTGTTATTATTATTATTATTATTATTATTATTATTACTATTATTATTATTAGGGCGTGAGATAGAATTTTTATTTGTAAGTCTTTCTAGAGAAAAAGGGGCAAGAAAATGGGACAAAAAGGTAGAAAATAGAAGAGAGGGTGACATGAAGAAAAGGAACAAGGCAGAAACAAAGAGAGGGATAGAAAAGAGGGAATTTCTAGCATAGAATTTCCAGAAGGTGGGGATGTTAAATGTACGTACAGGCCTCTGGAATCTATAAGGGAAAAGCAAGTTCCATGAATGTAAATAGTTCACATGAATTTGAGCCTTCTGGCTAATGTTAGCGGCTATTAATCGGTATAGACAGTTGACATAATGAACTTTCTGGTTAATGTTAGCAGCTTTTAATCAGCACAATAAACTTAATGAACTTTTTTTTAGTTAATGTGAGGAGCTTTTAAATTAGTACAGACAGTTATCATAACGAACTTCCTGGTTAATGTTAACAGCTTTTAATCAGCACAATTAACTCAATGAACATTTTAGTGAATGTGAGGAGCTTTTAAATTAGTACAGACAGTTAACATAATGAGCTTTCTGGTTAATGTTAGCGGCTTTTTAATCAGCATAGACCGTCAACATAATGAACTCTCTGGTTAATTTTCGCAGTTTTTAATTAACATAGACAGTTAACACATGGAACTTACCACATTCTCTTCTCTGTCCTCGTCTCCCTCCTCTTCTTCCTCCTCTGTCTACCTCCCTCTCTTTCTCTTCTCATCATCATCATCATCAGTACCGTGACCTTGGCGGTCGTGGAGGAGACACGAAAGACGATGCCGTGGTAATCCTCCTCCATCCATCTCGGTCCTCGGCTCTGCGCAGTAGTGCCGAGTCATTCATCCTGGTCCATTCTCTGATGTTGTCCACCCATGACTTGTTCTGTCTTCCCCTCTTTCTGCCACCTTCGAGTGTTCCCTGCAGTACTGTTTTTGGCAGAGTGTTGTGGCGGGTGACGTGGCCGAACCATGTCAGCTTTTTCTTCTTGACGATGGTGAGAAGGGGTTCCTGTGGACCTGCCAACCGTGTTATTTGACTCTTGACAAATTCATTGGTCTTTCGTTCTCTCCAGGATATGCCCAGCAGTTTTCTATGGCATCAACAGTGATTTAAACTGGAAAGGGATGTGGACAGAACGACCTGGGGGAGGGGAGGGGTTGTATAAGGAGGGATGTTTTGGTCGGCTGTCTTTCTCAGCTGTTCCAGGGGACTGCTGCTATGTCTGAGTATTGACTCAGAGACTACGAACCGACATGTCTAAATAAATGGCCTGTGCTGCTGCTGCTGCTGATGATATGGTGGTGGTGGTGGTGGTGGTGGTGGTGATGATGATGATGATGATGATGATGATGATGATGATGATGATGATGATGATGATGATGTGATGGTGATGGTGGTGGTGGTGGTGGTTGGTGGTGATGGTGATGGTGATGATGGTGATGACGACGATGATGATGAGTGATGATGATGATGATGATGATAGTGCTGCTGCTGCTGCTGCTGCTGCTGCTGCTGCTGCTGCTTCTACTGCTGCTGCTTCTGCTGCTGCTGCTGCTGCTGATGATGATGATGATGGCAATGATGATGATGATGATGATGGCAATGATGATGATGATGATAATGATGATGATGATGATGATGATGATGATGATGATGATGATGATGATGATGATGATGATGATGATGATGATGATGATGATGATGATGATGATGACGACGACGATGATGATGATAATGAAGTAAAATAAACATGACATACTCGGTACACAATCATTTTCTTGCCTCCCACAATAATTTTCATTTTTCATTTTTGAAAAGCTGCTTTTCTCCATTTGGGCTCATCCTACTAAACGACAAACTAAAAGAATAAAAATGATAAAACCAACAAGGTTGTAAATGTGGCTTATTTTCACAGAGGTTTGTCTTTGTGAGATTATGATTCGTATCAATCTGCCTGTCAGTATTGTAATTGCCCTTCATGGGATGATTACAGTGATTTTGACTTGACTTGACTTGACTTGGTAGGAACATCGATGGCTCAGAGAAATACATCGAGGCCATCAAAACAAAACAAAACAAAACCAAAACAAAACCAAAACAAAACCAAAATCAAAACCAAAACAAAACCAAAATCAAAACAAAACCAAAAGAAAAGATGTCGGGGGTTATGCTAGTGGGGAGGTCGATTCAGGTCAGGAGATATATATTAGTTATTTATTTAGTTATTTATTTATTTATTCTTTTATATCATTGTAATGGAACAAACAT
>CM054163.1:32977677-32997677 GCA_028751875.1 Rapana venosa
AAAAAAACCCACCAAAACAACCCTAAATGAAAAAAACAGCAAAACCAAAACATACACCACTCACACAATGGGAACATCCACAGGAGACAAACAGTTTTGGAAAAGGGCAGTTATTCTTCACACATATACACACACACTGTCTCTCTCTTTTTCTCTGTCTCTGTCTGTCTGTATGTATGTCTGTCTGTCTGTCTGTCTCTCTCTCTCTCTCTCTCTCTCTCTCTCTCTCTCTCTCTCTCTCTCATAAGAACACCAAGACAAATGAATGGCCCCCCTGCTGGTACTGCAAGAATAATAACCATTTATTTTGCTTCCTGAATTATTGGGAAAAGTTGCATAACAAATGCAATAACTTAACGCACTAACGGTTTGGGATTTGTTTTTATATACTAGTGTTTATGTTTCTTCGTATTTCCTTTCTTGTAGATATTTCTTTCTTTGGGGTATTTGGGGTGTTGTTTTGTTTATTCTTGTTTATTTGGCTGGTGGTGGTGGTTGTTTTATATTGTTTTAATTAAGTGTTATTGCTGCCCCCCAGTTCACCCAGCTGTAAATGGGTACCTGCCCTCTTTAGGGTCAGGGAAGGTAAAGCAGCGAGGGAGAGGAGATGGGCACCGCCCTCAATATGCTGGCCCCTGGAGAAGTTGAGGTCTGTGACACCTCGCTCCCCTACGACCACATAGGTTATGGAACACCTTTATCTTCACCCCTACACACATCTCTTGATAGTGTATACGCTCAACACAAATTCCTTCTTCTGACTGTATTAAGTTGTATTGTGTTGTGCTGTATTGTATTGCATTGTATTGTGTTGTTTTGTGTTATATTGTATTTGGTTGTGTTGTGCTGTGTTGTGCTGTGTTGTATTGTATTGTGTTGTAATGCGTCGTATTGCGTCGTGTTGTGTCTGTCTTGTACTGTATTGCAGTGTAGTGCAGTGCAGTGCAGTGCAGTACAGTGTAGTGTAGTGTAGGTTAGTGTAGTGTAGTGTAGTGCAGTGCAACGTAGTGTAGTGTAGTGTAGTGTGTGTAGTGTAGTGCAGTGCAGTGCAGTGTAGTGTAGTGTAGTGTAGTATATAGTGGTGTGTTATATTGTATTGTGTCATATTGAATTGTATTGCATCATATTGTGTTGTATTGTATTATCCCACTAACCCAGGCCAAAACCTGTGTCAGTTATTAATGTCAGCTAATTACTAACGCCTACACTAGAATGTTATATTGTAAAAATATTCTGTGGAGATTGCCTCCAGCCATTAATAAGAAGAAGAAGAAGAAGAAGAAAGAAGAAGAAGAAGAAGAAGAAGAAGAAGAAGAAGAAGAAGAAGAAGAAGAAGAAGAAGAAGAAGAAGAATAATGTATGGAAATTATATAGCGCTGAATCTTGTAAAGCAACAAATCAAAGCACTCAACACAACAACTGGCACTCTCCTTTAAAACAAACCTCCCCCCCCAAAAAAACAAAAAAATACTCTGAAGTCGAAATACGGCTGCCTATATGGATCGGTACTTTAAAAACAGCCATACACGCAAACTTTCCCATTCCATGTGAAATTTTCAACCTCACAGAGATTCCCAGGTGGGATAAGTGAGTGAGTCAGAAGAAGGCACATTCTGGGTGACCCCCACAGAGAGTGTTAAGCTGGGGAACGCACAACAACAACAACAACAACAAAAGACGCTACCTCAAAGATAGTGATTTTTTTTCTCCCCCGGACGGAATGAACTACCCTCCTCTCTTCAGCCATCTCTAGTCCCCTGTCCCCACACCCTGCTTCCCTGAGATAAGAGCGCCAGGACGTTCGATGAGCAATGTGGATTTTGCTGTACAGGGATCAGTCAGTGGGAAAGAAACAAAGAATTTGTACAGATCTTAGGATGGGTATTCCATTCCACCCGTGTGAATGCCAGAGGCATGTCTGTTTGAATACAATTCCCCCTTACTTTCTGGAAATTTTGTGCTAGGAGGATTTTTGTTCTGTCTGTTCTGTGTTGTCAGTCTCTGTCTGTCTCTCTGTTCTCTCTCATTGTCTGTCTGTGTGTCTGTCTCTGTCTTCTTTCTGTCCCTGTATCTGTCTGTCTCCTCTGTCTCTCTCATTGTCTGTCTGTCTGTCTCTGTCTTCTCTTCTGTGTCTCTGTTGTCTCTCCCTGTATCTGTCTATCTGTCGTCTCGACCCTTTTGTCTGTCTGTGTTGTCTGTCTCTTTGCCTGTCTGTCTGTCTTTGTCTGATCTTTCTCTCTCTCTCCCTCTCCTCCTGTCTCCATCTCCCCCCCTCCCCCAACACTCTTTTGTTGTTTTGTGCTAAGCCATGTATATTAAACTCATGTGGATCAGATTTCTCTCTCTCTTCTCTCTCTCTCTCTCTCTCTCTCTCTCTCTCTCTCTCTCTCTCTCTTCTCTCTCTCTCTCTCTCTCTCTCTCTCTCTCTCCTCTCTCTCTCTCTCCGTCCTCCCTCCCTCTCGTACCTACCCCCCCCCTCCCAACACTCTTTATGTTACATGTGGCCTAAGGACGATGTACTATTAAACTATGTGAGAGTTCAGAGTTCAGAGTTCTCTACCCCCCCCCCCTCTCTCTCTCTCTCTCTCTCTCTCTCTCTCTCTCTCTCGCTTGTGCGTTGTTCCTTTTCTTCCTGTCACCTCCTTGTTTATTTCTCTACCTTCTTGGTCCATTCTCCTGCCTTTTCCCCAGAACATACTTAAACGGTAACACATCTCTCCAAATCGTAATCAGATGCGCTGGGCCTGACTTGTCAGGCGCTTAACGGCAGCGCAACGCATTTTCGCTCATAAGACAGACAATAGTTATCCGAGGCATGGAACTTCAGTGTTTTTGTCTCTACAATTTTTTGGGTAACCAAGATTTTCACAACAACAGTAAAAAATATTTTTAAAATCCCAAGCCTTTGAAACGAAATCCTCCAGAAGGCTTCCACACATCTCTTGGCGGGGCCACAGCACCAAGGAGTCAGTGCGGGCAAGAGGTGACACATCACGAAAGCTGGGCATGGTCCACAGCAACGAACCTCTTCTGGCTAGTTGTTGTCAAGTGGAGGAAGCTGGCCTGGCTTGGTCACGTCCCGCGTCACATTAATTTTCTCTTGCCAAGACTTGTCCTGCAGGGGTGGAGGGGAGAGAGAGGGCAGGGGCAGACACAGACAGACAGATAGACAGACAGACAGACAGAGGGGCAGACAGACAGAGGGGCAGACAGACAGACAGACAGACAGAGGGGCAGACAGACAGACAGACAGACAGACAGAGGGGCAGACAGACAGACAGACAGACAGACATACATACAGACAGACAGACAGACATACAGACAGACAGACAGACAGATAGATAGACAGACAGATAGATAGACAGACAGACAGACAGACAGACAGATAGATAGACAGACATACAGACAGACAGACATACAGACAGACAGACAGACAGACAGACAGATAGATAGACAGACAGACAGACAGACAGACAGACAGATAGATAGACAGACAGACAGACAGACAGACATACATACAGACAGACAGACAGACAGATAGATAGACAGACAGACCCGACATACAGACAGACAGACAGACAGATAGATAGACAGACAGATAGATAGATAGACAGACAGACAGACAGACAGATAGATAGACAACTACAGACAGAACAGACAGACATACAGACAGACAGACAGACAGACAGATAGATAGACAGACAGACAGACAGACAGACAGACAGACAGATAGATAGACAGACAGACAGACAGACAGACATACAGACAGACAGACAGACAGATAGATAGACAGACAGACAGACAGACAGACAGGCAGACAGACAGACAGACAGACAGACAGACAGACAGACAGACAGAGGAAGAAGAACTGGATGATGCAGAACTAACATCACAGACTGGACTACACGGCCTGGACATAGATAACCGTGTTTATTTGATTTATTTGATTTCATTATTTTATTTCAAGGATAATGGAATAAGCACTTATATGCTTTTTTACATCCAGTCCCCGTGTGTTTGCGGTTTTGTCAATTCTGTCATCTGTTGTTCCCACCGGGGCACACAATGGTCTACTCTTACGAAAAGCGGAACAGGATTTAACGTGTGCGTAAGATATTCTGCGTGCGTTCGCACACAGGGCCTCGGTTTATAGTTTCCTCCGAAGGACTTTTGGGACGAGTGGAGTCTGCACTGATGTTAACTCCAGGGGAAAATATTCCCCTTGAACGGGAATCGAACCCGGGTGGTCAGATTGCGAGCGCAATGTTCTGACCACTAGGCTGTCCCGTTGTTGCTGCTAAAGGCTGAAGACACACTGACCAGCCTGGAGAACATTAATTGTTTGTTGACCAACGCGTCCCTCGTGACCCCCCATTGACCATCTTGATCAAGGTTCTTCTTCTTCGTCCATCGGGATCGATGATGACCATCTATTCATCCTGGGATTGGGAGGGTCCATTTCTGTGGGTGCGAAGATGACTTATCTGGCCAATCCGCGCTTGAAAAGTTCGTGAGCAGTATGGACAGGGTATAGTGGCTGCTTTTGGAGACTTGGAGGCTCTATCTTTCCTGTCTTGCCGCAGGTAGTGCTGATGCTGACAAAGAAATCTATCATTCTTTCTGCCAGTGCGGGGGACAGGGGGGACGGGATAGCCTAGTGGTTAGAACATTGTGCTCACAATCTGACAACCCGGGTTCTATTCCCGTTCAAGGGGGATATTTTAACCCTGGAGCTAACATCAGTGCCGACTCCACTCTCCCTAAATGTTCTTCGGATGAGACTATAAACTGAGGTCCCGTGTGCGAACGTACGCAGAACATCTTGCGCACACGTTAAATCCTGTTCCGCTTTTTTGAAGTGTAGGATATTGTGTGCGGGTGGGAACAGATGACAAAATTGACAAAACTGCATACACACGGGGACTGGATGTTTTAAAAAGTCAATGGGTGCTTATTTCATTATCCTCACGTTAAATCCTGTTCCGCTTTTCGTAAGAGTAGGCCATTGTGTGCTTGTGGGAACAGATGACATGATTTTTACACAACCGAATACACACGGGGACTGGATGTAAAAAAGCTCTGCCGGTGGGAACAGATGACAGAATTTACACAACCGGTACCGAATACACACGGACTGAATGTAAAAAAGCACATAAGTGCTTAGTCCATTATCCTCGATATAAAAGAATAATAGATGAATAAATGAATAAATGAATGATTAAATGGATAAATAAATAAATAAATTGCTGATGATATTGATAGTTTATAGTGATGGTAACAATGTTAATCTTGTTGATAATAACCAGTATATTGATGTTTAACGGTAAAAAAGTGTATTCATTCGCCCATTACCTTCACCTCTCCTGCACTCTTACAGACAGTTGGGGCACCCCTGAAGATTTTGCAACCAGCTTCCTCCACTCCTCGCGGTTTCTAAGCTTTCTGTAGTAAATAGTTCCACTCAAGGCTACCAGTCCACTCTCTGATGTTGTAGATCTTCCCATCGTTTTCTCTGTCTGCCTCTTCTTCGTCTCCCTCCTTGTCCTGTTCCCTGTAGGACAGTCTTGGCCAGTCCAGATGGTCGTGGGACGTGTCTGTACCACTTTAGTTTGCGGGGAATTTTGGTTGTATTATTTTTAACTGAAGTCAGAAGCTCTTCATATGGTCTGACAGTGTTTTCAATTCTGGTTTTCACTTTCTCGTTAGTTATAAGATATGTCCACAGCTGCAGAAAGTGAATTACAACAGCACGAACTTCTTCCGATTCCTCTCTTATTTGTTGTCATATCCACTCTCTCCTGCTCTGTTCGTATCTTTTTCTGTCAATATCACTTCGCTTATTCTGTTTTATATTACTTTCTACGTTTCATATTTCCTTTTATTCTATTTTTGATTTATTCGGTTGTATTATATGTTCTATCACACTGTCTCTTTCTGTTTTATTTGATCTTTTATGGGGTTTTTGAAATTTCCATTCATGCGTCTGCCCACATCAAACGCAAACACACAGTCACGAAAGCCAATCATGGAAGAATTTGGTTCTGTTCTTTTCTGTGTTATTTTCTTTGTTTCGTTTTGTTGTGTTATGCTGTCTTTGTTTTGTCTTTTGTTTACCTAAAACGAAAGAGTGCATCGTGGAAATAAATCTGATTCACAGACATCTGAGTTATCGAGTTATTTTGGTGGAGAAATCACATATGAATGACACAACCTCTGTGTTATTCATGAACACACGCACGCACGCACACACGCACACATACATGTACACATGTTAACGTCATAGATACACACATGCACACGCACATGCACACACACACACACACACACACACACACATGCACACACACACTAGCACGCAAACCAACAGACAAACGAACATTCACAAACACACGCATGCGCACGTAGGAACACACACACACACACATACACGTAGACACACACACACGCACTCACGCATGCACACACTCACACGCACGCACGCACGCACACATGTATACACGCAAGATTCAAGAATCAATATTTTAATTCCAGTAACATCTTTAAGGGTATTATTACACATACATTATATACACCCATAATATAGACACATCGTCAAAGAGAGAGAGAGAGAGGAGAGAGGAGAGGGAGAGAGAGAGAGAGAGAGAGAGAGAGAGAGAGAGAGAGAGAGAGAGAGAGAGAGAGAGAGAGAGAGAGAGAGAGAGAGAGAGAGAGAGAGAGAGAGAGAGAGAGAGAGAGAGAAAACAAACGAATTTTTTCCTACAGGTAATAACGTAAACAAGAAATGATTCTTTTTTTTCTTGCAGATGTGCAGTAAATCAATGAGGGAATACAGAAGTAAGCCAGAAAACTAGTTCATCAAATGCCGTTCACATTTGAAAACACGCGCAGAGAGAGAGAGAGAGAGAGAGAGAGAGAGAGAGAGAGAGAGAGAGAGAAAAGGGAGAGAGAGAGAGAGAGAGAGAGAGAGAGAGAGAGAGAGAGAGAGAGAGAGAGAGAGAGAGAGAGAGAGAGAGAGAGAGAGGCTGGAGAGAGGTAGAGAAGGAGAGTGAGAGGGAGGGGGAAGAGAAAGAGGGGAGAGAGAGGGGGGGGAGAGAGAAGAGAGATAGAGGGGGGAGAGAACGGGAGAGAGAGGGGGGGAATAGAGAAAGAGAGAGAGAGGGAGAGAAAGAGGGAGAGAGAGGGGGGAGAGAGAGGGAGAAGAGAGAGTGGGAGAGAGAGGGGGAGAGAGAAAGAGAGAGAGAGAGGGGGGGAGAAAGGGAGGGGGAGAGAGGAGAGAGAGAAAGAGAGAAGGAGGGAGAGAGGGAGAGAGAGAGAACTCGAACTCGAACTCGAACTCGAACTCGAAAGATTTATTCACAAAAAGGCCATTGGCCCATACATGAAGGGGGGTTGCCAAACTGCTATGTATTTTAGTGAGAAAAATAAGTAACACAAAAAAACCAAAATGTTAATGTATACCCACAACTGCCACAATAAAAATCAGTGAGAGAGAGAGAGAGAGAAAGAGAGAAGGAGAGAGTAAGAGGAGGGGTGGAGAGACAGACTACAGGTAGTAGAGTAAACAAGAGATGATTTTTTCTTCTTGCAGCTGTATAATAGATCAATGAGAGAATACAGCAATAAGTCAGCAACCTAGTTTATCAAATGCCGTCTACATTAATTTTCAAAACACGCAGAGAGCACGCGCACGCGACCACGCACGCGTGCGAGAGAGAGAGAGAGAGAGAGAGAGAGAGAGAGAGAGAGAAGAGAGAGAAAAGAGAGAGAGAGACATGGGAAGAGAGAGTGAGAGAGAAGAGAGAGAGGAGAAAGAAAAGAGAGAGAGAGAGAGAGAGAGAGAGAAAGAGAGAGAGAGAGAGAGACAGGGAGAAAGGGAGAGAGAGAGAGAGAGAGAGAGAGAGAGAGAGAGAGAGAGAGAGAGAGAGAGAAAGGGAGAGAGACAGAGAGAGAAACAGAGAAACAGAGAGGGAGACAGAGAGGGAAACAAAGAGAAAGAGAGAGAGAGAGAGAGAGAGAGAAAGGGAGAAAGAGAAACAGAGAGAGAGAAACAGAGAGGGAGACAGAGAGAGAAACAGAGAGGGAGACAAAGAGAGAAACAGAGAGGGAGACAGAAACAGAGAGAGAGAGAGAAAGGAGAAAGAGAAACAGAGAGAGAAACAGAGAGAGAGACATAGAGATAAACAGAGAGAGAGAAACACAGAGAGAGAGAGAAACAGAAAAAGAGAGAGAGGGAGAGGGAGGGAGAAAGATAGAAGGAAAGAGAGAGAAAGAGTGGGGAGGGAGAGAGAAAGAGAGAGAGAGATGGAAAGAGGGAAAGGGAGAAAGAGAGTGAGATGAAGAGAGAGACAGAGAGAGAGAAACACAGAGAGAGACAGAGAGAGAGAGAGAAACAGAGAGACGGGGAGACATACAAACAGAGAGAGACAGATAGGAAGACAGACAGACAGGAACACAGAGAGAGAGACAGAGACAGACAAACAGACAGACAGACAGGCAGAGAGGAAAACAGACTGAGACAGACACAGATAGAAACAAAGAAATTGGCGGAGGAGGGGGTAAACGAGTAACATCTAATCCACAGTGTACAGACTTGTACTTAAAGCACTGAGTATGGGACCTTTCACACAATACAAAGGTAAAGGTGTCCCATAACCTATGTGGTCATAGGGGAGCGAGGCGTCAGAGACCTCAACTTCTCCAGGGACCAGCATATTGAGGGCGGCGCCCATCTCCTCTCCCTCGCTGCTTTACCTTCCCTGACCCTAAAAGAGGGCAGGTACCCATTTACAGCTGGTTGAACCGGGGAACTGTACTGAAGCGAAACGGTCACCCATCCAAGTGGTAACCACGCTCGATGCTGCTTAACCTTGGCTGGGGGGAAAGCGAGTGCTCTGACCACTGAGCTATCCCGTTACACAATTTTTTAAAAAACATACAACAGCAACATTCATTTCACCACAGGATAAACGCTATATAGATGAGTGGTTAAGACCGTGTAACTTCAATCCCATGGGTCCATGAAGTCGTGGGTTCGAATCTCGGAGTCGTCTGGTGAATCAAGGGTTGGTATTTTACAATCTCCTAAGTCGACTTCGAGTGCAGACCTGCTAGTGCCTTAATTCCCTTCATGTATATTTATTTATTTATTTATTTATTTATTCTTTTATATCGAGGATAATGGAATAAGTACTCAAGTAGAGTTGTTTTTTTAAACCCAATCCCTGTGTGTATGCGGTTTTGTAGATTTTTGTCATCTGTTTCCACCAGCACATAATGGCCTACTCTTTCGAAATAGCGGAACAGGATTTAACGTGAGCGCAAGACGTTCTGCGTACGGTCCCAACACGACATGACCCATTGCAGAAGATTAACCGTGTACGTTAAAGATTCTGTCAGCGCTCAGTGGGTTATAGAATCGACAACCCTGTTATGCCTGAAGACACATGCGGCTACCTTTTATGGAAATAAACGGTTTATCGAGTAATCGCATAAATCAAGAAGGTTGTTAAACCGCCTTGTGGTAAGCAGTTTTGTAGATTGTCAATTGCCCCCAGCACATAACTACCCAAAAGCGGAACAGAAATCACGCAAAGACTTCTCTTGGGCCAAACGACACATTGCAGAAAAATCTATCTATAGATCTATCACACTCTGGTTATAGACGACCGGGGACATACCAGATAGCCCAGTAATGCGCTACTTCTGTCTACTGTCGCCATACCAGAGTTGGTTAGTTTAACCCTTGTCAATTGACGAGATACATTCCCAGCACTATCCTTGATGCTTTATCACTCTTGGACGTCTCATTTGAAAATCAGGTTATTTTTTTTAAGTAAAACTGTTTAACTAGAAATTTGTTGATATTTTGTTAATAAAAAAAAAGCTTTGTTCTTGATAAATTGCTTTAATAAACCTAGACTTCACTCAACAATATTAGCCCAATTTAAAAAGAAACCAGAGTTAAGTATAATGCAGAATTGTGTTAAAATTACCTTAAAAAAAAGAACACACGAAGATAAAGATAAAACTGGTAAATCAAAGTTTTCTATGTGTGATTTTATGAGTGATAAGGTGTGAGTCTAAATCTGTAATCTTATTAAAGCCTTTACACAGACATGTTAACTGACAGCGTAGATTTGCTTCTTCAAGGTTTTTGCGATTTAATTCCAGATAATATATTTCCTTCAGTACCTCTATGGTTTCGGATTGTTACATTTTTCTTGTTTTTAAAATTGAGTAAACTGTTTGATAAGGATGACAAAAGTAGGGATAAGAATGGAGTTTTGATAATATCTTACATTTGGTCTTCTTGTCTACTTCGGTGTTTTATCTCTACCAACACAATCACCACCATCACTAACAATATTATCACAGCCTCCATAGTCATCGTCACCGTCATCGTCATTGTCATCATCATCATCATCATCATCATCTTCTTCTTCTTCTTCTTATTTATCATCATCATCATATCATTCTTCGCAATTCTTCTTCTTCCCAATTGTTCATCTTCCCAATTCACCTTTGCAATTCTTCGTGTTATTCACATTTCAGCTTCAAAATTATTATTATTCGCAGACCTTTGCAATTCTTCTTCTTTGCAATTCTGCTTCAAATTTCTTCTTCTTCGCAATTTTTTTCTTCGCCTTCGCCATTTTGCATCTTTACTTTTTTCCTTCCGTCTTTCTTTCTTTCTTTCTTTCTTTCACCATTTCCTTCTTTCCTTCTTTCTTTCTTTCTTTCGTTCACCCTTTCTTTCTTTCGTTCGTTCTTTCTTTCTTCCATGTTGTTTGTATTTAATACTATTACAATCACAGACAATCTTTAGTCATGTTAAACAAAGCTGAATAACCCTGAATTATAGTGCTTCAAACCAGCAAGAAATGTTTGTACCCTGAAATGGTGACAAGACTGAATACAGGATGGCCTTAACCATTGGTGAAATACCAGTGACAGGAGTAATGTATTAATGTAGAAATGATTCAAGATAATTACCGCTACCTAAAGGAATTTGAAATTCTAACTTCTATAAATGAAAGTCTTTTCCTTGTGGGAATGTCAGGGCCTGTCAGTATTTTTTTTAAACCCACACCTTCTCGAAATTCTGTGCTAGCGATTCCCTCTCTTTGTTTCTGCCTTGTTCCTTTTTATTCATGTCAACCTCCTTCTTGTCTATTTTCTACCTTCTTGGTCCATTCTCCTGCCGTTTTTTTTAAACCCAGAAAGACTTAAAAGATAGCAATGTTCTCCCACGCCGAAGTCGGATGCGCTGGGCCTGACTTGTCAGGCGCTTAACGACAGCGCATTGCATTTTCGCTCCTATGACAGACAACAATGGTTTGCTGCCTGATTGTTCAAGGGAGAAGAATGTAACAAAGATAACAACAGTCCATACAAGAGTCTTCTGGCTAAGATGACAGTCCGTGCAGGAGTTGTCTTCCCTGTGGTAGCATAGTCCCCAGAAATAGTCTAGCTTCCTCTGTGTGAGTGTGTGTGTGTGTGTGTGTGTGTGTGTGCGCGTGTGTGTGTGTGTGTGTGTGTGTGTGTGTGTGTGTGTGTGTGTGTGTGTTGTGTGTGTGTGTGCGCGCGCGCGCGTGTGTGTTTGTGTGTGTGTGCGTGTGTGTGTATGTGTTTTGTGTGTGTGTGGGGAGGGGGGGGGGGGTGCGTGAGTGCGCGTGTGTGTATGTATGGATGGATGGATGGATGGATGGTTGGATAGATGGATGGGTGGATGCATGTATGTATGTAGGCATGCATGTGTGTATGTATGTATGTATGTATGTATGTATGTATGTATGTATGTATGCATGCATGCATGTATGTATTTATGTATGTATGTATGTATGTATGCATGTATGTATTTATGTATGTATGTATGTCTATATGTATACATATTCTATATCTTGTTCTGCATTATGTTATTGGTTTCCTCATTTTTATCAATACACTTTAGTAGTAAATGTTGTAATAATGTAGTACTTCAATATTATAATTAAAAACTGTTCTTAGATAGATGGCTTGATGAAAAAGAAGCAAACACATTGCTTATTCAGTGTACCATCTGGAAATATAAATTTGACTTGACTTCACAAAGTGTCTTACTTCATTTGCAAGACCATAGCACATACAACGAACGGTGTTTCATTAACTATGACCATACCTACAAAATGTCATGGATGTCATATCCTGCCCATACAGCTCTTCCACAAAGCGCTAATGTTCTGCCAGGCATTATTTAAACCTAGGAGGGATAGCTGGGTGGTTACAGCGATGTACATTGCGCTCGCGATCTTCTGACCCGGGTTCGAATCCCGTTCAAGGGGAGTTTTCTCTCGGAGTTAACATCTGTTCCGATTCCATTCCAAGTCTTTCGGATGAGACTATAAACTGAGATTCCGTGTGCGAACGTTTGCAGAACGTTTTGTGTACACTTTAAAACTTGTTAGGCTTTTTTGGAAGAGTAGGCCATAGTGTGTTGTTGGGAACGGATAAAAGATTTACAAACCTGCATGCACACAGGGAATGGATGTAAAAAAAAGTACATGAGTATACATTCCATTACCTTCGAAATAAAAGTAAAATAAGGATGCATAAGAGGACTTTCTCTCTCTCTCTCTCTCTCTCTCTCTTCTCTCTCCTCTCTCTCTCTCTCTCTCTCCTCTCTCTCTCTCTCTCTCTCTCTCTCTCTCTTTTTATTTCTTTTTTTTCTTTCTTTATCTCTCTCTCCCTCAATCACACACAGATACACACACACACACACACACCAACCACCACCACCATCCACCACCACCACCACCATCACCACCACCACCAACACCCCCCCTCCATCCCCCCGCCCGACTCACAACACCACCCCCACCCCACACAAACACACACACACACACACACACAAACATCACAACACCCCCCCCCCCCCCACACACACACACAATACACACACAAAACCCAAACCCCCCCCCCCCCCCCACACACACCACAACACATCCCCCTTTACCCCCCACACACACACCTACCCCCCCCCCACACACCACACACATACACAACAAAGCCCAAACAACATTTTTACAAGCATTTTTAAAAGGGTCCTCCATTTTCTGAACGTACTTTAGCGCCACAGTAAAGGAACTTTGGGCCCTCACTTTCTGGACGTTTTTAGGCCATAGTCATAGTCTGCTGTTTCTGTGAGGCTTTAAAAACCCCGTTTTTTTCCCCCCTTTATGCCAGAGAGAGAGGAGAGAGAGGGGGTGGAGGGGGGAAAAGAGAGAGGGTCAGAAGAGAGAGGGGCGGGAGAAGAGGGTGTCAGACAGAGAGAGAGACGGGAGAGAGAGGGGGAGGGAGAGAGGGAGGGAGAGGGGTAGAGAGAAAGAGAGAGAGGGGGGAGAGAGAGAGTGGAGAGAGAGAGAGAGGGGGGGGAGGGGGAGAAAGAGAGAGAGAGGGGAGAGAAAGAGAGAGGGAGAGAGAGAAAGAGAGAGAGGAGTGAGAGAGAGGGGGAGAGAGAGAGAGAGAGAGAGAGAGAGAGAGAGAGAGAGAGAGAGAGAAAGAGAGAGAGGAGTGAGAGAGGAAGAGAGAGAGAGAGAGAGATGTATTTATTTCATTTATTTATTCATTATTTCGTTTATATCGAGGATAATGGAATAAGCACTCATGTGCTTTTTTTACATCCAGTCCCCGTGTGTATGAGGTTTTGTAAATTTTGTCACATCTGTTTCCAGAGAGAGATAGAGAGAGAAAGAGAAAGAGAGAAGAGAAAGAGAGGGAGAGAGAGAGGGAGAGGGGTAGAGAGTAAAGAGAGATAGGGGGAGAGAGAGAGGGAGAGAGAGAGAGAGAGGGGAAAGAGAGAGAGGAGAGAGAGAGGGAGAGAGAGAGGGGGGAGAAAGAGAGAGAGGGAGAGGGAGGGAGAGAGGAAGAGAGAGAGGGAGAGAGAAAGAGACAGACAGACAAAGAGAGAGGATAGAGAGGGGGAGAGAGAGAAGAGAGAGAGAGAGAGAGAGAGAGAGAGAGAGAAGAGAGAGAGAGAGAGAGAGAGAGAGAGAGAGAGAGAGAGAGAGAAGAAGGAAAAGTGGGTTGGAGGTTTGTCTCTGACAGTTTAGTAACATAGCAATCAGAATCAGAATCAGATTCAGTGGGGTCTATTTCTATTGTCTAAGAAGGCTTGTTTCTGACGTTTTTAGTATCTATGAGTGGGTTATGTTTTGTAAGTAGGAAGGCGTGTTAGTGACGTTTTAGTAAGATATGAGTGAGTTATCTTTTCTATGTAAAAAGGCTGATTTCTGACGTTTCAGTGTAATATGAGTGGGTTATGTTTTGTAATTAGGAAGGCTTGTTCCTGACGTTTTAGTAACATATGAGTGGGTTATCTTCTGTAATTATGAAGGTTTGTTTTTGACGTTTAAGCATAATATGAGTGGGTTATCTTTTGTAATTAGGAAGGCTTGTTTCTGACGGTTTTAGTAACATATGAGTGGGTTATCTTTTCTATCTGAAAAGGCTTGTTTTTGACGTATTAGTAAGATGTGAGTGAAATATCTTTGCTATATTAAAAGGCTTCTTTCTGACATTTTAGTAACATATGAGCGAGTTATCTTCTGTAGTACATAAGACTTGTTTTTGACGTTTTAGTAAGATATGAGCGAGTTATCTTTTGTAATTAGGAAGGCTTGTTAGTGACGTTTTAGTAACATGTTAGTGGCTTGTCTTTTGTATCTAACAAGGCTTGTTTTGGGCGTTTTAGTAAGATGTGAGTGGGTTATCTTTAGAATATAAAAAAATGCTTCTTCTGACGTTTTTAGTAACTTATGAGTGGGTTATCTTTTCTATCTAAAAAGGCTTGTTTTTGACGTTTTAGTAAGATGTGAGTGTGTGTTTAATTTAAGGAGGCTTGTTTCCATCGTTTTAGTAGCATGCCAATATTTGGGATTTTTTTATCTAAGAAGATTTGTGTTTTGACGTTTGAGTAGCAAACGAGTGTGTGCTTTTTTGGCTTTTTTTGTTTTGTTTTCTTTCGCTTTTTGTTGGGTTTTTTTAACTTGTTTTGTTTTGTTTGTTTGTTTTTTGTTTGGGGTGTTTTTGTTTTTTGTTTGTTGTTGTGTTTTTTGGGGGGGTTGCTGTTTATTGGGTTTTTCTAAACTATGAAGGCTTGTTTCCAACATGTTAGTATCATAAAAGGGTTTGGGTTTTTTGTTTATTGATGAAGACTGTTTCCAAATTTCCAGTAACATGTGAGTGACTTCGTTAAAATCTTTAAAAAAAAATGCTTTTGTCTGACGTGTTAGTAATTCATCATTGTGCGCTTTCCTTTTGGATTTAAGAAAGTTTCTTTGCAACGTTTCAGTAACATATGAGTAGGTTTATAACAATTTTTTAAGAAAAGGTAAAGGAGTCCCATAACCTATTAGGTCGTAGGGGAGCGAGGCGTCAGAGACCTCACTTCTCTAGGGGCCAGCATATTGAGGGCGGCGCCCATCTCCTCTCCCTCGCTGCTTTACCTTCCCTGACCCTAAAGAGGGCAGGTACCCATTTACAGCTGGGTGAACTGGGGGAACTGTACTGAAGCCAAGGCGCGCAAACGGTCACCCATCCAAAGTGGTAACCATGCTCGACGCTGCTTAACTTGGCTGGGAGAAAGCGAGTGCTCTGACCACTGAGCTATCCCGTCCCCTTATATCAAATTAGCCTGGTTTAAAACGCTGAGGTAACATTTGAGTGGAGTTGTATCTGAACAGACATGTTTTCTGACCTTCTATAAACACAAATAAAATGTGGGTTTTTCTATAAAAAGCTTCCCTCGCTAAGTTTTAACACTTTTAGGAGTGAAGTCAGAACTCCTGTTAACTCCTGGGGAAAAATCTTGAACGGGATTCGAACCCGAGTCAGCAGATCACGAACTCAATGCGCAATGCTCTAACCACCAGGCTATCCCGTCCCCCAGGATCATAGAAACGTGATAGATTGAGGGCACTGACGTCACCCGCCAAGGGAGATAAGTAAGGTGGTGGATGGATGACGCTGTTGAGAGTAAACAATACCTACACGTTGGTTAACATGACTCAAACAGAGCACTGGATACAGGAAAAGGAAGTCTGACACAGTCGCTATGACAACGGGCGGTGATGAATTCACGCATCTCTCTCTCTCTATGTCTGTCTCTATATCTCTCTCTGTCTCTCTTTCTCTCTGTATCTCTCTTATCTCTCTGTCTCTGTATATCTCTTCTCTCATCTTTCTCTCTCTCTCTGTCTCTCTCTCTCTCTCTCTCTCCTCTCTCTCTCTCTGTCTCTCTCTTCTCTCTTCTCTATCTATCTTCCCTCTCTCCCTCTCTCTCTCCCTCTCTATCTCTGTCTCTGTCTCTCTCTATCACACTTTCTCTCTGCCTCTCTTTCTCTCTGTCCTCTCTTTCTCTCTGCCTCTCTTTCTCTCGTTCTATCTCCCTCTGTTTCTCTCCTTCTGTGTCTATATCTCTCTCCTCGTTCTCTTCTTTCTCTCTCTCTCTCTCCCTCTCTATCTCTCTCTGTCTCTGTCTCTCTCTCTTTTCACACACACACACACACACACACACACTCACACACACTCACACACACTCACAGAGGCAAAACGACAGCGATAAAAAGAAGACAGAGAGAGACGACCAGAGAAGATACACGCAATCAAACAGGAATGCAAACAGACAGACAGACAGGCAGACAGACAGACAGACAGATAGCCAAGACAGAAAAACGCAGTCAATAGACAGGCAGACAGCACACAAACAGCAGACGACGGACAGACAATAGAGAGGGACAAAGCGAACGAGAGACAGGAAGGCAGTCAAAGGCCTAGTGGATTAGACCATTAGCAACGCAATCTGACGACTCGGGATCAGAAGTTACTGTCAAGGATCATTTTCCCTGAGAAGAACAGTGAAGACAAACACTACCAGAAAACGCACAAAAAAAAGGAAGAGACATCAAACCAGGAACCCGGTGGAACGCTAGCATGAACATTTGCGCACACGTTGAAATCCTGTTCCGCTTTCCGATAAGTAGGTCATTTTGTGTGCAGTGGGAACAGATGACCACTCTACCACAAAAGTCCTCAGGGATGGACTTAAAAAAGGCCGCATAGTGTTCGATCATCGACATAGAAAATCAAATAAAATAAGTATAAATACCACGAAAAAAATAACAGGATGCAAAAGGCCAGACAGATAACAGACAGACACACAACGAGTACAGACAGACAGAAGAAAAGACAAGAACGACAGAATGTTATCAGACACAGACGACAGAAACAGACAGACAGACAGATAGAGACAAGAAGACCAAGAAAAGTGTAGAAAAGACATGGGGAGGGAGAGGGACAACAAGAAGCCAAGAGACACATGACGGAGTATTCAGCAACATGAGGACTGGCAATCTGCCGCAGAGCTTTGACAGACAACTAGACAGAAGAACCAAGAAGAAGTGGTGGCAGGGGAGAGGAGAGGGGTGGG
Organism: Rapana venosa; assembly: GCA_028751875.1. Taxonomy (NCBI): domain Eukaryota; kingdom Metazoa; phylum Mollusca; class Gastropoda; order Neogastropoda; family Muricidae; genus Rapana; species Rapana venosa. The sequence goes on from CM054163.1 coordinate 32,995,142, forward strand.
GTGGGGCAGAGGGGGAAGAGGTGACGGAGTATTCAGCAACTTGTGACTGGCATCTGCCGGAGTGATGTCCCCTTTGACTGTCCTCTAGACGGAGAGAGGGGAAGAGAGAGAGGGAGGAGATGGAGAGAGAGGGGGAGAGGAGGATGGTGAGAGGAGGGAGAGAGATGGAGATGGGAGGGAGAGAGAGGGGTAGGAAGAAAGGGAGAGAGAGGAGGGGAGAGAGAGAAAGGAGAGAGGGGGGATAGAGAGAGATAGAAAGAGGAGAGAGAGGGGAGAGGGAGAGAGAAAGGAGGAGGAGGGGGGAGAAGAGAAAGAGGAGAGGAGGGAGAGGGAGAAAAGAGAGAGAGAGGGAGAGGAGAGGAGAGAGAGAGAGAAAGAGAGAGAGGGGGAGGAAGAGAGAAAGAGGGAGAGAGAAGGAAGAGAGGAGAGAGGGAGAGAGAGGAAGAGAGAGAAAGAGAGAGAGAGAGAGGAGGAGAGAGAGAGAGAGAGAAGAGGAAAGGAGAGAGAGAAAGAGAGAGGGAAGAGAGAGAGAAAGTGAGAGAAGAGATAGAAGAGAGAGAGAGAGAAGAGAGAGAGAGGAAAGAGAGAGACGAGAGAGAGAGAGAGAGAGAGAAAGAGAGACAGACAGACAGACAGACAAACAGTGACAAATAACAAGAGAGTGAGTGATAGAAAAAGAGAGAAAGGCATACGGACATACAGACATAGACAGACAGACAGACAGACAGAAGATAGACAGAAAGAGAGATAGGGAAAGACTGTGGTGATTGATAGATTGATAGATGTTCATTGTTTTTGCCAAGGGCACAGATACGTATTCAAATAGTTGTTCTTACCTGGCATTGCCCTTGAAAGGTGCGATCTCTTCTCTCTCTGTCTCTCTCTGTCTATCTATGTATCTCTCTCTCTCTCTCTCTCTCTCTCTCTTTTCTCTCTCTCTTCTTTACTCTGTCTTCTACTCCCCTTTTCTCTCCTCGATATTTTTCTCTCTCTCTTTTCTCTCCTCACAAAACACACACACACTCTCTCTCTTTCTCTCTCTCATTATCGTTATCTCTCTCCTTCCCTCTCCCCTTCTCTCTTTCTCTCCCTCTCTCCGTCCCTCTCTTCCTCTTCTCTCTCTCTCTCCTCTCTCCTCCCACTCTCTCTCTCTCCCTATCTCTCCCCCTCTCTCTCTCCCTCTCTCTCTCCCTCTCTCTCCTCTCTGCTCTCTTCTCCCTCTCTCTCTCTCCCTCTCCTCTCCATCTCTCTCCCTCTCTATCTCCCTCTCCCTTTCTTCTCCCTCTCCTCTCTCTCTCTCTCTCCTCTCTCTCCTCTCTCCCGTATTTCTGTCCTCTTCTATCTTCTGTCTGTCTCTCTCTCTCTCCCTCTCTCTTATCTCCCTCTCTCTTCTCCCTTCTCTCTCTCTCTCCCTCTCTCTCTCCCTCTCTCTCTCCCGTATCTCTGTCTCTCTCTGTCTGTCTCTCTGTCTCTCTCTCTCTCTCCCCTTCTCTCTCTCTCTCTCTCCCTCTCTCTCCCTCTCTCCTCTCTCTCTCTCTTCCTCTCTCTCTCTCCCTCTCTCTCTCCCGATCTCTGTCTCTTCCTCTGTCTGTCTTCTCTCTCTCCCTCTCTCTCGCTCTCTCTCTCCTCCTCTCCCTCTCTCTCTCCCTCTCCTCTCTCCCTCTCTCTCTCTCTCCTCTCTCTCCCTCTCCTCTCCTCCTCTCTCCTTCTCTCTCTCCCTTCTCTCTCTCTCCCTCTTCTGTTTTCGTTATTTGTTTCTTCGTTTGTTTTCTCCTTCTACTCACTCTCTCTCTCTCCTCTCTCTCTCTCTCTCCTCTCTCTCTCTACTCTCTCTCTCTCCTCTCTTCTCTCTCTCTCTCTCTCTCTCTGTCTCTCTCGTCTCTCTCTCTCCTCTCTCTCTCTCTCTCTCTCTCTCTATCTTCTATCTTCTATCATCTACTCCTCTTTCTCTATTCATCTCTCTCGATCTCTCTTTTCTCATCCTTCCTCTCTCTATTATCGTATCTTTCTCCCCTCCCTCCCCCCCCGCTCTCCCACCTCTCTCATCTCTTCTCTCCCTCCTCTCCCTTCTCTCTCTTTCTCTCCCTCCTTCTCTCTCTTCGTTTCTCTCTTTTCCTTCCCCCCCCTCTCTCTCTCTCCCTCCCTCTCCCCCTGTCTCTGTCTCTTTTCTCTGTCTGTGACCTTCTGACCTCTCTTTACTCAAATCAGTCTTCCATTTTCAATAATATAAAATAGAAAAAAGAAACAAATTGTATTTGTGATGGAAAAAAAGGTAGACTACGTTTATTTTGTGGTTTTCTGATTAATTTTGGTTTTTCATTTACGGTTATAATTTTGACTGTTATTCAGATTTCGCTTTCTCTCTTTCTCTCTTTCTCTCTCTCTCTCTCTGTCTCTTTCTCTATCTCATCTCTATTTCTCTCTCCATATTTTTCTCTTTCTCTTTCTCCCTCCTTCCTCTCTCTATGTTTATCTATATTTCTCTCTTTCCCTCCCTCCCCCTTCTCTCTCTCACTCTCTCTATGTGTCTCGTTTT
>CM054163.1:33015177-33032677 GCA_028751875.1 Rapana venosa
AGAGAGAGAGAGAGAGAGAGAGAGAGAGAGAGAGAGAGAGAGAGAGAGAGTGAAAGATAAAGTGACTAGACAGACAGACAGACGGTCAGGCAGATGGACGGATGCACAGACAGACAGACAGAACAGACACGGAAATAGAGAGAATGGTTGGATTTATTTAAGAGAGAGAGAGAGGAGAGGGAGAGAAAGGAGAGAGAGAGAGAGAGAGGAAGAGTAGTGAGAGAGACACAGCAGCCAGCCAGCCAGATAGACAGACAGATAGACAGACAGATAGACAGACAGCCAGATGGAGAAAGAAAGACCACTTCATAGATTTTTTTAAAAGACTGGAGAGAGAAATTACTAAAAGTAAAACAAAAAAGGTAGTTAAGAATTCAAACACCAAGAATGTTGTGAATTAGAATGTCAATCTAACCTTTAAAACAAAGACATACAGACAAACAAGCAAACAGACAAAAGGACAAACAAACAAACAGAACAACAAACACAACATGGGTACTTCAGGAATTATTATGTAAAACTGAAGTATCTCTTGACAACTGCTCATTTGTAATCTTTTTGTTGTTGCTTTTTTCTTTTTTGTGGTTTTGTTTTTTGTTTGCCGCCTTCAAAGTAAGGAATTCAGCGTTTGTTTATTCAGAAACTAGCAACAACAACAGAAAATCTTTTAAAAATGGTCAGCATAATTATAACAAAGGCTTTTTGGTTTTGGAGGAGACGGTAAAGGATTAGAGAGACTGCATAAACTGAAAACACATTGGAAAATGGGCTTCTAGCGAGAGTCCTTGAACATCTGGTTAATTGTTGAGGGGGGCAGGGGAGGGGCGGGAGATAAGAGAGAAGAGAAAAAGACAGAGAAGAGAGACATGGAGAAAGAGGGAGACAGACAGAGAGATAGGCATTCAGACAGACTGATAGATAGACAGACAACCAGATGGATACAGAAAGACCACTTAAAAGAATTAAAAAAGGAAAGGGAATAGAAATTACTTAACATTTTAAATAAAATCCACGAAAGAAATCAAACACCAAGAATGCTGTGGACTAGAATGTCAATCTGACTGTAATAGTAGATATAGAGACCAAGAGACAACATACATACATACAGACAGACAGACAGACAGACCAATCCAACCCAATCCAATCCTGTTGTTTACAGCCCCGCCGACCACAGAGGCCATATCGGGGCTGTCACCTCGTCAAATTTTAAATCTCAGATTAAAACTCTGCAGCTATATACAGATTAAAACAGGAGAGTATAAAACCAACTCTACTGTCGTTCCTTGAAGTAACGCCTCGCCAACTATAAGGGTCAACCCAGAATGGGCACGGTGTTGTGGACAGACAGACAGACAGACAGACAGACAGACAAAGAAACAGAACAACAAACACAAAATGGGTACTTCAGGAATTATTATGTAAAACTGAAGTATCTCTTGACAACTGCTCATTTGTAATCTTTTTGTTGGCTTTTTTTTTTCTCTTTTTTATGTTGGTTTTTGGTTTGTTTGCCGCCTTCAAAAAAATAAGGAATACAGCGCTTGTTCATTCAGAAACTAGCAACAACAACAAAAGAAAATCTTTAAAAAATGGTCAGCGAAATTATAACATAGGCTTTTTGGATTTAGAGGAGACAGTAAAGGGATTAGAGAGAATGCATAAACTGAAAACACATTGGAAAATTGGCTTCTAGTGAAAGTCCTTGAAAATCTGGTTAATTGTTAGAAAGGGTGGAGAAAGAAAGAGGGAGAGACAGCAGGAGAGAGAGAGGAGGTAGGGGGAGGGAGAGAGAGAGGACAGACAGATAGATGGACAGACAGACAGACAGACAGACAGTCAAACAGACAGACAGATGCTGAAATAGATTGGTTGGATTTTTTGGAGAGAAAGAGATAGTGTGAGAGAGACAGACAGACAGACAGACAGACAGGCATGACAGACAGACAACCAGATGGATACAAAAAGACCACTTAAAAGAATTTTAAAAGGAAAGGGAATAGAAATTACTCAACATTTGAAATAAAACCCATGAAAGAAACCAAACACCAAGAATAGTGTGAATTAGCATATGAATCTCACCATAAAAATATAAATAGTGGCAGACAGACAGAGAGACAGACAAACCGACAAACAAACAGACTGACAGACAAAAGGAACAGAACCATAAATACAACATGGGTACTTCAAAAATAATTATGCAAAACTTAAGTGCCTCTTGACTACCCCTTAGTTTTAATCTCTTTTGTTTGGTGTTTTGTTTGTTGGTTATTGGTTTATTGTTTGCCACATTCGGAAGAAAAAGATTACAACATTTGTTCATTCACAAAATAGCGACAACATCAAAAACAATCTTTCAAAACATGACAAGCATAATTATTACATAGGCTTTTGGGGTTTTGGAGGAGACAGTAAAGGGATTAGAGAGAATGCATAACCTGAAAACACATTGGAAAATGGGCTTCTAACAAGAGTCCTTGAAAATCTGGTTAATTGTTAGAGGGGGGGGGAGATAAGAGAGAGAGTGACAGAGACAGAGACATAGATATAGACAGACCGACAGATAGATAGATAGGCAGACTGACAGATGGAGAGAGACACAGACACAGACAGACAGACTGAAAGATGAAGAAAAGATATAGACAGATAGACAGATGGGCAGATAGAAGGTAGACAGACTGATACAGAGAGATAGATAGATAGATAGAGATAGACAGATAGAGAAATAAACAGATAGACGACAGACAGGTAGACAAATGACTGGGGAGAGAAAGAGAGAGGAGAAGAGAGAGGGGGAGAGGGGAGAGAGAGAGAGAGAGGAGGAGAGAGAGAGAGAGAGGAGAAATGAGAAACAAAAAGACAAAACAGACAAACAGAGACAGGCAGACACAACAGAGAACATTTTGACACATTTTTATTGAGAGAAAAGAAGAAGCACAAAATTAATAATGACTCTTTTTAAAATTCCAGCCCTAAGTCAAGGAAAATCATAATAAACACGAGTGAGATAACAATGAGCTCATGAGAGGGACCGAGAACAGGGAAGAATGGAGAGCCATGATCGTCGATGTCTGCAGGACCAGACCCGGGCACTTGAAAAGAAGAAGAAGGGAAAAGAGAGAGAGAGAGAGAGAGGAGGAGGGGAGGGGGAGAGGAGAGAGAGAGAAGGAGAGAGAGAGAGAGGAGATTATATATATATTTTTATATATAGAGAGAGGAGAAGAGAGAGAGAGATAGAGTGAGTTAGTGAGTGAGTGAGTGAGTGAAAGAGAGGGGATATAAAGAGAGAGAGGAGTGATAGAGAGAGAGATTAGACATACAGTACAGCAGAGAGGCAGACATTTCAGACAGGGCACACCGATGGAGAGAAAGAGAGAAGGAAGGGGAGGGGATGAGAGAGTGCGAGGGGAGAGAGAAGAAAGAGAGAAGGGAGAGAGAGAAAGAGAGAGAGAGAGAAAGAGAGAGAGAATGAGGGGAGGGGGGGGGGGGGAGGAGGAAGAAGGGAGACAGCCAGCCAGATAGACAGACAGACGTACAGCCAGACTGATTGACAGACAGTACATACAGACAGACAGACAGTACAGACAGACAGACAGTACAGAGAAACACACAGACTAGACAGAGACAGAGGACAGAAAGAAAAGGGGGAAACAGCAAAAAAATCTAACTATCACAGAAAAAACCAAGAAACAACACACACAACAAACAGACAGAGAGACAGGGCACACGAACAGACAGACAGAAAACAGAAAACAGACAGACGAAAACTATGTTACAAAAAAAATGGAAAAAAAAAAGCAAAAACAAAAACAGAAAACTCAGGAGAACTAACATATCCCCGAAATAACAAGCGAAGCACACACATCCCACCCCCCAAAAACAAAAAAGACAACAAACAAAAAAACAACCCCCAAAAAAAGCGGGGGGACCTATTCAAAAAAAAAAAGCAAAACCAAAAAACCGCCTAAAACTAAACCCCCCCAAATTAAAAAAAACCCCAAAAAATTTACCACCCCACAAACCCCCCCCAAAACCCCCCAACAAACCACAAAACAAACCCACTCCCACCCAACAAAACACCACAAACCGCAACACACAAACCCACCCAAACAAAACACCTCCACCCCAAACAACACACACACACACCACACACACACACAACAACCCTCCCCCAAAAACACACACAAGGCACACACAAAAACCACCAAAAACCCACACACACAAACACCCTCCCACCCACCCCCCCCACCAACACCACAAAGTAACACACACAAAAAAAAAAACCCCCACCCCCCCCAAACCCCCCCCCCACACCCCCAAACCACACACCACACCCCAAAACACACCACAACCCCTCCCCCCCAACACACACACCCCACACCAAACACACACAAAAAAAAACCCCCCCCCCCCCCCCAAACACCCCAACACAACACACAACACCACCCACCCCCCCAACACAACACACACAACACACAAACCACACAACACACCACCCCCACCCCCAAAACACACACAACAAAACACACACACAACACACACACACACAACACACCCCCCCCCCCCCCCCCACCCCCCCACACAACACACACCCACACACACACACCACAAAACACAACACACACACACAAAACACACACACACCCCCCACCCCCACACAACCACCCACACACACACAACACACACACACACACCACACACACCCCCCCCCCCCAAAACCCACACACAACCACCACACACACCCACACACACACAAACACACACAACAAAAACACACACAACACACACACCCCCCAAAAAACCCCCTCCCTTCCTTCTCTCTCCCTCCAAACAAACAAACAAAAAAAAAAAAAACACACAACCAAAAAAAAAAAAAAAACCCCCCCAAAAAAAAAAAAAAAAAAAAAAAAAAAAAAAAATAACCCAAAAAAAAAAAAAAAATTCCCCCCCCCCCCCCAAAAAAAAACAAAAAAAAAAACAAACAAAAAAAAAAAAAAAAAAAAAAAATTAAAAAAACCCCAAAAACAAAAAAAAAAAAAAAAAAAAAAAAAAATTTTTTTTCCCCCCCCAAAAAAAAAAAAAAAAAAAAAAAAAAAAAAAAAAAAAAAAACAAAACAAAAAAAACAAAAAGGGGGGAGCCCCCCCGGAAAGAAAAAGGGAAAGGGGTTTGGGAGAAAAAAGGCCCAGATAGAGACAAAAAAGGGAAACGAAAGAAGAAAAAAAAAGGGAAGGAAAAGAAGGAAAAGAAAGAAGGAAGGAAAAAAGGAAAAAAAAAAAAAACAGTAAAAAAAGAAAAAAAAGGATGGGGAAACAGGAAAAGAAAAAAAAAAAGGGGAATTAAAGGGAAGAAAGAAAGAAAGAAAAAAAAAAAAATTTAAAGGAAAAAAGGGAAGAAAAGAGAAAAAAAGGGGGGGGGGAAAAAAAAAAAGAAAAAAGGGAAAAAAGAAAGAAAGAAAAAAGGGAAAAAGAAAGAAAGAAAGAAAAAAATAAAAAAAAGAAGAATAAAGAAAGAAAAAAAAAGGAGAAGAGACGAAAGAGGGGGGGAAAAAAGAAGGAAAAGAAAGAAAGGAAGGAAGAAAGAAAGAAAGAAAAAGAAAAAAAAAAAAGAAAGAAAAGAAAGAAAGAAAAGAAAAGGAAAAAAAAAAAAAGAAAATAGAAAGGAAAAGAAAAAAAAGGAAGAAAGAAAAAAGAAAAAAGAAAAGAAAAAAAAAGGAAAAAAAAAAAAAAGAAAACAGAAAGAAGAAAAAAAAAGGAAAGAAAAAAAGAAAGAAAGGAAAAAAAGAAAAAAAAGAAAAAAAGAAGAAAAAGAAAAAAAAAAAAGAAAAGAAAAAAAAAAAAAAAAAAAAGAAAAAAAAAAAAAAAAAAAGAAAAAAAAAAAAAAAGAAAAGAAAAAAAGGAAAAAGAAAGAAAAGAAAAAAAAATTAAAAGAGAAAAGAATAAAAGAATGATGATGATGGTAATTGATTCAGTCGATAACTGGGTTTTTTTTAAAAACAAAAAAGGGGAGTGAACGAGTGAGACAGAGAAGAGAACAACACCCAGAGAGAAGAGAGAGAGGGAGGGGGGAAGAAGAGGGGGAGGGAGAGAGGGGGGGAGGGGAGGGGGGAGGAAGAGAGAGGGGGGGGGGAGAGAGGGGGGAGAGGGAGAGAGGAGAGGGGGGGAGAAAAGAGGGGGGAGAGAAGAGAGAGGGGGGGAGAAAGAGAGAGAGGGGGGAGAAAAAGGGGGAGAGAGAGAGGGGGGTGGGGAAAGGAATAAAGAAAGAAAAAAGAAAAAAAGAAGAAAAAAAAGGGAAAAAAAGAAAGAAAAAAAGAAAAGAAAAAAGAAAAAAAAAGAAAGAAAGAAAGAGAAAGAAAAAGAAAAGAAAAAAAAAAGAAAAAAAGAATGAAAAAAGAAAGAAGAAAAGGGAAAAAAGAAAAAGGAAGAAAAAAAGGAAAAAAAGAAAGTTAGAAAGAAAAAGAATAAAGGGGGAAAGGGGGGTTTTAAAAGGGGTTCGCGTAACTGGTTTTTTTTAAAAAAAAAAAGGGGGAGTGAGCAGGCAGGGGCCTGAGGGGAGGGGGGGGGGGGGAGAGAGAGGAGGAGAGAGGGAAGAGAGGAAGAGAGAGGAGAGGGGGAGAGGGAGAGAAGGGAAGAGGGGAAGAGGAGAGAGGGGAGAGGGAAAAGGGAGGAGAGAGGGAGAAAGAAGAGAAAGAAGAGAGAGGGGAGAGAAAGGGGGGAGAGAGAAGAGGGAGGGGGGAGAGAGAGAGGGGGAGGGGAGAGAGGAGAAGAGGAAGGGAGAAGGAGAGAGGGAAGAGGGGGGAGAGAGAGAGGGGGGAAGGAGGAGAGGAAGGAGGAGAGAAGGGGGAGAAAAAGGAGAGGGGGGGAAAGAGGGAGAGAAGAGAGGGAGAGAGAGAGAAGAGGGGAAAGAAAAAGAGGGGGGAGAGAAGAGGGGAGAGAGAGAGGGGGAAGAGAGAGGGGAGAGAGAGAGAGAGGGAGAAAAGGGGGAAAGAGAGAGAGAAGAGACAGACAGACAGACATCGAGAGAGAGAGAAGACAACAGACACCCAGAGAGAAGAGGGAGACAACAACAAAAAATCCAAGAACAGCAGACAACAGATAACAGCGACAACGACAAAACAGACAGACAAAAAAAGGGGACGCACACGCCCAAACAGACACACGACAGATGGGGGAAAGGGGAGAAAGGCGGGACGGCTACTTCCCCAAACCATCATCATAAAATCAACCCATCATCATCACATCAACCCCCACACCCCATCAAAATAAAACATCATCACAACCACTATATCATCATCACAATCGCATCATCTTTCATCATCTCACCACACCCCCCTCACCATCACCACCCCCACCCCACATCATCTCCTCTATCATTTCTTTTTTCCTTCTTCTTTTTTCTTTCCTTCCCCAAAAGCATACTATAGCTTCGTGGGGCGTTTTCCTTTTTCTTTTTTTTCTTTTTTGTTTTGTTTTTTTTTTCTTTTTTTTTCTTTTCTCCAAAACTTTCAGTAAAAGGAAGTGGTGTTTTTGTCGATGCCAAACCCCAGGAAATGAAACATTGTTGTGCGCCCTTCCCCCCCCCCCTCTCCTCTCTCTCTCTCTCTCTGTCTTTGTCTCTCTGCTCTCTTCTCTGTCTTTGTCTCTCTCTCTCTCTCTCTCTCTCTCTTCTCTCTCTCTCTCTCTGCTCTCTCTGTCTCTTGTCTCTCTCTGTCTGTCTCTCTCTGTCCTCTTCTCTCTCTCTCTCGTCTCTCTCTCTCTCTTCTCTCTCTCTCTGTCTCTCTCTCTGTCTTTTCTCTCTGTCTCTCTCTGTCTGTCGCTTCTCTCTCTCTCTCTCCTGTCTCTCTATCTGTTTTTGTCTCTCTGTCTGTCTCTCTCCCTCCCTCCCTTCCCCTCTCTCTCCCTCCCTCCCTTCCCCCTCTCTCCTCTCCCTCCCCTCTCTCCCTCTCTCTCCCTTCCTCCCCTCCCCCCCTCTCTCTCACTCTGTAGGGGGCCTGCTGAAGATGAAAACATGGGAGTTATCTCCCTCTACCTGATCGATTTTGTCTCCCTTGGCAGACAAGTAGACGCCATCGAACGATTTCTCTCTGAATGTATCGAACTGACCACGTGCTCAAGACGTTTGATTCAACCAGGAGAGAGGGGGGGGGGGAGAGGATGGGGGGGGGTGGGGTTGTTGGACAGAGGACAGAAGTGGACATAGTGTCAATCTTCATACAGCGAAAAACCGGTCACTACAGATCAAAGTGTAAGTGACCCTCCCCCGCATCATGAGTCGCGTTGCACAAGAGGTTCACTTTCAGCTACTGCAGTCCCCCCAGTTCCCCCAGCTGTCAAAAATAGGTACCTGCCCTCTTTAGGGTCAGGGAAGGTAAAGCAGCGAGGGAGAGGAGATGGGCGCCCCCGCCCTCAATATGCTGGCCCCTAGAGAAGTTGAGGTCTCTGACGCCTCGCTCCTCTACGACCACATAGGTTATGGGACACCTTTACCTCTCACCTTCTTCTAGCTTTTGAACTTGATCTGAGCTTGTGTGTAAACGCCGAGGAGAACGAACACTGGTAATAAAGAATAAAAAGGATTGATTTATTTTCAATGAAATAAAAACAACAACTTTCAATTAAAGGTAAAAGGTAAAGGAGTCCCATAACCTATAAGGTCGTAGGGGAGCGAGGCGTCAGAGACCTCACTTCTCTAGGGCCAGCATATTGAGGGCGGCGCCCATCTCCTCTCCCTCGCTGCTTTACCTTCCCTGACCCTAAAGAGGGCAGGTACCCATTTACAGCTGGGTGAACTGGGGGAACTGTACTGAAGCCAAGGCGCGCAAACGGTCACCCATCCAACTGGTAACCACGCTCGACGCTGCTTAACTTGGCTGAGGGAAAGCGAGTGCTCCGACCACTGAGCTATCTCGTTCCTTTCAATTACTGACATATTATTAATTTGTGATAACAAAGCTATTCGATACCCAAAAAAAACCAGATTGACAATCGGACAATTCTATGAAAAGTTATTGCAAATTGATATGATACACGCGGGACGGACACAAGGGAAAATGGAAAAGTTTTGCTTGTAGCGGGTGGGGGGGATGAAGGCGGGGTTTTTCCCAAAAAAGTTAAAAAAGGGAAAAGAAACACAATTACCCCTTGAATTTCATTCAAGGTAAAGAATGGCGTAGTTTTTTAATAAATAAAAATCTAAAAAATCGAAACCGACCCCCACCTCCCTAAAAGGGCCCCCAGCAAAAAAGGGGGGTCGGTGCAAAGCGACTATTTCGGGGTGGGGGTCAACAATAACGTGTGCTGGGTATGTTTCTTTTCATTTGAAAACTTTAAAATGATGTTCAAAATTGGATTTACCCCTTGAATGAAATTTTTTTTTCAAAGAAAGCAAAGGACCCGCATAAGTGGAGGAAGCTGGTTGAAAAATCTTCAGGGGTGCCCCCCACGGTTTCGGGACTATTTTTTTATTTTTTTTTTAGTTTTCTTTTATTCGAGGAAAATGGAAAAAAGCATTTGTTTTTTTTTAACTCCAGTCCCCATGTGTAGCAGTTTTTTGTCAACGTCACTGTTCCCCCCGGGCACACAATGATACAGGATGGTAAGTAAATTGATGTCGTCCGTAAGAAACAACATTTCGGGATTTTAGAAAAAAAATTTTTTAATTTGAAAAAAAGGAGTAAGTACTTATGTTTTATACATCCAGCCCCCGTGTGCATGTGTTTTTGTACATTTTCAACCCCTTTATCCGTACACAAACCTCTTTTCAAAAAAATGGAACGGGTTCAAAAGTGGGGAACCCCTACCCAGGAACCCTAATCTAATACACTGAAGAATGGCCCCAAGACATCAGGAAAAGATGGTGGTTAAAATATTTTTTCTGATCTCTGACCCGGGTTCAAATCTCGTTCAAAAAATTTTTTTTCCTCGGGATTTTAACACATGCAGACTCCACCCCCCCAAAATCCTTCGGATGAGACTAAAACCGAGGCCGTTGCGAACGTACCAAAAAACATCTTCGCCACGTTAAAACCCCCGTTCCATTTTTTCGGAAGAGTGGGGAAATTGTGTCCGGTGGAACAATGACAAATTTAAAGCTGCATACACACGGGGACTAGGTGAAAACATGCTGCTTTTTTCCACTACCCTTTCGAAATAAAAGAATACATAAAAATAAATAGATAAAAATAATAATAACAATACATAATAATAAAAAATTTGGGCCCCTTTAAAAAAATTTAAAATTTGGTGATATAGGGTTTTTCTGACGGGTTTTTATGCCTTTGAACCCAATTCAAAATGAAAGTCTGCAAGTGACTGACAGTGTTGTTAGGTGATGAAATGTTATTCCATTGCGTTTTGACGGGGGAATTTTTTGTTATTTTTTTTGGTTTTGTTTTTTGATTTGGTCGGGCGTTTTGGGGTTTTGTTGGGGATTTTTAGGGGTTTTTACAATTTTTTTAGTAGGGAGCACACACGCATGCATGCGTGTGCCCACGTTCAGAAACATGCTTGTATAGCTTTTGGTAGTTGTCTTATGATTTCTATATGCGGTTTTTGCTATTGTTTACAACTATTTTCATATTAAACATCAATCTTGCAAAACTAATAAACGGTCGCTAAAAACAACCTGGAGTTAAGCTTTTCACATTAAAGATACATCATCTGCAAAATAAGAATAATTGTAAAATTTTTAATATATTATATATATTTTTAATTTTATATATATATATATATATTTATTTTATAATATATATATATAAAAATTAAATTTTGTTTTTTAAATATTATTTTTAATATATATATATATATATATATATATTATATTTAAAAATATATTATAACCCATTATAATAAGCAAAAAAAAAACAATGGGCATAACTGTAATCCACATTTTTCTTTCTAACCACGTCATACACATCTGAAAAAAAGGTATTAAAAATAATAAAGGGCTTAGAAAACCCACCCCGCCTAAACAAATTGGTGCCAAAAGTTCAGATGGATGAACCTTTTATTGGGTTGCACGAACGTAATGATCGTACGAGGCGCAGCGATAAAAAAGTACCCTTACACAGACTTTGATCACCCCATGTAATATGCATCTAACGAGCTAAAGCTGTTTCAAATCCGGGAAGGGGGAAAGGGAAATTTCCCTGCATTCCCTAAAATATCGCTTTGGGTTTCCACATAGACAAGGGGACGGGAAGCTCTGGTCGGGCACCCTTTTTCCCCCAGCCAGTTAAGCAGCATCGAGCGTGGTTACCATTTGGATGGGGCCGTTGCGCGCCTTCTTCAGAAACGTTCCCCCCCCCCAGTTCACCCAGCTGTAAATGGATCCCTGCCCCTTAGGGTCGGGGGAAAGGAAAAGAGCGGGGGGAGGAAGGGGCACCGCCCTCAATATCTGGCCCTAAAAGGGGGTCTCTGACGCCTGCTCCCTATGCCCTTTAAATGTTTGGGACCCTTTACCTTTTATATATAGATGCATTGGTAGAATGGAGAACTACATTTATTTTAACTGTTTTCCTTTCCATAAACCATGTTTGGGTTTTGTATGAGCACACCTAAATCATCTGTAAAAAACCTTGAATAATTTAAAAATTTCATCATATATTTCATTGATGAGGGGATCCTTTTAAAACTTAGTTCTTTCTCCTTTTCTGCATTTAATGAAATGCATAATTTTTCTTTAAAAAAACATTTACATGGACAAGGAGAGAGGGACTGAGACAGAGATAAAAAAGATAATAGATAGATGATAGATAGATAGATAGATAGTGATAAAAGATAGATAAAGTAATAGATGAAATAGATAGATAATAGATGGATGGATGGATGGAGGGTGGATTTGGGTAGATAATAGATGTTAGATAGATAGATGATAGTAGATAGATAGATAATAGATAGATAATAATAATAGATAATAATAGATAAAAATAGTAGATAAAGATGATAGATAGATGATAGATGATAGATAGATAGATAGATAGATGATAACAGTAATAACAGACCGACAGACAAAAAAAATCGATAGACGACAGATAGAAAATAATGACTATAGAGAGATAGATAGAAAAGATAATAGAAGATAGATAGATAGATAGATAGAAGAAGATGATAATAAATAGAAGTAATAGATAGATAGATAGATAGAAAAAGATGCTTTGGGTCTTCAGCAAAAAACCATTCCCACTTTTTGCAAATTCCTGCTAGAAAATTATCCCTTTTCCTACCACTCTCTTTATCCTTTACCGTTTTCCTTTACCAATATCTGTTTGCTGTCGCATTCTCTGTCGTCTCTCTTCTTGTCTCGCTCCCCGTCTTGTCTGTCTTCTTTTTCGTCTCGCTCGTCTCTGTCTGTTTCTGTTGTCGCTCCCTTGTCTGTTTCTTCTTCTCTCTCTCTCTCTCTCTCTTCTCTCCTCCCCTCTTCTCTCTCCCCCTCTCTTTTTCCTTCTGTCTTTCTGTCTGATGTTTTTCGCTCTGTCTTTCGTCTGTCTTCTCATCTCAATTTCTTCTGTTGTCGTATCTCTCACTCTCAACTCTCCTCTCTCTCTCTCTCTCTCTCTCTCTCTCTCTTCCTCTCTCTCTTTTTTTTTCCCTTTGTCTCCTCTGTCTGCTGTCTGTTCCCCCTTTTACTGTCTGTCTGCCTGCATCTCTCATGCAATGTCTTCTTTTGTCTGTTTGTCTGTGGTTCTTCTGTCGGTCTGTCATCTATCGTCCTATCATTTTCTCTGTCCTCTCTGTCTCTCCTTTTTCATTTTCTACTACACAACTTTTTCTGTACTTTTCTCAGGAAACCTTAAAAAAATTTCTCCTAGGAAACCCTTTATCAGTCACCAGGCGGAATGGTCGGCTGAGGCCCAAAAGCAACCTCCCGCGAGTGCAAGACAAACCCTCTCCTCCTCTCCCTGTTTTTCTCTGCTTCTTCGTCTGTCTGTCTGTCTGTCCCTTTTTCTCTCTTCCCCTCTCTCTCTCTCTCTCTCTCTCTCTCTTTCTCTCTCTCTCTTCTCTCTCTCTCTCTCTCTCTCTCTCCCCTCTCTCTCTCTTTTCCCCCTCTTCGCTTTCGTCTTTCTGTCTGTTGTCTGTCTTTTCTCTCTCTCTCTCTCTCTCTCTCTCTCTCTCTCTCTCCTTTTCTCCTCTCTCCTCTTTCCCTTTCTCTTTTCTGTCTGCTTCGGGCTGTCTGTCTTCTCCTCTTCTCTCTCTTCCTCTGTTGTCGTTCTCTCTGTCTCTCTCTCTTCTCTCTCTCTCTCTCTCTCTCTCCCCCCTTTCTCCCCCTTTTCGCTTCTGTTCGTCTTTCTTCTGTCTTCTTCTCTCCCTTTTCTATCTCTCTCTCTCCCTTCTCTCTCTCTCCTCTCTCTCTCTCTTCTTGTTTTTTTTTCTCTTCTCTCCTCTCTCTCTCCTCTCCTTCTCTCCTCCCTCTCTTTGCTTTTTTCTTTTTTCTCCCCTTTTTCTCTTCCCCCTCCTCCTCTCTCCTTTCTTTCTCCTCTCTCTCCTCCTCTCTTCTTCAGTTTTTTTCTCCCCGCCCCCCTGTCTCCTTTTTTTTTCCCCCGGCTGTCTGTCTGTGTGTCGCTGTCTCTGTCTGTCCTCACTGCCGTATATTGGCGTGCAACACATAACAAAATATAATTATACCACCACAACACACACACACACACACACTGGGAAAAAACCCCTCTCCCCCCGAACACAACACAAACACACACTGGGGAACCCCCCAACAAAACCCCACACAGCACAACACACCACACAACCACACAAACAAGACACACACAAACACACAACACTCATTTTACCCCCCCACCAAAACCACCACCCAAACACAAACCAACACACAATACCCCCCCCCACTTCCTAACACCACACACACAAAACACTCACGATACCCCCCCCCCTCTATCTATCCACACGCGCACACACACACACACAACACACAACAACCCACACACACCCACACCACACACACAACACACACAATATCACTTTAAATGAACAGACGAAAATTGAAACACACACTACACAAAACTCACACACGATAAACACGCTACACACACAAAACACACTCACACACGAGGGCACACGGCACACACACAACATAACACACTCCACACGAGAACACACCTACAACAACACCCCAACACACTGATTTCCCCACACACACAACTGATACCACCACCACACACACCACACACACACACACCACCACACCAAAACATGAACACAACACACACCACACACACACACATGAAACACACACACACACACACACACACACACACACACTAACACAACACTAACACACCACACAACCACACTACACACACACACACTATACCACACACAAAAAACACACACACCACAAAAACACACACACACACCACACACACAACACACCACAATATACTGATACCAACAACACACATACACACACACCTGAGAAAACTCGCACAACACCACACAGCACACACATGATGCCCCCCAAAACCCCCCCACACACACACACACACCACACAAAACACAAAAAAAACCCCCCCAACACACCCCACTGATACCACCCCCCCACCCCCCCCACCACACACACACACACTTCACAACAGACTATATTTTTTCCCCTGTCAAACCGCATGTTTGTAATTCCGCCATCTTTGCTCCCCCCTAAGTTGCCATGGTAACGCGTCACACAGGCTACCCAGGGGAGAGCACGCTGGAGGTAAGTAAGACGACCTTGAAGAGCCGTGGGCTTAATTAAAATCGATGATTGTAATATCCATGGGCGAAAAGATGACGTAGATAATGTTACCTGGAGGGGCCAGATGACAAAGCTATCAGCATGACTGCTGCAGTGAAATGTCGAGGAACCAGAGAACAAGTTGGAGAGAGAAAACAAACAAACACAACAACAGAGGGAACACAGAGAAAATGGTTGTGTGTTGTTGGTTTTTTTTTAAAAAGATAGAGAAAGAAGTCAGAGAGAAAGAATGCAGAACAGAGAGGGAGAGAGATAGAGAGGGAGAGAGAGAGAGAGAGAGAGGGGGGGATAGAGAGAGGGGGCGGATAGAGAGAGGGAGAGAGAGAGAGAGGGGGGGGGAGAGAGAGAGAGGGAGAGAGAGAGAGGGGGGGATAGAGGGAGGGAGAGATAGAGGGAGAGAGAGAGAGAGAGAGAGGAGAGAGAGAGAGAGACAGGGAGAGAGAGAGAGGGAGAAAAGGGAAGGGAGAGATAGAGGGAGAGAGAGAGAGACAGACAGGGAGAGGAGAGAGAGGGGGGGATAGAGGGAGGGAGAGATAGAGGGAGAGAGAGAGGAGAGAGAGAGAGAGAGACAGGGAGAGGAGAGAGAGGGGAGAAAGAGGAAGAGGGGGAGACAGAGAAAAGAGAGAGGGGAGGGAGGGAGAAAAAGTGAGGGAGGGAGAGGGAGGAGAGAAAGAAAAAGAGAGAGAGAGAGAGGGAGGGAGATTGGGGAGAGAGATGGGAGAAAGATAGAGAGGAGTGAGAGGAAGAGAGGGGGGGAGAGAGAAAGCGAGAGAGAGAGAAAGAGTGAGAGGGAGAGAGGGGGAAGTGAGAGAGAGCGTGAGATAGAGAGAGAGAGAGAGAAATACAAAAAGATTAAGCAAAATACATTAGTGGCAACAACAAAAATGACCAAAGAAAATATAGACAGAAATAAATATTTTAAAATAAAAGAAAGGATAAAATTGATATGGAACAAAAGAAGAAAGAAACAGAAGAAAATAGAAAACAAGAAAATGTGCATAGAAAAGAAATAACACCCAAGAAATGATTGAATGAATGAATGAATGAATGAATGAATGAATGAATGAATGAATGAATGAATGAATGAATGAAAGAAGGAAGGATGGTAGGAAAGAAAGAAGAAAGGTAGAAAAGGAAGGAAGGAAGGAAAAAAGATAGGAAAGAAGGAAGGTAGGAAGGAAGGAAGGAAGGTAGGAAGGAAGGAAGGAATGTATGTAGGATTTATGGAGCGCATACACATCTATACACCCAAAAGAAAGACTTGAACTCAGCACTGGAGGAAAAGAAGCTTGACTCTGTGATATGGAGGGTGTGTGTGTGGCGGGGGGTGGTGGCAGGGACAATAGTATGAGCAAAAACATACACGCAGAACCACATACACACAAACACACACACCACACACACACACACACAAAACAACACACACACACACACACACACACACACAACACCCCACACACACACACACACCCCACACACACACACACACACACACACCAGGACTGGATGTATACAGACACAAGAGTGCATATTCCATTATCATCGAAATAAAAGAAGA
The DNA here is from genome assembly GCA_028751875.1 of Rapana venosa. Taxonomy (NCBI): domain Eukaryota; kingdom Metazoa; phylum Mollusca; class Gastropoda; order Neogastropoda; family Muricidae; genus Rapana; species Rapana venosa. Next base: position 33,031,467 of record CM054163.1, read on the forward strand.
ATCACGCACGCACACCAGACACACACAACCACACACACACACACACACACACACACCTACCTTCGGATGAGACTATAAACCGAAGTCCCGTGTGCGAACGCACGCAGAACATCTTGCGCACACTTTTAAACCCGTTCTGCTTTTTGGAAGAGTAGGCTATTGTGTGCTGGTGGGAAAGGATGACAACATTTACAGAGCTGCATACACACGGGGACGGGATGAAAAAAGCACCTGAGTGCTTATTCCATCATCCTGGAAATAAAAAAAATTAAAAAAAATAAAAAAAAAAACCAACCACATACGCGCACGCGCGCACGCACACCCCACACACACACACACACCATGGTACCACCCCCTCCCCTTCTCTCCTCCCCCTCCCTGCCTCCTTTCACACACACACACACACACACACACACCACACACACACAACACACACACACACACACACACACACACACTGAGCAAGCTTCACAATCAAATATCCCCCTACCTATGATTAAAAAAAACCGAAGCTTTCCAGTGATGTCCAAACGGTGTGTGAAATCAATATATCTGATGCTCCTGAGTAATGACTACATAGCGGTATCGATATAGCAGACTGTTTGCTGACCGTAGAACTTTGTTTTCATGTCTCGTGGGATGGCAACGACAGAAACACGTCAGGAGATCAGAGAGCGCGAGAAGGGCGATACCCTCTGGGAAAAGGTCAGGGAGGTCATCTCTGAGGTGAGCTGCAGCATTAAAAGAAGAAGAAGAAGAAGAAGAAAGAAAAAGAAGAAGAAGAAGAAGAAAGAAGAAGAAGAAGAAGAGAAGAAGAAGAAGAAGAGAAGAAGGGGAAGAGGGAAAAAGAAGAAGAAGAAGAAAGAAGAAGAAGAAGAGAGAAGAAGAAGAAGAAGAAGGAGAAGAAAGAAGAAGAAGAAGGAAGAAGAGAAGAAGATGAAGAAGAAGGGAAGAAGGAGAAGAAGAAGAAGGAGAAGAGAGAAGAAGAGAAGAAGAAGAAGAAGAAGAAAGAAGAAGAAGAAGAAGAAGAAAGAGAAGGAGAAGAAGAAGAAGGAGAAGGAGAAGAGAAGAAGGAGAAGGAGAAAAAAGAAGAAGAGAAAGGAAGAAGAAGAAGGAGAATAGCAATAATTAGAATAACAATAATAATATGAACACTGATACTACTACTACTACTACTACTACTACTACTACTACTACTACTACTACTACTG
>CM054163.1:33035177-33037677 GCA_028751875.1 Rapana venosa
CCAAGAATCAATCAGCATGGTCTCAAGTGTCTATTCCTGGGCCATCTTTTTTACTTCATCATCCTGTCTTCTTCAATCTCTGTAACCCTTACCTGCTTTTTCTGGAACTCGTTTCCCAAAATATCAGGTTTCCCTTTTTCCTTAATATCCTAGTTTCTCGTTGCATGCTTATAATGTGACAACGCTATATAAATCCCATACATCATCATCATCGTCATCATTATCATCATTCTCCTTATTCTTCTTCTTCTCTTCTCTTATCTTCTCTTATTATTATTATTATTATTCTTATTCTTATTATATTATTATCATCTTATTATTATTATTATCTTTGTTAATGTCACCAGGTCATAGGGATGGGTTGATATGTAATCGTTTGCCACTAAGGACATACACCCGTCTGTTTTCATCTGTCTATTTCCAGGAACAAAACAATTGCAGAAATCAATGGTCTGATGAGACATGGCTAGTACAAAGCAGCGTGTAATGGTTTGTCTTGATGCTGGCTCTGTGTGAGATGTTGGTAAGAGTGTAAATGGAGATTACTGCTCGAAAGAAAGAAGGTAAAACTGAAAGAGCGAGAGAGAGAGAGAGAGAGAGAGAGAGAGAGAGAGAGAGAGAGAGAGAGAGAAGGAGAGAGAGAGAGAGAGAACCGAACTGAAATGACTAAGTACATTGGCCTTGGACCACAATACATTTGTTAGGCTTGGGATATTAATAATAATAATGTATGGAATTTATATAGCGCTGAATCTTGTAAAGCAACTATGGGTTCATTCATATCATTGGCAAAGCAAATGCACAAACAAGCAATGATATAGGACTGATTAAAGAAGAAAAACACACAAATGTACATAACCAAACCATACAAAAAGATGACGTCAGTAACAATTTATGACTGAATAAAGAAGAAAAACGCCATTTATTCTGTTTCTTGATTATAAACCTTAAATCAACCATAACCAAATCATAGAAAGAAGATGCTGTCTAAGAAAAATCATCCATATTGAGTATATCAAATCGTAGCAGTTTTTCACTCAAGTGTTTGAGCCAACATTGTTTTCCTTTTGTTAATAGAAGGAAAAATGTATCTGAAGAAACTATGTTTGCACTCATCATTTGTTACTTTGAACATATCTGGCAATGGTACATTGATACATTTGCTTTAAAACTTTTGAAGAGAGAGAGAGAGAGAGAGAGAGAGAGGATGAGAGAGAGTGAGGTGAGAGAGAGGAGAGAGAGAGAGAGAGAGAGAGAGAGAGAGATAAAGTAAAAAGAAAGAAAGAAAAAGGACGGAAAGGAAAAAAGAAAGAACGGAAGGAAGATAGGAAGAAAGGAAGGAAGGAAGGAAGGGAGGAAGAAAGAAAGAAAAGAAGGAAGGAAGGAAGGAAGGAAGGAAGGAAGGAAGAAAGAAAGAAAGAAAGACAGACAGAAGGAAAGAACGAAAGAAAGAAAGTAAAAATGAAACAGAGAGAGGTTGGGCGGGGGGAGAGAGTGAGAGAGAGAGAGGGAGACAAACAGAAAGAGGAGAGAGAGAGAGAGAGAGAGAGAGATGAGAGAGAGAGAGAGATGAGAGAGAGAGAGAGGGGGGGGGGGGACAACGTGAAAAAAGAAATGACAGAAGGAACCAAATAAAAAAAAGATTGAAGAAAGAAAGAAAAAGACAGCTAAAAAAGGCTCACACACACAAGGGGAGGGGGGATAGAGATAGAGAGAGAGAGAACAGAGACAGAGGCAGAGACAGAGAGACAGAAAGGGACAGACAGACAGACAGACAGGGACATTGGTTTGGTGTTATAATGGTTTAGCCCCTCCCCAAAAAAGCCAGAAGTGGGGGCTTAAATCCCCAGAGTTTAAAACTTTCGCCTCCACCCAAAAACAATCGGGTCAGGGTGCTAGTCTTTCGGTGAGACACAAAAAATCGAGGCTCTGTGTGCAACACGCATGCAGCGCACATAAAAGAACCCACGGAAACCAAGAAAGATGCCCGGGCACATTCTTTCGCCCCCCAAACCCACCCCCCCCCCCCACCCCCCACCCCCCCAAACAAATTGCAATCTCTACTCTGAAAGGGAAACAAATACCCATACAGACAAAACACAAAAAGAAATGGGTGGCGCTGTTCCTTTGGCGACTTCGGGAGGAGCATCCCGAGTTCCACGCCAATAAATCTGTCCTGAATGAAAGTAGGATACATTGCATGCACTCCAATGTAGCCCAGTACAATGCAACATAATGCAATACGAAGAAATACAGTACAATACATTTCGATAGTTTACAACATAGTTCGATAATATACGATACAACAAAACGCAACAAAATAGAATACAATACAATTCTATTATTTACAATAACAATGCAATGTAACCCCAAAAACAATACATGACCAAATCATACATCAAAACAAAAAAAAAAGGTAAACTTTAAAACAAAACCAAAATAACACAAAAACACGTTAACAAAAAAAAAAAACAAAAAATTCCCCCAAAAAAACCCCAAA
>CM054163.1:33050177-33052677 GCA_028751875.1 Rapana venosa
AATTAAATAAAGGACGCCGCCGAGATTTAAACCCACGACTTGGTGGGCACATGGGATTGAAGTGGAACGGTCTTCGGCACTTGGATACAGCGTTCGTCATGTTCACAATGAAATAGGCTGATTGGTGGCTGTTTGTGTTGTTTACATTGAATATGTCTTTCGAAACAATGATTGTTTGAAACTGCACGCACACCCACGCGTGCGCACGCACGCATGCACGCGCGCACCCCCACGCACACACGCACACACATACACATTTGCCTGCGAGCGCGTGAATAAACGTGGGCATGCATGTATGGGGAAGTGGGGGGGGGGGAGAGAGAGAGAGAGAGAGAGAGAGAGAGAGAGAGAGAGACAGACAGACAGACAGACAGACAGACAGACAGATGAATAGACAGACAGAGATAGAGACAGACATAAACACAGAACCATAGAGAGACAGAGATAGGGAGACAGGGAGAGAGGCAGAGAGACAGATAGAGAGACAGACAGACAAGCAGGCAGAGATAGAGACAGACAGACAAACAGATTCATAGAGAGATAGAGATAGAGAGACATGAGAGAATCAGAGAGGCAGACAGAGAGACAGACAGACAAATAGTGATAGGTACAGACAGAGACAGAAATCAGAGATAGATGCATACAGACATATGTTTGCCAGTCCTCCTACTCAAATAGTCTTTTTTCCTTCTTCCCTGTGTGTTAAAATTTCCTTTACATCGAACGCTCAGACAGCAACTATTATCGTCTGCCATATGAGCGAAAATGCGTTGCGCTGCCGTTAAACCACCCGACAACTCAGGCCCAGCACATCCAACTTCGGCGTAGGAGAGGATTGTAACATTTCAAGTTGTAATGGTCACCGATCCCTCAGATTCCGAATCCTTTGGGGCGCCTTCGAAGCTTTGTCAACCCCCTTTCTCCAGTCCTCACGTCTCTCAGCTCCATGTCTGTCCACTCTCGAATGTTGTCCTCCCATCTCTTCCTTTGTCTGCCTCTTCTTCTTCTTCCTCCCCTCACTGTGCCTTGTAGGATTGCTTTAGCAAGACCAGAGGAGCGCGTGACATGACCAAACCACTTCAGTTTTCGGTGTCTGACGAGTGTTTGAAGGTCAGTATAGGGCCCGATTTCATTGCGGATGCGTCTCTTGACTTCTTCATTCGTGATGTGGTCTTTGCACGAGATGCTTAAGAGTCTTCAAGTGGTACTGGTTATTAAAAGGGCAGTAGAAAGGATCACGAACGAAGAAAATAAACAAGAAATAAGTAGTTTATATCATATTTTAAAAAATAGTTTATCCTTTTATATCGAGGATAATAGAATAAGCACTTATGTGTGTGTGTGTGTGTGGGGGGGGGGGGGGGTTGCATCCAGTCCTTGTAAAAGGAACAAGGCAGAAACAAAGAGAGGGATAGAAAAGAGGGAATTTCTAAGCGACAGATTTTTCAGAAGGTGGGGGGATGCTGTTTATACGTACACCATCCTCCCCCCCCCCCCCCCCACCTCAATCTTCTTGGTATCTCTATGGGGGAGTTTGTCAACCTCACTCAAAATAGCCATGATTTCTGAAACAGTGTGTATGTGTGTATGTGTGTGTGTGTGTGTGTGTGTGTGTGTCATTTCCTTGTAAGCACTTGAGCTGTTGTTGTTCTATTTCCCTTTCCAATCCACCATTTATTGTTTGATTGCCCAATTCTTTTTGACATGTATAAAAAAGAGGTTTAAATATTCATACGAAATATGCCACTAGTCAAGAAGTTTTATATTTGACTCTCAGCAACTCATAATGTCAGTTGCTGAAGTCATATATTCTTCACCTGGAAGACCATTACTGTAATTATATATATATATATATATAGAGAGAGAGAGAGAGAGGAAGAGAGAGAGAGAGAGAGAGAGAGAGAGAGAGAGAGAAAGATAGAGAGAGAGAGAGATAGATAGATAGATAGATAGATAGATAGATAGATAGATAGATAGATAGATAGATAGATAGATAGATAGATAGATAGATAGATAGATAGATAGATAGATAGATAGATAGATAGATATAAGGGAGAGAAAGAGAGAGAGACACAGAGAGAGAGAGAAAGAGAGAGATGGGGTGTGTAATAATAGGTACTTTGGTATGAATGTGGGTGTGTCTAAATCACCATGTAGTGAATAGACATTAAACAAAACAAACTTGAGACAGGCCACTGACAGTGAATCTCTACAGTAACACCAAAGGCCACAGACCTAAGGTGACATTACACTATGTTGACTTCTTAGAAACCTTGACCTTTTTTGCATTTATATAGCAGACTAGTAAATAATATACATCATAAATCACGTTCGCCTTGAAATATGGTGTTTCAGAAGTAGAAAAATCAAGAAAAGAAAAGGAAGGAAGGAGGGAAGGGAGGGTGGCAGGAAGGAAGGAAGGAAGAAAGGAATGAAGGGAGGAAGGAAGGAAGGAGGAAGGAAGAAGGAAAAAAAGAAAGAAATCAAGGTAAACAGAAAA
>CM054163.1:33062677-33067677 GCA_028751875.1 Rapana venosa
AGCCAGCCAGCAGACAAACAGACAAAGACAGAGACAGACAGACAGACAGAGACAGAGAGACAGACAGACAGACAGAGACAGAGAGACAGACAGACAGGAAGACAAACAGAGACAGAGAGACAGACAGAAAAACAGACACAGAGACAGAGAGACAGATAAACATACAAAGACAGAGACACAGAGAGAGATAGACAAACAGACAAAGACAGAGAGACAGACAGACGAAGACAGGGACAGACAGACAGACAAAAAGACAAAGACAGAGACAGAGAGAGACAGACAAACAGACAAAGACAGAGACAGACAGACCGATAAAGACAGACAGACAAACAGAGCCAGACAGACAGACAAAGACAGAGAGACAGACAAACAGACAAAGACAGACAGACAAACAGACACACAAACACAGACACAGACAGAAACAGAGAGAGACTCAGAAACAAAAGTTCATTGCTTTTCTCTCTCCGTTTCTTCAGACAAGAAGTTCCAATACAGAGCGCACTCACACATGGACCAGCCAGAGAGCAGTGAGCCTCTCCAAGACACAGGACGAAGATGCTTACATCCCCTGAGAGCGCAGCTGACACCGCCACCACAAATCAGATTTGAAAATAGAAAGACACAGCAACCTGCCAAGGTGGCCCAGTGGTTAGCGCCTCGGCTTACCAGGCTGGAAGGTCGTGGGTTTGAATCCCGTAGTTTTCCCTTATGGGTATGTTTTGTGTCTGTATAAATAGCATCCCCCCACTTTCTGGATATTCTGTGCTAGGAATTCCTTATTTTCTATCCTTCTCTTTGTTTCTGCCTTGTTTCTTTATCTTCCCGTGATCTCTTTCTTGTCTGTTTTCTGCCTTCTTGGTCCATTCTCCTGCCTTTTTTTTTAAAAATCCAGACAGACTTCAAATTTAAGAATTCTCTTCCATGCCGAAGTCGGATGCGCTGGGCCTGACTTGTCAGGTGCTTAACGACAGCGCAATCCATTTTTGGGTCAGATGACAAAGATAGTTTGCTGTTTGAGCGCTCGACAAAGTTAGAATCCCAGAGGAAATTTGGCCGGCTCCTCACCAGAGTGAGTTTGCTATGAGCTTATTTGGGAAGACTTGGACATGGTTCACACACTCTAACTTCTTTCATTTTGGGGGTACGAGTTTGAGAGTGTTGCTCAAAATTATTTGACCAACACTGCAGGTGTCTGTACCTCTCAGGCCCGGTAGGTGCTGGGATATATTATGATAGAAAGTGTAGAGTTGTCTCAAAGCGCATGCACGTCAATAGCAGCATTGTTATATAACCATCGTTACTATTGATCGTCATGCAATTCAAGACAATTGTCTCTGATTAATGAGTCGAATTGCTCCAGAAGTCAAGTTTTAGTAGTTCACAGTAACTGTTATTAAATAATCGTCAATGAGAAGGCAATTCGATTCCCCCACCCCACCCCCCACCAAAACAAAACAGATTGAAAAATCGGACAATTCTATGAAAAATTCTGACAAATTGCAATGCTAGACTCCAGGAAGTGACAAAGCTAAGACTTTAACAAACTCTACATCGTAATTGGTGGTCAGAATGAGGACTAGTATGTTTTTAAATGCAAGTTAAAAGAAAAAGGGAAACAAAATTAAAGTAAAGGTGTCCCATAACCTATGTGGTCGTAGGGGAGCGAGGCATCAGAGACCTCAACTTCTCTAGGGGCCAGCATATTGAGGACGGCGCCCATCTCCTCTCCCTCGCTGCTTTACCTTCCCTGATCCTAAAGAGGGCAGGTACTCATTTACAGCTGGGTGAACTGGGGGATTGTACTGAAGCCAAGGCGTGCAAACGGTCACCCATCCAAGTGGTAACTACGCTCGATGCTGCTTAACATGGCTGGGGGAAAGCGAGAGCTCTGACCACTGAGCTATCGCGTCCCCAAACCAAAATTACTCCTTGATATTTCAGTACAAGGTAGAAAAAAAAGCTGAATAATGGTAGTAAAGGTGTTCCTATAACTTATGCGATCGCTGGCCAGCAAGATATCAGAGACCTCAGCTTCTCCAGGGGCCAGCATAGTGAGGGCGGCGCCCATCTCCTCCCCGTCGTTGCTTTACCTTCCCCTGACCCTAAAGAAGGCAGGTACCCATTTCAAAAGAAAGCTTACAGTCTTACAATCAAGCAAAATCTCAAACCTAGCAACCTGACCCCCACCTGCCTAAAATGGCTCCTAGCGAAAAGAAGTGGGTCAGGTGCATTGTGACTCATTTTGTGGTGGAGTGTCACTAATCAGTTGTTCACACACTGTGTCCACTTAAAGAGATGGCTATGGCCAGAGTTTGTCACTGAGCGCTTCGTCTTCAATCTGACCCTCCTGAAAAAAGAAAAGCCAACTTGAAGCAAATGCAATTTTGAATATACCGAGAAAAGGGAGGAGAAAGAGACGAGGTACAAGTAGAGAAAGAAATGGATTGGGAGAGAGAGAGAGAGAGAGAGAGAGAGAGAGAGAGAGAGAGAGAGAGAGAGAGAGAGAGAGAGAGACAGACAGACAGACAGACAGACAGACAGACAGACAGGCAGAGAGAGACAGAGACAGAGAGAGATGGGGAGAGAGCAAAGAGAGGGAGGGAGGGAGGAGAGAGAGGGGGGAGGGGGAGGGAGAGAGAGGGGGAGAGAGGGAAATGGAGGAGAGAGAGATGGAGAGAGAGAGAGGAGAGGAGAAGAGAGGAGAGAGAGAGGAGATGGAGGGAGAGAGGGAGGGGGAGACACAGAGGGAGCGGAGAGAGAGAAAGAGAAAGAGAGACAGGCAGACAGATACAGACAGAGAGAGAGATTGAGAGAGAAGGGGGGGGGGGAGGAGAGAGAGAGGGGAGAGAGATAGAGGGGGGAAACTGAGACAGAAAAAGAGTGGAGAGAGAGAAAGAGACAGAGAAACAGAGAGACAGAGACAGAGAGAGAGCCTTCTTTAATAAATCAGACTAATTATATTTTGGGAAGAAATATAATGCATGGCAGAAATTCAATCAAGAACGGTAAACATTACGACAATGAGAAGAAGAAGAAGAAGAAGAAGAAGAAAGAAGAAGAAGAAGAAGAAGAAGAAGAAGAAGAAGAAGAAGAAGAAGAAGAAGAAGAAGAAGAAGAAGAAGAAGAAAGCAACAAAGAGAAGCACACTTTTGTGATATTAGTCTTATCTGAGTTCAGTGTGGGAGAGTATTGCTATCTTTTAAGTCTTTCTGGAAAAAGAAAGGCAGGAGAATGGACCAATAAGGCAGAAAATAGACAAGAAAAAGGTGACAGAAGAATAAGGAACAAATCAGAAACAAAGAGAGGGATAGAAAAGAGGGAATTCCTAGCACAAAATCTCCAGAATAAGGGTTTGTTGTTTATACTGACAGGCCCTCTGCAATCCCCACGGAGGAAAAGTCGTTTTATTTTTATTTATTTCATTTTCTTTTAGTCTTTTATTTCGAGGATAATAGAACAAACACTCATGTGCTGGTTTTTTTCACCTAGTCCCCGTGTGTATGCAGTTTTGTCAATTTTGGTCATCCGTTCCCACCGGTACACAATGACCTACTCTTCCGAAAAAACGGAACAGGTTTTATCGTGTGCGCAAGATGTTCTTCCTGCGTTCGCACACGGGGCCTCGGTTTATAGTCTCATGCGAAGGAATTTTGGGGAGAGTAAAGTCGGCACTGATGTTAACTCCAGAGAAGATTTAAGATGCGCGTGCAAACCGTTGTACCTCTAAGCTGTCCGTTTTTAAAATTAAAAAAAAGATAATAAAACATAGATTTGACATTGTCCCCCTAAGATTTTCCCTGTACTAGTTTTGGGGATGTCATCAGAAGGAAGAGAGGGAAAGAGAAGTTCCCCACAGGTAGGTCAGCAGAGTATGTGACCATCCCCTACAAAATGAGTGGCATTGCACAAGAGGTTATGTTTGTATTCTTAAAAAGGTAAAGGAGTTCCCATAACCTACGCGGTCGTTTGTGAGAGAGGCATCAGAGACCTCAGCTTCTCCAGGAGCCAGTATATTGAGGGCGGCACCCATCTCCTCTCCCTCGCTGCTTTACCTTCCCTGACCCTAAAGAGGGCAGGTACCCATTTACAGCTGGGTGAACTGGGGGAACTGTACTGAAGCCAAGGCGCGGCAAATGGTCACCCATCCAACTGGTAACCACGCTCGATGCTGCTTAACCTTAGCTTAAGGAAAGCGAGTGCTCTGACCACTGAGCTATCTGGTTCCCTATTTTGATTGTTAGCATGTTGTCAACCTGTGATTTTTAAAAAGAAGCTATTCATTGAAAAAGACAGATGGAAAACAAGGTATTTTTGTAAGCTAATACAAATCAAATTGGTAAATACTAGAAAGTGACAAAATGATAATTTGACGAATTTTTCCTCTTAAATAGATGGTCGGGATGATGAGTAGGGTTTTTTGAACGTTTTTCTTTTTTAACAAAACAAAAATATGCTTTTAATATATCTGTACAAGTTAGAATAAAGCTTACTGGTTTTAACCAATTAAAATATCAAAATCGACTTAACAAGCCCCACAAAATCTTTAAAAATCGACATACCACCCTCCCCTCTCCAAAGCACCACCACCACATTCTTCCTAAACTGGCTTGCTAGCGAAGTGGGTCTGGTGCATCGCGACTCATTTCGTGGGGGAGGGTCACCTGTTATATCGGACTGCTGGCTGATCCTGATTAATAGCAGATCCTGTACATTGCCAGCTGAGTTTATCCTGTTCCTGGAGTGTATCTCACAGAGAGAGAGAGAGAGAGAGAGACAGACAGACAGACAGACAGAGACAGAGACAGAGAGAGAGAGACAGAGAGAGAGAGACAGGGAGACAGAGACAGAGAGAGAGACACAGAGAGACACAGGGAGAGAGACATAGAGGAGACAGAGAGACACAGAGAGACAGCGAGACAGAGAGACACGGAGACAGACAGACAGAGACAGACAGGCAGAGACAGAGAGACACAGAGAGACACACAGAGAGAGACAGACAG
>CM054163.1:33070177-33072677 GCA_028751875.1 Rapana venosa
ATGTAAAAATGAGCTGTTCATGATGGCATGAGTTTTTTTGCATAAAAAGAGAGTGCAAGGAAAGAAGAAGAAAAGAAAGAAAGAATGAACAAAAGAAGAAAAAGAAAGAACAAAAGAAAGTCAGACAGAAAGAAAGGAAGAACGAACGAACGAACGAACGAACGAAACGAACGAACGAAAGACAGACAGACAGGACAGACAGAAAGAAAGAAAGAAAGACAGACAGAAAGAAAGAAAGAAAGACAGACAGAACAGAAAAAGAAAGAAAGACAGAAAATACCAAACTACCCAACTACACATACAAACTCCAACAGACAGAGACATTAACAGATATTGACCCCAAACAGACCGAAGCTATACAAAACAAACAGACAACATTCTCTCTGAAAAGGTCACACACTTACTACCCCAACTCCTTCAATTTTGCAGTGATACAAAAAGAGAACATCCCACATACTATTCAAACTTTCACGAAGAGAGGAAGGGGAAGGGAGGGGTAGAGACTGGGAGATAAAGGAAGGGAGGGGAGGGGTAACAGATTACAGTATTGAAAAGTGGGTGGAGGGAGGGGGGGTGTTGAAGAGGATGGTGTGGGATAAGGGGGCTTCATCTCACTGGCTCTAAACTCTCTTGTTCTCTGTCTCTTTCTCTCTGTGTGTTGGCTTATTGGGTGCAGGGATACCTAATGTCTGGTCTTCTCCTGGGCTTGTCACTCTGCAGGAGGTCTGCCCACTGGCCTCAGCCCACGTATTCCAACTTTAAAATAGATTGTTTTCGGGAGGGTACAGGCTTTATATATCGAGGATAATGGAATAAGCACTCGTGTGCTTTTTTACATCTTGTCCCCGTGTGTATGCGGTTTTGTAAATTTTGTCATCTGTTCCCACCAGTACACAATGGCCTACTCTTTCGAAAAGCAGAACAGGATTTAACGTGTGCACAAGATGTTCTGCATGCATTCGCACCTGGGGCCTCTGTTTCTAGTCTCATCCAAAGCACTTTATACTGGGTGTGTGTATCACCCAAACAGCCCTCCACTGGACACCAGAGGGAAAACGCAAACGAGGACGACCCAAGAACACTTGGCGTCGGACTGTGGAAACAGAGCTGAAGACCTTCCAACATACCTGGGGAACCATTCGGAAGCTGGCCCAGGACAGACAGGAGTGAAGAACATTTGTTGCTGCCCTACGTGCCAATAAGGCACAAAGGCATTGATGATGATGATGTGTATGCTTGTGTTACCAATACATGAAAGGAATTAAGGCACTGGCAGGTCTGCTTTTTTTTAAGTTGGATTTGGAGATTGTGAACATTCCTATCCTTAACTTACCAGACATCCCTCCTTAGACTTGAACTCACTATTTCTCCTTTGAGGATGTTGCGGTCTTGTCTGTATTGGTACATTCGCCATCTTCTGGAAGTTCTGTGCTAGGAATTTCCTCGTTTCTGTCCCTCTCTTTGTTTCTGCCTTGTTCCTTTTCTTCCTGTCAACATCCTTCTTGTCTATTTTCTGCCTTCTTGGTCCATTCTCCTGCCCTTTTTCCAGAAAGACTTTAAACATAATAATTGTCTTTCGTGCCGAAGGCGGATGTGCTGGGCATGAATTGTCAGGTGCCTAATGGCAGCGCAACGAGTTTTTGCTCATAAGACAGACATCAATAGAATGTTGTCTGAGCGTTTGACGATGATGAAGAAGAAACAGAGTTGCAAAAATAATTTCGAGGAAGAAAAAGGGCGAAGAAGAAAACAAAATAGTGTGATGTTTTCATTCACCCACTTCTTAGGACTTATTCATATCTCTCTCTTTCTCACCCTTTCTCTCTCTCTCTCTCTCTCTCTCTCTCTCTCTCTCTTCTCTCTCTCTCTCTCTCTCTCTCCTCTCTCTCTCTCTCTCTCTCTTCTCTCTCTCTCTCTCTCTCTCTCTCTCTCTCTCTCTTCTTCTTCTTCTTCTTTTTCATCTTCTTTTTCTTCTTCTTCTTCTTCTTCTTCTTCTTCTTCTTCTTCTTCGCAATTCTTCTTCTTCGCAATTCTTCTTCTTCGCAATTCTTCTTCTTCGCAATTCTTCTTCTTCTTCTTTTTCTTCTTCGCAACTCTTCTTCTTCTTCTTCTTCTTCGCAACTCTCTTCTTCTTCTTCTTCTTCTTCTTCTTCTTCGGAATTCTTCTTCTTCTTCGGAATTCTTCTTCTTCTTTGCAATTCGTCTTCTTCGCAATTCTTCTTCTTCTTCGGAATTCTTCTTCTTCTTCTTCTTCGGAATTCTTCACAATTCTTTGCAATTCTTCGCAATTCTTCGCAATTCTTCTTCTTCTTCTCCTTCTTCTCCTTCTTCTTATCCTTCTTCTTCTTCTCCTTCTTCTTTTTCTCCTTCTTCTTCTTTTCCTCCTTCTTCTTCTTCTTCTCCTTCTTCTTCTTCTTCTTCTCCTTCTTCTTCTTCTTTTTCTTCTCCTTCTTCTTCTCCTTCTTCTTCCTCCTCCTCTTCTTCTTCCTACATCCAGTGC
>CM054163.1:33082677-33097677 GCA_028751875.1 Rapana venosa
TCAGAGGGTGTTTCTTAGAACAAAATCTGTGTCTTACAGTGGGTGTTTTTTTTATATTTGTTTTATCTCGAGGATACTAGAAGATGCACACATGTGGGTTTTTTCATCTAGTCCCCGTGTGTATGCAGTTTTGGAAATGTTGTCACCTGTTCCCACCGCCACACAATGGCCTACTCTTCCGAAAAGCGGAACGGGTGTTAACGTGTGCGCAAGATGCTCTGCGTGCGTTTGCACACGGGACCTCGGTTCATAGTCTCATCGGAAGGACTTTTGGGGATAGTGGAGTCTGCACTGATGTTAACTCCAGAGGAAAAATCCTCTAGAACGAGATTCGAACCCGGGTCAGCAGATCACGAATACATCACTCTAACCACCAGGCTTATCCCATCCCCCTAGATATCGCGTGTGAAAGCACGCAGAACATCTTGCACACATGTTCAAGCCTGTTCCACCTTCAGAAAGAGTAGACCATTACGTACCAGTAGGAAGGGATAACACAATTAGAAAGGGAAAACATGGCATGTACACCGAGGTTGTGGGTAGCTCACCTTCCAGGAAGGCGGAGTGCGGGTACCTTAATGGTAGGCAAAAACTGGTTGCATTTGTACACTGTTATCATTGATGACTCTCAAAGTTATAGTCAAGAAGCAGAGGGAGCGAGAGAGAGAGAGAGAGGCAGAGACAGAGAGACAGACAGACAGACAGAGGAAGAGACAGAGACAAACATACAGAGACAGAGAGAGGCAGACATCAGACAGAGACGGAGACAGAGAGGCAGACAGACAGAGGAAGAGACAGAGACAGAGACGGAGACAGACAGAGAGGCAGGCAGACAGACAGAGGAAGAGACGGAGACACACAGAGAGGCAGGCAGACAGACAGAGGAAGAGACAGAGACAGACAGAGAGGCAGACAGAGACGGAGACAGAGACAGACAGACAACAGACAGAGACGGAGACAGATAAGCAGAAAAAGAAAGAGATGGGGAGGGGGAAGAGAAGCAGAACGAGAGAGGGAGAGAGATGGAAGAGAGAGAGAGAGAGAGAGAGAGAGAGAGAGAGAGAGAAGAGAGAGAGAGAAGGGGAGAGAGAAGAGAAAGAGAGAGAAAGAGAGAGAGAGAGAGAGAGAAGAGAGAGAGAAGAAAGAAAGAGAGGGGAAAAGAGAGAGAGAGAGAGAGATGGAAGAGAGAGAGAGAGAGAGAGAGAGAGAGAGATGGGAAGAGAGAGAGAGAGGGGAGAGAGAGAGAGAGAGAGAATGGAAGAGAGAGAGAAGAGATAGACATACAGACAGAGAGAAAAGGAGACAGAGGCAGAGAGATAAGAGAAAAAAAGAAGTTGAAAGATTTAGAGAGAGAGGAGGAGGAGGAGAGACTGAGAGAGAGAGAGAGAGAGAGAGAAACAGACAGACAGAAAGACAGACAGATATTTGGGGGATAAAAAGTGAGCACATGTATGTGCATGCACACACGCACGCACACACACATACACACACACTCTCTCCCTATCTCTTTCTCTATCTCTAACTTTCGCTTTCTCTCTCTCTCTCTCACTCTCTCTCTCTCTCTCTCTCTCTCTCTTCTCCTCTCCTTTCTCTCTGTCTCTCTCTCTCTCTCTCTGTCTCTCTGTGAGAGTATGAGTATTGGGTTATTACTAAGATGTATCCCTACGGGCGGGGAGAAGACTGAATGTAAAAAAAAAAAAGCTACATGATTGAGTTGCTTATTCATTATCCTCGAAATTAAAAGAATTTATCATTGTCCATTTTGTCATTGTCATCCACTCTCTTCTCTCTCTCTCTCTCTCTCTCTCTCTCATCGCTTCTCTCTCTCTCACTCTCTCATCTCTCTCTACTCTCTCCTCTCTCCTCCTTCTCTCATTGTCTATCTGTCCTCGTCTCTGTCTGCTCTGACTCTCTCTCTCTTCTCTCCTCTCCCGCTCTCTCTCTCTCCTCTCTCTCTCTCGTCTCTCTCCTCTCGTCTCATCTACTCTCTCCTCTCTTCTCTCCCTTCTCTTCTCTTCCACCCCCCTCTCTCTTCTCTCCACCCCCCTCTACCCTCTCTCTCTCCACCCCACTCTCTCTCTCTCACTGCCAAAACAAACCCCCCACCATCTTCTATGAAAATGACTCTTCAGCTCCATTCTTCCATTTTCAATCAGATCGTCTGCGTCTGAATCAAATTACGTGTGCATTGCCTCCCTTTATATTCAAATCCTTTCATTGTAACGTTCTCATAAAACGAACGAAGATGGCGTCGTTTGCAAACATTGGTGAAGTGGGCTGCTTAAGAAACTATGGACAGAGGGATAGTGAGGTCTTACTCCTCGTCAAACACTCGAACAGCAACTAGTGTTATCTGTCATTTGAGCTAAAAATTGCGTTGCGCTGCCGTTAAGCGCCTGACAAGTCAGGCCCAGCGCATCCGATTTTTTCGGTGTAGGGGAGATAATTGTTATGTTTTATGGTGTGTGTTTTTTTCTAGAAAAAAGGCAGGAGAATGGCCCAAGAATGCAGAGCATAAACAAGAAGGAGGTGACAGGCAGAAAAGGAACAAGGCAGAAACAGACAGGGGGGATAGAAAAGAGGGAATTCTTAGCACAGAATTTCCAGAAGGTGGGGGTGCTATTTATAGTGACAGGTCCCTGGTATTCCGAATGGGAAATGACCTCTCTCTCTCTGTCTCTCTCTGTCTCTCTCTCTGACTCTCTCTCTCTCTCTCTGTCTCTCTCTGTCTCTCTGTATTTCTGTCTCTCTGTCTCTGTCTCTTTGTCTGTGTCTCTCTGTCTCTCTCTGTCTCTCTGCATTTCTGTCTCTCTTTCTGTCTCTGTATCTCTGTTTCTGTTTTCTCTGTCTCTCTCTGTCTCTCTCTCTGACTCTGTCTCTCTCTGTCTCTCTCTGCCCTCTCTGTATTTCTGTCTCTCTGTCTCTGTCTCTTTGTCTGTGTCTCTCTGTCTCTCTGTATTTCTGTCTCTCTGTCTGTCTGTCTCTGTCTCTCTCTGTCTATCTCTGTCCCTCTCTCTCTCTAATTCTGTCTCTGTCTCTCTGTCTGTCTCTCTATTTCTCTGTCGCTCTGTCTCTCTCTGTCCTTTTGTCTCTCTGTATTTGTGTGCCTCTCTCTGTCTGTCTGTCTGTCTCTGTCTCTCTCTATGACTCTGTCTCTGTCTCTCTGTCTCTTTTCTGTCTCTCTCTCTCTGTCTCTCTATCTCTGAATGTCTCTGTATCTCTGTCTCTGTTTCTGTCTTTCTCTGTCACTGTCTCTCTCTCTGTCTCTATCTCTGACTATCTCTGTCTCTCTGTCTCTGTCTATCTCCCTGTCTCTGTCTGTCTGTCTCTGTCTCTGTCTCTGCCTCTCTGTCTGTCTGTCTCTCTCTCTCTCTCACTCTCTGTCTATGAGCAGGCGAGTAACACAGTCAGGATATAAACAATACTTTTCACATGTTCATTATATTCACTGTCACATTGTAATGTATCACCTCAGCTTCTCTTTCTCTTAGGTCTTTTTTTTTCTTTTGTTCTGTCTGATTTTGATATCTTTCTTTCTGAATTTCGTTTCGTTTCTCTCGATCTTTCTTTATCTCTTTCTTTCTTCCGTATTTTCTTCTTTTCATTCTTCCTTCAATCCCCTTTATCTTCCTTTCTTTCTTTCTTTCTTTCTTTCTTTTTTCTGTACTTGTTGTTTTCCCTTTTTTAGACTTTCTTTCTACTGTCCTTCTCTCTCTCTCTCTCTCTCTCTCTCTCTCTCTCTCTCTCTCCCTCTCTCGCTCTCTCTCTCTCTCTCTCTCTCTTTTTTTCTTCCTTCATTCCTTCCTTCCTTTCTTCCTTTCTTTCTTTTTCTCTTTTTCTTCCTTTCTTTCTTCCTTTCTTTCTATCTTTCTTTATTTCTTCCTTTCTTCCTTCCTTTCTTCCTTTTTTCTCTCTTTTTTCCCTTTTTTTCTTTTTTTCTTTTTTCTTGTTTTCTTTCCTTCTTACTTTCTTCTTTGTGTATCTCTCTCTCTCTCCCGTCTCTCTCTGTCTCTCTCTCTCTCTCTCTCCTCTCTCTCTCTCTCTCTCTCTCCTTTCTCTTCTTTTCTTTTTCTTTCTTTCTTCTTTTCTTCTTTAGACTCTCTTCCTTTCTTTCTTTCTTTCTTTCATTCTTTCTTCCTTCCCTTCCTCTCTTCCTTTCTTCCTTCCTTCCTTCCTTCCCTTCTTCCTTCCTTTCTTCCTTCCTTCCTTTCTTCCCTTCTTCCTTCCTTCCCTTCTTCCTTCCTTCCTTTTCTTTCTTTCCTTTCGTTCTGTCTCTCCCCCCACATTTCCAACACTGTGTACACCATTATCTTTGGCTTCAGCCTTCAAGCTGGTGTAAGAAAATGCCACACAGGAGGAGAGGTGATGCAGAGGGTGGACAGTGAGGTGATGTTTAAGGGAACGCTTTCGCTCCAGCAGGCTTCAAGAAGCATGTTCTGGAAAGATTAGAGAAAATACAGCTAGACAGACAGACAGAAAGAAAGAGAGAGGGGAGGAAGGATGGGAGGAAGGGTGGAAGGAAGGGAGTGAAGGAAGGAAGGAAGGAAGGAAAGAAGGAAGAAAGAAAGGAAAGACAGACAGACAGAAGGAAGGAAGGAAGGAAGGAAGGAAGGAAGGAAGGAAGAAAGGAAAGAAAGACAGACAGACAGACAGAAAGACAGACAGAAAGCAAGAAGGCAACAAAGAAAGAAAGACAGACAGACAGAACGGAAGAAGAAAGAAAGAAAGAAAGAAAGAAAGAAAGAAGGAAGGAAGGAAGGAAAGAAAGAAAGAAAGAAAGCAAGGGAGGAAGAAATAAAGAAAGAAGGAAGGAAGGAGAGAAAGAAGGAAAGAAAGAAGGAAGGAAGGAAGGAAGAAAGGGAGGAAGAATGAAAGAAAGAAGGAAGAAAGGAAGAAAGAAAAGAAAATAAACAAAAAGAAAAAGAAAACTAAGGAAAGAACGAAAGAAAGAAATTCAAAGGAAGAATAGAAGAAAGAAAAAGAAAACAATAAAAGAAGAATGCAAAGAAGTAACCTAAGAAAAATAGTAATACAATGCAGAAGAATACAAATAAGAACAAAACAGAAAGAAAAGATAAAAGAATACAAAGGGAAAAAAACTAAAAAGAAAGCAGTGCAAAGAACAAGGAAAAGAGCAAAGAAGAATATTGCAAAAATGAGGAAGAATACAGAATGAAAGAAAGAACAATCCAAAGACGAAGAATGGAAACAAAAGAAATGCAAAGAAGAACAAGAAAAAAGCAAAGGATGAAAATTCAAAAAGAAGAAAACAAAGTAATGCAAAGAATAAACAAGACGAGGAAGAACAATGCAAAAGAAGAATGCAAACAACGTGAAAGCAAAATAAAAAGAATGCAAAAGGAGAATGCAAACAAGCTGAATGCAAGGTAAAATAAGGCAAAAGAGAAGGATTATCCTCTATATAAAACTCTCTGTCTAGCTCTCTTTCTCTCTGTGTCTCCCCATGTCTCTTTCTCTCCGTCTCTCTCTGTCTCTCTGTTTCCAGCAAGAATATTTATTGAAAATTTCGCGTGCAATTTGATTGGATGGTCTAATATAGCATTCTAGAATGTTCTTGTTATTATTTTACTTATTGTTTATTGGTTCCTGTTGTTTATTCTTGCCATTACATTGTGTCCAGTTTGAAACTGAGTTTACGCCAGAGCTTAAAGTCGTATCCGTTCATAGAGCTCTTTTGGGTTGTTTTTTTTCATTGTGTTAAATGCATCATGTAAGTTTTATTGTATTTCCAAAAAAATCGTGTGTAACCCCATTGTCAATAGGCCACATTGGGCAATGACAATTAAATTGGTCAAAGCGTCTGTATCTCTGTCTCTTTCTGTCTGTCTGTCTGTCTGTCTATCTATGTCTCTGTCCCTCTGTCTGTCTGTCTGTCTCTTTCTCTCTGTCTCTCTGCCTCTCTGCCCCCATCTCTCTCTCTCTCTTCTCTTCTCTCTCTCTCTCTCTCTCTCTCTCTCTCTCTCTCTGTCCCTCCCTCCCATAACTAACTTTCCTTTCCAACAAACTTCACAAAAGATCCCTAATATTATTTTTTTTAAATGTGACGAAAAGTATATGGCCACACACCCTCGGTATCAAAGTGTCCACATGAAGATCGTCTTGTTGGGAATCTTGGGATTATTCCTGCAATCTCTCTGGAACCAGTTGTGTTATCACCAACCGTACTTTTTTTTAACCAATAACTATCCTTTCTTTTTTGGAATTCCTATCAACTCTATTTTGCTCGCTGAACTTTGAGGCCGTGAAGTGCAAGAGGGAGTGATGTAATGGCTTTGCAAGATTTTGTTTTTCGTTGTTGTTGTTGTTGTTGTTTTTGTAGGTTTTAATGGTGTAGCAGTTGGGATTTATTGTTGTTGTTTATTTTTTTGTGTTTTTCTTTCTTCTCTTTGTTGTTATTTTTCTAGCAGATTTAAAAAAATCTGTTTTTGCATTTTTGTTGTTGTTGTTGTTCGTCTTCTTCTTCTTCTTCTTCTTCTACTTCTTCTTCTTCACAATTCTTCTGCTTTTTCTTCTGCTTTTCTTCTTCTTCTTCTTCTTCTTCTTCTTCTTCTTCTCTTCTGCTTTTCTTCTTCTTCTTCTTCTTCTTCTTCTTCTTCTTCTTCTTTGCAATTCTTCGCAATTCTTCTTCTTCTTTGCAATTCTTCGCAATTCTTCTTCTTCTTTTTCTTCTTCTTTTTCTTCTTTTTCTTTTTCTTCTTCTTCTGCTTCTGCTTCTGCTTCTTTTTTTTATTCTTTTATATCGAAGATAATGGAATAAGCACGAAGATGTTCCTCTCCTGCTTCATCTCATAGTTTTTCCCTACCTTCAACAGCCAAGATTCTATCGCCCTGCCAGGGTGTGTGACCTGTGTGTGTGTGTGTGTGTGTGTGTGTGTGCGTGCGTGCATGCACATTTGGACTTGATGGAACTATTACTTGTTACTGATTTTATGACTGTGTAAGAATGAGTTGAGTGCAAGCGCTTTGATTTGTCTCTGCAAGACATAGCGCTATATAAATTCCATTTGTTATTATTATTATATTTATTTTTTACATCCAGTCCCTGAGTGTATGCGGTTTTGTAAATTCTGTCATCTGTTCCCATGGCACACAATGACCTACTCTTCTCTTCTTCAGAGAGACATACAGACAGACAGACAGACAGATGCAGAGACAGGGTGACAGAGACAGACACAGGGAAATTTAGCCATGTTATACCCTCTCCTCCCCCCCTCTCCTATCTCCACCCTTCCATCACCAGTCCCGCCCACCCCCACCCACCCCCACCACCACCCACCCACCTCAGCCCATTAACTTTCTCAAATCACCCAATCAAAGCTCAATCCGGCACTAGTTTGCACGTGAACAGAATTACCACAGCCGCCATGTTCTTCTTTCTTCTTCTCTCTCACTCCCAAAATAAATCGTGGCAACAAAGGGAGACAATGCAAACGGAACTTCATTCAGGGGCAGATGACCTGTGCTTCAAAGGATACACAGCACAGGGGTATTAATTTGTGGTTCATGTAGAATGCCAGTCCAAAAAATGTTGGTGAGTTTCACAGATTTTTTGTTTTAAGTATGAAAAACTGTACTATGCACTACTTTTTTGGATTGAGGACATAGAGCAATACCAGGTAGTCACGAGAAAGTTGGAAATAACCATCAAACAAGGTTTGCCTGTATTCCTACAGCGTTGACCCCGCGCGTGGGGTAAGGAAGCTAGCAGACGACAAAGGACTGAGGGGGTACAGTGTTTGCTGAAAAAAAATGTAATTCAAACCTACCAAATTTGTTCAAAATCACGCGAGTTTTGAGTCAGAGGCTAGTCCTTCACAAAAAGTGGTTTTTATTTCTGTGGACGATGCCTTAGTACGTGCGGTATGAATACAAGTGTCCTATAGAAAAACAGGAGGAAAAGAAGCGATTTATTATTACGGGTGTGTAGTCTAGTAGAGTTCCATTTTTTTGTTCGTTGGTTTGATTCTGGGCAAGAGCTCTGAGGGTGGCCAAAGGTGAGGTTTTGTGTATGCGACTGTTTGTGTTCATCTTTGAGGTAGCCACGCTCCGGCTTCGGGAATACAGTAGAATGAGAGGCTGATGGTTAAACTTTGCTGTTGGAAAAAAGATTGGGTGAGAGTAAAGTGTTTGTGTGTGGGGGGGGAGGGGAGGTTTGGTGGTGGTGGTGGCGTGTATGTGTTTGTTTGTGTGTGTGTGTTTTGTGTGTGCGTGAGTGTGTGTGTGTGTGTGTGTGTGATAGAATGTTCCCATTTGGGGCATCTATGACAATATTTTATTCCTCAGCATTTTTTCAGCCCATGTCCAGTTATAATATGTGTATGCTGATGAAATGTAAATCTCGAAAAGTGCTTCTGTATTTATCAAGATTCATATGATTTTTAAAAAGATATTGACTCTTTATTGTTTGCTTATCATTTTGTGATGAACTCTTGCTTTTCAGTTCCTGTTAGTGTTGATTGTTATTTTTGGGTATATTGCTGCCAGATTCATTGTCCTGTTGAATTTGTTTGTAATCCTCTTTACTCCCAAAGGGGTGAACAGAATAAGATTTGAATCTGCAATCTTGACTCTTGAAAAAAAAATACAGACGCTCAGAGTTCATTTTGTTCATGAAAGCATGCTCTGTCTGTCAGTCAGTCAGTCAGTCTGTCTGTCTGTCTGTCTGACTGTCTCTGTCTCTCTCTCTCTGTCACTGTCTCTCTCTCTATCTCTATCTCTGAAAAGGTAAGTATGTACATGCTTGTTCATTGTTCATTGTTCTCTCTGTCTCTGTCTCTGTCTGTCTGTCTGTCTCTCTCTCTCTCTCTCTCTCTCTCTCTCTCTCTCTCTCTCTCTGAGAAGGTAAAGTTGTAGATTCTTGTTCATTGTTTATTGTTTACTGTTCTCTCTGTCTCTTTGTCTGTCTGTCTGTCTGTCTGTCTGTCTGTCCTTCTCTCTCTCTCTCTCTCTCCTCCTCTCTCTCTCTCTCTCTCTCCTCTCTCTCTCTGTGTGTGTGTGTGTGTGTGTGGTAAGGTAAAGATATACATGCTGAAACATGATACAATTTGTGTCTTGCTTTTCCCAAAATTTCACCAGACATATACTAAGTATTTCGCAATTGAAATCACACAGACAGACAGCTTTTATAACAGTTCCCCTTTCAAATGCTTGCTCTCATTTTCACATTGAAGGACAATTTGAACATCATTAGAAAAGGTAACTTTAAAATGAGACATCTTTTAGACATTCTGTCATCACTTCTTCTTCTTCTTCTTTCTTCTTCTTCTTCCTCCTCCTCCTCTTCTTCTTCTCCTTTTTCCTCCTCTTCTTCTTCTTCTTCTTCTACTTCTTTGCAATTCTTCTTTGCAATTCTTCTTCTTCTTTTTTCTTCTTCTTCTTTGCAATTCTTTGTTTTTCTTCTTCTTCTTCTTCTTCTTCTTCTTCTACTTCTTCTTCTTCTCTCGTTCACTTTACACCGTCACATGTGTCTGGGAAAACTAGTGGCTGTATGTCCTTTCCAGCTCCTCTCGTGGGCCGTACAGCTTGGTTTGCAGGGTTATCTCCGTCAGCCACACAATCTTCCTCAGGTCGCTGTATAGCGTGCATCTTTGAAGGATGTGCTCTTCGCCAGTCTGATTTTCTTTACCACAGGGGAGAAGGAACGAGTTTCAGCTTTGTGGATATGTAAAGATTTAGCCTTTATTCAAGTGATGGGTGAAAGTACTTACAGATGAAGACTAAGGTACAAGCTTCTATAAGAAACATTGATGATTTTTTTTGTAAATGGAAAGAAGTTGGTATGGTAAGTAGAAAGAAGTATACGTTGTAAATAACGGGGTAAATGTGTTTAGATAAAAAATAGATGTAAGATTAAAAATAACAGATATTGTAAATAAAAAGAAATGGGTAAAGTAAATAGACGGAAATAAATTGACAAATAGAACGAAACAGTATAGTAAAAAGATATAGCTGTGGTAAATAGAATAAAATGGATAATGCAAACAGAAAGAAACAGGTCTTGTAAATAACAAAATAGGTGTCGTAGATAAAATAAATATGTGTGGTAAATAGAAGAAAGTATGTTTTGAAACTAACAAGAAATGGGTTTGGAAACAGACAGAAATGTGTTTCAGAAATAGAAAAATACGTGTTCCAAATAAAAAGAAACGGGTTTGGGAAATAGAATGAAATGTGTTTTGAAAATAGATACAAACACGAGTTCCAAAAGAAAGAAATAGTTGTTTTAACTAGGAGGAAACATGTGAATTCTATGCAACAAGAAACTATAGTCTATGAAATATAAGAAATCACACACACACGCAGGCACGTACGCACGCATGCACACACACACACACACACACACACACAAACAAAACAAGAAAGTAGAGTCTCTGAAATTACCGAATATCACACACACACACACACACACACACACAACACCCACACACACACACACACACACACACACACACACACACATTCCGTGTGTCTGCCTAAGAGACTAGACACAAACGGAAACCAGCAATACCTGCTCTTTTTATTTTGCCAAGTCTAACCATAGAATTTTTTAAAATCCAAGTCAGACTCCACAACTAAAAGACCCCATGTGTGTGACTGTGAGGGTGTCTCATCAAGACATGGCCGTAGCGGGTCTGCAGCTGAAGAATAGCTGTGAAAATGAAAGGCAGATGTCTGAAGAATATGAGCACACGCCTACGATAGCTAATGCTTTTTAGTTCGTTGTCACTATCACCACCACCACTACCATCACCACCACCACTACCATCACCACCACTACCACCACCACCACTACCATCACCAACCCCTCTTTCTGTCTCTCTCTGTAATGTGGTTTCTGAGTCGGTGGTTGTGTGTGTGTGGTGGGGTTTTTTTGTTTGTTTTTTTTAAATACTTGTTTGTCTGTGTTTGTTTGTTTGTTTGCTTTTCTTTCCTTCTCCATTGTCTCCCTTGTATGACATTCATCGTCATTGTATCTAGTTCTCATTTATAGTGTTTGATTATAATAATCAATTTTGAATTTTCATTTTGGTGTCTTTAAAAACTGTTGATAATGATTGTTTGCGGTTTGTTTGGGGATTGGGGGGGGGGGGGGGGGGGGGGTTGTTGTTGTGGTTTTTGTTTGTTTGGGTTTTTGTTTTGTTTTTTGGTGGTTTTTGATTGTTGTTGGTGGTGGTTTTGGTGTGTGTGTTTTTTTTTTGGTTTTTTTTTGAGAGCATGGTGTAAAAAAGCCCTGAGCTTATCCATTTACTCTCAATAAAAAGTTCGAGTTCGAGTTCGAGTTCGAAAAACCCCCATATTTACTTCCACTACCACTACCACCACCATCATCACCACCACCTTTACCAACCACCACCACCACCATCATTATCATCACCACCAGCACCACCACCATCATCTTTAACAACCAACACCACCACCATCATTCCCACCACCACCACCATCACCACTACCACCACCATCATCTTTACGACACCCTCCACTACAATCATCAATCGCCATCATCACCACCACTACCACTACTGCCTCAACCACCATCACCACTATCACAACTCTCCCTTCATTATTATGATTTTTTATCTCGGGAAGAAAAGTTAGCATTGGTACAGAGAGATCTATGGAACTGGTTGCAACCTATCTGAGCTGAAGAAACTCAAATCAATGAATTTTTCATTCACTTTAAAATAATAAAAAACGACATATGTAGTTGTCACATGTTGTGATATAGAGGTCTTGTTTTGTTGTTATCCTCCTCCTCCTCCTCCTCCTCCTCCTCCTCCTTCCCCTCCTCATCTTTCTTCTTCTTCTTCGCAATTCTTCTTCGCAAATCTTCTTCCTCTCAATTATTCTTCTTCTTCGTAATTCTTCTTCTTCTTCGCATTCTTCTTCGCAATTCTTCTTCTTCGAAATTATTCTTTTTCTTCTATTTCGCAATTCTTCTTCTTCGCATTCTTCTTTGCAATTCTTTTCCTTCACATACCTTCTTCTTCGCAATTCTTATTCTTCTTCTATTTCGCAATTGTTCTTCTTCGCATTTTCGCATTCGTCTTCTTCACATTCTTCTTAGCAATTCTTCTTCATCTGTTTCTTCTTCTTCGCAATTCTTTTTCTTCTTCTTCTTCTTCTTCTTCTTCTTCTTCTTCTTCTTCTTCTCGCATTTTCACATTCGTCTTCTTCACATTGTTCTTGGCAATTCTTCTTCATATTTTTCTTCTTCTTCGCAATTCTTCGCAATTCTTCTTCTTCTTCTTCTTCGCAATTTTCCTTATTCGCAATTCTTTTTCTCCTTCTTCGTCTTCTTCTTCGCAATTCTTCTTCTTCGCAATTTTCCTTATTCGCAATTCTTTTTCTTCTTCTTCGTCTTCTTCTTCGCAATTCTTTGCAATTCTTCTTCTTCTTCTTCTTCTTCGCAATTTTCCTTATTCCCAATTCTTTTTTTTCTTCTTCGTCTTCTTCTTCGCAATTCTTCCTCATGTCCAGCGCATTTGACTTCGGCATGGGAGAGAATAGCTTTTTTTTAAATCTTTCTAGAAAAAAGGGCAGGAGAATGGACCAAGAAGGCAGAAATTAGACAAGAAGGAAGTGACGGGAAGAAAAAGAACAAGGCAGAAAGAAAGAGAGGGATAGAAAAGAGGGAAATCCTAGCACATAATTTCCAGAAGGTTGTGGATGCTATTTATACTGACAGTGTCACGGCATCCCCACAGGGGATTGAAGAGGAGCAATGTTGGTTTTGAGGTGGGGATTCAGGCTTGGGATTTATTCCATTCTCTGTGTTATTGATGTGGGTTCTCCCACAACGCTATGACTGACCTGGGTTGACCCTTATGGTTGGTTAAGGCGTTGGTGGGTGGAGGTACAATACTGTAGTTTTAAAATCTTGTTTTCATCTCCTGAGGAAATGCTGGGGGCCTGTCAGTACAAACAGCATCCCCACCTTCTGAAAATCCTTTGCTAGGAATTCCCTCTTTTCTATCCCTCATTCTGTTTCTGCCTTGTTCCTTTTCTTATCACCTCCGCTTTGGATTTTTTAAGCCTTCTTCTCGTAACTGTTTTTTCCTTTAAAAAAAGACTTAAAATATAATGATTCTCTCCCACGCCGAAGTCGGATATGCTGGGCCTGACTTGCCAGGCGCTTAACGACAGCACAACGCATTTATGTTCGTATGACAGACAACAGTAATTGCTGCCTGAGCGTCCGTGAGAGATAAAGAAGAAGACGAATTGCAAAGAAGAAGAAGAAATCTTGTTTTAATCCGTTTATTAGCTCAGTTTCAATCTGCGATTTACAATTTGACAAAGTTGCACCCCTGACAGGGCCTCTGTAGTCGGAAGGGCTATAAACAACAGATTGAATACAGTTATAATCTTCCTTTAGTAGACAGTTGAAGTACCTTGATTTTGACATTGAAAAGAAAAAGAGAAGAGTTATAAGCTCACAGACACAATAACACTGTAGTAAATCCACAACAAAAATAGCAGGAATTTGGCTGAAGTTGTCAGACAGAAATTACCTCCGAAATCCAGAAAAGAAGGAAGTAAAGTTTCAATTCTAGCCCCTAAACTTCAGACTGGGTTATTTGTAACTACACACTGACGTACAATCGTGGCCCCATTGTAATCTACGTTTCTGATTTCTGCACAGTTGTATAGACTGATGACTATGTGAGAAACATGGCACAGAGAGAGAGAGAGAGAGAGAGAGAGAGAGAGAGAGAGAGACAGAGACAGAGAGAGACAGAGAGAGAGAAAGTTCTGATTTTTTTTAAAGGGAAAGTTCTAGGTGTAAATCTTAAAATGAGACTCTGTCATTATCTCTGTCTGCGCGCGCGCGCGCGTGTGTGTGTGTATGTATGTATGTTTGTGTGTGTGTGTGTGTGTGTGTGTGTGTGTGTGTGTGTGTGTGTGTGTGTGTGTGTGTGTGTGTGTGTTGTGGTGTTGTGTGTGTGTGTGTTTGTATCTGGATGGATGGTTGGATGGACGGATGGATGGATGGATGGATGTGTGTGTGTGTATGTATGTATGTATGTATGTATGTATGTATGTATGTATGTATGTATGTATGTATGTATGTATGTATGTATGTATGTATGTATGTATGTATGCTTCCCAACAACAACCCAGCCAATAAACTGATAAGAAACTGATGATCAACTAATAATAAACAGATGATAAACTGATAATAAACAGATAATAAACTCACAATAAACAAATAATACACTCCTAATGATCTGGGGTGAAACTGATAATAAACTGAAAATAAACTGCTGATAAACTGAAAACAAACTGAAAATAAACTGAGGATAACCTGATGATAACCTGACAATAAACCGATAATACACTCATAATACACAGACAATACACTGATGCTAAACAGCGAGTTTGACAAGAACTCCTCAAAGACCTTGTAGTAGCATTTCGAGGTCAGACAGAGAAGCTGTCAGCTGTCAAAAGACAGTCCCCTTTACTTCCAACCACCACACCTCGCCAACCAACTGGAAACTGCCAGTAGAAACCAGTCTTTGAAAAATCGATCTTTCCTCTACACATAGACCTAATTCATAATAAACTATAAGTAAAATCGAACTTTTCTTTTGTCGAAAACTATAGCCCACTTGAGGACGGGATATCTCAGTGGTCAGAGCACTCGCTTTCCCTAAGCCAAGGTTAAGCAGCATCGAGCGTGGTTACCACTTTAATGGGTGACCTTTTGCGCGCCTTGGCTTCAAGTACAGTTTCCCCAGTTCACCCAGCTGTAAATGGGTACCTGCCCTCTTTAGGGTCAGGAAGGTAAAGCAGCGAGGGAGAGGAGATGGACGCCGCCCTCAATATGCTGGCCCCTAGAGAAGGTGAGGTCTCTGACGCCTCGCTTCCCTACGACGTTATAGGTTATGA
Source organism: Rapana venosa (assembly GCA_028751875.1). Lineage (NCBI taxonomy): Eukaryota > Metazoa > Mollusca > Gastropoda > Neogastropoda > Muricidae > Rapana > Rapana venosa. Next base: position 33,097,591 of record CM054163.1, read on the forward strand.
GACATCTTTACCTTATTATAGTCGAGTGGTTAAGACAGTTCAACTTCAATCCTATGAATTCATAAAGTCGTGGGTTTGAATCTCAGC
>CM054163.1:33110177-33115177 GCA_028751875.1 Rapana venosa
CTTTAGGGTCAGGGAAGGTAAAGCAGCGAGGGAGAGGAGATGGGCGCCGCTCTCAATATGCTGGCCCCTAGAGAAGTTGAGGTCGCTGACGCCTCGCTCCCCTACGACCTTATAGGTTATGGGACACCTTTACCTTACATTCCAAGACCACTTATTATGATGCCAAACTTGTCAAATTTCATTTTGTCATTTCCCGGAGTCTAGCTTTTCAATTTGTAATTTTTTGTTTTCAGAAAAATGTCAGTTTTCTTGATTGAAATAGGCTTTTTAATTGCAGATGAATAACTTGTTAACAGCGAGAAATTGACCTCCCATGCAATGCGACTCAATTTGGTGTGGGGGGTCATATTTGCGTTAATAAGGAAATGACAAAGTGCTCTGCCACAATTAGTTCTGCAGCTGTTCTTTCACTGTCTCGGGCTTCATATTAAATTCTTCCAGTGACTTGCTTTTGATTAAGTTTAGAGAGAGAGAGAAAGAAACATTCTTCAAAGCTTAATGAGCTATCCTTCTTTCCATCAAGATTTGTGTGTGTTTTGGGGGGCGGAGGGTGTGTGTGTGTGTGTGTGTGTGTGTGTGTGTGTGTGTGTGTGTGTGTGTGTGTGTGTGTGTGTGTGTGTGGTGTGTGTGTGTGGTGTGTGGTGTGGTCTGTGTGTGTCTGTGCGTGTGTGTGGGGGGGGGGGGGGTTGCGTGTTACTGTGTGTGTTATTTTATTCATTTATTTATTATTACGAGGATAATGGAATAAGCACTCATATGCTTTTTTTACATCCAGTCCCCGTGTGTATGCAGCTTTGTCAATTTTGTCATCTGTTCCGTGTCATGTGTGTGTCTGTGTGTGTGTGTGTGTGTGTGTGTGTGTGGTGTGTGGTGCGTGTGTGTGTGTGTGTGCGTGTGTGTGCGCGCGTGTGCGTGGAAGTATGCGTAGGGTCTTATGCTTGGAGTACAGCCTCGTCAAACAATATCAAAGCTCACAGGAATCCAAAGCAGTATTGTGACACCATCCTCATCCTCGCTGATCACCATGCATCACTTCTCTCTCCTAGTACAGAGTTAGCCACGACACCCAATACCACCGACATGATCCTCCTTCCTTCCTTCCTTCTCCATGTGCTCCTCCTTCCTTCCTTCCTTCCTTCTCCATGTGCTCCTCCTTCCTTCCTTCCTTCTCCATGTGCTCCTCCTTCCTTCCTTCCTTCTCCATGTGCTCCTCCTTCCTTCCTTCCTTCTCCATGTGCTCCTCCTCCGGTCTTGGCTGTACTGCCCTGTACTGCTGACTTCATGGATTCTCAGGCTGCCACAGGATTCCGTGATATGATGTTGCCAGTGAGAGAAGCTGGTGGTCTGCTCTTTCTTTTCTTCTTTTTCCTTCGGTCTTGCCTTGAAAGACAGTTCTACATGAGGTCTGTATCCTGGTTTTGTAGCGCATGGCCTGTATATCTTAATTTCTTTTCATTTATCAGAAGTTTTCTTAGTGTTTTCAGTTCGTGCAGTGTGCTTTCATTCGTTTTCCTATGTGTCCAACTGAAAATGGGCAACCTTCTAAAGACAAAACTGTAGTAGGAACATGAAATCATGTAAGTAAAAGGTAAAGGTGTCCCATAACCTACAAGGTCGTAGGGGAGCAAGGCATCAGAGACCTCACCTTCTCCAGGAGCCAGCATATTGAGGGCGGCACCCATCTCCTCTCCCTCGCTGCTTTCCCTTCCCTGACCCTAAAGAGGCAGGTACCCATTGACAGCTGGGTGAAATGGGGGAACTGTACTGAAGCCAAGGCGCGCAAACGGACACCCATCCAAGTGGTAACCACGCTCGACGCTGCTTAACCTTGGCTGGGGGAAAGCGAGTGCTCCGACCACTGAGCTGTCCTGCTTCCTGTCAGAATGCGTCTACCTTAATGGTGAGAAAGCCGGTTCTGTACACAAAAGTCTCCATTGATGAACGTCGGCGCTGAATCCCAGGAACAAAGAAAGTTGTTCCTCATCAATTTAGATAAAGATTCAATTAACAACACAGGAGAGAGAGAGAGAGAGAGAGAGAGAGAGAGAGAGAGGGGGGGGAGGGAGAGAGAGAGAGAGAGAGAGGAGGGAGAGGAGAGAGAGAGAGAGGAGGCGAGAGAGAGAGAGAGAGAGAGAGAGAGACGAGACAGAGAGAGAGAGAGAGAGAGAGAGAGAGAGAGAGAGAGAGAGAGAGGAGGTTACTAAAGATATCGGAGCTAACGCGGACATGACAAAGTGCTCTGCCACAATTAGTTCTGCAGCTGTTCTTTCACTGTCTCAGGCTTCATATTAAATTCTTCCAGTGACTTGCTTTTGATTAAGTTTAGAGAGAGAAAAAAGACTGAATTTTCAAAACGTTGATGGATAATTATTTTTTCTAGTCAAAATGTGTGTGTGTGTATGTGCGCGTGCGTGCGTGCATGCGTGCGTGTGCACTCTACCATTATTGGTATTTGCACTTCTGTTTTCAAGAACTAGGAGACAGGATAGCTCAGTGGTCAGAGCACTCGCTTTCCCCAGCTAAGGTTAACCAGCATCGAGCGTGGTTACCAGTTGGATGGGTGACCGTTTGCGTGCCTTGGCTTCAGTACAGTCCCACAGTTCACCCAGCTGTAAATGGGTACCTGCCCTATTTAAAGTCAAGGAAGGTAAAGCAGCGAGGGAGAGGAGATGGGCGCCGCCCTCAATATGCTGGCCCTGGAGAAGTTGAGGTCTCTGATGCCTCGCTCTTCTACGACAACATAGGTTATGGGACTCCTCTACCTTTTAAATAAGAACTAAGTATTTTAGCATGGCATTATCCACGTCCCACTGTTCCCCTTGACAATGGCATACTACCTTGTTTATTAAATTATTTGACTTCTCTCTCTCTCTCTCTCTCTCTCTCTCTCTCTCTCTCTCTCTCTCTCTCTCTCTCTCTCTCCGACGGGATAGTCTGGTGGTTAGAGTGATAAATTCGTGACCTCCTGACCCCGGTTTGTTTAAAAGGATTTTTCCTCTGGAGTTAACATCAGTGCCGACTCCACTCTCCCCAAAAGTCCTTCAGATGGGACTATAAACCGAGGTCTCGTGTGCGAACGCACGCAGAACATCTTGCGCACACGTTAAATCTGTTCTGCTTTCCGTAAGAGTGGGCCATTGTGTGCCGGTGGGAACGGATGACAAAATTGACAAAACTGTATACACACGGGGACTGGATTTTTTTAAAAAAGCACATGACTGCTTATTTGATTATTCTCAAAATAAAGAATAAATTTTAAAAAATGCTAATTCTCTCTCTCTCTCTCTCTCTCTCATCTCTCTTGCTTCTCTCTCTCTCTCTCTCTCTCCTCTCTCTCTCTTGCTCTCTCTCTCTCTCTCACACACACTCATTAATTTTGTTCCACTATTCAAGCACACAAAGCAAAGCGTAAACAAAACCATGAACACAAGGAATAAAAACATAACAACATTGGATAATTCATTGCGATAACAAATAATCAACCTAACACAAAATGCGGATCGTTGCAAAATGCAGTCCGGACACTTTCCCATCTCAAGAAAAAAACAAAACTGTTTCTCCCTTAAAATCCCCATTACAGAGGATTTTGACAAGGGGAATTAATTCTCCCCACAGAACTCTTAGGAGTGGTTATGGCCCTTTCTGTTTTCCCCTTATGGGGAGACAATTCAGGGGAGCATACTGTGAGGAAAGTCATTCCCCATATCACTGGGGAAATGAAAGCTGTGTTCAATGAAGATTTTACCTGGTTTGGTTTGGGATTTTCTCTTTTTGCAGAGTCTGTGTGGTTATGTGAGTGTGTGTGTATGTGTGTGTGTGTTTGTAGGTGTGTGTGTTTTTAGGTGTGTGTGTGTGTGTGTGTGTGTGTGTGTGTGTGTGTGTGTGTGTGTGTGTGTGTGTGTGTGTGTGTGTGTGTGAGTGTGTGTGTGTGTGTATGCGTGTGCGCAAATTTTGTGATATTACTCTGTGTCTCTTCTGAATTGTACGATCTCCTGTAGTCCTCCCACACCACTGATCACCCACATTCCGATTCCGATTCCTACACAGAGGATTTTATCAAGGGGCAAGTAACTCTCTTCACAGAATCCTTTGTAATGGTTATGGCCCTTTCTATTGTCCCTTGGGAGAGAAACTAAAGGGAGATAACTGTGAGGAATGCATTTGATGTGACTTAGCATTAAAAAAATTCAGTTTTAATTAAGTGTTACCTCAGGCGTGTGTTTGGTGTGATTATGTGTTTGTATTGGTGCATATGCACCAGGTTTTCATTTATTTTATAGCCTGTTTTCACAAGAAGGCAATCACGCATATACGCACGCACTCATGCATGCACACACACGCATGCAAGCACGCATGCGTACATACAAACACCTTACTATCATTATTTTCTTATTTAATCCTATTTTGTCGGTGTTTTTTATGTCGAGGATAATGGAATATGCTCCCTAATATCACTAAATGTGAACAGACACTAAATTGAAGACTCATGTGCTCGTGTACATCCTGTCCCTGGGTGTGTGCAGTTTTCTACACTTTGTCAGCCATTCCAATTGGCACAAAGGGAACCACTCTTCCCAAAAGCAGAACAGGTTTATAACGTGGGTACCAGATCTTCTGCGAGTGTTCGCATTCAGAACCTTGGCTAGTATCATCCAAAAGGGCTAGGTCGGGGGAGGGGGGGGAGGGGGATGGGGGGGGGGATAAGGGGGGGAGGTGGTGAGTGGATATCAGCAGTATTGTTGGTTCAGGAGAGTGAAATCACACATTGAACCGGATTCAACCCGGGTCAACAGATCACAACAGCACACACACACACACACGCATACACACACACACACACACACACACACACACACACGGGATAGCCTAGTGGTTAGAGCATTGCGCTCGCAATCTGATGACCCGGGTTCGATTCCCGTTCAATGGAATATTTTCCCCTGGAGTTAACATCAGTGCAGACTCCGCTTTCCCCAAAAGTCCTTCGGATGAGACTATAAACC
>CM054163.1:33117677-33127677 GCA_028751875.1 Rapana venosa
TCTTTCTTTCTGTCTTTCTTTCCCTCTGTCTGTTCTGTCTTTTTTCCTTTCTTTCTTTCTTTCGTTCTTCTGTCTTTGTTTTTTTTTTAATTCATTCTTACTCTTTTCTTCTTCTCTCCTTTCCTTCATTTCTTCCTTGTCTGTTGCGTTTCTGTTTGTTGTAGAACCACTTTAACCCTCTCTTGCTTCGCTCACTCAGACAGCAAACTTCTGTTGTCTGTCATATCAGTGACAATGCATTGCACTGCCTTTAAACGCTCTCCGACTTTCGTGTAGCTGGAGAGAAAAGTTATCTTTGAAAGTCTTTCTGGAAAAAGAAACAAATGCCACAATCCGAACATCAGCACCCACCCATCACAATATAAAAAGTGCCCACAAATCAGCAAATCCATTCTCAGGCTTTTTCTTGTTCCAGAAAGGTTTAAGAGGCGCTTAGAGGCAGCGCAACGCATGTTTTGCTCATATAACAGACAACAATAGATGCTGTCTGAGCGTTCGATGACGAACAATTGCGAAGAAGAAGAACTGCAAAGAATTGCCAAGAAAAAATGCGAAGAAGAAGAATTTTTGTGAAGAAGAGGAATAGCACAGCTGCCAAGGATTTAAATTCTGACATGAAGAGTGACAACAAGCCAGTTTGCATGCATATACTTACAATCATAGTAGACACTATTAGGGTGGGAAGCAATAAATCTGTGTCCCCTGCATGTTATGGTAAAAAAGCTAGACTCTTGAGCATGTTCAATTTCATTTTCACCATCACCGATCCCTCTTGGTGTAATGGTTGATGATGATGATGATCCCTCAGATTCCGAATCCTTTGGGGCGCCTTCGAAGCTTTGTCAACCACCTTTCTCCAGTCCTCACATCTCTCAGCCGCTCTCAGGGTGTCTCTCAGCTCCATGTCTGGATAAAAACAACCTGCACCCCCTCCTCCCTTTCATTACCTATACCCCCTCACCCCCAACCTGTCCTCATCCCCACTATCCCCCTCCACCCCATAAACCCCACCCCTTAACCTATCCCCTCCTCTTGTGTCATCTCCCTCCCCCTACCTTATTCCCCTTAACTACCTATCCCCCTGCCTAAACCCTCCTCACCTATACCCCTCCTCTCTACTCTACCCTACCCCACCTGTCCGCCTATCCCCACCATCCTCTGCCCTCTAAACCCTTCCACCCCTCCCCTCACCTACTCCACTCCCACCTTATCCTTCTTCCCCCTCCTCACCCACTCCCTCCGCCCCTTCCTATCCCCTCTTCCAACCTAGCCATCCTTTCCTCACTCCCCCACCTTTGGGAAGTGGAGTCGCACTGATGTTAACTCCCAGAAAATCCTCTTGAACGAGATTCAAACCCTGGTCAGAAGTCTGATCTCACTCTAACCAACCAGGCTGTCCCATCCCCCTAAAGGGAGGGAGGGGGTGGTCAAAGAAGAAATGCGGGGATATTAGAGAGGGAGGGGGTGAAAAGATATCATTGGGAGGGAGTGCAAAGAGGGTAGATGAGACAGGGAGGTGGAAAAGTGTGGGGGAAGGACGTGATTAGGGGGGTGAGGGGTAGGTAAGAGGTAGGGAAGGGGGAAGGAGAAGAGGGAAAGTTAGGGGAAGGTACTTTGTCAGGTTAAATAGTGGGCTTAGTTAAGTAAAAAAGTCAAGAGGAAAAGAGGGGTAAGGTTTAGCAGAAGTGTAAGGAGGGTAAAGTATGTGGAAGAGGACTGTACCTCTTTGCAGGTTTTGAATAATGGCCTTGCATTTTAATGTGACAGAACAAATGAAAAGAGGCAAGAAGAATTTGCCAGAGAGAAGAAGAAGTCAAATATGAAGAATTGCAAAGAAGACGATGTAAAAGATGAAGAGACAATTGCGCATAACAAAGTGCAAGAAGATTGTGAAAAGAAAAGAAGAAGAGAAGAAGAGAAAAAGAGAAGAAGAAGAAGAAGAAGAAGAAAGAAGAAGAAGAAAATAGAAAAAGAAGAAGAATTGCAAAGAAGAAGTCTTGCAAAGAAGAAGAAGAAGAAGAAGAAGAAGAAGAAAAAGAAAAAAGAAAGAAAAAAAAAGAAGAAGAATTGCAAAGACGAAGTCTTGCAAAGAAGAAGAAGAAGAAGAAGAAAAGAAGAAGAAGAAGAAGAAGCAGAAGCAGAAGAAAGAAAAATTCTTCAACGACATCAAACAGATCATTCTTACCAAACAAACCCAACACACCATGTCTTCTTTTCTGTTTTTCAGATCAACAGCGCGGCACAAGGCACCAGCACCAACCTACACACAGAAAAACGCTCCTCCTCCTCCTCCTCCTCCTCCTCCTCCCCCTCAGCTTCTTCCAAGGACACCAAGGATGACGTCAACAGTTTCCAAGGCAACCACGCGGAAGGCAGGGACCCGTCTCCGCCCTCTGCGGCAAAACGACCCTTCGACTCTATCTCGGACTACAGCGGACTGCACAACTTCCACCGCCTGTCCTTCGACACCCCCAACAGGTGGATGAACAGAAGGGCTCCTTCTCCCCTGGGGGGGTTCTCTAAGCGGTCCTGGGGGGCCGAGCCTGCTGCTGCTGCTGGAGCCGGCCATCCCAGGAGGAGCCCCCTCGTCAAACGATCCTTTGACTCCATCTCTGGCCACGGCGTGATGGGCTCTTTTGGTGGGAAGCGCTCCTTCGATTCTATTTCTGGGACAGGGGTGATGGGCTCTTTTGGTGGGAAGCGATCATTTGATCCCATATCGGGTACGGGTGTAATGGGATCTTTTGGTGGGAAGCGATCATTTGATCCCATATCGGGTACGGGTGTAATGGGATCTTTTGGGGGGAAGCGCTCTTTTGATCAATATGGATGGGTCTTCGGAACGTCTTTTGATCCCATATCAGAGGGTATGGACTGGAGATAACGATCTTTGATTCATTCGGTGGGGTAATGGATCTTTTGGGGGGAAGCGCTCTTTTGACTCAATATCCAGGACTGGGGTCATGGGATCATTCGGAAAACGCTCTTTTGATCCCATTTCTAGGATAGGTGTAATGGGATCTTTTGGAGGAAAACGATCATTTGATCCGATATCGGGTACGGGTGTAATGGGATCTTTTGGGGGAAAACGCTCTTTTGACTCAATATCCAGAACAGGGGTCATGGGGTCATTCGGAAAACGATCTTTCGACTCTATATCGGGAACAGGTGTAATGGGATCTTTTGGAGGAAAACGCTCTTTTGATCCAATATCAGGTACAGGTATAATGGGATCTTTTCGAGGAAAGCGATCCTTTGATCCTATATCGGGTACAGGTATCATGGGATCTTGGAAAGCCTTTTGATCCCATATCCGGTACAGGGGTAATGGGTCCTTTGGTGGAAAAGATCTTTGATCCCATTATCTGGTACAGGGGTAATGGGATCTTTTGGTGGAAAAGATCCTTTGATCCATATCCAGGAACAGGGTAATGGGCTCTTGGGAAAACGTCCTTTGATCCATATCCGGTACAGGGGTAATGGGTTCCTTTGGAGGAAAAAGATCCTTTGATCCCATATCAGGTACAGGGGTAATGGGCTCCTTTGGTGGAAAAAGATCTTTCGACTCTATTTCTGGAACAGGGGTAATGGGCTCCTTTGGTGGTAAAAGATCCTTTGATCCCATATCAGGAACAGGGGTAATGGGATCTTTTGGAGGGAAGCGCTCTTTTGATCCCATATCAGGTACAGGGGTAATGGGCTCCTTTGGTGGAAAAAGATCCTTTGATTCTATCTCAGAACAGGGGTAATGGGATCTTTTGGAGGGAAGCGCTCTTTTGATCCCATATCAGGTACAGGGGTAATGGGCTCCTTTGGTGGAAAAAGATCTTTCGATTCTATTTCTGGAACAGGGGTAATGGGCTCCTTTGGTGGAAAAAGATCCTTTGATCCCATATCAGGTACAGGGGTAATGGGCTCTTTTGGAGGAAAACGCTCCTTCGATTCTATATCCAGGACTGGGGTGATGGGTTCCTTCGGAAAACGCTCCTTCGACTCTATATCCGGCACGGGGGTGATGGGATCATTCGGGAAGCGCCCACTGAAGCCCACAGCTGGCAGAGGCCTTGCCAGCTCGTTTGCCCAACGCTCCCAGGACAGCCTCTGGTCTCCACACCACCTTTACCACAGCGCTCCCGGCAGGTACAAGTTCTCCGCCTTCCTCAAGAGAAGCCTGGACGATCTCGACAGCAAGGGTTACTTCAGTCCATGAAAAGAAGCGGGTCTTTAACGGATGATGGTGATGAGGATGAGGATGAGGAAGATGAGGAGGTGGTGGAGGAGCTGTCCAAGCGACCGTTCGACTCCATCCACCACGGCGCCTTCGCGTCCTTCGCCAAGCGGCCCCACTTCTCCAGGCACCATCAGTTCATGTCCAGGCTGCGACCCTACAGGAGCTCCAGGCCCTCCAGCCACTACCCCGGCTTTGCCAAGAAGTCTGTGGATGCCGCCTCCAGAGCTCAGACCTCCAGAGTTCTGGGTGGTGCCAGAGCGGCGGAGAACTGATGCTGGGCCGACTCTTGCTGGCTGCCTGCCTGCGGTGGCTGGTCAGGTTGTGTTAGTGGTGGTGGAGACGCGATGTGTGTGGAACAGCTCCTTGTTCGCTGTCAGTCTACCTTTCACTGTTCACTGTCAGTGCACCTTTCACTGTTCACTGTCAGTGCACCTTTCACTGTTCACTGTCGGTCTACCTTGAAGACTGAGCATCCCTGTCGCATCAGACTCCTTGCTTAACAGTCAACGTGGATGACACGCCGCATATGTGAAGTTTGTAAATGAAAGAATAAAGAATATTTAAAGTTTGTGTTTCTAAAAAATCGAAAGATGGGAAAGAAATGTGTCCATGGATTAATGGCTTACATACTAAAAACATTTTGTTCTTGTTATTGGTGTGTTCTTTTTGTTCTATTCTAATTATGCTACATATAGGCATTGTTGGTAAACCACTCAAAGAGATTGCCAGAAAAGAAAATTAAAATCGTAGTTCTATTCATTCAAACACCTGTTTATATGAAATGACAGCAAAAAGAGAAATTCCATAAGAAACAGGGTCTAGAGTAATTTATTTAATCAAATTATCATTAGCAAAAAACAATGTTGTTTTTGCAGATCTGATGCCAGAAGAACATCAACACTTGTGTTTTAGTTTTCAAAGTGGAAGCACATTGGGTTTTTCGTCAGGGAAAGCAGAAACGACAGTTATTAATGATTTTATCATCAGAAATAAAAAACAATAATTACAAATACATTTAAAGAATAAAAGAAAAAGAACGGTAATCAATGATTTTTTTTAAAAGAAAAAGACAGCTATCAAGTATTTGTCAAGAAAAGACAGTGTTCACATTTTTAGAGAAAAGTTAAAAACGGTTATCAATGATATCTTTCAGAAAAAAAGACAATAGTCAATGAATTTTCATGTTTAGTGTATAGGAAACCTATAGAGCACCTCAAACAGTTTCTCTCCAAAGGTCACGCTTTGAAACAGTAAAACTCATTTTTGCTTACGTGACAGAACAACAATAGTTGCTGTCTGAACCTTCGACAAAGAAGAAAAAAAAAACAGTAAAACTGAAACCTCATCCTTTAGTTGGAAAATAAGATATATTTGCAGGACACACAATAATTATGTGGCTAGAGTTGTAAACGAAACTACACGAGCCAATACATTAACTAAGACCATGGACTTCAACAGAGAATAATTAGTTTGTCTTTAATTAATGTACAGTAGAACAGACATTCAGTTCTGGTGTAAAACTGCTTCCGGTGACAAGTCACAAAGCACATTAATTAATCAATTGATTGATTAATTCATTAATGACCAGCGGGTTGATTGATTGATTGACTAAGCATGAGTTGACAATATTCTGAGCTAAATAAAAGAGCTAGAGACACGAGAGATACATTGTGGCTGTGTGTGTGTTTGTGTGTGCATATGTGTGTGTGCATGTGTGTGTGCGTGTGCGTGTGTGTGTTTGTGTGTGTGCGTGTGTGTGTGTTTGTGTGTGTGTGTGCGTGTGTGCGTGTATGTTTGCGTGTGAGTGTTTACCTTAAATTCCATTTACATCAGCATACACACAGAACATGACATTCTGTCTTTTCCCCTCAATCCTCGTTGTCCCTGTTTACCATTTTAGGATGGACGTTCAGTGTGTCCTTTTTCTCTGCTATATTTGTATTAGTATACCACTTGAAATCAGGACAGATTTCTCTGCCAGAAATTCAGGCTGCTTTCCTTCGCAAGAGCGAGTCGCCACAAGAGCAGCGCCACCTTTTTTTCTTTCCCTGTCTGCATCTGTGAGTATGTGTGGTTTTTTCCTATCAGAGTGGCTTTTTCCTACATGAATTTGCCAGAGACAACTCCATTGTTGCCGTGGGTTCTATTGTGTGCGCTAAATGCGTGATGCAAACGAGACCTCGGTTCATCGCCTCATCTGAAGGATTAGCACCCAGACAATAAACCATTGTCAGTAAAATGACACACTGAGACCTGCTGTGCCGATAAACCATAGCCAGTAAGACGACACACTGAGGTCTGGTATGCCAATAAACCATTGTCAGTAAAATGACACACTGAGGTATGGTGTGCCAATAAACCACAGTCAGTAAGATGACACACTGAGGTCTGATCTGTCAATAAACCACAGCCTATCCAGGCAGTTTATACACTGAGATTTGGTGTGCCAATAAACCACAGCCTATCCAATCGGTTTATACACTGAGATTTGGTGTGCCAATAAACCACAGCCTATCCAGTCAGTTTATACACTGAGATTTGGTGTGCCAATAAACCACAGCATAACCGGTCAGACGTCACACTAACGTTTGGTGTGCCAATAAACCACTGACGTTCATCCTTGCCAGTCAGACGAAAGGCTAGCATCCAGACCACCAATCACGGTCTTGAGAATGGATGACAAATTTCGGGCGGGAACGGGGAAACCACAAACGTTCATCCTAACCAGTCTCCGGGGATGCATGCTGGGCATGTTTGTGTTTCAAGAATCAACTGAACGCTGGCATGAATTACAGGATCTCGAGCGTACATATTTGATCATCTGCATGCATATATTCACGAAGAGAATTAAGGCACTGGCAGGTCTGCATTTGAAGCTGACCTGGGAGATCGTAAAGAAATTCCCATCTTGAATTCACCAGGCCCTGCCGCCAAGACTCTGTCATGATCTGAGATTTAGCCCTAATCCCAGATCTGGAAATTTCTTTCGTGCACATTAATTAAAATTCAATCACACTCTGTGTATACATGGATGCACACATCTATTCAGACATTTATACTGACCGGAAAGACAGAATAAAACAGCATGCTCTCTCTCTCTCTCTCTCTCTCCTCTCTCTCTCTCTCTCTCTCTCTCTCTCTCTCTCTCTCTCTCTCTCTCTTTCTCTCTCTCTTTCAAATGTTGCAATCTTTCTCTCACAGCCACACACATGGGCACACAAACTATCCGAAAACTTCATTGACATCTCACATATGTAATTGTTAGAAAGTACCATCAAATACACAACCATATTGCATTCACCCTCACTCTGGGAGTTAATAACAATTCACATCAAACTTGCCACCCGCTTTCCCTGAGGCATAACATAATAATTATATCTTGAGCACAAAATTCCCATGCCACAGGCCAAGGTGGAAGTTATCTGGGTCACCCAACATCAGGACCCCTTGCTCCCCACACTGTCCGCTGCTGCACATCACAGTACTGTACACCTGGCTTAGGACACACACTACCAATATTCAGTATCTTCAATAACTGTTTGTCAAGTTGCAACAAGACTGAAAACGTTTTTATTCTTCATTTATTATTATTACAAATATTCATAGCTATTACTTTAGTTCCTATCTTCTTTTACTAGGTTTTCTTTCAATCAGTAACACATTAGGTTACACACTTGCTGACCTACATTTTAGATAAAAAGAATGAAATCTGTAGATCTATCTATCATCACAACTGTTCACTGATCTACCTCCTTTGATATGAACGAATCAGCTAGTTTCACAAACTTCAAAACTGTTAAAGTTCATTTAGTCATTTGCTACAGTCCAGTCATAAGGTCAGACTCTACAAGGCACTCGTCACATCCATTGCCTTGTACAGCTGTGAAGCATGGACACTTACTGCCGATTTAGAACGTCGCATTCAAGCCTTTGAGATGAAGTGCCTCAGGCGGATCCTGAACATCACCTACAGAGACCGCAAAACCAATGACTACGTCTGGCAGCAGATCGAGGCACTGGCTGGCAAACAAGAACCATTGCTAGATACAGTCAAACGGAGGAAACTGAAGTGGTTTGGCCACACAACAAGGCATAACAGCCTGTCAAAGACAGTCCTGCAGGGAATGGTGGAAGGAGCAAGGAGGCAGGGACGACCACGCAAAAGCTGGATATCCAATATCAAGGAGTGGACCGGCCTCACTGTACCAAACCTCCTGAAAACAGCCCAGGACAGAACCATTTGGCGGTCCACTTGCAGCGTCCGTGCGGGTACCCCAACGGTCGTCCCGACCAAGGGATGAGTGAGTGAGTGATAGTCATGTCAGAGGACAGTCAAAATACACACATGAACAATCCAAGGTTTTACTCTCCACCTGGTGAAGTCTAGTCAGATCCACCTACAACAGAAATAAAATTGTAGCTTCCATTATAACTTTTAGAAAATCAGTTCCAATCAAAAGTAGTAAATCTATTATTCACTAACCTGCTAAACCAGCAGCAAAAAGTTTAATCTCCCAATCATCCCAGGGAGGAACTATGCAGCACAGCCACCTGTCTGCCTTGTTCTGTCACCACCTGTCTTCTCTGACAAGAGCCCAGACTAGAACTTCCTTCAAACAAAGAACCTCACTTCCTGTTTATGGCAACACTCCACAACTAAAATTAAACCCAAACCTTTGGTAACACTCCACAAGTGTAAAATGCAGCCACACCAACTTGTAACAGATTCGAACCCACGACTTCATGGATCCATGGGATTGAAGTGGAATGTCTTAACCACTCGGCTAAAGTGCCCGTCTGGTAAGGTGTTAAAAAACCAGCCCTACACGCAAACTTCTCATCCTGTGTGCTGGCAGTCTCACAGTGAATCCCAGGTGGGATGAGTGAGACAGAGTGCAAGTCCCAACAACTTTTTCCCTCCTGGAGTGAACATCAGTGCCGATTCCACTCCCACCCCCCAAAATTCCTTCGGATGAGACTACAGACCGAGGTACGAACTGTGTTAGACACAGTGTGGTAGCTCCACAACAGTTTCCGATTACTTTTGTTCAGAATGTTTAGTGAACAAAGTCAAAAGAAAGTACCGAAGTCGGATGTGCTGGGCCTGACTTGTCAGGCGCTTAACGGCGGCGCAACTCATTCTGTGCTCATATGAATGAAGAAGAAGAAGAAGAAGAAGAAGAAGAAGAAGAAGAAGAAGAAGAAGAAGAAGAAGAAGAAGAAGAAGAACAACAACAACAACAACAACAACAACAACAACAACAACAACAACAACAACAAATTGTTCATGCATTCAAAGTTTTGTTTATTCTTAACAATAAAAGCCATCATTAATTTCTCTTGTCTTTAATTTCTTGCTTTGAATAAGTCTCTATGTATACACATTGAACTGAAAGAAAACAGCAGGAACTTTCTACACTGCAGATGAAAATATTATAAAAGAGAGCAAGAAAGACATGCAGACTGAGGGAAACAATGTAAGAACAAATTAATAAAATAAGCAATGGAAAAAAGAAAACAAAGAGGGTAAAAACAGATGAAAAGTATGAGGAAAGAGAGGAAGGATGGAAGGAAATAAGAAAGAAAAAAGAAAGACAGAAAGAAATAAACAGTAAAAAAGAAAAAAAACAAAGGAAGGAAGAAAGAAAGACAGAAAGAAAGAAAGAAAGAAAGAAAGAAAGAAAGAACAGACAGAAAGAAAGAAAGAAAGAAAGAAAGAAAGAAAGAAAGAAAGAGAGAAAGAAAGAAAGAAAGACAGAAAGAAAGAAA
>CM054163.1:33130177-33132677 GCA_028751875.1 Rapana venosa
GGGTTCGAATCTCGTTCGAGAGGATTTTTCTCTGGAGTTAACATCAGTGCAGACTCCTTTCTTCCCAAAAGTCCTTCGTGTGAGACTATAAGCCGAGGCTCCGTGTGCGAACGCACGCAGAACATCTTGAGCACACGTAAAACCCGTTCCGCTTTTCGGAAGAGTAGGTCATTGTGTGCCGGTGGGAACGGATGACAAAATTGACAAAACTGCATACACGCAGGGTCTAAATAAAAAACAAAGCACTTATTCCATTATCCTCGATATAAAAGAATAAATAAATAAATAAATGTCTATGTCTCTGTCTGTCTGTCTGTCTGTCTCTTCTTGTGTCTCTTTCTCTGTCCTCTGTCTCTCTCTCCTCTCTCTCTTCTTCGTCTTCTGTGCCTCTGTCTCTTCTTGTCTCTCTCTCTCTCTCTCTCTCTCTCTCTCTCTCTCCTCTCTCTCTCTGCTCCTCCTCATGTCTTCTCCTTCTCTCTCTCTGCTCTGTCTCTCTCTCTCTGTTGTCTGTCACTCTGTATCTCTCTCTGTCTCTTTTGTCTCTCTGCCTCTCTCTCTTCTCTCTCTCTCTTCTCTCTCTCTCTCTTCTCTCTCTCTCTCTCTTCTCCTCCTCTTCTGCTCTCCGATCTGTCTCTCTCTCTGTCTCTCTCTGTGCTGCCTGTCCTCTGCTCTCGTCTATGTCTTTGTTCTGCTCTCTTGTTTCTTCTGTACTCTGTTCTCTCTCTCTGTCTCTTGTCTCTCTCTCTCTCTCTCTCTCTCTCTCTCTCTCTCTCTCTCTCTCTCTCTCTCTCTCTCTCTCTCTCTCTCTCTCTCTCTCTGCCTGCCTGCCTGCCTGCCTGCCTATCTGTCTGTCTCTCTGTGTCTCTCTCTGTGTCTCTCTCTGTGTCTGTCTGTCACTCTGTATCTCTCTCTCTGTCTCTTTTGTCTCTCTCCCTCTCTCTCTCTCTCTCTCTTTCTCTCTCCCTCTCACTCTCTCTCTCTCTCTCTCTCTCTCTCTCTCTCTCCTTCCTCCATCCCTCTCTCTCTCTCTCCCTCTCCACATTATGTTTTTAAAAACAACAACAACATCCACAGAAACTAGACTCTTTCTGTTCAAACAGCAAACTGTACTTAGCTGTCCACGTTCTGATAACGATGATGATGATGTTGATGATGATGGGGATGTA
This sequence comes from Rapana venosa, assembly GCA_028751875.1. Taxonomy (NCBI): domain Eukaryota; kingdom Metazoa; phylum Mollusca; class Gastropoda; order Neogastropoda; family Muricidae; genus Rapana; species Rapana venosa. Next base: position 33,131,344 of record CM054163.1, read on the forward strand.
CCAAATAACTGTACTTCTGTGCAGACCGCTCTCCCCTTTCGGTGTTAAAATTCAGCCCCCAAAATCTTCCCACTCCACACTACTTTCGTATTTGTGCATTGTGATTACTCACTGGGGGACAGAGAGAGAGAGAGAGAGAAAGGGAGAGAGAGAGAGAGAGAGAGAGAGAGAGACAGAGAGACAGAGAGAGTAAGGGGGGAGAGGGGGAGGGAGACATAGAGAGACAGAGAGAGAGAGAAAGAGAGAGAGAGAGAGAAAGAGACAGACAGACTGGCAGAGAGAGAGACAGAAAGACAGATAGACATAGAGAAAAACAGACAGACAGGCACAGAGAGAGACAGACAGACAGAAAGACAGACAGACAGACACAGAGAGAGACAGAGATAAACAGACACAGAGAGAGAGAAAGACAGACAGACAGGCAGAGAGAGAGAGAGACAGAAAGAAAGACAGACAGAGAGAAAAACAGACAGACAGGCACAGAGAGAGACAGACAGAAAGACAGACAGACAGACACAGAGATAAGAGACAGACAGACAGACAGACAGGCACAGAGAGAGAGAGACAGAAAGACAGACAGACAGAGAGAAAAACAGACAGACAGGCACAGAGAGAGAGAGACAGAAAGACAGACAGACAGAGAGAAAACCAGACAGACAGGCACAGAGAGAGATGAAGACAGACAGACAGACAGAGAAAAAAACAGACAGACAGGCACAGAGAGAGATGAAGACAGACAGACAGACAGACAGAGAGAAAACCAGACAGACAGGCACAGAGCGAGAGAAAGAGAAATACAGACAGACAGAGAGAAAAACAGACAGGCAGAGTGAGAGAAAGAGAAAGACAGACAGACAGACAGACAGACAGAGAGAAAAACAGACAGACAGACAGAGAGACAGACAGACAGACAGACAGAGAGAAAAACAGACAGACAGGCACAGAGCGAGAGAGAGAGAAATACAGATAGACAGAGAGAAAAACAAACAGACAGGAAGAGTGAGAGAGACACACAGAAAGACAGACAGACAACAGACAGACAGGCAGAGAGAGAGAGAGAGAGAGAGATGAGAGATGAGAGAGAGAGAGAGACAGAAAGCAGACAGAAAAACAAACAGACAGGCAGAGTGAGAGAGAGAGAAATACAGATAGACAGACAGACAGACAGGCAGAGAGAGAGAGAGAGAGGGAGAGAGAGAGAATCCAGTTCTTTTTGTCCAAACTTGAAATCGTTGTTTCAACAGAATGATTTAGCGACGTAGGTAAGTGGAGAATGTTTCAATGAGTGTGTGTGTGTGTATGTGGGGTGTGTGTGTGTGTGTGCGCGCGTGCTT
>CM054163.1:33137677-33160177 GCA_028751875.1 Rapana venosa
AGCTACCAAACGTGGTTTTAATGAGCATTCTTAGTCCTTTGTGCCCATGTTTTGTTCCCTTACAGAGGGTGACAAAAATATCAAACAGAAAGAAAAATAGGTAGGCCTCAAAAAAGAATTAAACAAGCCTAAGAATGCTCTATTTTTACATGAGCCACTGTCCGCACATGATCCCATCTCTATGTCTCATGTCTTTTGTCTATCTGTCTGTCTGACTGTCTCTCTCTCTCTTTCTCTGTCTCTTTCTATATCTCTCTCCCGCTTCCCTCCCCCCCCCCTCTCACTCACTCACTCTCTCTCTCTCTCTCTCTCTCTCTCTCTCTCTCTCTCTCTCTCTCTCTCTCCCTCTCTCCTCCCCTTCTCTCTCTCTCTCTCTCTCTCTCTCTCTCTCTCTCTCTCTCTCTCTCTCTCTCTCTCTCTCTCCCCTCTCTCTCTCGTGTAGATGTTGAGGATGATGGTGGTGGTGATGTATATGTTGAAGATGATAATGATTGATGATAATATAGAGGGTGGAACTGATGAAGGGGAGGGGGTGATGAGGATGGTGAAGTGATGGTGGCGGTAGTGATGTGGATGTTGAAGGTGATGGTGGTAGTAATGTCATCTCATCTCATCTGCTCCCATAACCCCCTCCAGGGTCGTAGGGGCACTGCAGTGACGAACGTTGCACCAGTTGGCTCCATTTGCGGCGGTTGTGGGCAAGTGCCTGGGTTGTGGAGAAGCTCTTCCCGATCCCTTCAGTGATGTCGTCTGCCCATTTCTTCTTCGGCCTGCCTCGCCTTCTCTTCCCCTGCACTGTTCCTTGCAGTATGGTCTTGGAGAGCCCATCTGATCTTGTCACATGTCCGTACCATCTGAGCTTCCTTTTCTTGACTGTAGTCAGCAGGTCTTCTTAGTGCTTTACTTGTTGGGTGATGGTTTGTCGGACTTCTTTTTGTAATATGGTCTGTGTATGAAATGCCAAGGAGTCTTCTGAGGCAACTCATCTCCAAAGCCTGGATCCGTCTTTGTAGATCTGCATTCAATGTCCAGGATTCGTATGCATACAGGTATGTGGAGATGACCAGCGCATGCAGTAGCTTGACCTTGGTCCTGAGAGAGATGTTTCGGACTTTCCAGATGGTCTTGAGCTTCGCCATTGCTGCTACGGTGGTAATGTAGATGCTGAAAATGATGATGATTGATGATGATGTATCGGGTGAAAAAGACGATGGAGATGATGCATATGGTGAAAATGATTGTGGTGGGGATGATGGATATTGTACATGGTGACGGCAATGGCGATGCAGATTTCGAAAATGATGATGGCGATGACGATGTAGATACTGAACATGATGATAGCAAGGATGATGCAGATGTTACATGGTGGTATGACGATGATACAGATATTGATGGTGATAACAGCGATGTTGATGATGATTATGTAGATGTTCGAAAGATGATAGTGATGATGATCGAAATGCTGAAGCTGGTGTTGATGTAGATGCTGAAGGTGATGATGGTGATAATGATGTGGATATTGAAGGTGACAATGGTAACGATGGTGTAGATGTTGAAGATAATGGTGGTGACGGTGACTATGATGAAGATGTTAAAGATGACGATGGTGACAACGATGTATATGTTGAAGATGACAATGGAAACAATGATGTGGATAATGAAGATAATGATCACGATCATGATGTAGATATTGAAGGTGATGATCGTGTTGATGATAATTATACAAGTCGAAGAAAACGACGACAATGTCGATGATGAAGAAAAGTTATTCTTTTCTATCACACTCTTTGTTTCTGCCTTGTTCCTTTTCTTCCTGTCACCTCCTTCTTGTTCATTTTCTGCCTTCTTGGTCCATTCTTCCGCTTGTTTTCCAGAAAGACTTTAAGATAACAACTCTATTTTATACCGAAGTCGGATGCGCTGGGCCTGACTTGTCAGGCGCTTAACGGCAGCGTGACGCATTTTCACTAATATAACAGACAACAATAGATGCTGTCTGAGCGTTACACGAAGAAAAACTATCTGGATTCTAGTTGAGAACTGCCAGGAGTGGAAGAAGCTGGTTACAAAATTTCAAGTATTCCCCAACGGTCTACAAGACTATGGGATAAGGGAAAGTGAAGGAGGAATCTAAAATTTGGAAAACAAATATTTTATGTCCCAAATACTGAATTTTATGTTTCAATGGGGTCTGTCTTTAGGGTGACTGATTTTAGAAGTCTGTGATCTTTGGTTTAAAAAACTTGTTGAAATAAACAGACCAGAGATCTCAAGACATAAACAAAGAAATGTGGGTCAATTAAAAAAAACCCGGCTCTTTGTTTTACTGTTCATGTTCAAAGACAAAGTCAATCCTTTGATTCCACACACTCCATTCCAACTCAAAGTGAAAATCCAGTCAAGTTCTTTTGTGTTCCCAAAACATCTTCTAACTCACAGCCACAGTCTGTTTGTGTCTGCTTTTAAAAACATGAATACTGAAAGAACCCATTGCGGCACACCCTTTGTTGTCAAGTGAATGCGTTTTTAAATTCTTCACAACCAAAATGACACTTCTTTGGACAAAAATGACAAAACCATACAAGCGCTAATTACAAAACAAAACCTTTTCCACCTTTTATCTTCACCGAACTTAACCTCTACTTTACTTCAAAAGACAAGAGTCTGTTTTTTGTTTCGTGGATGCCACTGGGCAGAGCATGCCCCGCAAAGTCTAGTAGCACTTAGTGGCTGATGACAGCACTCGTCCATTTCCTGCACAGACAGTCAGTCAGTCATTTGGCTGGAACAGATCACTTCCAAACCCTCTCCACTTTCCATCTACTTAGTCCACGGACTCTACAGCCGAGTGGTTAAGACAATTCGACTTCAAACCTTACGGGTCCATGAAGTCGTGGGTTTGAATCTCGGTAGGTTCTGGTAGGGATTTTTTTTTAAATTTACGATCTTCCAGGTCAAATTCAAGTGCAGACCTGTTAGTGCCTTATTATACGCATGCAGATGTATTTATTTATTTATTTATTTATTTATTCGTTTATTTCGAGGATTTTTTAAAAGTTTATTCTTTTATATCGAGGATAATGGAATAAGCACTCATGTGCTTTTTTACATCCTGGAATAAGCACTCGTGTGCTTTTTTTTTTACATCCAGTCCCCGTGTGTAAGCAGTTTTGTCAATTTTGTCATCCGTTCCCACCAGGCACACACTGGCCTACTCTTCCACAAAAGCGGAACGGGTTTTTAACGTGTGAGCAAGAAGATGAAATATGCCTGGTAAAGATCCCGTCATGTATGGGTCAACGTTCAATGGGTTATAGCAACACAACATTGCCAGGATACATCCCTGAAGATGAAATGCGGCTGTCTTCATGGAGGGCAACAATGGTCGCATACGCGAAATCTGACTGGGAAAATTAGACTGGGATGCCGGGGGCCTGTCAGTATAAATAGCATCCCTACTTTCTAGAAATTCTGCGCCAGGAATTCCCTCTTTTCTACACCTCTCTTGTGTTTCTTACCTCGTTCCTTTTCTTCCTGTCACCTTCTCCTCCTTGTCTGTTTTCTGCCCTCGTGGTCCATTCTCCTGCCTGTGTTCTAGAAAGAGCTAGAAGATCATTCTCTCCCACGCTGAAGTCGGATGTGCTGGGCCTGACTTTGTCAGGTGCTTAACGGCAGCGTATCGCATTTTTGCTCATACGACAGACAGCAAAACAGTTGTTGTCTGAGGGTTGTATAAAGCAAGAAAGAAAGAAAAAGAAAGAAGAAGAGGAAGAAGGAAGGGAAGGAAGAGAATGAAAGAAAGAAGGAAGAAAAAAGAGGAAGAAAGGAAGGAGGAGAAGAAGAAGAAAGAAGAAGAAAGAAGAAGAAGAAAGGAAGAAGAAAGAAGAAGAAAAGAAGAAAGGAAGGAAGAAGAAGAAGAAAAGAAAGAAAGAAAGAAAGAAGAAAGAAAGAAAGGAAGAAGAAAGAAGAAGAAAGAAGAAGAAGAAAGGAAAGAAAGAAAGAAGAAAGAAAGAAAGAAAAGAAAGAAGAAGAAAGAAAGAAAGAAAAAGAAAGAAAGAGGAAAGAAAAAAAGAAGAAAAAGAAAGAAAGAAAGAAAGAAAGAAAGAAAGAAAGAAAGAAAGAAAGAAAGAAAGAAAGAAAGAAAAAAAGAAAGAAAAGGAAAGAAGAAAGAAGAAAAGAAGAAAAGAAAGAAAGAAAGAAAAAGAAAAAGAAAAAAAAGAAGAAAGAAAGAAAGAAGAAAGAAAGAAAGAAAAGAAGAAAAGAAAGAAAGAAAGAAGAAAGAAAGAAAGAAAAAAAGAAAAAAAGAACGAAAGAAAGAAAGAACGAAAGAAAGAAAGACAGAAGAAAGAAAAGAAAGAAAGAAAGAAAGAAAGAAAAAGGAAGGAAGGAAAGGAAGAAGAGAAGGACAGAAAGAAAGAAAGAAAGAAAGAAAGAAGAAGAAAAAAAGAAGAAAGAAAGACAGACAGAAAGAAAGAGAAAAAAGAAAAAAAAGAACGAAAGAAAGAAGAAAGAAAGAAAGAAAGGAAAAGAAGAAGAAGAAAGAGAGAGAGAAGAAAGAAAGAGAGAAAGAAAGAAACAATGAAAGACAAGAAAGAAAGACAGAAAGAAGACTCCTCAATTTCCTCTACACAAGGTACCCAGTGACCTATGGTGTGAACTCTGTCAAAACCTTTGCACTCTTCACCCACAGAGCTGAGGATTCGCTCTTCTCTTCCTCTCTGCTCTCTCTCTCTCTCTCATCTCCTCCTCTCATCTTTCTCTCTCCTTCTCCTCTTCTCTCTCTTCTTTCTCTTTCTCTTCTCTTCTCTCTCTCTTCTCTCTCTCTTCTCTCCTTCTCTTTCTCTTCTCTTCTTTCTCTTCTCTTCTCTCTCTTCTCTCTCCCCTCTCCTCTCTCTCTCCTCTCTTCTCCTCTCTCTCTCTCTCCTCTCTCTCTCTTCTCTCTTCCTTCCTCTCTCTCCTCTCTCTCTCTTTCTCCTCTCTCTCTCCTCCTCTTCTCTCCTCTCCTCTCCTCTCTTCTCTCCTCTCTCTCCTCTCTCTCCTCCCCTCTCTCTTCTCTCCCTCCTCTTCCTCCTTCCTCCCCTCTCCTCCTCTCCCTCTTCTCTCTCCCCTCCTCTCCTCCCTCCTCTTCCTCTTCTCCTCCTCTCTCCTCTCCTCTTCTCCTCCTCCTCCTCTCTCCTCCCTCTCTCCTCTTCTCTTCTCCTCCCCTCTCCCCTCCTCTCTCCTCTTTTCCTCCTCCTCTTCTCCTCCTCCTTCTCTCCCCTCTTCTCCTCTCCTCCTCTCTCTCCCTCCTCCTTCTCATCTCTCCCTCCCCTCCTCTCCTCCTCCCCTCCTATCTCCCCTCCCTCTTCTATCTTCCCTCCTCCCCTCCTTCTCCTCCCCCTCTCTCCTCCCCTCTTCTCCCCTCCCCTCCTCTTTCCTCTCTCCTCCAATCCCCTCTCCCTCCTCTCCTCTATTCCAGTCATCAGGACACAGCGTGATGAATTCTGGAAGTGTGGGCGGTAGCAAGACACCATCCCTCCATTTCCCTTTAGACGGAATCAAGGCTAAAAGAAGAAGGCTCTGTCCAGCCTCTTGTGTCTTGTACAAGCATGTTGGGATGACAATGGTCGTGTCTGATTTGCGTCTGGATGTGGTTTCGTTTTTTTTCTCATTTTTATACCACTTTAAGTCACGGCAGATTTCTCTGCGTGAAATTCGGGCTGCTCTCCTCGGGGGAGAGCGCGTCGCCACAAGAGCAGCGCCACCCGTTTTTGGTTTTTTTTCCTTGTCTGTAACTGGATTTCTTTCCCTATCAGAGTGGCTTTTTTCTACATAATTTTGTCAGGGATTTGTTTCTTGTGTGCGTGGGTTCTTTTACGTACGCTGAATAAGTATGTGTACCACCTGGGACCTCGGATTATCGTTTCATCCGAAAGACTAGCGCCCAGACCACCACTCGGGGTCTAATGAATGGGGGAAAAGTTTCGGGCCCAAACGGGATTCGAACCACCGCACACTTCCGACCCGGACTTTTCACTTTCTAGGCGGGCTGCGTTACCTCTAGACCACCGATCCACCGATTTAGATTACAAGTCAACATTGTTGTACAGAATTTTATTAATAACACGAGCAAAAATCAAATCTATGAAAAGTAATGAACAATTGGCATACTTAGATACTTACACATCTAACACAATCAAGCAGTTCATTGTATATTTTATTATTATATATTTATTCTCTTATACCGAGGATAGTGAAATAAACACTCATGTGGGGGGGGGGGGGGGGGTTACATCGAGTCTCCGTGTGTATGCAGTTTTGTAAACTTTGTCACCCTTTCCCACCGGCACACAATGGCCTACACTTTCGAAAAGCAGAACAGGATTTAACGTGTGCGCAAGATGTTCAGCGTGCGTTCGCACACGGGACCTTGGTTTATAGTCTCATCCGAAAGAATTTGGGGAGAGTGAAGTCTGCATTCCTTGTGCGCGCGTGTGGATTTGAAATCTGTTGTTCATTATGTTTAAGGAGAGTTGCATGTGTGTAGATGATCTGAGTGCAAGCGCTTCGATTTGTTTGTTTTTTACAAGATTCAGCGCTATATAAATTCCATATATTATTATTATTATTATTATCATTATTATTATTGCTATTATTAAGAAGGTCAGGTAAAGGTGTCCCATAGCCTATGTGATCTTAGGGGAGTGAGGCGTCAGAGACCTTTTCTTTTCCATGGGCCAGCATATTGAGGGCGACGCCCATCTCCTCTCCTTCGCTGCTTTACCTTCCCTGACCCTAAACAGGCAGGTACCCATTTACAGCTGGGTGAACTGGGGGGATTGTACTGAAGCCACGGCATTCAAACGGTCGCCCATCTAATTGGTAACCGCGTCCAATACTGCTTAACCTTAGCTGGGGGGGAAAGCGAGTGCTCTGACCAGTAAGCTATCCCGTACCCTTGTACAACTTGTACTCAATTTTAAAGACGAACACAAAATCCCCTGAAGGCGACGTATGGCTGCCTCTGAAGCCAGGCGCTGAAAAAACAACAGTCGCACACACAAACTGTTTATCCAGTGTCTACTTTCAATGTCAGGGGAGTCACAGGATGGGAGGAGTGAGTCAGAGTGCATATTCCAGGTGACCTCGGGGTGTTAAGCGCGAGCAATCACACCAACACCATCACCATCAACAACAACAGCAGCAACAACATCAACACCAACAGCAATAGGAACAACACATGTTTCTTTATACTTCGGGCAATCACACTAACACCATCACCATCAACAACAACAGCAGCAACAACAACACCAACAACAAAAATAGGAGCAACACTTGTTTCTTTATACTTCGGGCAGTCACACCAACACCATCACCATCAACAACAACAGCAGCAACAACATCAACTACAACAACAACAGCAATAGGAACAACACATGTTTCTTTATACTTCGGGCAATCACACTAACACCATCACCATCAACACAACAACAACAGCAACAACATCAACAACAACAACACCAACAACAACAACAATAGGAACAACACTTTGTTTCTTTATACTTCCATGCCAACGCGGAGACAGGGGCACCCCTATATAATGCACTTAATTAAAACATTTGTTATTTTGCAGTTACACTTCAAGATGTTTCTGTTTCTTCTTCTTCTTCTTCTTCTTCTTCTTCTTCGCAATTCTTCGCAATTCTTCGCAATTCTTCGCAATTCTTCTTCTTCTCCTTCTTCTTCTTCTTCCTCGCAATTCTTCTTTTTCTTCTTCTTCGCAATTTTTCTTTTTCTTTTTCTTCTTCTTCGCAATTCTTCCTCTTCTTCTTCGCAATACTTCTTCTCTTCGCAATTCATCTTCCTCTTCTTCTTCTTCTTCTTCTTCTTCTTCTCTTCTTCTTCTTCTTCTTCTTCTTCTTCTTTTTCTTCTTCTTCTTCTTCTTCTTCTGCTCAATTCTTCTTCGTCTTCTTCTGCGCAATTCTTCTCCTCCTTCTTCTAAAATTCTTCTTCTTCTGCGGAGTTTTTCTTAATCTGCACATTTTTTCCTTTTTATTCTTCAAATCGGCAATGCTTTTGTTTCATTAAAATGTCAACAAATTTAAAGCCCCCGTACAAATGTATGGAACCGTTCTATTCTGAAAATCATTTCCTTTTAGTGTTATACCTAAATACCCCTTTGACATATCCCCGTAGCCTTCACATAAATAGTTGACATTTGCTGCAAGAAAACATCGTGAATTATGATTGTGAGTCTAGTGGAAGAGATTTAATCTTTTTTATTTCTAAAGTAAAGCCGGTTTGGTGTTAAGTGGTATGGTTTTAGAACTGGTTCCAAAACTGAGAAGTCGTTTCGTGCATCGTGTTCTGGAAATGTTTCTCTGACTAAATAATTATACGTACATACACACACGCGCGCGCACGCACACGCACACACAAACACACATACACACACACGCACGTACGCACGCACCTACAGACACACCTACACGCACACCTACACACACCTACACTCACACACACACACACACACAAGCACGCACACACTTAACCGTCTGATATCACTTTTTGGTGAAAGGAAGTTAAACTAAAGAACACACACACACACACGCACACACGCACACACACACACACACACGCACACACACACACACACCTACACACACACACACACACTCGTACACACACACACACACACACACACACACACACACACACACACACACACACACACACACACAATTAGAGACAATAATTAGTTTTTGATTGCTTTTTTCTTCTAATGAGGAGAATGTGTACAGAGTTGGAGAAATTTATTAAAATTTTGGAAACGGTTCCAAAAATACTTTGTTATTACTTTGAATCCCATTTTTGCCACAAAAAAGCGTCACTTGGTATGAGCTCGAAGCTGAATTGAAATACCTGAATGTTATCTTCCTTTATAATAATCATCTTCTTCTTCTTCAAGTGTCCGGTCTGGTCCTGCAGACATCGACGATCATGGCTCTCCATTCTTCCCTGTTCTCGGTCCCTCTCATGAGCTCATTGTTGGTGCCCTCTTTATTCGTTGCGAATTTGTTTAAGCTGTCTGTGAATTTTGTGCGTTGTCTTCCTCTGCTCTTGTTTCCACAGATTTTGCCACTCCATAACAGTTTCTCTAGTCCGTCAGCCCTGATTATATGGCCGAAAAATTTTAGCTGTCTTTCTCTGATGGTGTTGAGAAGGGATCTCTTGTACCCAGCCATTTCCATTACTTCTGCATTAGTTTTTCTTTTTGTCCATGAGATTTTCATGATTCTCCGGATGAACCACATTTCCACTGCTTCTAGTCGCTGTTCTGTGTCCTTGGCTAGGGATAATCATCTACGCTTCCAAAAATGAGATTAGAGGCTTGAAGTTCTGAAACTCAAATGAAATGTTTCTTTTCTGAAAGCTGTCCTTATAGCCTGATGGTTAGAGTGCTGCGCTCGTGATCTGCCGGTTCAAGTTCGAATCTGGCCTCTCTCTCTCTCTCGCTCGCTCCTCTCTCTTTCTCTCTCTCTCTCTCTCTCTCTCTCTCTCTCTCTCTCTCTCTCTCTCTCTCTCTCCTCTCTCTCTCTCTCTCTCTCTCTCTCTCTCTTTCTCTCTCTCTCTCTCTCTCTCTCTCTCTTTCTCTGTCTCTCTCTCTGTCTCTCTCTCTCTCTCTGAGAAAATTTACAAAACTGGACACACACGGGGACTGGATGTAAAAAAGAAGTACATGAGTGCCATTATCATTGAAAACAAATATCGATCAATATTCTCTCTCTCAAAAACAAAGATGGACAATTTTTATCAACCCTTCCAGACAAACACACATTCTGTCTTCCAGCATCATTTTTGTCTCTCAAAGACAGGAATGGCTATTCCTTTGCAATAAACTGACTCGTTTGCACAACAAACTAACCATTATATATATTCCCTTAATGCTGCCTTCAAAGTTCTATCCTGTAGTGACTTTTTTTTCGAATCTTGGACTAAAATAATTTTTATGATGAGAATGAAGTTGTAACTGGTTACCTGCACTTGTTTTTCCTCACTGTTTTTTTCTCAATTATATATATATATATATATATATATATATATATATATATATATATATATATATATATATATATATATATACAGAGAGAGACACACACACACAGGGAGACACAGACAGAGACAGAGAGAGAGAAAGACAGACACAGAGAGACACAGACACAGAGAGAAAAAGACAGACAGAGAGACAGAGACAGAGAGAGAGAAAGACAGACACAGAGAGACAGAGACAGAGAGAGAGAAAGACAGACAGAGAGAGACAGAGACAGAGAGAGGAAAGACAGACAGAGAGAGACAGAGAGAAAGACAGACAGAGAGAGACAGAGACAGAGAGAAATACAGACAAAGAGAGAGGAGCAACAACAAAAAGAATAATGAGCAATGTAAGATTCATTCTGTTATATAATTCATGCCTGGTTGTGTTTTTGACACCCTAGGAAATGAGCTCACTTTATTTCTGTATGTACTGATCCCTTTGTTTCTTTGTTAAAGAGTGTGTGTGTGTGTGTGGGGTGTGTGTGTGTGTGTGTGTGTGTGTGTGTGTGTGTGTGTGTGTGTGTGTGTGTGTGTGTGTGTGTGTGTGTACGTGTGTGTGTGTGTTTGTGTGTGTTTGTGTGCGTGCGTGCGTGTGTGTGTGTGTGTTTAATTGTGTGTGTGTGTTTGTGTGTGTTTTTGTGTGTGTGTTTGTGTGTGTATTTGTGTGTGTGTGTTTGTGCGTGTGCTTGTTTGTGTGTGTGTTTGTGTGTGTGCGTGCGTCTGTGTGAGTGTGTGCGTGCGTGTGTGTGTTTGTGTGTGTGTACTTGTGTGTATGTGTTTGTGTGTGTGTTTGTGTGTGTGTGTGTTTGTGTGTGTCTTTATGTGTGTGAGTTTGTATGTATGTGTTTGTTTGTGTGTATATGTGTGTGTGTTTGTGTGTGTGTTTGTGTTTGTGTGTGTGAGAATGTGTGAGAGAGAGAGTGTGTGTGTGTGCGTGCGTATGTGTGTATCTGTGTCTGTCTGTCTGTGTCTGTGTGTTTATTATACTTAAGGAAAAACGGATATCATTATTGACATTCCGAGGAGTTGCTGTATATTTTATTGAGGAAAAACAACCCCCAAAAAGCAGAAAAGAAACAAAACCGAAAAAAGGATACATCACACCGTTATTAATATCCTTTGTTACATTTCTTCCATTGTTAATCTTGTCCAAACCCCGTTGTTACACTGTTTATTCTGTTATGTTCTTAATTATGAGAATGACAGTGAATAATACATAAGGCTCGATTTTTATTCTTCCTACAGTTTTCTTCTTTCTTTTCTGATTCTTCATGTTGGAATGCTCTCTCTTTCCTCGCAGCAAGGCTACACTCCACAGTTTAAACAAACCATACTCTTACACTAGCGCTTTCTCCCAAATAATATGTTTTTCTTGTTGTTGTTGTTGTTGGTGGTGGTGGTGGTGGTGGTGGTGGTGGTGGAGGAGGTGGTGGTGGTGGTGATGGTGGTGGTGGTGGTGGTGGTGGTGGTGGTGGTGGAGGGGGGGGGTGATTGTGGTGGTGGTGTTGTGGTGGAGTTGGTGGTGATAGTGTTAGTGTCGTTGTTGTCGTTGTTGTTGTTGTGGTGGTGGTGGTGGTGGGGGTGGGGGGTGGTGGATGTGGTGGTGGTGATGGTGGGGGAGGGGATGGCGGTTGTGGTGGTGGTGGTTATTGTGGTGTTGGTGGTGGTGGGTGGAGGTGTGTTGGTGGTGGCGGTGGTGGTGGTGGTGGTTAAAAATTCCCTGCAACATAATTTAAACATTGATACGTGTACTCAAACCATAACATCAGCATGCTGCTTACTGTACAGGAATTGACCATGTTGTATTGATGGAGATGTACATGTCTTATGAGATAATATAACCTACAATGCAAGGGACCCAAAATAACAGAGGAGAAAAAATAAACCTGCGCAGTATAATGTTCAACGTGTTTTATGTTTCCTTGGGTAACAAAACAAACGAACAAAGAGACTAGACAACAAACCACATAGCAAACAACATAAGCAACAGTAAATCAAAGATACAAGTTACAGTATCGAATTGGTGACGTCATCCATTTGTATTCGTGTCCACATTAAAGAATAATCACGCACATTGGCAAAATTTCCATCTGAATCTTTCTTGATCATTTTACAGCGGCATCAAAACAAGAAATGGCATTATTGGTTTTTATCTGGTTTTTGTTCTCGTGGTTGTTATGATGGAATGAACTGCCTTCCTGCCTTCCTTCCCTAGCCGCGAGGCTACACTCCACAGATTAATCAGGCATAATGTTGGAGTAGAAAGGAGTATATTACTGTTTATTTGCTTGTTTTCCTTTTTTGTTTTTTTGTTGCGCTTTCTTTAGTGTGTATGTTAGTTTTGTTCTGTTAATGTATTCTTTATTCCATTCAGTTGTTTAAAGCTCTATGCATACATTCATCTACGAACATAATATTATGTATATCCTTCACGCACACGCACGCGCACGAGAAGTAGCACGTGTGTTCACGCGCGTATATATATATATATATATATATATATATATATATATATATATATATATATTATATATATAGATAGATAGATAGATAGATAGATAGATAGATAGATAGATAGATAGATAGATAGATAGATAGATAGATAGATAGATAGATAGATAGATAGATAGATAGATAGATACGTAGGTATGTATGTATGTATGTATGTATGTATGTATGTATGTATGTGTGTGTGTGTGTGTGTGTGTGTGTGTGTGTGTGTGTGTGGTGTGTGTGTGTGTGTGTGTGTGTGTGTGTGTGTGTGTGTGTGTTTTGTGGGGTGTGTGTGTGTACGAATAGAGAGAGACACACAGACAGATACAGAGAGGGAACCAGGGAGACAAATAGACAGACAGGCAGACAGGACGTACAGAAAGATATAAGGAGACAGACAGATAGGCAGACAGACATATAAGCAAACATATAAAGAGACAGACAGACTGGCATACAGGGAGACAGGCAGACAGACATGAAAACAGACAGAGAAAAAGAGACGGACAGACAGACAGGAATACAGACATATATACAGATATAGAAAAAAGAGACAAACCGCAGATAGGCAGAAAGGAAGACTGAGATACAAACACACGGAGAGAAAAAAAATATGGACAGACAGACAGACAGAAACAGAGACAAATAGACAGAGAGACAGGCAGACACAGAAAACGGACAAAGAAAGACATGCAGACAGACAGACAGACAGGCAGACAGGAAGACTAACATACAAACAATCAAAGAAACAAATGTAGACAGACAGAAACAGAGACATTCATTCATTCATTCATTTATTCTTTTATATCGAGGATAATGGAATAAGCACTCATGTGCTTTTTTACATTCAGTCCCCGTGTGTATGCGGTTTTGCAAATTTTGTTATCTGTTCCCACCGGCACACAATGGCCTACTCTTACGAAAAGGGACAGACAGACAGACAGATATAGAAAACGGACAGATAAAGAAATACAGACAGCCAGCCAGACAGACAGACAGAAAGAGAGACAGAGAGAAAACAGCAGGTATGTTGTTGTTTTTTATCCATTCATCACTGATGCTTCATCAAACCGGAGTTCTTTCAGCTCTTCCACACGAACTCTCCAATAACTCCCTTCTCTCTCCCTCCTCTCCCCCTCCTCTCCCCTTCTCTCCCCTCCTCTCCCCCTCCTCTCCCCCCCCCCCTCCCTCCTATCACATCCTCTCCTTTTCAATCAATCATTAACTCTGGCGCGTAGAGCTTTTACTTACATCTGCACTGACACATTGGCAAATAAAGTAAGAAAAGAAAGAAAGAAAGAAAGAAAAAAGAAAGAAAGAAACAATGAATGAGTAAATGAATGAATGAAGGAAGGAAAGGAAGGAAGGAAGAAAAGAAGAATAGAAACAAACAAACAAACAACAAAGAAAGAAAGAAACAAAGAAAGAAAACAAGCAAGAAAGAAAGAAAGAAGGACGGAAGGAAAGAAAGAAAGAAAAAGAAAGAAAGAGAAGAAAGAAAAAACAAGCAACAAGAAAGAAAGAAAGAAAGAAAAGAAAGAAAGAAAAAGAAAGAAAGAAAGAAAGAAAGAAAGAAAGAGAGAGAAAGAGAGAGAGAGAGAAAGAAAGAAAGGAAAGAAAGAAAGAAAGAAAGAAAGAAAGAAACAAGCAAAGAAAGAAAGAAAGAAAGAAAAGAAAGAAAGAAAGAAAAGGAAGAGAGAAAGAAAGAAAGAAAGAAGAAAGAAAGAAAGAAAGAAAGAGAGAAAGAAAGAAAGAAAGAAGAAAGAAAGAAAGAAAGAAAGAAAGAGAGAAAGAAAGAAAGAGAGAAAGAAATAGAAAAGAAAGAAAGAAAGAAAGAAAGAAAAGAAAAGAAAAGAGAAAAAAAGAAGAAAGAAAGAAAAGAAAGAAAGAAAGAAAAAGAAGAAAGAAAAGAAAGAAAAAAGAAAGAAGAAGAAAGAAAGAAAGGAAGAAAGAAAGAAAGAAAGAGAAAGAAAGAAAGAAAGAAAGAAAAAGAGAAGAAAGAAAGAAAAGATAGAAGAAAGAAAGAAGGAAAGAAGAAAGAAAGAAAGAAAGAAAGAAAAAGAAAGAAAGAAAGAAAGAAAGAAAGAAAGAAAGAAAGAAAGAAAGAAAGATTCAGACGAGGTTTTCCACGTGGGGATGCCGGGGGCCTGTCAGTATAAACAGCATCCCCACCTTCTGCAAATTCTGTGCTAGGAATTTCCTCTTTTCTATCCCTTCTTCTTCTTCTTTCTGTTTCTTGGATGGAGGAGACAACCTTACAGGGTTTGCCTTATGCGGAATATATGGATATATTTAAATATATATAAATAAATATATATATATATATATATAAATATTTATATATATATATAATAATATATACAAAGAAGACAGACAGGTAGATAGATAGATAGATAGATAGATAGATAGATAGATAGATAGATAGATAGATAGATAGATAGATAGATAGATAGATAGATAGATAGATAGATAGATAGATAGATAGATAGATAGATAGATAGATAGAGATGTAATCATATATATATATATATATATATGTACACACATATATAGAGAGAGAGAGAATTTCATAGAGAGAAAAAGAGACAAGGAGAGAGAGACAGAGAAAGAGACAGACAGAAGCTGTTGAAATTTGACAAGTATCATGCTAATGTTCTCTTAAAAGATGTAATCTATTTACTCCATTTCTGTTCTGTTTCGCCATTTCCATTATTAATTTGTCCGAGCTTTTTCAGAGGGCAGATGTCTGTCTTTGTTGTTATTTGTTGTTGTTGTTTTTTTATCAACTTTCAATATTTTATCAAAGGTGACTTATCCTGTGTATAACTTCTTGCACTGAATCAAATAAAAATAAGAAACCCAACTAAATAAACCTTTCGTTTCACAGACCTAGCAGACTTCTTCTTCTTCTTCAACAAGATTTCACGTTAGAAGCTGGTTTGTGTTTTTCTCCCTTTTTCTGGTTGTCTTTCTCTTCCTTCTCTGTTTTTCTTCTTCTCTTTCTTTGTGGTTTGTTTTTTTTTCTCTCCCTTTTGTGCAGAAAGAGGGGAGAGTTTCGCCCCTTTCTTTTTCATTACATCATCATCTCTTTTCGCTTATTCAGCTTATTCTTTTGCTGTTGTTTTTTTTTTTTTTCTTCGTGGTAAAGATCTTTTTCATTCTATGTCTTCCTAGCTGTCATTTTAGAGGCGGTTTAGTCTCATATAAAATCCACTTTGCTTCATAAAATCAAATTATGAGAAAAGTATAAAACAAAAAGACAACAGCACCCAAAAAAAAACAGCCAAAAAAAGTCTGCATCGACTTTACAAAAAACAAGTAAATAACCAAGAAAGACAAATTTAAAAAGAAAGGGTTGGGTGAGGGGGCAGATTATGTCAATAGAAAACATTAACCAAACAGAACACACACGCTCGCACACTCACACACAGAGAGTCACACAATAGACACACACACACATTGTGTGCAGGTGAGAGCAGATGACATTTTTTTAATTGCATACACACGGGGACAGGATGTAAAAAAGCACATGAGTGCTTATTCAACTATCCTAGAAATAAAAGAATAAAATAAAAATAAATAAACACACACATTCACACACATTACAGAAACACACACACACACACACACACACACATTACACACACACACTCACACACACATTACACACACACACTCACACACACACACACACACACACACACACACACACACACACACACACAACACACACACACACACAATCACAACGAAACAAAAACGACGGAGACACAACCCTCCACCTCCCCTACCCCCCCCCCCCCCCCCCCCACCTTCCACCCTCCAAGAAAAAACAACAAACTCATATAAATTCTTGAAGAAAGCACAGAAGAAAAGCAGAGAGGAAAAACAGACCAACACAAAGAGAAACACGAGAAAGAAAGAAGAAACAACAGGTTGTAGAAGAAAACAACAGCGGGGAAAGTTGTTCACAAGTTGCAGTCACTTTTCGATGCGGGGTTTCATGTTCAAATCTTGTTACTGGAGAAATTGGAGTTTACAAAGAGTGATGGAGAAACACTGTCCACCTCTTCTTCTTCTTCTTCTTCTTCTTCTTCTTCTTCTTCTTAATTCTTAATTCTTCTTCTTCTTCTTCTTCTTCTTCTTCTTCTTTGTAAATTCTTCCTCTTTTTCTTTTTATTTGCATTCTTCTTCACAGTATTGTTCGCATTCTTCTTCTTCTTCTTCTTTGCATTCTTCTTCTTCTTCTTCTTCTTCTCCTCCTCCTCCTCCTTTGCATTCTTCTTCTTCTTTTTCTTCTTTGCATTCTTTGCATTCTTCTTTGCATTCTTCTTCTTCTTCTTCTTTGCAATTCTTCTTCTTTGCAATTCTTCTTCTTTGCAATTCTTCTTCTTCTTCTTCTTCATCATCGCATTCTTCTTCAAATTTCCTCTTCGCATTCTTCTTCAAAATTCTTCTTCGCATTCTTCTTCAAAATTCTTCTTCGCATTCTTCTTCGCATTCTTCTTCACCATTCTTCCTCGCCTTCTTCTTCTTTGCATTCTTCTTCTTCTTCTTCGTCTTCTTCTTCTTCTTCTTCTTCGCAATTCTTCTTCTTCAAAATTCTTCTTCTTCAAAATTCTTCTTCAAAATTCTTCTTCTTCAAAATTCTTCTTCAAAATTCTTCTTCTTCAGAATTCTTCTTTTTCTTCAAAATTCTTCTTCTCGTCTTCGTTTTCTTCTTCTTCTTCTTCGCAATTCTTTTTCGCAGTTCTTCTTCTTCTTCTCCTCTCTCTGTCTCTCCTCACTCCCTCTCTCTCTCTCTCTCTCTCTCTCTCTCTCTCTCTTCTCTCTCTCTCTCTCTCTCCTCTCTCTCTCTCTCTCTCTCTCTCTCTCTCTCTCTCTCTCTCTCTCTCTCTCTCTCTCTCTCTCTGCTAGTATTCGCTGACCCCCCCCCCCTCTCCTTATTTCTAGCTTTTTATCTTCTTTGCTTCTTTTCTTTTCGCCGTGTGTTTGAATGCTGTCATAATTATATCATATATCTTTGTCTGTTGTTTTGTTGTCTCGTTTTTCCGCTTACGTTTTCTTTTTTAATCAAACGATTGTTGTCGAGATTTTTCATAGAATAAATAACGCATTTGATTTTTTTTCTTTTTTTTTCTTTTTTTTTCTTTTTTTTTTTTTGGGGGGGCGAGCCATAACTATGTGAAGGTTGGTACATGGTAATTGAATGTAAAAAGAAACGGGGACAGTCTAGTGGTCAGAACATTGCGCTCGCAGTCTGAAGACCCGGGTTCGATTCCCGTTCAAGGGGATATTTTCCCCTGGAGTTAACATCAGTGCAGACTCCACTATCCTCAAAAGTCCTTCGGATGAGACTATAAACCGAGGCCCCGTGTGTGAACGCACGCAGAACATCTGCGCACACGTTAAATCCTGTTCCGCTTTTCGTAAGAGTAGGCCATTGTGTACCGGTGGGAACAGATGACAGAATTTACAAAGCCGCATAAACACGGGGACTAGATGTAAAAAAGCACATAAGTGCTTATTCCATTATCCTCGACATAAAAGAATATAAAAAATAAAAGAATAAAAAAAAACATTTAAAAGACAAATGAAGAACTAACTCAGAAAGATTTTTTTAAGCGACAAAATGCAACAATAAAACCCCCAATAATGAAATATATCACATCACAATATTTTACAATCAAACCAAGTTACCCTGATTGAGGGCTGCGTGTAAACTCGCCATAATGTGTGCTTCTTATTTATCTCAATAAAAATGATTATGTGTTCATTCATTCATGCATTCGTTCATTCGTTCGTTCGTTCGGACGTTCGTTCATTCATTTATTCATTCATTTTCTCTTGTATTCGTTTACTTTATCTCTCTATCACACACACACACACACACACACACACACACACTCGACTTACCAGCGTAAGGGAAGTAATACCGCCCATTAGACCTTTACCTTACAGTTGCTTCCCTTAGACCATAAGCCAAAGCACTGTTTGTCAGTGTCCAGCGGTTTATTTTTTTTTTTATTTTTTTTTTTTATACCACTTTAAGTCACGAGATTTCTCTGCGTGAAATTCGGGCTACTCTCCCCCCGGGGAGAGCGCGTCGCCACAAGAGCAGCGCCACCTTTTTTTTCTTCTTTTTTTTTTGGCGGGGAGGGGGGTCTGCAACTGTATTTGTTTCCCTATCAGAGTGACTTTTATCTAAGAATTTTGTTGTTAGTGTTTTTTTGTTGTTGGTTTGTTTTGTTTTGGAAGAGGGGGGGGGCTGTTTTTTTTATCATTCTTTTATTGTGAGTGAAATGAAAGAAAAACTATTATGCTTTTTTTTACATGAAGTCCCCGGGTTTTTTTTTTCAATTTTGAAAGCTGTGTGTGTGTGTGTTGTGTGTGTGTGTGTGTGTGTGTGTGTGTGTGTGTGTGTGTGTGTGTGTGTGTGTGTGTGTGTGTGTGTGTGTGTGTGTGTGTGTGTGTGTGTGTGTGTGTGTCTGTCTGTCTGTCTGTCTGTCTGTCTGTCTGTCTGTCTGTCTGTCTGTGTCTGTGTCTGTCTGTGTCTGTGTATCTGTGCTTTTTCCCCAGGGCAATGGCTTCTCTCCACTCAGCTTCCCTTGGGAAAATACTCTGCAAGTCAGATATTCCTATGCACACACTTCAAGTACGTATCTTACACTAATTCGGTTTATCCGTATTATCCGAGAGACTAGCACCCAGACCACCACTCACGGTCTTGCTATAGAGAAAACATTGTAGCGCTTATATCTGTGATAGACGGAGAGAATTAGATATTGAAAAAAAGGTTGTTTTGATAATATTTCATCAATATTGGATTTTGTGTCTTTTGATTTTGCTGTACTTAATGTCAATCGATTTATCGACATTAAATCGTCAGTCATACATTTTTTTCTTTTTTTTCGAGGATCGTAGAATAAGCACTGATGTGCTGCTTTACAGCCAGTCCCCGTGTGTATGCACCTTTTGTCATTTTTGGCACCCGTTCCCACTGGCACACAATGGCTTACTCTTCCAAAAGGAGGAACAGGTTTTAACGTGTTCTCAAGATGTTCTGCGTGCGTTCGCACACGGGACTTCGGTTTATAGTCTCATCCGAAGGCTGCTTGGTTTAAACTAAACACCAGTTTTCCGTTTTAGATGAAATTATTTTGGCTGTGTCAGTGAAATCTAAGAGTAAAGAGTGTGTGATTTGTGTTGATATCTCTCTCTCTCTCTCTCTCTCTCTCTCTCTCTCTCTCTCTCTCTCTCTCTCTCTCTCTCTCTCTGTCTGCTATAATCTCTGCCTCTGTATCTGTCTCTGTCTCTGTGTCTCTCTGTCTCTGTCTCTGTGTCTCTCTGTCTCTGTCTGTCTGTCTCTGTCTCTCTCGCTCGCTCTCCCTCCCTCTCCGCAGAACAGCAAGCATGCAGGACCTTATTCAAATATACACCCAAAGACAGACAGACAGAAAGACAAACAGACAGACAAACAAACAAACAGACAGACAAACAAACAGGCAGGAAGACAGACAGACAGACAGGCAGACAGAAAAACAGACAGGCAGGCAGGCAGACAGATAGAAAAACAACAGACATACGGAAAGACAAATATACAGACAGAGAAACAAACAGACAGAGAAACAGATAGACAAAAGACAGAGAAACAGAGAGACAGACAGAAAATTAGGACATTATCCAAGAACAAAACGTGATAATAAATTTTAAAAAACGGACACACATTTGTTGACAGCCACATAACAAAAGAGAGACTTGTACAGTTGACCGTTTATTGACTTCAGATTACATCACCTATAAAGCCACACTAGACAGTCAGCTATAAAGCCACACTAGACAGTCACCTACAAAGCCACACTAGACACAGTCAGCTATAAAGCCACTGTAGACACAGTCACCTATAAAGCCACACTAGAAACAGTCAGCTATAAAGCCACTCTAGACGCAGTCACCTATAAAGCCACACTAGACACAGTCACCTATAAAGCCACACTAGACAGTCACCTATAAAGCCACTCTAGACACAGTCACCTATAAAGCCACACTAGACACAGTCACCTATAAAGCCACACTAGACAGTCAGCTATAAAGCCACACTAGACAGTCAGCTATAAAGCCACTGTACACACAGTCACCTATAAAGCCACTCTAGACAGTCAGCTATAAAGCCACTGTACACACAGTCACCTATAAAGCCACTCTAGACAGTCAGCTATAAAGCCACTCTAGACAGTCAGCTATAAAGCCACACTAGACACAGTCAGCTATAAAGCCACACTAGACAGTCACCTATAAAGCCACTGTACACACAGAAAGCTATAAAGCCACTGTAGACACAGTCAGCTATAAAGCCACACTAGACACAGTCAGCTATAAAGCCACACTAGACACAGTCAGCTATAAAGCCACACTAGACACAGTCAGCTATAAAGCCACACTAGACAGTCAGCTATAAAGCCACACTAGACTAGTCAGCTATAAAGCCACTGTAGACACAGTCAGCTATAAAGCCACTCTAGACACAGTCAGCTATAAAGCCACTCTAGACAGTCACCTACAAAGCCACTGTAGACACAGTCAGCTATAAAGCCACTGTAGACACAGTCACCTACAAAGCCACTGTAGACACAGTCAGCTATAAAGCCACACTAGACACAGTCAGCTATAAAGCCACTCTAGACATAGTCAGCTATAAAGCCACACTAGACACAGTCAGCTATAAAGCCACTGTCCACACAGTCAGCTATAAAGCCACTGTACACACAGTCACCTATAAAGCCACTGTAGACACAGTCAGCTATAAAGCCACTGTAGACACAGTCACCTATAAAGCCACTGTAGACACAGTCAGCTATAAAGCCACACTAGACACAGTCAGCTATAAAGCCACTGTACACACAGTCAGCTATAAAGCCACACTAGACAGTCAGCTATAAAGCCACACTAGACACATTCAGCTATAAAGCCACACTAGATACAGTCACCTATAAAGCCACACTAGACACAGTCACCTATAAAGCCACTGTACCACAGTCACCTATAAAGCCACACTAGACACAGTCAGTTATAAAGCCACTGTACACACAGTCACCTATAAAGCCACTCTAGACAGTCAGCTATAAAGCCACTCTAGACAGTCAGCTATAAAGCCACTCTAGACAGTCAGCTATAAAGCCACTGTACACACAGTCACCTATAAAGCCACACTAGACAGTCACCTATAAAGCCACACTAGATAGTCACCTATAAAGCCACACTAGACACAGTCACCTATAAAGCCACACTAGACACAGTCACCTATAAAGCCACATTAGACACAGTCAGCTATAAAGCCACACTAGACACAGTCAGCTATAAAGCCACTCTCGACAGTCAGCTATAAAGCCATGCTAGACAGTCACCTATAAAGCCACACTAGACAGTCAGCTATAAAGCCACTGTAGACACAGTCACCTATAAAGCCACACTAGACACAGTCACCCATAAAGCCACTCTAGACAGTCAGCTATAAAGCCACTCTATACACAGTCACCTAGAAAGCCACTGTGTACATGGTCACCTATAAAGCCACACTAGACACAGTCAGCTATAAAGCCACACTACACACAGTCAGCTATAAAGCCACACTAGACAGTCACCTATAAAGCCACACTAGACCTAGTCGCCTATAAAGCCACACTAGACACAGTCACCTATAAAGCCACTGTACACACAGTCAGCTATAAAGCCACACTAGACTCAGTCAGCTATAAAGCCACACTAGACACAGTCACCCATAAAGCCACACTAGACACAGTCAGCTATAAAGCCACACTAGACACAGTCAGCTATAAAGCCACACTAGACAGTCAGCTATAAAGCCACACTAGACAGTCAGCTATAAAGCCACTGTAGACACAGTCACCTATAAAGCCACTCTAGACACAGTCAGC
>CM054163.1:33167677-33170177 GCA_028751875.1 Rapana venosa
AAGTGGAAGGAGGTGGGAGGTGAAGGTGATCCTGACTGACCAAGGTTGACCACGATGAAGGTGTCGTCAGGGTGACGCCGTTTGAGATCCTACGGACATCACCAGAAGTTAATTTAGTTACCAAAAAAAAGTAAAGGTAACCTGTAAGGTCGTAGGGGAGCGAGGCGTCGGAGACCTCAGCTTCTCTAGGGGCCAGCGCCCATCTCCTCTCCCTCGATGCTTTACCTTCCCTGACCCTAAAGAGGGCAGGTACCCATTTACTGCTGGTTGAACTGGGGGGACTGTACTGAAACCAAGGCGCGCAAACAGTCACCCATGCAATTGGTAACTCGATTGACGCTGCTTAACCTTGGCTGGGGGGAAAGCGAGTGCTCTGACCACTGAGCTATCCCGTCCCCAATTAAGATTCTGTGGCTATCATTAGAAGTTAATCAGTTAATATTCTATAGACATTATCAGAAGTTAATCGATTAAGATTTTGTGGATATCGCCAGAAAATAAATTAGGATTCTGTGAATATCATCAGAAGTTAACTATTTAAGATTCTGTCCACATTACCAGAAGTCAATGAATTAAGATTCTGTTGACATTATCAAAAGTGAATCAATTAAGATTATGTTGACATCATAAGTTAACAAATATTCTGCGGACACCATCAGAAGTTAATGAACTAAGACTATGTAGACATTATTAGAAGTTAACCTAGATTATGTAGACATTAGCAGTTAATGAATTAAGATTCTGTGGACATTATTAGAAGTTAACCTAGATTATGTAGACATTATTAGAAGTTAATGAATTAAGACTATGTAGACATAAGAAGTTAACCTAGATTCTGTAGACATTATCAGAAATTAATTAATTAAAATTCTCTGGACATTATCAGAAGTTAATGAATTAAAGATTCTGTAGACATCCTCAGAAGTTAATGAATTAAGACTATGTAGACATTATTAGAAGTTAACCTAGATTCTGTAGATATTATCAGAAGTTAATGAATTAAGACTATGTAGACATTATTAGAAGTTAACCTAGATCCTGTAGACATTATCAGAAGTTAATGAATTAAGACTATGTAGACATTATTAGAAGTTAACCTAAATTCTATAGACATTATCAGAAGTTAATGAATTAAAATTCTCTGGACATTATCAGAAGTTAATGGATTAAAGATTCTGTAGACATTCTCAGAAGCTAATGAATTAAGACTATGTAGACATTATTAGAAGTTAACCTAGATTATGAAGACATTATCAGAAGTTAATGAATTAAGATTCTGTAGACATTATTAGAAGTTAACCTAGATCCTGTAGACATTAGCTGGAGTTAATGAATTAAAGATTCTGTAGACATTATTAGAAGTTAACCTAGATTCTGTAGACATTATCAAAAGTTAATGAATTAAGATTATGTAGACATTATTAGAAGTTAACCTAGATTCTGTAGACATTATCAAAAGTTAATGATATAAGACTATGTAGACATTATTAGAAGTTAACCTAGATTCTGTAAACATTATCAGAAGCTAATGAATTAAGATTATGTAGACATAACTAAAAGTTAACCTAGATTCTACATTATCAGAAGCTAATGAATTAAGATTCTGTAGACATTATCAGAAGCTAATGAATTAAGACTATGTAGACATTATTAGAAGTTAATCTAGATTCTGTAGACATTATCAGAAGCTAATGAATTGAAACTATGTAGACATTATTAGAAGTTAACCTAGATTATGTAGACATTATCAGAAGTAAATGAATTAAGACTATGTAGACATTATTATAGGGACGGGATAGCTCAGTGGTCGGAGCACTCGCTTTCCCTCAGCCAAGTTAAGCAGCGTCGAGCGTGGTTACCAGTTGGATGGGTGATCGTTTGTGCGCCTTGGCTTCAAAACAGTTCCCCAGTTCACCCAGCTGTAAATGGGTACCTGCCCTCTTTAGGGTCAGGGAAGGTAAAGCAGCGAGGGAGAGGAGATGGGCGCCGCCCTCAATATGCTGGCCCTAGAGAAGTGAGGTCTCTGACGCCTCGCCCCCCTACAACCTTATAGGTTATGGGACTCCTTTACCTTTACCTTTTTTTTTAGACATTATTAGAAGTTAACCTAGATTCTGTAGACATTATCAGAAGTTAATGAATTAAGACTATGTAGATATTATTAGAAGTTAACCTAGATTATGTAGACATTATCCGAGGTTAATGATTTAAAGATTCTGTAGACATAATCAGAAGTTAATGAATGAAGACTATGTAGACATTATTAGAAGTTAACCTAGATTATGAAGACATTATCAGAAGCTAATGAATTAAGATTATGTAGACATAACTAGAAGTTAACCTAGATTATGTAGACATTATCAGAAGCTAATGAATTAAGATTCTGTAGACATTATTAGAAGTTAACCTAGATTCTGTAGACATTACCAGAAGTTAATGAATTAAGGTTCTGTACACATCACCAAGTTAATGAATCAAGATTCTGTGGACATTAGAAGTT
>CM054163.1:33180177-33197840 GCA_028751875.1 Rapana venosa
ACACACAAAACACACACACACACACACATAAACAAACACACACACACCACACACACACACACACACACACACAACACACACCACAACAACACACACACAATTTACCAGGACAGGCAGGTTTGCTACAAGGAGCCTGGTCACTGTCAGGACCAGGGCAGGGTGCACCTCCATGTGTAGGAGGGGGACTGTCACACCTGCGGCTTCGTGACTGTGTTCCTTCACCACACGTGACACTGCAGGCACCAGACACTGCCCACTCTCCCCAGTTTCCATCTCCTACAAAGCACACAAAGCTCATAACTGTAATTTTTATTTAAATACAAGCCAAAGAAATCAATGTCTAATAACATTTATAACAGAACTGTGGATATTCAAACTTGTTTTTTTTTTAATTCCAAAATCCCTATACTTGTATTCTTGACTTGTCCGCAGCCTATGACATAGTAAATGATTTTGTCATTTCATTTTGCCTTCAAACCAAACCTGATATCATTACTAATGCTCTCCACTGGTTTAAGGCTTAAATCATCAAGTGACATTAGCCGGTCATCACTGTTGATTTTTTTTTATCAAACTTAGCAAGCTTGATTGCTGTGTTCCTCAGGGATCAATCATTAGTCCTGTACTTTTTACCAGTCTTAGGAGCTATTGTAAACTCTCCTACTATTTTACAAAAAGAGGTCTGTGCATTTAAGATAAATACAATCATTCATGTCTAGCTATCTAATGACAAACAGTTCTTACCATTTTTGTATTTTAGGCAAGATTAAAGCCAACTAGTACTACTTTGTAAACAGTGTACAAACACAAATAGTATGCTTTGTTGTTTCCTGTTAAAGGGTCTAACAAGAAAATGTGTGCTTCCTTTCATGGTAGTAAAAGCTTTTGATATTCTGTTTGCTTGTGTATTGTTCATCCTCTTGAGAGCTTGAGAAACAGTTATTGCAAGCATTCCATCCCTCATTTGCCTGTTTGTTTTTTTATAGGTCTATTTCTTTGTCTGCTTATTTCTTTACTCATGACTGCTATTTTTTCCTATCTTTTGTTCCAT
The DNA here is from genome assembly GCA_028751875.1 of Rapana venosa. Taxonomy (NCBI): domain Eukaryota; kingdom Metazoa; phylum Mollusca; class Gastropoda; order Neogastropoda; family Muricidae; genus Rapana; species Rapana venosa. The sequence goes on from CM054163.1 coordinate 33,181,229, forward strand.
ATTCCTCTGCAACCTTTCCATTTCCTTTCACTTTGTGTCCTGTCTTCTTTGTTAGCTATCACTTTTGCCTTCATATGAGTTAGTGCTTCTTTTCCTGTCTATGTCTTCCTCCCTTCACACACACACACACACACACACACACACACACATACACACACACACACACACGTATTTACCAGGACAGGCAGGTTTGCTACAAGGAGCCTGGTCACTGTCAGGACCAGGGCAGGGTACACCTCCATGTGTAGGAGGGGGACTGTCACACCTGCGGCTTCGTGACTGTGCCCCTTCACCACATGTGACACTGCAGGCACCAGACACTGCCCACTCTCCCCAGTTCCCATCTCCTGCAAAAGCACACAAAGCTCATAACTGTACATTTCATTTGAATACAAGGCCAAATAAATCAATGTCTAATAACATTTATAACAGAACTGTAAATATTCAAAATTGATTTTTTTTTTAATTCCAAAATCCCTATACTTGTATTCTTGACTTGTCCGCAGCCTATGACATAGTAAATGATTTTGTCATTTCATTTTGCCTTCAAACCAAACCTGATATCATTACTAATGCTCTCCACTGGTTTCAGGCTGAAATAGTCGAGTGACATTAGCCAGTCATCACTGGTGAAATTTTATCAAACTCAGCAAGCTTGACTGCTGTGTTCCTCAGGGATCACTCATCATTCCTGTTCTGTTTACCAGTTTTATGAGTTATTGTAAACTCCCCTACTATTGACAAAATAATGACTGTGCATTTGAGGTAAAGACAGTCATGAACATCTACCCATCTAATGACAAACATATTTTACCATTTTTGTATTTTTAGGCAAGATTAAAACCAACTGGTACCACTCTGTGAATACTGTACCAATTTAATTACTATGATTTCCTATCTTCTCTTAAAAGAATTTCACAGGAAAACGTGTGCTTCCTTTCATGTTAGTGAAAGCTTTTTATTGTACTTGCTGGTGTAATTTTCCCTGTCATGTGAGCTTGAGAAACAGTTTTTGCAAGCATTCAATAACTCCTTTTTCTGTGTTATACATGCTCATTTCTCTGTCTGTTTATTTATTTACTGTTATTTGCCCTATCTTTCAGTGGATATTCCTCTGCAACCTTTCCATTCCTTCTCACTCTGTGTGTCCCTGTCTTCTTTGTTAGCTTTCACTCTTCCCCTTCATCTACATTGCTCCTTCTTTTCCTGCCTATGTCTTCCTCCCTTCACACACACACTCACACACACACATATTTACCAGGACAGGCAGGTTTGCTACAAGGAGCCTGGTCACTGTCAGGACCAGGGCAGGGTGCACCTCCATGTGTAGGAGGGGGACTGTCACACCTGCGGCTTCGTGACTGTGTTCCTTCACCACACGTGACACTGCAGGCACCAGACACTGCCCACTCTCCCCAGTTTCCATCTCCTACAAAGCACACAAAGCTCATAACTGTACATTTCATTTGAATACAAGGCCAAAGAAATAAATGTTTAGTAACATTTATAACAGAGCTGTAGATATTTAGAATAGATTTTTTTTAATTCAAAAATCCCCATGCTTGTATTCTTGACTTGTCAGCAGCTATGACGTGGTAAATGATTTTGTAATTTCATTTTGCCTTCAAACCATACCTGACATCATTACTACTGCTCTCCACTGGTTTCAGGCTTAAATCATTGACTGGTCTTAGCCAGTCATCACTGCTGAATGTTGTTGTTGTTGTGTTTTTTAGCAAACTTAGCAAGCTTGATTGCTGTGTTTCTCATGGATCAGTCGTCAGTCCTGTACTTTTTACCAGTCTAAGAAAGTATTGTAAACTCTTCTACTATTTTTCAAAAAGATGACTAACCATTTAATACAAGTACAGTCATCGATGTCAGCTATCTAATAACAAACAGTTCTTACCATTATTGTATTTTTAGGCAACATTACAGCCCCTAGTAGTACTCTGTGAAAAATTTAATTATCATGATTTCTCATCATCTCTTAAAAGGGTGTAACACATAAACTTGTACTTCCTTCATGATAGTAAAAGCTTTTTTATTTCTATTTGCTTGTGTATTGTTCATCATCACTGAGCTTGAGAAACAGTTATTGCAAGCATTCCATAACTCATTTGCCAGTTTGTATATGTGTATTTTCGTCTGTATATTTCTTTTTTCATTACTTTTATTTGTTAAATTCTTTTGTTTGATATTCCTCTCCTCCTTTTTTTCCCTTTTCTCTTCTCTTTGTGTGTCCCTGTCTTCTTTTCTAGTTTTCATTTTTCCCCCTTCTTCTACATTGCTGCTGCTTCTGTTCCTGTCTGTGTCTTCCTCCTTTCTCTGTTTCTGCTCCATGTCTGTTTCATTTACCTGCATCTACAGCATAGATTTTCTTTCAAAGCACACTGACCGTTCTGCTTCTTTAACACACAAACACACACACACACGCACACATATTTACCAGGACAGGCAGGTTTGCTACAAGGAGCCTGGTCACTGTCAGGACCAGGGCAGGGTGCACCTCCATTTGTAGGAGGGGGACTGTCACACCTGCGGCTTCGTGACTGTGTTCCTTCACCACACGTGACACTGCAGGCACCAGACACTGCCCACTCTCCCCAGTTCCCGTCCCCTACAAAGCACAACAAGGTCACAAGCATGCTTTGTGTCTGTGTAAAATGCTAAATAACACAATAGTTTCAACAGAACTGTAGATATTCAAAACTGATGTGTTGTTTTATTTTAAAATCCCCATACTTGCATTCTTGACTCGTCAGCAGCCTATGTCATGATAGAGGGTTTCATTCTTTCAGTTTGCCCTCAAACCCCATTTGACATGGATGCTACTGCCTTCAACTGGTTTAGGGTTGATACAACTGACAGCTGTTAGCAGTCATCACTGTTGAAATGTTATCAAGCTCAGAAAGTTTGGTTGTGGAGTTCCTCTGGGATACCTCATTGGTCCTCTTCTGTTTTCCAGTATTTTTAAACTACTATTAGTAGTGCTACTGTTATGAAGCAAATAGATATATACTTCAGTTTGGCTGAAGTCTACTCATCTATTAATCAGCTTACCACTTCTGGGTTTTCAGGCAAAACCAATGTCATCATCAGGAGCAAATCAATAACTGTTCTGTCTTTTTTTCTTGTTCTGTCATGTAAAGAATGCTCTAAATTCTTATTATCTGATTTGCCAGCTTCATATCATGCTACTAGTTATTAAACTATTTTGTGTATGACCTTGGTTGTGTAAACTTTTTGTGTTTTCAGTAAATGATATCTCTCTATCTCTTAACTGAAAGTTTTTGATTACCAGTTACACATCATGACTTCAGAACTAGGGATTAATTTTAAAGTAAAACAAGTTTCTTTTTTTTCACTTAGAGAATTTGTTGTTTTCTATTAGGTACATTTGACCCCCATGGGGATGCTGGGGGCTATGTTGGTATAAACAACATCTCGACTTTCTGAAAAGTATATGCCAGACTTGTTTTTCTAATCTACCAACCCAGTGGACTACACATACAAATAGCTTGCATGGAAGTTCTTATTTGTGTGGAACTGCTTTAACTGCATAATCCAAGCAACTGGTAGCATACTATGGCTATCATGTTACTCCATCTGTTCTTATTTCTTTTTCTTCTTCTGAAAGTGGCTAGCATTGAAACATGTGCTTCCATTCATAATCATGAATGATTGTTCAGTTTTTTGTGCATTTTTTCCCTGTCATGGGAGCTTTAGAAACAGTTTTTGCAAGTATTCCATTACTTATTTCTTTGTCGATGTATTTACTTATCTCTCGACATCTTAATGAATAACACATTCTGAACTGCTCTCATTCAGTATTTCTCTCCAAGCTCTCCATTTCTTCTCACTATATGTATCCCTATCTTCTTTGCTACCTGTAACTTTCCCCTTCTTATACATTGTGGCTTCTGTCCCTGCCTATGTCGTCCTCCCTTCGCACACAACACATACACACACACATCTTGAGACGTTAAAACCCTTCCACTTTAGGGAAGAGTAGGCCATTGTGTTCTAGTACAAACAGAAGACAAATTTTGCAAAACTGCATACACATGGGGACTGGTATAAAAGCACAAGGGTGCTATATAATCAATATCCTCTAAACAAAAGAATAAAATATTAAAAATTGAAAAAAAAAATTTAAAACACACATACCAGGACAGGCAGGTTTGCTACAAGGAGCCTGGTCACTGTCAGGACCAGGGCAGGGTGCACCTCCATGTGTAGGAGGGGGACTGTAACACCTGCGGCTTCGTGACTGTGTTCCTTCACCACACGTGACACTGCAGGCACCAGACACTGCCCACTCTCCCCAGTTTCCGTCCACTACAAAGCACAAGGTCACAAGTATGCTTTGTGTCTGTATAAAATGCTAAATAACACAATATTTTCAACAGAACTGTAGACATTCAAACCTGATGTCATTTTTATCATTCCAAAATCCCCATACTTGCATTCTTGACTTGTCAGCAGCCTATGTCATGATAGAGGGTTTCATTCTTTCAGTTTGCCTTCAAACCCCATCTGACATGGATGCTACTGCCTTCAACAGTTTAGGGTTGATACAACTGACTGCTGTTAGCCAGTCATCACTGTTGAAATGTTATCAAGCTCAGCAAGTTTGGTTGTGGAGTTCCTCAGGGATAGCTCATTGGTCCTCTTCTGTTTTCCAGTATTTTAAACTACTATTAGTAGTGCTACTGTTATGAAGCAAATAGATATATACTTCAGATTGGCTGAAGTCTACTCATCTATTAATCAGCTTACCACTTCTGGGTTTTCAGGCAAAACCAATGTCATCATCAGGAACAAATCAATAACTGTTCTGTCTTTTTTTCTTGTTCTGTCATGTAAAGAATGCTCTAAATTCTTATTATCTGATTTGCCAGCTTCATATCATGCTACTGGTTATTAAACTCTTTTGTGTATGACCCTGTTTGTGTAAACTTTTTGTGTTTTCAGTAAATGATATCTCTATTTCTTAACTGAAAGTTTTTGATTACCAGTTACACATCATGACTTCAGAACTAGGGATTAGTTTTAAAGTAAAACAAGTTTCTTTTTTTTCACTTAGAGAATTTGTTGTTTTCTATTAGGTACATTTGACCCCCATGGGGATGCTGGGGGCTATGTTGGTATAAACAACATCTCGACTTTCTGAAAAGTATATACCAGAATTGTTTTCTAATCTACAACCCAGTGGACTACACATGTGAATAGTTTGCATGGAAGTTCTTATTTGTGTGGAACCAAATCTTATTTGTCTGTCCACTGATGCAACTTCCAAGCTTGTCACATCTCTCATTCTTTCACGTTTAGACTACTGTAATTCTCTTTTGGCTGGCCTACCAGCATCATCTATCCACTCTCTTCAACGCATACAAAACTCTGCAGCTCGACTGGTCCTAAGAAAGAAAAAATCAGAACACATCACTCCTCTTCTGCGATCTCTTCACTGGTTGCCTGTCTCACAAAGACTGGAGTATAAAATCAATACCCCCTGTTTCAAATGTCTCCACAAATCTGCACATCTTATCTCTGTAACTGTCTTCACCTGTACACTCCCTCCCCTTCCTTCGTTCAGCCGCAGATACTTTGTGCTTTCGAACACAGATTCAAACAAACCACTGTTGGCCGTCGCTCCTTCTCTGGGTTTTGGTCCCTCCCCCTGGAATGACTCCCCCTTTCACTTCGTCAAAAGCCCTTTACTTGATTCCTTCAAATCCAGCATCAAAACACACTTATTTCCCACCTGAGGGCTTTCCTCCCACATATCTGTCCCTAATTTTCAACAGCATCTTTCACCTTCTAAGTGTTGTTCGTGTGTGTGTGTGTGTGTGTGTGTGTGTGGGGTGTTGGTGTGTGTTTTGTGTTGTGTGGGGTGCGGGGCGTGTGCGTGTGCGTGCGTAGTGCGCACGCATGGATTTGAAATCTGTTGCTCATTATGTTTAAGGAGAGTTGCATGCCTGTAAATGATCAAGATTCAGCGCTATATAAATTCCATATATTATTATTATTATTAACTGCTTTAACTACATAATTCAAGCAACTGGTAGCACACTATGGCTATCATGTTACTCCATCTGTTCTTATTTCTTTTTCTTTTTCTGAAAGTGGCTAGCATTGAAACATGTGCTTCCATTCATAATCATTAATGATTGTTCAGTTTTTTGTGCATTTTTTCCCTGTCATTGGAGCTTTAGAAACAGTTTTTGCAAGTATTCCATTACTTATTTCTTTGTCGATGTATTTACTTACCTCTCGACATCTTAATGAATAATACATTCTGAACTGCTTTCATTCAGTATTTCTCTCCAAGCTCTGCATTTCTTCTCACTATGTGTGTCCCTGCCTTCTTTGCTACCTGTACCTTTCCCCTTCTTATACATTGCGGCTTCTGTCCCTGCATATGTTGTCCTCCCTTCCACCCCAAAAACACACCCCACACACAAAACAAAATCTTGGGCACGTTAAACCCCTTCCACTTTAAGGAAGAGTAGCCCATTGTGTGCAAGTGCAAGCAGATGACACATTTTGCAAAACTGCATACACATGGAGACTCGTATAAAAGCACAAGGGTGCTATATCCAATATCCTCTAAACAAAAGAATAAAATATTAAAATTTGAAAAACATATTTAAAAAACACACATACCAGGGCACGCAGGCTTGCTACAAGGAGCCTGGTCACTGTCAGGACCAGGGCAGGGTGCACCTCCATGTGTAGGAGAGGGACTGTCACACCTGCGGCTTCGTGACTGTGTTCCTTCACCACACGTGACACTGCAGGCACCAGACACTGCCCACTCTCCCCAGTTCCCGTCCACTTCAAAGCACAACAAGGTCACAAGTATGCTTTGTGTCTGTGTAAAATGCTAAATAACACAATAGTTTCAACAGAACTGTAGATATTCAAAACTGATGTGTTGTTTTATTTTAAAATCCCCATACTTGCATTCTTGACTCGTCAGCAGCCTATGTCATGATAGAGGGTTTCATTCTTTCAGTTTGCCCTCAAACCCCATTTGACATGGATGCTACTGCCTTCAACTGGTTTAGGGTTGATACAACTGACAGCTGTTAGCCAGTCATCACTGTTGAAATGTTATCAAGCTCAGCAAGTTTGGTTGTGGAGTTCCTCTGGGATACCTCATTGGTCCTCTTCTGTTTTCCAGTATTTTTAAACTACTATTAGTAGTGCTACTGTTATGAAGCAAATAGATATATACTTTAGATTGGCTGAAGTCTACTCATCTATTAATCAGCTTACCACTTCTGGGTTTTCAGGCAAAACCAATGTCATCATCAGGAGCAAATCAATAACTGTTCTGTCTTTTTTTCTTGTTCTGTCATGTAAAGAATGCTCTAAATTCTTATTATCTGATTTGCCAGCTTCATATCAAGCTACTAGGTATTCACCTCTTTTGTGTATGACCCTGATTGTGTAAACTTCTTGTGTTTTCAGTAAATGATATCTCTCTATCTCTTAACTGAAAGTCTTTGATGACCAGTTGCACATCATGACTTCAGAACTAGGGATTAGTTTCAAAGTAAAACAAGTTTCTTTTTTTTCACTTAGAGAATTTGTTGTTTTCTATTAGGTACATTTGACCCCCATGGGGATGCTGGGGGCTATGTTGGTATAAACAACATCTCGACTTTCTGAAAAGTATATGCCAGACTTGTTTTTTAATCTACAACCCAGTGAACTACACATGTGAATAGTTTGCATGGAAGTTCTTATTTGTGTGGAACTGCTTTAACTAAATAATCCAAGCAACTGGTAGCATACTATGGCTATCATGTTACTCCACCTGTTCTTATTTCTTTTTCTTCTTCTGAAAGTGGCTAGCATTGAAACATGTGCTTCCATTCATAATCATGAATGATTGTTCAGTTTTTTGTGCATTTTTTCCCTGTCATGGGAGCTTTAGAAACAGTTTTTGCAAGTATTCCATTACTTATTTCTTTGTCGATGTATTTACTTATCTCTCGACATCTTAATGAATAATACATTCTGAACTGCTTCCATTCAGTATTTCTCTCCAAGCTCTCCATGTCTTCTCACTATGTGTGTCCCTGTCTTCTTTGCTACCTGTACCTTTCCCCTTCTTATACATTGCAGCTTCTGTCCCTGCATATGTTGTCCTCCCTTCACACACACAACACACACACACACATCTTGGGCACGTTAAACCCCTTCCACTTTAAGGAAGAGTAGCCCATTGTATGCTAGTGCAAACAGATGACACATTTTGCAAAACTGCATACACATGGAGACTCGTATAAAAGCACAAGGGTGCTATATCCAATATCCTCTAAACAAAAGAATAAAATATTAAAATTTGAAAAATATTTTTAAAACACACATATTTACCAGGACAGGCAGGTTCGCTACAAGGAGCCTGGTCACTGTCAGGACCAGGGCAGGGTGCACCTCCATGTGTAGGAGGGGGACTGTCACACCTGCGGCTTCGTGACTGTGTTCCTTCACCACACGTGACACTGCAGGCACCAGACACTGCCCACTCTCCCCAGTTCCCGTCCACTACAAAGAACAACAAGGTCACAACCATGCTTTGTGTCTGTGTAAAATGCTAAATAAGAGAACACTTTCAACAGAACTGTAGATATTCAAAACTGATGTGTTGTTTTATTTTAAAATCCCCATACTTGCATTCTTGACTTGTCAGTAGCCTATGTCATGATAGAGGGTTTCATTCTTTCAGTTTGCAATCAAATAATAATAATAATAATAATAATAAATGATAATACTAATAATAATAATGATGATAAATGGAATTGATATAGCGCTATATCTTGCAAAAAGAAATCAAATCGCTTGCATTCAACACATCCCTACACATACAACAAATAACAACAATTAACAGAGTTAACATATTTAAATGTACATACAGGCATGCGCGCATACACACACACACACACACACAGGTTATACACTTAGGCAGGGTGATGGGATTTGGGCTCTTTTAGGCAAGGATAGATTTGAGATGAATCAAGAAAGGAAAAATCATATTTGAAATAAATATGTCCTCAGGTTGGATTTAAAAGTGTCAAAAGTAGGCTTTTGCCGAAGGGAGAGGTCGAGGTCATTCCAGATCACTGGACCAGAAACAGAGAAAAAGTGATGGCCAACAGTGGATTGGTTGAATCTCAGTATTCGTAAGCACAAGGTATCTGCAGCAGAGCAGACGGAATGAGAAGGAGTGTATAGGTGAAGACAGTCACAGAGGTAGGAGGGAGCTGTTTGGTGGAGACATTTGTAACAGAGGGTGCTGATCTTATAGTTAACTCTCTGTGGCACAGGAATCCAGTGGACAGATTGCAAGAGTGGAGTTATGTGCTCAGTTTTTCCCTTTCTGAAGACAAGTCGAGATGCAGAGTTTTGAATACGTTGATGATGCTGGCAGACCAGCCAGAAGAGAATTGCAATAGTCCAGATGTGAAAGAATGAGAGACATGACTAGTTTGAATGTTGCATCACTAGACAGGTACTTTCGAACTGCACTAATACGCCGTAATTGATAGAAGCACGACTGACAGGTCTGGGTGATGAATTTTTGAATGGATAGTGTGTTGTCGATAACAACACCTAGATACTTCACAGCAGTGGATAGAGGGACTGACGTATTGCCAAATTCTATTGAAGCTGCTGTGATAGCAGAGAGTTTGTGTTTGGTCCCTACAAGCATGGCTTCGGTTTTGTCTGGATTTAGTTGTAACTTGTTCTGTATCATCCAGTTTTGGATATCTTGAAGGCACTAGTTCATATTTGTCAAGAGAGAAGGCAGATTTTCAGGTGTATCACTGCTAAGAATCTGAGAGTCATTGGCATAGAAATGATGGTAGATCTGATGACGGTTTATTATATGTGAAAGTGGAGCAGTGTAGAGAGTGAAAAGAACAGGGCCAACAATTGATCCCTGTGGGACTCCACATTCCAGTTTCGTAGGTGATGATTGAATCTTGTCTATTGAAACTATGTAGAATCGGCCTGTAAGGCATGAACTAAACCAGGTGAGGGCTGTGCCTGTAATACCAAATGTGGTCTTGTGATGGGACAGAACAATTGAATGGTCTATAGTGTCAAAGGCTGCAGATAAGTCGAGAAGAGTGAGAATGGAGATTTTCCCTAAGTCAGAAGCATCTACAAGCGTGTTTAAGGTGTGGACTAGGGTGGTCTCAGTGCTGTGGTTGGCGCGGTAGACAGACTGGAATGGGGGAAGAAGACTTGGAATGAAGGTGGCTGTTGAGTTATTTCAGAACAACATTTTCGAGGACTTAGGAGATAAAAGGTATGTTAGAAACAGGTCTGTAATTCTTCTGAATGTTAGGGTCGAGGCCGTGCTTTTTGAGTAGAGTAATCTGGAACAAATCGAAACCTGTCCTCTCTTTTTTTTTGTTCTGTCATGTCGTGGAATGGATGCAAGCGCTTTGATTTGTTGTTTTTTTTACAAGATATAGCGCTATATAAATTCCATTTATTATTATTATTATTATTATTAAAGGTGTAAAAAAAAAAAGCACGAAAGTGCTTAATCCATTATCCTCGATATAAAATAATAAAATTTTAAAAGAAAAATAAACACACACACGCCCCCTCACACACAAACATACATACACACACAAACACACACCCCACACACACACACACACACACACATACACACACACACATACACACGGTACACACACACACACACCACAACACACACACACAGAGACACACTGACCCTACCAGGGCAAGCGGACAAGGAACAAGATATGTCCTCAGTGTCAGCACCAGAACAAGGGGCACCGCCATGTTCAGGGGCCGGACTGTCACACCTGCGGCTTCGTGACTGTGTTCCTTCACCACACGTGACACTGCAGGCACCAGACACTGCCCACTCTCCCCACTGCCCGTCCACTGCCACAAACACACACCAGACCCTGTATACTCACAGGCAGCTTCCTCTTCTTCTTCTTCTCCTCGTTCATCATAAAACATTAAGACAGCACCACTGTCTGTCTAGGAAGGTGGCAGGATGGTTAAGACGTTCGCCTGCCAACAAGTAAACCGTGAGGTTCTGGGTTCGATTCCCAGCCTCGCCCTTTCTTCCCAGTTTGACAAAATAATCGAACTGAATGTCAAAGTCCTTTGGATGAGACTATAAACCAAGGCCCCGTGTGCGAACACATGCAAAACATCTTGTGCACACGTTAAATCCTGTTCCGCTTTTCGAAAGAGTAGGCCATTGTGTGCCGGTGGGAACAGATGACAAAATTTACAAAACCGCATACACAAGGGGAATGTATGTTAAAAAAAAAAGTACATGAACGCTTATTCCATTATCCTCAATATAAAAGAATTTAAATAAATAAATAATGAAAATGTGTCACGCTGATGTTAAGCACATGACGAGTCAGTCCTGACATAATTTGACTATAGCCAGGGAGAGAAGGTCTGTGTTTTTAGTTCTTTCTGGGGGGCAAAAAGGCAAGAGAATGGACCAAGAAGGTAGACAGTTAACAAGAAGGACGAAAAGGAACAAGGCGTAGACAAAACGAGGGATAGAAAAGAAGGAATGCCTAGCACAGAACTTCCAGAAGGTGGAGGGGATGGTAATTTATACTGACATGTCTCTGGCATCCCCATTTGGGGAATAGACACTGGATGATAGACTTACCCTGCATGGACATGCATTACCGTGCGTGTGTACCGTGCGCGCATGCGCGCGCAGGTGTGTTTTGAGCGCATATGTGCGTGTGTGTGTGTGTGTGTGGGGTGTGGTGTGTGTGTGTGTGTGTGTGTGTGTGTGTGTGTGTGTGTGTGTAATTTGTATTTTCCAATGTATCATTTTATCGGTTTTCCTCGTTTTACCGGTTCAATTTATTGGTAAAGGTTGCAATAATGTAGTACTTCAGTATTATCATGAGGAAATTTGTTCTTAGACAGATGGCTTGATGAAAAAAGCAAATGCATTGCTTATTCAATGTACCATCTGGAAATAAAAATGTGACTTCACTTGGAGAGTTTGGTTTTAGTGCCTCATCATAGAGATAGTCACACCTTGATTTCAGAGGATAAACATGATATTTTTTTCATCATTAACTGTTGTTCTATTAAACTATTCATTTTTCCTGACATTTTACTAGCATGATATTTTGTAAATAAATGAACCGTTTAGTTGTAAGTTATAAGTCCACTTTGGTTGACAACTAGTTCTAGTTGTCTGCTATGTTAATCTCTTGCTGTTCCAATCCCCCACAATTCTGGCATCTCACTTTTCCAAATTAGTGATTTTGTGTACCTTAGAAATCTTTCACTGTTCAGGTATTTTACAATTCTAGTTTCTGACCATTCTGACTTTGCACTGTTCTGATATCTTACTATTCTATGATTTGTATTATTCTGATAGTGCTTTAACCTAATTTCTAGCTGTCCCACCTATTTTTATTCAAGTATTTTATTTATCAGTTGAAGTCACACGAACACACAAATACGCGCACACACACACACGCACATACACACACACACATACACACACACACACACACACACACACACCACCTTCCTTCGGACGAGACTATAAACCGAGGCCCCGTGTTCGAACGCATGAAAAACATCTTGCGCACACGTTAAATCCTTTTCCGCTTTTCGAAAGTGTAGGCTATTGTGTGCCGATGGGAACAGATGACAAAATTTACAAAACCGCATAGCCCAGGGGGCTGGATGTAGAAAAGCACATCAGTGCTTATTCCATTATCCACGATATAACATGAATAAAATAAACAGAAAATACAAACAAGCAGACAAACACAAACACAAAACCCACCACCACACACATACACACCACCATCAGTGCTTATTCCATTACCTCGATATAACAGAATAAAAATAAAAATAAAAACCAACACACACCACCACACCACCACACCACCACCACCACCATCACCACACATCACCATCACCATCACCACCACCACACCTCACACCACACCACCATCACCACCAAAACCACCACACTACAACAACACCATCAACCACCCCACCATCACCACCATCACCAACCACCACCACCATCACCACCACCATCACCACACCACCACCACCACACACCACCACCATCACCACCATCACACCACCACCACCAACCACCACCATCACCACCACACCACCATCACCACCACCATCACCACACCACCACCACCACCACCACCACCATCACCACCACCACTCACCACCATCACCACCACCACCACCACCACCACCACCACACCACCATCACCACCACCACCACCCACCCACCACCCCACCACATCACCACCATCAACCACCATCACACCACCACCACCACCACCATCACCACCACACCCACCACCACCACCACCACAACCACCCCCATCACCACCATCCACCACACCACCACCATCCCACACACCACCAACCACACCACCACCACCATCACACCACCACCACCACACCCAAACCATCATCACCACCACCACACCACCATCACAACCAACCACCACCACCCACCACCACCACCACCATCAACCACCATCACCACCACCACCATCATCACCACCACCATCACCACCACCATCACAACCACCACCATCACCACCACCACCATCACCACCATCACCACCACCACCACCACCACCACCACCATCACCACCACCATCACACCACCACCATCACCACCACCATCACCACCACCACCATCACCACCACCATCACCACCACCACCATCACCACACCATCCACCACCACCACCACCATCACCACCACCACCATCACCACCACCATCACCACCACCACCATCACCACCACCATCACCACCACCACCACCATCACCACCACCACCATCACCACCACCATCACCACCACCACCAACCACACACCACCACCACCATCACCACCACCACCATCACCACCACCATCACCACCACCACCATCAACCAACCACCACACCACCACCACCACCATCACCACCACCACCATCACCACCACCATCACCACCACCACCATCACCACCACCATAAAACCACCACCACCATAAACCCCCAAACCACCATCACCACCACCATCACCACCACCACCATCACCACCACCATCACCACCACCACCACCATCACCACCACCACCATCACCACCACCATCACCACCACCACCATCACCACCACCACCCCAGACAATGAATCACATCCCCCTTCCCTACCTTGTGCAGGGGCTGAAGTATCCTCATCCACAAGCCCGTCACCATCGTCATCTGAAACCAAGCAACAGTCTTCATCTTCCTCCTCCTCCTCCTTCTCCTCCTCCTCCTCCTCCTATCATCATCAGCAGCAGCAGCAGCAGCAGCTTCAGCATCAGCATTGCCATCGTCATCGCCATCGTCATCGCCATCACCATCATCGTTATCATCGTCGTTATCGTCGTCGTCATCATTATCGTCGTCATCACCATCATCATCGTTATCGTCGTCATCGTCATCATCATCGTCATAGTCAGCAGCAGCATCTTCCTTATCATCGTCGTCCTGGTGGTGATGATGATGATGTTGATCATCATCATCATCGTCGTCGTCGTCGTCGTCGTCGTACTCATCATCATCTTCTTCATCGTCATCGTGATCATCATCATCTTCATCGTCGTCGTCGTCAACGTGATCATCATCGTCAACATCGTCGTCGTCGTCGTCATCATCATCATCTTCTTCTTCTTCTTCTTCTTCATCATTATCTTCTTTATCATCATCGTCGTCGTTGTCGTCGTCATAGTCATTATCAGCAGCAGCAAGCATCTTCATTATCATCGTCGTCATGGTGGTGATGATGATGATGTTGATCATCATCATCATCATCATCGTACTCATCATCATCTTCTTCTTCTTCATCATCTTCTTCATCGTCATCATAGTCATCGTGATCATCTTCATCATCCTCTTCTTCATCATCGTCGTCGTCGTCGTCATCATCTTCCTCGTGATCATCATTATCTTCATCGTCGTCGTCGTCAACATGATCATCATCGTCAACATCATCGTCGCCGTCGTCATCGTGATCATAATCATAATCTTCTTCTTCATCATTATCTTCTTTATCATCATCATCGTCGTCATCGTCATCATCATCATCATCATCATCTTCAGTACCATAGAAACCCCCGGTGAGGATGCCAGGGGCCGGTCAGAACAAACAGCATCCCCACCTTCCGGAAATTCTGTTCTTGGAATTCCCCCTTTTCTATCCCTCTCCTTGTCTCTGCCTGGTTCCTGTTCCTCCTGTCACCTCCCTCGTGTCTGTTGTCTGACTTGGAGACAGAAGAAAAGAGGGACATGCCAGCAGAGGACATTTCCAAAAGGCGGGGGTGCTGTTTATACTGACAAATCCCCGACATTCCCACAGGGGGGAGCGCGTGACGTAAGGTAAAGGTAAAGGTGTCCCATAACCTATGTGGTCGTAGGGGAGCGAGGCGTCAGAGACCTCACTTCTCTAGGGGCCAGCATATTGAGGGCGGCGCCCATCTCCTCTCCATCGCTGCTTTACCTTCCCTGACCCTAAAGAGGGCAGGTACCCATTTACGACTGGGGGACTGTACTGAAACCATGGCGCTCAAACCGTCACCCATCCAAGTGGTAACCACGCTCGACGCTGCTTAACCTTGGCTGGGGGAAAACGAGTGCTCTGACTACTGAGCTATCCCGTCCTCAACAAAGTTAGGTTAGGAGATCGTAAAAATTCCCACTTTCCATTCACAAGACGCTGTTCGAGATTCAAACCCATGACTCTCTGGACCCTTGTGATTCAAATCAAGATCTGAACCACGCGGCTACATCGGCCGTCAGATTTCGAGTTCTTAGAGTTCAAGTCCATAGCCAGACTTACTTTTACTTTTACTTTTTTCCTTCCGCTTGTACTCTGTGGCGTCGCAGGGAGATATAACTGTCTGTCTGCTGCAAGGCGGGTAGCTTGGAGGAGGGACACTCCATGGACTTTCAGTGTTTCTGCCACGGAATCACTCCAGCGTCGCCTGGGTCTACCTCTGGCCCTCGTGCCAGAGTACCTCGAGTTGTAAGCACGCAAGGCTGGCTGGTTTGGCGGCATCCGTGTGAGGTGCCCGAACCACTTAGTTCGTTGTTGTTCAATATGGTGTAGGACGGGTGTGGCTCCTACCATGTCTCTGATCACCTCGTTTCTTATCTTGTCTCTCCTGGTCTTGTTGGCGGCTTTCCTCAAGCACTTCATCTCCCACGTGACCAGTTTCTGCTCCAGGGCCAGACAATCACGATCGACAGTGAAGTGGCTACCTGACAGTCCTGTCATCCCAGAGTGTGTGATCCTGCAGACTTACCAATGCCATTGGGGAGTTCTTCGTCAACGGAGCCATCACAGTCGTTGTCTACGCCGTCTGAAGGGTCAGCAACATTTGGAATGCAGACCTGTCATCATAAACCAAGGCGTGCGCGGCACACGGCGCGGCGCGCACACCGCCCCCAACACAATTAAATAAAAAATCAAAATAAAAACACCACACACAATTTGCGATCCCGCGCGTTCACAGACGAGTACATGATACAGAGGGGGGG
>CM054163.1:33198340-33250840 GCA_028751875.1 Rapana venosa
AAAGGGGAGGGGGGTCAAACAACATCTCTTAAAAACAAAAATTTTTATCGTGGGGCCCAGGGGGTTTTGAAAAAAACCCCCTTTTTCTTAAAATTGCAAAAAAAAACAACGATATGGTGGCGGGTTTTTTTGGGGAACTGTAGAAAACAAAGATTTGACGGGGCGGGGATTTTTATAACAAAAATTTTGGGGGCATTTTTGGGACATAAAAAACAACAGTTTCTGAATATTTGTCATCGTTTAAGTTTAGAAAAAATTCTAACAATTTCCCGAAAATGTTTTTCATTGTTGGGACAAAAAGAAAACAATTCCCCGATGGAGTGTGGGGATTGTTGGGCAACGTAAATTACAACTGTCAACAGTTTTATGAAAATTTTTGGGTTTTTTTGGGGACTCTGGTTTAAAAAAAATTGTCAAACAACTAAGATGCATTTTACAATTTTGGGAATTAATGCCCTTTTTTTTCTTCACAACACACACATACACACACAACCACACAAAAATTTTACATAAATTTTAGCCAAATAGATAATTTTTGCTCTTCCCCTGATACCTCCCAAAGGGGCACAGAGAAACCCGCGCAGCCTACCCCAGTTTCGTGCCAGCCACCTTACGACCAGACTTTATCGTATCGCCTCTCACGTGCCCGCAACCCCCACACAAAAAAGGAACGACATACTATAATATATTCAGCCCTAGCCTTTTTTGGGTTTTTTTTGAATTGTTTCAAAACTGTTTTTTTTTTATCACCCCCTGTTTTGGTTTGTTTTAGTGCGGGTGAAATACTTGTATTGTGGAAAAGTGTTCTGTGGGAAAAAAAAATGGGGGTCTATCGCGATTACTCTAGTCCCCCGGATTGTGATGGACTTTTAATGAAGAAAAACCCACAAGCTGCCTTTTCTACTGAAAGGGAACATCTCTCCACTTTTTTTGACAACGTCCAAAATTTTTCTAAAGAAGGAAAAATTTGAAAAAATGCACCGCACCCCGGGAAGAGAAAAATGAGGCCTCAGACAAAAACCCCCCTTGGGGAAAAAAAAATAAAAGGGAAAAGAAAAAGGCGGGGCCCTATTAAAAAACTGTTACTGACAGTGTTTCTGATGAGAGGGCAAGGAGCGGAGAAAGAACTGAGGGCAAAACACAGGGGAAAAGAAAAAGATGATGACTTTTTTTCCTAAATGGCACACCCTTTGATGAAATAAAAAAGGCCCCCTTTCTGAAAAACGGCAAAGCTGTTGAGCCAGATTTGGATCAACTCCCAGACGGGAAAACTAGGGGAAAAATTTACCAAAGTACCCAATTCCCGAAAACTGTTCTACCGGGGCTTTCCCCCAACAAACCAGGAATTTTTTTCTGTTCTCAACCCTTCTTTCCAAAACAAGTCAGGATGGCAAATACAACCAAAAAACCCGTAAAAAAGCTGCCAAGGATAAGCTCGCATGACCGACTTCTGAAAGTAAGAGAAACCATCTCGGGCAGGGGGCAGCTAAAGACCCTGAACTGCCCGGATGCATACCTATCTTTCAGAGCCCTGCCCTAAAGGGTATCCAACCTGACCTGTCCCAGAAACGGAAGAAATGCCCCGACCCGCCTCCCCCGTGAACTCTCGGCATATGGCAAGCAATATTTGCCATGACACCAAAATACGAACGCGCCTTTTCACAAAGCATTGAAAGAAGACGGAGTCCCAAAACTCGGTCAAACATGCTTTGCCAGAAAAAGAAACCAAGGCACACAACAACACCACCTTTTTGGGGGCCCAAAAGCCAGGGAGGCGGGGGAACAAACAGATTTTTTGGAAAAAGGTCAGAAAAACAGCCCCGATAACTCGATCCCCTGCTGAACCCACCCCTCCCCGGAAACAAGGTTGGGGAAATTTGAACTTTGTTTCCCCCTTTTGGTGTTTTATTTAAACAAGATATAAATTTACAGCGGAAGCAAAAAAATTTGTTTTGCTGGAATGTTTTAACTTCTGACCCTGATGACTGAAACAGTTGAAGGAATTAAAATCACTTTTGATGATTGCCCAAAATATAAAGCAAAGTTTGCAAAGGCCATTTCAAGCATGAAAATTATGCAATTGACTCTAAAATAGAAAACCTTTTGGGAACAAAGGTTGGGATTAAAAAAATCCTTCCCCAAATCAAAAAATTGTCTACCTATCTTTTGGGGGAAAAAAAGATGGATCATTTAGAATAATTTTTGAATCGAAATCTAAATGAAAAGGTAAAATAAAAATTTAAGATAAACAATACATCCTTTGATCTATGACCCAAAATTGTTATTTTGCATAAAGATCTGAGAGACCTATATGTCATAGCGAAGGGGAGACTTTTCAGAAAACCTAAAAATTCAAGGGAGAAAAAAAACTGTACTGTTTCAGGCAGCGGCCATGGGACTCAGTCAACCCAAAAAATTCACAAAACTTATAAACCTGTCCTAGCATCTTACAATATGGGTAAACCAGAAACTTCATTCTTGTGATGGGGTTTAAAATTTTTAGAGTCTGAAACAAATTGACATGGTGACAGACACATAAAATTATAGTTTTCAGTTTCTATTTAAAAGAAAAAAACTCAGCTCAACCCTTGGGGCAAAAACTCATACCTTGGTTTAAAAAAACTCCTAAACTTCCCATCTGCGACGATAACGGAAAAGAAACGTTGTTGCAGCAAAAAATTTTTCAGTCGAAAATGTTCCCCAAAAGATCTCCATTTTTGAAATTGGACTAATGGTTTTTTTTTTTGCGTCCCAAAGGGGCCCTTTGAACAGAAAATTTTAAACAAACAATGTTTCGCCCCAAAAATAAGAAAGGGGGAAACTGGGAAAAAAGTCTCAGGTTTATCACGAAGGAAAGCAGAGCTAGAATGGTGGATAAAACAAATAAACAAAGGCCCTTTCAGAGATCAAACCCACTATTACTATAAGACTGACAGCTCAGGACAGGAGGGGGGCTTGGATTGTTTGAACCAAAACCCCCAAAAACAAGCTGGGGATGAGAAAAGACAAAGAGGAAAAAAACCATTGGAGCATTAGCGCTTTTTTTTTTCCCCAAACCTTTTTTGCAGACCAAAATGAATTTCACAAAAAAAACATGTCTGATAACACAAGCACAGTTGTTTTTATTAACAACATGGTTCTAAAATCAAAACAGCTGAATGAGTGTCCACAAATCGGGATTGGGGTGAAAAACAAGAACATATGGTCAGGGCCACATCCCTGGAGTTGAAATATTGAACGACAGGCTGTCTAACAGGGGCCCCATAGACAAAAAGAATGGGGAAAATTATTCACTGCTTTCCTTTAGGCTCTGAATATTCTAAAAAAACCTGACTGACTTGTTTGCTTCTAGATTAAATTTTCACTTTCCCAAAATGTGCTTTTTTTGCCGACCCAGGACATGTGCATTGACCATTTTCAGGGATGGGTAATGAAATGTCTATTGTTTTTTCCCCTTTCCCGCATTTATCCCGTTTCCGGCAAAGTTAAAGAAAGACAAAGCAAAAGGGGGGTTTAAATAC
Organism: Rapana venosa; assembly: GCA_028751875.1. Classification (NCBI taxonomy): domain Eukaryota; kingdom Metazoa; phylum Mollusca; class Gastropoda; order Neogastropoda; family Muricidae; genus Rapana; species Rapana venosa. The sequence continues at coordinate 33,201,862 of CM054163.1, forward strand.
ACCAGCCGGGAAAAAACCGCCCTTTTTTGGCCCACTAATGAAAATCCTCACACCAGGCCCCGCCTCTTTCAGCCAGAACACCTAATGACACAACCAAAATCAAAAGGAGAAAACACCCACTAAGGGAAAAATTGACTCTGTTAGCTGCAAGTGTCGGGATAGATTCGGAAAACAAGGTTTTTTTGAGGACACACAGTATTCTCATGTCCCATGGCGACCGCAACAAAACAGATTAGATGTGTACAACAAAATGGGAGAGGTTTGGGGAGCAACAGTGATTCAGTTTTACCCCCCTCTAGCCACAGCTGAAATTTTTTGGATCCTGTTGAAAAGGATATCATATAGCCTGGGGCACCGCTTGTTCTGGGCTAAGTTTTTTTCTCTGCAATATTAGGGCTACATTCGGGCAAAATAAACTTTTAAAAAGATTTATGAAGGGGGGTTTTTTAAAAAAAACCACCCCTACCAAAGTACACCAAACTTGGGAGTAAATATTGGGCTTAAAAAGCTAGAAAAGGGGGTTTCCCTGGATAAACCCGTTCAAGAACTGACATGAAACTTTTGATGTTTTAATTGACTGCTGTCGGTCAAGGGTCAAGCGCACTTGACATCGAAATACACTAACGAGGCAAAAATGTGTTTTTAAATTAAATAGTTTTTTAAAACATCAAGAAAGGACCCCTCAAACACCGATTGAACCTGGGTTTCGTGGATAAGGGGGCCTGTGTTATTCACACATTTAAAGAAACCTTGACGAGAAAAAACTAGGGCTCAAATTCCAACCGAATTTTTTATCAAACCCCCCAAGAACCGCACAGAAAGCTACGAAACCCTTCTCGTGGCTGAAAAAGGACGCTGAGAGGGCGGCAAACATTAAAAACGCTTCACAGGGAAGTACCCAGGTAGCCATACTTCAGCCCAAAACTTGCGACCTCCAATACACATCATAATAAAGCAGCGGATGGGGAAAAAAATTTCCACAATTTCAAAATTTTATAATAAAAAAGTGGGACCAACACTACCATGGGGCAGTCCATCATGGGGCTTTTTTAAACAGAAGTAAGGAGGGGCCATTTTCTTTTTTTATGTTTGGGGTGTTTTGCTCAGAAAATGGGCCCAAATCCATGGCCTGTAGTGGAGGTATACAGGAAATGACAAGAATTAAAAACAAAAAGCGGGCTTACCCGTAAAATTGAAGCTGTTTTAAATTCTTTCGATTTATTTTTAGACCAAAAGAGTGCACATGCCCACCCAGCAATGTCTGCATGCATACCATGCAAAAAAAAGAAATGCATACAAGCAAAAGAAACAAATCCACTGGGGAAAAAAGAAGAATTGCCATCAGTTTCTTTCACACCTGCAAAAAGTAAGACATCCCCCCCCAAAGTAAATGAAAAAGGGAAAATAACAAAGTTTTTTAATTATATGATGATCCTGTTTATATATAGTGTGCATGTTCTCCCCAGGGCCCAAAAACTGGGGGTACGCGCCGCGGTTTTCTCAGTGCATCCGTTCCGGGGCAAAAAAAAAATTTGCAAAATTTACAACAGCTTCAACTTACGAGGGAATCTCGCTTTATTGATTTTTTATACTTGATGTTTTTTTTTGTATCAAAAAAGTCTACATACTTGAATGGCAAAAAAAAATTATGAATCGAACCGAATCAAATAAACGCACCCCCCACACACACACCCCCCACCACGCACACCGAGCCCACATACAGGACAGCAGGCATGGCACAGGGACCTGGGGCACGGCAACCCAGGACACTGTTCTCCAAAGCTGGGGAGGGGGACTGTCACACCTGCGGCTTCGTGACTGTGTTCCGTTACCACACGTGACACTGCAGGCGCCAGACACTGCCCACTCTCCCCACTGCCCGTGCACTGCACAAACCAACAGCCGTGTCAGTCTTGGCTCCTTCGTGTTAAATGGGACAGCCTAGTGGTTAGAACACTGCGATCGCAATATGACGATCCGGTTTCGAATCTCCTTCAAGGGGAAATTTTCTCTCTCCTCTCTCTCTCTCTCTCTCTCTCTCTCTCTCTCTCTCGTCTCTCTCTCTCTCTCTCTCTCTCTCTCTCTCTCTCTCTCTACTCCACTCTCTCTCTCCTCTCTCACACACACCACATCTACACACACACCCTACACACACACATACACACCTCACCACACACACACTCACAAATCTTCACACAAACCACACACTACACAACACACACACACTACACACACACACCACCTACACACATACACACCCTACACAAACACACACACACAAACACACTTTTACACAACAAAACACTCTCTCACACCTACACACATCTACACAAACACCACACACCTACACACACACTACACAACACACACACACACACACACCCTACATACACCTACACTACACACTACACCCTACACACACACATCACCACATCCTACAACACCCACACCCACACCACACACACACTACACCACACCACTCTCACACCTACACACACACACACACAACCACAACACACACACCCTACACACCCTAACTCACACCACCACACACCTACACCCCACACACACCTACACACACACACCTACAACCCACACACACTCACACCTACAAACACACACCTCCACCTACCCGGGCAGGTGGGCATGGTGCAGGCAACTTGGTCACTGTCTGACCCGGGGCAGGGTTCGCCGCCATTTTGAGGCGGGGGGTTGTCGCACCTGCGGGTTCGAGTCTCCCTGCCCTGCCCACAGGTGACACTGCATGACCCAGACACTGCCCAGGGGCCCCAGTTCCCGTCCACTGCCGGAGAGAGACATATCCTGTCACTGTGTGTCTGTCTCTACATAGACTGTGATGACGGGACAGCTCAGTGGTCAGTGCACGCGCTTTCCCCCCCAAGCCAAGGTTAAGCAGCGTCGAGCGTGGTTACCACTTTGGATGGGTGACCGTTTGTGCTGCGCCTTGGCTTCAGTACAGTCCCCCCCCAGTTCACCTAGCTGTAAATGGGTACTTGCTCTCTTTAGGGTCAGGGAAGGTAAAGCAGCGAGGGAGAGGAGATGGGCGCTGCCCTAAATATGCTGGCTCCTAGAGAAGTTGAGGTCTCTGATGCCTCGCTCCAGATGAAACGATAGACCGAGGTCCCGTGTGTTACCCAAAGTTATTTAGCGCACGTTTAAGAACCCAAGGCAACAAGAGAGTTGTCCCTGGCAAAATTTTGTAGAAAATAATCCATTCAGATAAGGAAAAAATACGCTGGCAGACAGGATAAAGGAAAAAAAAGTGGCGCTGCTCTTGTGGTGACGCGCTCTTCCTGGGGAGAACAGCCCGAATTTCACGCAAAGAAATCTGCCGTGACTTAAAATGGTATGAAATAAACAAAAAATAAACATAAAAAAACAAAATGCTTTGTGCTCTAATCTGACAGCCTGGAGTCAAGCCCAGATTGTCCAGATCCCCACCTAGACACCTTTCCAATGTTTGTTTTTTACCCATGGAGATAGCATTGTTTAAAACCTACTCTCCCAAAAGTCCCTTAGATAAAAAAAAAATAAAAAAGACTGAGCTTCTGTGTGCAAGCCACACGGCACTTGGCGCAGCTAACCTACTCTGATTTAGGATGAGAAGCATTTGTATTGATGGGAACATGACAAAATGTACAAAACAGGGACTGGATGTTAAAAGAAAGGCACATGAGCGCTTACTCTGTGGTCCTCAAATTTTAAGAATTTTTTTTTTAATACTAATAATGTCCTGTTGCATTGTGGAGTTCACAGGAAAATTGGCAGTAACCGCTGTCTACTCAGTTTTGTTTTTCAGCTGAAACTTACAACCTTAAACCAGTCACCTCTCAACATCGTACCCTCAGCAAGCATAGCTATCTAGCTGTTAGAAATCTTGGTAAAGTTAAATGCAACGCACTATGTACACACATAGAAACACACAGACACACAGACACACACACACACACACACAAACAAACAAACATACATACACACAGGCACAAATGTTTACCAGCACAAGAGGGCATGGTGCATTGAACCTGGTCACTGTCAGGACCAGGGCAGGGTGCACCTCCATGTGTAGGAGGGGGACTGTCACACCTGCGGCTTCGTGACTGTGTTCCTTCACCACACGTGACACTGCAGGCACCAGACACTGCCCACTCTCCCCAGTTTCCACTCACTGCTGGAGCTGAGAAAAAACACACATATCTGTAGTTTCTTTTTTTTACCATAAGTGTTGTTGTTTTCGTAACAATGTACCACACATGTGACTATTTTTGTACCAATCTACAAAAAAACTATGTTGTGTTGTTTTTGTCTTGTATTGTATTGTGTTGTATTGTGTTGTGTTAATTTGTATTGTAAACCACTTAAAGTCACAGCAGATTAATCTGCAAGAAATTCAGGGTGCTCTCCTTTGGGAAAACTCATTGCCACAAGAGCAGTATTACCCATGTATTGTAGATTGTACCAAACTATCACACATATGTGATGCTGTTTTCTATAGCAATCTACCACATGCATAATTGTGATGTTGATGTTGTACTAAGCTACCACACATATGTGATGTTGTATTTGTACTAATCTATCATACATTGTGATGTTGTATTTGTACTAATCTATCATACATTGTGATTCTATTTGACAAAATGAGTGACACAAAAGGTAGAAGTAAAACTATAGCAAGCAGGAATTAAATGCAGTCTATAAATCAATATGAGCTAAACCATATGAAGACCTCCTGACTTCAGTGAACAAAACGCAAACTAAAGTGGTTCGGGCATGTCACACAAACATGTGGACTGGCCAATACTGTCCTAAGGGACAGTAAGGAGACAAAAGGCACGAGAAAAGAGAAGTAAAACTATAGAAGAGGACTGTTAGTGAAACATTAGCTTACTAAGAAGGACCCCAGGGAGTGGAGAAAATTGCAATAAGTTTACATTGGTTTCCCCATGCAAGACATGTGATACTGGCCATGAAGCTGATAAACAATCATTACCAACTTTAACAACAAGGAGGGATGAAGAGCAGAAGATTTGATAAACATAAGACAATATTAGATGGGGACGGTAGCTCATGAGTCGAACACCGATTTCCAGATTAGGAAGCATGAGGTGGTACCAGTAGGATGGAGTGAACGATTTCGGCTTGCAAGTAGTGTTCATGTAAGGTTACCTCCCTCAGTTAAAGGGACAGGGAAGGTGAAGAGGTAGGGAAAAAATTGGGCCCTCCTCAATATCTAGCCCAATCGAGTGGGTTTTGCCCTGCTAACCCACGACTAATGTTCTGGACTCCTTAACCTTTACCTTTTATTTTTTGACAGAGGGTGTTTGCTTTGGTTTTTCTTTGTTCCTCATTTACACCTCCAAGGTTCTGCTGGTGACATGTTTGTGTCTGCCACCAATGTTATCTTTTATTCAGGTAGTTGCCTTCTGACTTTGGCAATGACAAATTATAAACTGACATTGGAGTGACAATTTGGGGGAAAATACCTCTTTTGCAGCTTAGCATAAGATAAACACATTCATGACCATTTTGAAGCAAACCATAATTGGTGCATAATCTTCCTTTCCTTGGAATGATAAAATGGCGATCCAATTCAACTGGTATGTTAAGATTTAGAGTAGCTGAAGTTGAAAAAAACATAACTATAACACATCTGGCAAACAAAAAATATGTTTTTCTCTTCACGCACATGCACGTGCATACATTCTCTCTCTCTCTCTCTCTCTCTCTCTCTCTCTCTCTCTCTCTCTCTCTCTCTCTCTCTCGCTCTCTCTCTCACACACACACACACACGTATTTACCAGGACAGGCAGGTTTGCTACAAGGAGCCTGGTCACTGTCAGGACCAGGGCAGGGTGCACCTCCATGTGTAGGAGGGGGACTGTCACACCTGCGGCTTCGTGACTGTGTTCCTTCACCACACGTGACACTGCAGGCACCAGACACTGCCCACTCTCCCCAGTTCCCGTCCCCTGCAACCAATGGAAGTTGTCCTAACATTTGTCTGTCTATACATATACAGGTACTTTGAGACAATCGTCAATTAGCACATCAGTAGAACTGATCAAATATAGACTGTGTATTTGTGATATGAAAAATTCACCATTGGGATGCCATAGGCCTGTCAGTATCAATAGCATTCCCACATTCTGGAAATTCTGTGCAAGGAATTCCCTCTATTCTGTTCCAGTTTTTGTTTTTGCCTTGATCCTTTTCTTCATGTCACATCCTCCTTGTCAATTTTCTGCCTTCTTTGTTCATTTTCTTGCCTTTTTTCCAGAATGACTTAATCAATAACATTTCTCTCCTGTGCCAAAGTCAGATGCACTGGGCCTGACTTTTCAAGAGGTTAACTTCAGGGTAAACATTTTTATATGACAGAGAACAGTAGTTGCTTTCTGAGCTTTTGATGAAGAAGAAGAAGAAGAAGAAGAAGAAGAAGAAGAAGAAGAAGAAGAAGAAGAAGAAGAAAAAGAAGAAGAAGAAGAAGAAGAAGAAGAAGAACAACAACAACAACAACAACAAGAATGATACCCCAAAATAGAACTGCCATAGTCATCATGATCGGACGTGTCCGATGAATCCATCATTGCTTTTGAGTCTTTCTTCAAAGTTTCTCATTTACATATTGAAATGCAGTCTGTAGATTCAACATCCACATATGCTATGCCTTCTTTAGTTCATCCATTGTCATTCTCCTTCAAAGTGGGATACATCTCTATGCAAGAATTTCGTTATTCCTTTGTTAGTTGTTGATCTGTTTGTTTATATCCATATCTAGTGTATTACTTCAAAGCAGCAAAAGGTCCTGTAAAAATGCTATATGATTCACATCCGTACTATCTCTCTCTCTCTCCCTCTCTCACTCACTCTCTCTCTCTCTTCTTCTCTCATCTCTCTCTCTCTCTCTCTCTCTTCTGTCTCATCTCTCTCTACCTCTCTCTTCACATCATACAACACTCTCACTATCTCCTCTCTCTCTCCTCTCTCTCTCCCCTCTCTCCCCTCTCTCTCTCTCTCTCTCTCTCTCTCTCACTCACACACACACTCTCACTATCTCCTCTCTCACTCTCCCTCTCTCTCTCTCTCTCCCTCTCTCTCTCTCTCTCACTCTTTCACTCTGTGTCAAATACTCCCACACCAACATCATCCAAGGACAGTAGAATAGGATACTTAGGCCATGTGCTGCAAAACCAAGACATGGACCTCAGGAAGACTCTCTTCCAAGGCAAGACCAAGGGAAAAAGAAAGGATAGACCCCCAGCTTCTTTCACTGGCAACATCACTGAATCCTGTGGCAGCCTGAGAATCCATGAAGTCAGCTGAGACCAGAAGATGACATGATGGAGAACTAGGATCACGTTGGTGTCATTGATTGTGGCAGCAAGTGCTTAATTTGGTGATACAACTGGTGAGACAGGTGAGACACCACACTAAGACATGATTGTACTTCTGTTGGTGATATTTGGCGTGTGTTGTTTGCTGATGTCTATTTCTTTTTCATTCTGGAAGATTCACTTGAAGCTATTCTTGCCAGTCTACTGTCACCATGGTGTTCCTTTGCGCGTTTGTTTATTTTTCCTCTTTTTTTTTTAGTATTTTTATCAATTGCTTGCTATTAACTGTCCTGCTCTGTTTATCAGTCTGTTAATCCTTTCCTTGTTATCAATAAGGATTGGTGGTCAAGAGGTAATGCATCTGCCTAGAAAGCAAATAGTTCAGGTTCGAAGGGTGTGGTGATTTGAATACGGTTAAAAACCCAAAACTTTTCCCCATCCATTTGACCATGAGTGGTGGTCTGAGTGTTAGTCTTTCGGATGAGATGATAAACCAAGGTCCCGTGTGTTATGCATAACATTTAGCACATGTAAAAGAGCCCATGGCAACAAGAGAGTTGTCACTAGCAAAATTCTGTAGGAAGAAGCCACTCTGACAGGAAACCAAATACAGCTGCAGACAGAAAAAAGACAAAAACATGTGTGGCGCCACTCTTGCGGGGATGCACTCTCCTAAGGGAGAGCAACCCGAATTTCATGCAGAGAAAAATCTGCCATGACTTAAAGTGGTATAAACAAATAAATAAAATAAATGAAATAATTTCCTACTCTGTTTGTTCAGTCTGCTAATCCATTCCTTGTTATCAACATCTTTGTCCCTTTTTCAATCTTCCCCAGCAGTTCTCTCCATCTATCTATCTATCTAGCTATCTATCTATCTATCTATCTATCTATCTATCTACCTATCTATCTATCTATCTAGCTATCTATCTATCTATCTATCTACCTATCTATCTATCTATCTATCTATCTATCTATCTATCTATCTACCTATCTATCTATCTATCTATCTATCTATCTATCTATCTATCTATCTATCTATCTATCTGTCTATCTATCTATCTAGCTATCTAGCTATCTAGCTATCTAGCTATCTATCTATCTATCTATCTATCTATCTAGCTATCTAGCTATCTATCTAGCTATCTAGCTATCTATCTATCTATCTATCTATCTAGCTATCTATCTATCTATCTAGCTATCTATCTATCTATCTATCTATCTATCTATCTATCTATCTATCTATCTATCTATCTCTATCTCTCTCACACAAACTCTCTCTGTATGTCACTCTCTCTCTCTCTCCCATTCCCTCCATCTCTCTCTCTCTCTCTCTCTCTCTCTCTCTCTCTCTCTCTCTCTCTCTCTTCGGTGATTTTTGTGGGGATTTTGAGTAGATATTTTTTTCATATACTGTTTGAGTGTATTGCTATGGGCTTTATTTTATTTTATTATCATATATACCACTAAGGGCGGAGACTTGATGTAAAAAAGCACATGGGTCCTTATTCATTATCCTCGAAATAAAAGAATTTGTCATTTCTCTTTATCTCTTTCTTTCTCTCTCTCTCTCTCTCTCTCTCTCTCTCTCTCCTCTCTCTCTCTCTCTCTCTCTCTCTCTCTCTCTCTCTCTCTCTCCTCTCTCTCTCTCACTGTACACAGCATAGTAGTAACAACTGCATACAATGCTCCACAATGCAGTGACTGCTTACTTTTTCGATTAAACACAGAGTGAGAGAGGCACAGGGGCACAGAAAGACAGGGAGAAGTAAACGCAGAGACAGAGAGACAAAACTACAAATAGGTTTACCAGGACAGGCAGGTTTGCTACAAGGAGCCTGGTCACTGTCAGGACCAGGGCAGGGTGCACCTCCATGTGTAGGAGGGGGACTGTCACACCTGCGGCTTCGTGACTGTGTTCCTTCACCACACGTGACACTGCAGGCACCAGACACTGCCCACTCTCCCCAGTTCCCATCTCCTGCAAAGCACAAAAATCTCATAACGGTAATTTGTATTTAAATACAAGGCCAAAGAAATAAATGTCTTATAACATTTATAACAGAACTGCAGATATTCAAAATAGATTTTTTTAATTCCCAAATGCCTATACTTGTATTCTTGACTTGTCAGCAGCCTATGACATGGTAAATGATTTTGACATTTCATTTTGTCTTCAAACTATACCTGACATCATTGCTACTGCCCTCAACTGGTTTCAGGCTTAAATCATCAAGTGACATTAGCCAGTCATCACTGTTGATTTTTTTTTATCAAACTTAGCAAGCTTGATTGCTGTGTTCCTCAGGGATCAATCATTAGTCCTGTACTTTTTACCAGTCTTAGGAGCTATTGTAAACTCTCCTACTATTTTACAAAAAGAGGGCTGTGCATTTAAGATAAATACAGTCATCAATGTCTAGCTATCTAATGACAAACTGTTTTTACCATTGTTGTCTTTTTAGGCAAGATTAAAGCCAACTAGTACTACTTTGTGAACAGTGTACAAACACAAATAGTATGCTTTGTTGTTTCCTGTTAAAGGGTCTAACAGGAAAATGTGTGCTTCCTTTCATGGTAGTAAAAGCTTTTGATATTCTGTTTGCTTGTGTATTGTTCATCATCTTGTGAGCTTGAGAAACAGTTATTGCAAGCATTCCATGCCTCATTTACCTGGGGTTTTTATAGGTCTATTTCTTTGTCTGCTTATTTCTTTACTCGTGACTGTTATTTTTTCCTATCTTTTGTTCCATATTCCTCTGCAACCTTTCCATTTCCTTTCACTTTGTGTGTCCTGTCTTCTTTGTTAGCTATCACTTTTGCCTTCATATGAGTTAGTGCTTCTTTTCCTGTCTATGTCTTCCTCCCTTCACACACACACACACACACTCGCATACACACACGCACACACACACACACACACACACACACACACACACACACACACACACGTATTTACCAGGACAGGCAGGTTTGCTACAAGGAGCCTGGTCACTGTCAGGACCAGGGCAGGGTGCACCTCCATGTGTAGGAGGGGGACTGTCACACCTGCGGCTTCGTGACTGTGTTCCTTCACCACACGTGACACTGCAGGCACCAGACACTGCCCACTCTCCCCAGTTCCCATCTCCTGCAAAGCACAAAAAGCTCATAACTGTAATTTGTATTTAAATACAAAGCCAAAGGAATCAATGTCTTATAACATTTATAACAGAACTGCAGATATTCAAAATTGATTTTTTTTTAATTCAAAAATCCCCATGCTTGTATTCTTGACTTGTCAGCAGCTATGACATGGTAAATGATTTTGTAATTTCATTTTGCCTTCAAACCATACCTGACATCATTACTACTGCTCTCCACTGGTTTCAAGCTTAAATCATTGACTGATCTTAGCCAGTCATCACTGTTGAATGTTGTTGTTGTTGTGTTTTTTATCAAACTTAGCAAGCTTGATTGCTGTGTTCCTCAGGGATCAGTCATCAGTCCTGTACTTTTTACCAGTCTAAGAAGTTATTGTAAACACTCCTACTATTTTACAAAAAGATGACTAACCATTTAATACAAATATAGTCATCGATGTCAGCTATCTAATGACAAACAGTTCTTACCATTATTGTATTTTTAGGCAACATTACAGCCACTAGTAGTACTCTGTGAATAATAATTATCATGATTTCTCATCATCTCTTGAAAGGGTGTAACACATAAACTTGTACTTCCTTTCATGATAGTAAAAGCTTTTTATATTCTATTTGCTTGTGTATTGTTCATCATCACGTGAGCTTGAGAAACAGTTATTGTAAGCATTCCATAACTCATTTGCCAGATTTGCATATGTGTATTTTTCGTCTGTATACTTCTTTATTCATTACTTTTATTTGTTCAATCTTTTGTTTGATATTCCTCTCCCTCCTTTTTTTTCCTTTTCCCTTCTCTTTGTGTGTCCCTGTCTTCTTTTCTAGCTTTCACTTTTCCCCTTCTTCTACATTGCTGCTGCTTCTGTTCCTGTCTGTGTCTTCCTCCTTTCTCTGTTTCTGCTCCCTGTCTGTTTCTTTTACCTGCATCTACAGCATAGATTTTCTTTCAAAGCACACTGACCGTTCTGCTTCTTTAACACACACACACACACACACACACACACAATTACCAGGACATGCAGGTTTGCTACAAGGAGCCTGGTCACTGACAGGACCAGGGCAGGGTGCACCTCCATGTGTAGGAGGGGGACTGTCACACCTGCGGCTTCGTGACTGTGTTCCTTCACCACACGTGACACTGCAGGCACCAGACACTGCCCACTCTCCCCAGTTCCCATCTCCTACAAACCATAAAAGTCATGATTATAACTTTTGTCTGAATAGAAAGCCAAAGGAATATCTGTCTGGCAATATCTTTAGCAGAACTGTGGATATTCAAAAATGATTTTTTTTAAATCAAACATCCCCTTACTTGTATTCTTGACTTGTCAGCAGCCTATGACATGAATGATGATGTACATCTATTTTGCCTTCAAACCATATCTGACATCAGTGCTACTGCCATCAACTGGTGCAAGGCTTGTGTCACTGCCTGGTGTTGGCCAGTCACTGCTGTTGAATGTTTATGAAACTGTGCAGGCCTGAATTTGGAATTCCTCAGGGATAGGTCGCTCATCCTGTTGTGTTAAGTAGTGTAAATAGCTACTATTAAGTCTGTGGCTTTGAATCAGATAACTGTATATTTCAAATTAGCTACACTCTACCTGTATAATGACAAGCCCATGTTACAAGTTTCGCTTTTTAGGCATGATAGAGGCCAGTTCAGAAATATAATTACAATAAAAACAAAACAAACGAACAACTCGTCTGGGTTTTTTCTTATTCTAGTATACAAAGGATGCACTTAGTTCACAGTGTCTGATTTGTCAGCTTCATAACCTCCTGCAACGTACATAAACCCTTTTGACTACAACCTTCATTGTATAAACCTTTTGTGCTGTCAGTAAGTGATCTCTCTCCCTCTCTTGACAGAAAAACTTTGGATTAACGCTTACAAACGAAGACTGCAGACCCGAGGTATTAGTGTATTTTGGCCCTGTTATGAAAGATTCAGAAACAGTTCTGGCAAACTATCCATAACTTATTATGTCTATTTCTTTGTCTGCTTATTTAAATTGTTCCTCTTTGTTATTTGTAATGTTTTTCATTTGATAATTATTCCTTTTCTCAACCTCTCCATTTCTTCTCTCCAAGTGTCTTTGTCTTCCCTGCTAGTTATGACATTTACCTTTACCTTGATCTTTCTTTTCGTGTCTATCTTCCTCCCTTCACACACCATCACACAACAAAACACACACACAACCACACAACAAACACACACACACCACACAACACACACACTACACACACACTTAAAGTGGAAAGATGTTAAATGAGAAGAACACAACACACACAAATACAAACAAACAACACACACACACACACACACACACACACGTTCGAACGCACGCACGTAGGTATACGTATGCCCACACACATACACACATCTTGCGCACATGTTAACCCTGTTCCACTTTTTGGAAGAGTAGGCCATTGTGCGCCAGTGGGAACAGCTGACAAATTTTACAAAACTGCTTAAACACGGGGATTGGTTGTAAAAAAAACCACATGAGTGCTTTTTCCATTATCCTTCAAATAAAAGAATAGTGTAGATAAAAAAATTTTAAAAGATACATACCAGGACAGGCAGGTTTGCTACAAGGAGCCTGTTCACTGTCAGGACCAGGGCAGGGTGCACCTCCATGTGTAGGAGGGGGACTGTCACACCTGCGGATTCGTGACTGTGTTCCTTCACCACACGTGACACTGCAGGCACCAGACACTGCCCACTCTCCCCAGTTCCCGTCCCCTACAAAGCACAACAAGGTCACAAGTATGCTTTGTGTCTGTGTAAAATGCTAAATAAGAAAACACTTTCAACAGAACTGTAGATATTCAAAACTGATGTGTTGTTTTATTTTAAAATCCCCATACTTGCATTCTTGAGCCTTAATGTTCAGTGCAAGCACAACGCATAGCCTCTCCTGAACAAGTCGTCCCTTACCTGCTCGTGGTGAGGCCTGCTTTTGCAGACAAGGGCAACAGCAAATGGCAAGTGTTCAGCGCCCTTTAAAAACAACTGTTCACTCCACTGCCTTGTGGATTAGAGTTTTTACCCAAAGACTACGTCTCATTGCGGATACCAATGACTTGGCATCAGGAAGGGCAATCGGCCATGAAAGTCCTTGCTCCCAAAAAAATTATGAGTCAAATTTTTAAAATGGTCCCAAGTACCTGGCAGCTCTTAAATGGGCAGGGGGTGCGAAGAATCTCCGTCTTTTACAAACCAAAGATAAAAATTGGATCAGCAAATGTTGGGTCACTTCGCGGAAGATCGTTGAAGGTGATTGAGATGCTCAGAAGATGAAAAATAGATATTTGTGCAATACAAGAAGTTCGATACAAAGGAGAAGGATGTCAAATGTTAGGAGTTGGTGAGGACAGGTACAACTTTGGTGGAGTGGAGGAAAAGAGGACGAACATGGAGTTGGCCTACTTGTCCATGAAAACTGGCTGAAAATGTTGTTGAAATAGAAAGATGGAGAGGTAGCTCAATGAACATGAAAATAGTTTGTGGGAAAAAGATCCTGCACGTGATCTCTGCTCATGCACCACAGGTGGGTAGACCCAAAGAAGAGAAAGCTGACTTCTGGGAAAAACTAGGCGAGAAACTGGATGAAATACCAGGAAAAGACATTGTCGTTGTAGCAGGAGATTTGAATGGACACGTTGGCAAGGACAGAACTGGATATGAAGATGTTATGGGCAGGTACAACTTTGGAGATCAAAATCAAGAAGAAGAAACAATTCTTCAGCTATGCCAACAGAATAGCTTACGAATCTTGAATATATTCTTCAAGAAAAAAAACAAGAGCACTATATCACCTTCAAAAGTGGTGAAGCGGAAACTCAGATTGACTGCAATGGCGACTAACTGTACAGTTATTCCAGGGGAAGAATGCCTCTCACAGCACAGATTGTTGTGTGCAGATTTTCAAATAAAAGATTTGATAAGACCATGGAAGAAAGCAATCGAGAAGAAACTGAAAATGTGGAGGCTCAAAGACAAGAACATAGCCTTGGAATATGAGCAAAAAGTGAGAGAAAAAGCGGCTGGACAAGACCATGACTGGAACCAATTGAAAGAAATCCTCATGGAAGCAGCAAAAGAAACGTGTGGAGAGACCAAAGGAAGAAGACATCAACAGAGAGAAACATGGTGGTGGTGCGATGCAGTGAAAGAAGCAATCCAAGAGAAGAAGCAAGCATTTAGGAAGTGGCAGCAAACAAAAATGTTTGAGGACAGAGAGATATACAGGAGGAAATCAAAAGAAGCCACAAAAGCTGTAGCCCAAGCTAAAGAAAAAGCGTGGAATGAATGGTGTGTTGGACTGGATACAACTGAAGGTCAGCGTAAGGTTTCGAATTGCACGGCAGATGAGGAAACAACAGAAAGACATCAATGTAGCAAAATTTGTATAAAAAAATGAGTCTGGAAATATCATGACTGAGAAGCAAAATATTCTGCAGAGATGGAAGGATTACTTTCATGATCTGCTAAATATTGAGAATCCTCATGCAATCGAGGAAGTGGAGAAAGTTGAAGGACCTGTACAAGAAGTGACTGAAGATGAAATCCGAAGAGCAAATCGAACTATGAAAAAGAGAAAAGCCACGGGGCCATCAGGAGTGGTGACAGAAATGATACAAGCAGCAAGAGAGGAAGGAGTAAAACAACTAACGAAAATATGACAGAAGATACAGCAGACAAAACAAAAGCCTGAAGAATGGGAGGACAGTATTACTGTTCCCATTTTCAAGGGTAAAGGAGATGCACTAGTATGTGGAAAATACAGAGGAATCAGGCTTCTGGAACATAGCATGAAGATCTGTGAAAAAGTATTGGAAAGAAGACTGAAGAGCCTGTGCAATATTGATGAAAAACAGTTTGGATTCTAGGCTGGCATTATTTATTGTGAAACAATTGCAGGAAAAGTATATGGAGAAGAAAAAGAGCTTGACGCACATCTTTGTTGACCTGGAAAAAGCTTTTGATAGAGTACCCAGAAAGGCAATCCAATGGGCCTTGAGGAAACAAGGTGTACCGGAGCACACCCCTCTCAATGGTTATGACTTTGTACAAGAAAATCCAGATCAAAGTGAAAACTATAATTTGGACATCAGAAAGCTTTGAGATAAAAAGTAGGAGTGCACCAAGGATCCACATTGAGCCCTCTGCTCTTTATCCTCGTGATGAATGAAATATCCAAGGAAGTGGAGAGGCCAGAAGAGATCTGGGAACTGCTGTATGCTGACGACTTAGTACTTGTAGCTGAGAACAGTGATGACGCTACTCAAAGATTTGGCAATTGGAAACAGAGATTAGAACGCAGAGGACTGAAGGTAAATGTTGATAAGACCAAAGCAATGACAGTTGGAAAATATTGCAGAACACATAGAGAGCAAGGCAAATACCCGTGTGGTGTCTGCCACAAAGGTATAGGGAACAATTCGATCAAATGTTCCATCTGTCAATATTGGTGTCACAAAAGATGCTCAAAACTCAAAAGTCTGAAGAAGGAGGACGGAGTATTTGTCTACCTCAGTTGTATGAATAAGAAGGGCGAAGACAATACCAATGCAGGAAAGGAGGAGCTAGAATTTGAACAAGGGAAGATAGAAGTGGTAGACGAATTCTGCTACCTGGGAGAGATGATGAGCTGCGAAGCAAAATCTGAGTTAGCTGTCAGAACCAGGATTGCGAGTGTTTGGAAGAAATGGAAAGGAATTGGGAAGTCTGCTCAGAAATCAGAAAATCCCACTGGAGAGACGCTGTCTGATATACTAAGGCTGCATCAGACCTGTTCTCCTGTATGGTTCGGAGACGTGGGTTTTCACAAAAACCGTCGAACGTTTGTTGAAGAGCTGTGAAACCGAATGCTACGCTACATGACAAAGATCAAATGGGAAGACAGGATCACGAATGAAGAACTATGGAGAATGTGCAAAGTTGATGATCTGAAGTCTGTAGCTAGTAGTACCAATAGACTGCACTGGTTTGGGCACGTTCAACGGAAAGCAGACCACCACATCATAAAAAGAGCAATGAACTTTGTAGTGGATGGAAAGAGAAGGGAAGACCTGGGCTGCCTGTATTGCAGATGATCTTAGAGAAAAGGACATAAATAAGGAGGAAGCTCAAAACAGAGAGAGATGGAGAAGGCTCATCAATGTCAAACCTCCCCTGGGAGAAACATGACAAAAAAGGAAGAAGAAGTAGATTACTTGCATTCTTGACTTGTCAGCAGCCTATGTCATGATAGAGGGTTTCATTCTTTCAGTTTGCCCTCAAACCCCATCTGACATGGATGCTACTGCCTTCAACTGGTTCAGGGTTGATACAACTGACTGCTGTTAGCCAGTCATGACTGTTGAAATGTTATTAAGCTCAGCAAGTTTGGTTGTGGAGTTCTTCAGGTATCAGTTATTGGTCCTTCTATGTTTACCAGTTTTAGTAGCTGCTATTTACTCTGCAACCATTTTGAGACATATGGTTGTTTATTTTAAACTAGTATGTGAGTGCTTATTCCATTATCTTGGATATATGAAATAATAAAATTAAATAAAAAATAAATAAACACACACACTCACCACATGCACGCCCACCCCCCCCCTACACACACTGCCCCATCTTCCCCCGCCCCTACACACACACATACACGCGTGTACACACACACACACACACACACACACACAGAGACACACTGACCCTACCAGGGCAAGCGGACAAGGAACAAGATATGTCCTCAGTGTCAGCACCAGAACAAGGAGCACCGCCATGTTCAGGGGCGGGACTGTCACACCTGCGGCTTCGTGACTGTGTTCCTTCACCACACGTGACACTGCAGGCACCAGACACTGCCCACTCTCCCCACTGCCCGTCCACTGCCACAAACACACATCAGACCCTGTATACTCATGGGCTTCTTCCTCTTCTCCTTCAAGTCACGAAACGTTGAGACAGTAACCACCACCAGTGTCTATAATGAAAATGTGTCACGCTGATGTTCAGCCATGACAAGTCAGTCCTGGCCCATGTGAGTTCAGCCAGGGAGAAAGCTCTGTCTTTCCATTCCTTCAGTAATAACAGCAGTCATGTGACGCTTCACCACGAAATGAGTCGCTTTGCACCTGACCCACTTTTCCCGCTAGGAGCCATTTTAGGCAAGTTGTCAATTTTGAGATTTTGATGGATTGTAAAACTATAGCTATTAATCTACCTTGTAATGAAATATCAAAGGCATGATTGTGTTTCCTTTTGCTTTTAAAATGTGTAATAATAACATCCAAGCCTTTATTCTGACCACCTATTACGATGCTAAACTTGTCAGTTTCTCATTTTGTCATTTCCTACAGTCTATCATTTCAAGTTGTAATAACTGTTCACAGAATTGTCCATTTTTCGATCTGTTTTCTGTATTGAACAGCCTTTTTATTGCAGATTAACAACATGTCAACAACTAAAAACTGACCTCTGGTGCAATGCGACTCATTAAATGTGGTGGAGCGTCATTTCTTGGAAAAGGCAGGAGAATGGACCAAGAAGGCAGAAAATAGACAAGAATATATGTGACAGGAAGGAAAGGAAGAATGCACAAACAAAGTGAGGGATAGAAAAGAAGGAATTCCTTGCGCAGAACTTCCAGAAGGTGGAGATGCCATTTACGCTGACAGGTCCCTGGCACCCCCACTGGGGAATAGACACTGAATGGTAAGTTTATGGCACATGGAAGGTTTTTGGTTGTAGCGCCTCACCATAGAGATAGCCATGCCATGATTTCAGAGGATAAACATGATTTTTTTATAATCATTAACTGTTGTTCTATCAAACAATTCATTTTTCCTGACATTTTACTAGCATGATTAAGATTTTTTTAAAATAAATGAACCATTTACTTCTAAATTATAGGTGAAGTTTGGTTGACACTAGTTCTAGTTGTCTGCTATGTTAATGTCTGTATCTGACTTTTCAATTTTACACTATTACAGGATCTCACTATTTGACATTACTGATTTTGTTTACCATGGAAACATTTCACTGTTCAGATGTTTTACAATTTTAGTCTCTGACTAACACACACACACACACACACACACACACACACACACACGTACACGCACGCAGGCACACACAGGAGGATGGGATAGCCAAGTGGTTAGACTGATGCACACTGTGCTTGTGATCTGTTAACCCAGGTTCAAATCTTGTTCAATAGAATTTTATCCTCTGGAGTAACCATCAGTGCCCACTCCGCTTCCCTGAAAAAGTTCTTCAGATGAGACTATAAACCGAAGTCCCACGTCCTAACTCACTCAGAAAATCTTGCAAACACGTTAAAACCCCTTCTGATTTTCAGAAGAGTAGGCTATTGTGTGCCAGTGTGAACTGATTACAAAATTTATAAAATAACATACACAAAGGGATTTGTTGTAAAATGCACATGGGTGCTTTTTCCATTATCCTTGAAATAAAAGAAGAAAATATGTTTTTTTAAAGAAGCACATACCAGGACAGGCAGGTTTGCTACAAGGAGCCTGGTCACTGTCAGGACCAGGGCAGGGTGCACCTCCATGTGTAGGAGGGGGACTGTCACACCTGCGGCTTCGTGACTGTGTTCCTTCACCACACGTGACACTGCAGGCACCAGACACTGCCCACTCTCCCCAGTTCCCATCCCCTGCTGGAGCTGAAAAAACACACATGTGTGATTTTGTTTATGTACCAATCTACCTGACATATATGATTTTGTTTATGTACCAATCTACCTTACATATATGATTTTGTTTATGTACCAATCTACCTTACATATGTGATTTTGTTTATGTACCAATCTACCTTACATATGTGATTTTGTTCATGTACCAATCTACCTGACATATGTGATTTTGTTCATGTACTAATCTACCACACATATGTGTGGACCTTCCTACCTCTGTGAATGTCTTCACATGTACACTCCTCATTGCCCCCACTCTGCTGCAGATACCCTGTGCTTCCGAATACCAATCCACCGTTGGCCGTCGCTCTTTCTCTAGTTCTGGTTCATCAATCTGGAATGACCTCCCTCTCTCTCTTAGCCAAAAGCCTACTTATGATGCTTTTCAATCCAGCCTCACGATATTTATTTCAAGCCTAAGATTTGTCCCTCCTGTTTCATCTCATTTTTGTCCCTGCCTTCAACAGCCAAACTTCCTTCACCCTGCTGGAATGTACAACCTTCATGTGTATGCATGTATGTGTGTGTGCATGTGAGTGTGCGTGCATGTGTGTATATACATTTGAATTTGTAAAATCTATTAATTGTAACTTGCTTGCATGTGAATGGGTAGGATGAATGAAAGCGCTTTGATTTGTTTTTGCAAGATGTAGCGCTATATAAATTCCATGTATTATTATGATGATTATTAATATTCTTTATCATTGTTACTATCATCATCATTATTATAATGTCATTTTGTTTATATACCAAGATATCAAAAATATGTGATTTTGTTCATGTATCAATCTCCCACATACATGTGATTTTGTTTATGTACAAATCTACTAAACATATGTTTGGTTTTTGTATCAATTTACCACATATATGTCATGTTTCCTTTCGTTTGAACCTACCAGCCGTGCATATGCATTGATGTATTGGTACCTTTCTTTCATACATTATGTGATGTTGGTTTTGTGCAGCAAACATCATTCACCATGTTTAACTCCCTGAGTTAATCAGGCTTGAATCATCTCATATGAGTGAAAGTGTTACAGTTGGTCACTGAGAAAAGCCCCAAGAAAACTGTCAACCATGTTGATCAAGGTACTGATGAGGAAGAGGAGGAGGAGGAGGACGATAATGACGATGGTAAGGATGATATATGTATATGCATACACATGTATGTATGATGTATATATATTTATATATATATATATATATATATATATATATATATATATATATATCATATACATATGATGGTTATAGATAGATAGATAGATAGATAGATAGACAGATAGATAGATAGATAGATAGATAGATAGATAGATAGATAGATAGATAGATAGATAGATAGATAGATAGATAGATAGATAGATCAAACACACACACACACACACACACACATACCAGGACAGGCAGGTTCGCTACAAGGAGCCTGGTCACTGTCAGG
The DNA here is from genome assembly GCA_028751875.1 of Rapana venosa. Classification (NCBI taxonomy): domain Eukaryota; kingdom Metazoa; phylum Mollusca; class Gastropoda; order Neogastropoda; family Muricidae; genus Rapana; species Rapana venosa. Next base: position 33,222,509 of record CM054163.1, read on the forward strand.
ACCAGGGCAGGGTGCACCTCCATGTGTAGGAGGGGGACTGTCACACCTGCGGCTTCGTGACTGTGTTCCTTCACCACACGTGACACTGCAGGCACCAGACACTGCCCACTCTCCCCACAGCCCGTCCACTGCACGTGCACACAACAAGCCCTAAGAATAGCGGAGTTCTTGGAAGTGTGCAGACACGAAATTTCATTGGACGAACTCTGACCCAAAAACACACTGTGCTACTAGTGTTGTGTCTGTGTTAGCAGTTAGCTAAACAAGTTCACACACGTGATGTGACCTCATTATCCTCAAGTCCTGAGTGTGTGGTGACTGCTTGACCAGACTGACCTCTGGACACAGATAGCCACGGTCTGTGTGTCCATCCACACCCTCTGCTGTCCAGCACATAATAATAATAATAATAATAATAATAATAATAATAATAATAATAATAATAATAATAATAATAATAATAATAATAATAATAATAATGTATGGAATTTATATAGCGCTGAATCTTGTAAAGCAACAAATCAAAGCGCTCAGATTTTATTTCATACCACTTTAAGTCACGGCAGATTTCTCTCCGTGAAATTCGGGCTGCTCTCCCCGGGGAGAGCGGGAGAACGCGTCGCCACTTAGCGCTGCGCCACCCTTTCACCCTTTTTTTTTTTCTGCAGCTGTATTTGTTTCCCTATCAGAGTGGCTTTTTTCTAAGTCTCCAGGTCCTCTCTCCCCCCCCCCACCTCTCCTGTCAATGGCTTCAATTATTGTCCTTTATAATAATAATTAGAAGAAGAAGAAGAAGAAGAAGAAGATAAAGAAGAAAAAGAAGAAGAAGAAGAAAGAAGAAGAAAGAAGAAGAAGAAGAAGAAGAAGAAGAAGAAGAAGAAAGAAGAAGAAGAAGAAGAAGAAGAAGAAGAAAAAGAATATATGGAATTTCTATAGCACTAAATCTTGTATAAAAAAAAAACAAATCAAAGCACTTGCACTCAAATCATTTACACGCATTTAACTCTCCTTAAACATAATGAACAACAGATTTCAAATCCATGCGCATGCACATACACACGCACGCACACACACAACAACAACAACAACACACACACACACACACACACACTCGCGAACACACTTAGGAGGTGAAAGATGCTGTTGAAAATTAGGGACAAATATGTGGGGGAAAGTCTCTGGTAGGAAATAAGTGTTTTGAGGCTGGATTTGAAGGTATCAAGTAAAGGCTTTTGGCGAAGTGAAAGAGGGAGTTCATTCCAGGTGGATGGACCAGAAACAGAGAATGAGCGATGGCAAACAGTGGTTTGTTTGAATCTGGGTGTTTGAAAGCACACCCAGATCATCCTTCAGCATGTAACTGCCCTTCGTGGGATGATTTAAGTGTTTTTGACTTGGCTTGACTCTTCTGCAACACTTTCTATTTTGATTCTGTATTGAAAGGAGCTTCTTTCTTCTTGTGTTGTGTGATATTCATAATGATGAAGAATTTAACATGATGATGATGTGACAGAGATGTGCAGCTTGCGGACAAATTAAAAGGGATGCACCCTGTATTTCTTGTCATGGTATAACCATCATCTACAGACACATTGACAGGCCTAGACTCTATATTTCTTATCAGTATATACTCATCGCGGACAGGATAACTCAGTGGTCAGAACATTCGCTATCCCCAGCTAAGGTTCATTTTGTATTTATTTTATGTTATTTATTTTATTTTAATCTTTTATCTCGAGGATAATGGAATAAGCACTTATGTGCTTTTTACATCCAAGCCCTGTGTGTATGTGATTTTGTAAATTAGTTAAGCAGCATCGAGCGTGGCTGCCACTTGGATGGGTGACTGTTTGTGTGCCCTGTGCAGAAATCAATACAATGCAAGCTACACATGATCCACAGCTGTCTTCTTCTTCTTCTTTTTCTTTTTCCTTTTTTGTCATGTTTCTCCCAGGGGAGGTTTGACATTGATGACCCTTCTCCATCTCTCTCTCTCTCTCTGTTTTGAACTTCCTCCTTATTTATGCCCCTTTCTCTAAGATCACCTGCAATACAGGCAGCCCAGGTCTTGCTAGGTCTTCCCTTTGGTCTCTTTCCATCCACTATGAAGTTCATTGCTCTTTTTATGATGTGGTGGTCTGCTTTCCGTTGAACGTGCCCAAACCAGTGCAGTCTATTGGTACTAACTACAGACTTCAGATCATCAACTTTGCACGTTCTCCATAGTTCTTCATTTGTGATCCTATCTTCCTATTTGATCTTTGTCATGTAGCGTAGCATTTGGTTTTCACAGCTCTTCAACAAACGTTCGACAGTTTTTGTGAAAACCCATGTCTCCGAGCCATACAGGAGAACATGTCTGATGCAGGCCTTATATATCAGGCAGCGTCTCTCCAGTGGGATTTTCTGATTTCCGAGCAGACTTGCCAATTCTTTCCATTTCTTCCAAGCGCTCGCAATCCTGGTTCTGACAGCTAACTCAGATTTTGCTTCGCAGCTCATCATCTCTCCCAGGTAGCAGAATGAGAGAATAATTGTCAGGTTGTACACACACACACACACACACACATACCAGGACAGGCAGGCTTGTTACAAGAGGTATGGTCACTGTCAGGACCAGGGCAGGGTGCACCTCCACTTTCAGGTGCAGGATTGTCACACACGCGAGTTCGTGACTGTGTTCCTTCACCGCACGTGACGCTGCAGTCACCAGACACTATCCACTCTCCCCAGTTCCCGTTCACTGCACGTGCACACGACAGAGCCTCAGAATAACAGAGCTGTTGAGTTCAAATGTACAGAGCTGTTGAGTTCAAATGTACAGAGCTGTTGAGGTCAAATGTACAGAGCTGTTGATTTCGAATGTACAGAGACTCCATTCTATTCACCAACCAAACAACATGTTGCAGGCTGATCTACAACTATTCTTTATCTGTTAGGAGCTGGACAACTAAATGAACAGACAACATTTCATTCACCAAACAAACAATATTGTGCAGGCTGATCTACAACCATTCTGTATTTATTAGCAGATAGACAACTACACGAACACAGACAACATTTCATTCACCAAAAACAACATTTTGCAGGCTGATCTACAACCGTTCTGTATCTATTACCAGATAGACAACTACGTAAACACGGACATTTCATTCACCAAACAAACAACATTTAGTACACTGGTCGTCTACAACTATTATGTATCTGTCAGCAGATAGTGATGATAGGTTGAAGAGTTAGATTCTGTGTCAGTGTGGTCATCTAAAATCATTTTTACCTGCTGTGTCTAGTTTATCACTCTTATACACCAAACACTAGAGCAACCAAAGACACAGACGAATGCATCAATCTATGAATACTAAAGAATGCATGTATTGTCCATTAACTAGAGAATACACTGACACAACACAATCTGGATGGAGAACTGGAAGGACTGGAAGAAAACTACAAACATCACCAGGAAAAGAATAGTTCTATTTCATTATGGTGCCTTTATACATTTTGGTATAATTTGCAGTTATCGATCCTTACTATTAAACCTAAAAAGGTAAACAAATACTTTATCACTGGATTAAATTTTATCTGAATCATCACTGTTGCCTGACATTGTTCCAATGGTAATAACAACTCCGGTAATTCAGTAATCATAGTACGTAATAGTTGGGATTATTTTTATTTCACAATGTTATTTGACATTGTCTTCAGTTAAAGTATAACTATTCTTGTTACTTTGGAATTAAAAGTGTTTAGGTGATTATCCTTGTTCCACAATGCTTTTTGACATTATTTTTAGTTACAGTATAATTGCTCTTGTTACTTTGGAATTTCAACTATTTTTTTAATTTTTGTTTTTGTTTTGTTTTGGTGTGGGGTGTCTTTTTTGTCTAAAACATTCTCCTCCTCTCGTCTCTCTCTCACTCTCTCTCTCTCTTTCCTGCTCTTCACTCTCTCGTCTGGTGTCTCTGCGCCTATCTCCACTCTCCTCCCCGGGGGGGTCCCTCGTCTGGTGGACTCGGGTCTCTGTTTCACCTCCTCCTGTCCCCCAGTCTCCGTTCCTCGCATCCTCGCCTCCATCTTCTCTACTCTCCTCATCTCTTTCTCGACTGCCATCGTCTCTCCCTCTCGCCCTCCGGCCTCCTCTCCTCCCCTCTCCCGATCTCTCCTCCCTCTCACCTCGCTCTTTCCACTCCCTCCCTCTCTCCCTACCCCTCCATCCCTCGACTCTCCTCTCCGTACTCTCCCTCCCTCGCCCCCTCTCACTCCCCCTTCTCGTCCTCCCTCTCCTCCCCCCTCTCTCCTCCCCCCCCTACCCCTCCTCATTCCTCACCCTCCCCCACCCTCCCTCTCTCTGCTCCTACCAACCCAGCGTCTTCGTCACTTCTCTCTACCCAAAACCCTCCCTCTGTCATACTCCACCCTCCTACCTCATACTCCCCCTCTCCTCCCTCCACCCTCTCTCCCAACCCCCCTCCTACCTCGTCCTCACTCACTCCTACTCACCCCCCCCCCGCTCTCTCTCTCCTCTCTCTCTACCCAACCCCACCCCCCCCTCTCTCTCTCTCACTCTCTCTCCTACCCAACCCCCCCCTCTCTCTCTCTCACTCTCTCTCTACCCAACCCCCCCCTCCTCTCTCACCCTCACTCTCTACCCAACCCCCCCCCTCTCTCTCTCTCACTCTCTCTCTACCCAACCCCCCCTCTCTCTCTCTCACTCTCTCCTCTACCCAACCTCCCCCCTCTCTCTCTCTCACCCTCTCTCTACCCAACCCTCCCCCTCTCTCTCTCTCACTCTCTCTCACCCAACCTCCCCCCTCTCTCTCTCTTCACCTCTCTCTCTTACCCAACCCCCCCCTCTCTCTCTCTCACCCTCTCTCTCTACCCAACCCTCCCCCTCTCTCTCTCTCACTCTCTCTCTACCCAACCCTCCCCCTCTCTCTCTCTCACTCTCTCTCTACCCAACCCTCCCCCCTCTCTCTCTCTCACTCTCTCTCTACCCAACCCTCCCCCTCTCTCTCTCTCACTCTCTCTCTACCCAACCCTCCCCCTCCTCTCTCACTCTCTCTCTACCCAACCTCTCTCCTCTCTCTCCCTCTCTCTCTCTCCCTCCCTCTCCCCTCTCTCTCCTCCCTCTCCCTCTCTCTCTCTCCCTCTCCCTCCCTCTCCCTCTCTCTCCTCCCTCTCTCTCTCTCTCACTCCTCTCTCTACCCATCCCCCCCCCTCTCTCTCTCTCCTTCAGCCGTCACAGGCCGTGAGTTATCGTTCCTTACCTATGGCAGGCCCCTCCAGATCCTCGTCCACCAAACCGTCACCGTCATCATCTGAAACCAAGCAGGGTTACCTCCCCTCAGCGGCAATGTAGATATCAACTTTACTTCTTTGTTTATGTTCTCCCCCCCCCCCTCTCCTCTCTCCCATCATCAGATAACGGTCACAAGGTTCACCGATGGTCAGATTTTGCATATCCGACCAGCCGCCATGGCGCAGTGGTTAGCGCCTTGGATTTCGGACTGGAAGGTCGCGGGTTTGAATCCCATAAGAGTCATAGGGATTTTTTTGGACTCCGGCCGGCTCCTACCCAGAGTGAATGTGCTGTAGGCTCAGTGGGAAGACTGGGACCACATAGTCGAGCTTCATCCACTTAATGGATGCGAGTTTGAGAGTGTTGCTCTCAAATTACATGACCGACACTGCAGGGTGTCTGTATCTCTCGGGCCCGGTTGACGCCGGAGATATATTATGATAGTAAGCGTAGAGTACAACCCTGTCAAGCAGTCTCAAAAACACATGCACCTCCATGGCAGCAGCATTACATCATCTTCATCATCATTGATCATCATGCAATAAAAACAAATTGCCTCTGATTCGGTGGTCCCGGTTGCTCTGGTCTCATGGTGACCTCAGATTTGGTTTCTCCATACACTTCTGTGTCTGTGGTGAGTTTGTGTCAGGGCCTTTGGGGTTGGAGGTTCGCGGGGGACGGTCGTTGGAGGGACGTTGTGGTGGTTGCCACCTCGGGTGGGCAACTTACTCAGTCTGGCTCCACGACTGAGCTAAAACTGTCGTTAGTAGGGGGCTTAGTAGGTCGTGTCCTGCGTATGTTAGCTCAGAACAGGCACCACTGAACACCGCCAAAGTGACCCAGCAGCAGTGCAGGGCCCCTCTAGCTGGTGGCCCCACGGCGGCGGCCTGATATTGATAGGCTCCCTGTGGACTTCCGACCCTGAGGATGAGACATAACAAATCTGGGGATGGTTGTGGCGGGGAGATTGGAATGAGCGGCGTGGGAACAGCAGGACGGAGGACGTCACAGAAGATGAAGCAGCAAAAAAAAAAAAAGGTTTTTGCGTATGCGGTCGTCTTTGCCCACCATGAAGGTAGCTGCATTCCGACTTCGGGGATGCATGCTGGGTATGTTCGGGTTTCCGTAACCACCATACGCTGACATGAATGAGAAGGGGGGGGGGGGGGTCCGTGTGAGTGTGTTGGAGACATAATAATAATAATAATAATAATAATAATAATGATAATAATAATAATAATAATGTATGGAATTTATATAGCGCTGAATCTTGTAAAGCAACAAATCAAAGCGCTCAGATGACTTTATCTTTAATATATCGAGGATAATGGAATAAGCACTCATGTGCTTTTTTTAACTTTCAGTCCCTGTGTGTATGCGGTTTTGTAAAGTTTGTCTTTTTTTTTTTGCGTGTGTATGCTTGTCATCTGTTCCCACCGGCACACAATGGCCTACTCTTTCGAAAAGCGGAACAGGATTTATCGTGTGCGCAAGATGTTCTGCAAGCGTTCGAACACGGGGCCTCGGTTTATAGTCTCATCCGACTATATATCTATTTCTGTCTGTCTGTCTGTCTGTCTGTCTCTCTCTCTCTCTCTCTCTCTCTCTCTCTCTCCTATCTCTCTCTCTCTCTCTCCTCTCCTCTCTCCTCTCCTTTTCTCTCTCCTCCTTTCTCTCTCTCTCTCTCTCTCTCTCTCCTCTCTCTCTCTCTCTCTCTCTCTCTCTCTCTCTCTCTCTCTCTCTCTCTTCTCACGTATCACACACACCTCACACACACGCGCGCATATATATATATATATAAACAGACATAGACAGAGAGAGAACAAATATTTTGATTTCCAGTGAAAGGCAATGAAATAAAAATCTGATAAAAGAACTAAAATCCGCAGGCACACAGACATACAGACACACAGAAAAAGAGACAGACAGACAGACAGACTTATTATGATGATGATTCCAGTGCCTTGTAGGTGCAGACTTACCAATGCCATTGGCAATTTCTTCATCTACGTTGCCGTCACAGTCATTGTCAGCTGTATCTCCTGGTTGAGGGCTGTTTGGTATGCATACCTAGCAACACACACACACACACACACAACAGACACACACACACACACGCACACACACACACACACACACAGACACATACGCACGCACGCCACACATACACACACAGACACACAGAAACACACACACACACAGAAACACACACACAAGCACGCACATACACACAACCATATAGGCATGGGTGAACAGATGACCATTACAAAACTGCATACACACAGGGACTGGATTAAAGACAAAGCACAAGAGGGCTTATTCCGTTATTCTCGAAATAAAAGAACAAAATAATAATTAAAAAGTAAACCCCTATTATGACATTCATTGCTCATGGTCTATAACATGTTACAATTGTTTGTGCGTTGGCATGCGTGTACGCGCGCTGTGTGTGCGCAAGCGTGCGTGCATGCGTGCTGAATGTGTGTGTATGTGTGCGTACGTGTGTGTGTGTGTTTGGGCGTGGGTCTGTGCGTACGTGCGTTTGTGTGTGTGTTGTGTGTGTGTGTGTGTGTGTGTGTGTGTGTGTGTGTGTGTGTGTGTGTGTGTGTGTGTGGTGTGTGTGTATGTGTGTGTGTGTGTGTGTGTGTGTATGTGGTGTGTGTCTGTGTGTGTACCTGTGTGTGTCTGCGTGTGTATCTGTGTGTGTGTGTGTGTCTGTGTGTGTGAACAGTCAGTCACAGTATGTCAACAGTCAGTGTGTCAACAGACAGTATAATAATAATAATAATAATAATAATAATAATAATTAATAATATATAATAATAATAATAATAATAATAATAATAAATAATAATAATAATAATAATCACCATCATCATCATCATCATAATATTATTAATAACAATAATAAAATAATAATAATAAAATAATAATAATAATAATAATAATAATAATAATAAAAATGGAATTTATATAGCGCTGTATCTTGCACAGTATGTCAACAGATAGTATGTCAACAGTCAGTATATAACAGTCAGTATGTCAACAGTCAGTATGTCAACAGTCAGTATACAACAGACAGTATGTCAACAGACAGTATGTCAACAATTAGTATGTCAACAGTCAGTATACAACAGACCGTATGTCAACAGACAGTATGTCAACAATTAGTATGTCAACAGTCAGTATATAACAGACAGTATGTCAACAGTCAGTATGTCAGCAGTCAGTATATAACAGACAGTATGTCAACAGTCAGTATGTCAACAGACAGTATGTCAACAGACAGTATGTCAACAGACAGTATGTCAACAGTCAGTATGTCAACAGACAGTATGTCAACAGACAGTATGTCAACAATCAGTATGTCAACAGTCACAGTATGTCAACAGACAGTGTGTCAACAGACGGTATGTCAACAGACGGTATAATAATAATATAATATAATAATAATAATAATAATAATAATAATAATAATAATAATAATAATAATATCAATAATGAAAAATGGAATTTATATAGCGCTGTATCTTGCACAGTATGTCAACAGTCAGTATGTCAACAGTCAGTCAGTATCTGAACAGACAGTGTGTCAACAGATAGTATGTCAACAGTCAGTATGTCAACAGACAGTATGTCAACAGACAGTATGTCATTAGTCAGTATGTCAACAGACAGTATGTCAACAGTCAGTATGTCAACAGACAGTATGTCAACTATCAGTATGTCAACAGTCAGTATGTCAACAGACAGTATGTCAACAGACAGTATGTCAACAGACAGTATGTCAACTATCAGTATGTCAGCAGTCACAGTATGTCAACAGACAGTATGTCAACAGACAGTGTGTCAACAGACAGTATGTCAACAGACAGTATGTCAACAGACAGTATGTCAACTATAAGTATGTCAACAGTCACAGTATGTCAACAGACAGTGTGTCAACAGACGGTATGTCAACAGATGGTATAATAATAATAATAATAATAATAATAAATGGAATTTATATAGCGCTGTATCTTGCACAGTATGTAAAAAGTCAGTATGTCAACAGACAGTATGTCAACAGACAGTATGTCAACAGACAGTATGTCAGCAGACAGTATGTCAACAATCAGTCAGTATGTCAACAGACAGTATGTCAACAGTCACAGTATGTCAACAGACAGTATGTCAACAGTCAGTATGTCAACAGTCAGTATGTCAACAGACAGTATGTCATTAGTCAGTATGTCATTAGTCAGTATGTCAACAGACAGTATGTCAACAGACAGTATGTCAACAGTCAGTATGTCAACAGACAGTATGTCAACAGACAGTATGTCAACAGTCAGTATGTCAACAGACAGTATGTCAACAGACAGTATGTCAACAGTCAGTAAGTCAGTCAGTCAGTCAGTCTCACAGCTGACTCACGGGGTTGATGGACCGCAGTCTCAGCCCTGCCTGGTACACGTAGGAGTTGAACTTGCCCGTGCCAGAGGCCAGCGCCATGAAGGTCACGGAGGGGTCAAGGTGACGGAGGTTATGGGGGCCAGGGGTCACATGCCGCCACAGGTTGACCTTGGTGGATCCCACCACTGCCTGGAAAAAAGTCAGGGGATTGTCAGCATGGGGGATTGTCAGCATGGGGATTGTCAGCATGGGGGATTGACAGCATGGGGGATTGACAGCATGGGGGATTGTCAGCATGGGGATTGACAGCATGGGGGATTGACAGCATGGGGATTGTCAGCATGGGGGATTGTCAGTTATAACAACATAGGGATTGTCAGCATGGGGGATTGTAGCTTGGGGATTGTCAGCATGGGGGATTGTCAGCATGGGGGATTGTCAGGGGATTGTCAGCATGGGGGATTGTCAGCATGGGGGATTGTCAGTTATAACAACATAGGGATTGTCAGCATGGGGGATTGTCTGTCAGCATGGAGGATTGTCAGTTATAACAACAGAGGGATTGTCAGCATGGGGGATTGTCTGTCAGCATGGAGGATTGTCAGTATGGGGGATTGTCAGCAAGGAGGATTGTCAGTTATAACAACAGATGATCATGATTATTAGGGATATGACAGTTATAACAATAGATGACAGTTAAGACGATAGATCATCATGGAGTTGTGATAATTAAGACGACTGATGATCATGGAGTTCTGACAGTTATAACAACAGATGATCATGGAGTTGTGACAGTTATGACGACAGATGATCATGGAGTTGTGACAGTTATGACGACAGATGATCATGGAGTTGTGACAGTTATGACGACAGATGATCATGGAGTTGTGACAGTTATGACGACAGATGATCATGGAGTTGTGACAGTTAAGACGACAGATGATCATGGAGTTGTGACAGTTATGACGACAGATGATCATGGAGTTGTGACAGTTATGACGACAGATGATCATGAAGTTGTGACAGTTAAGACGACAGATGATCATGGAGTTGTGACAGTTATGACGACAGATGATCATGGAGTTGTGACAGTTATGACGACAGATGATCATGAAGTTGTGACAGTTAAGACGACAGATGATCATGGAGTTGTAACGGCCATAACAACTGATGATCATAATCATTGGGGATGTGACAGCTGCAACAACAGAAAAGAACAGCTTCAGGGGGAACTGACAGTGATAACAATGGCCCGTTGGTTTTTTGTTGGGTTTTTATGTATTCATTTATATCGAGGATAATGGAATAAACACTTATGTGCTTTGTTTACATGCAGTCCCCCGTGTGTATGCAGTTTTGTAAATTCTGCCATCCGCTCCCACCGGCACACAATGACCTACTCCTACGAAAAGCGGAACAGGATTTAACGTGTGCACAAGATGTTCTGCGTTCGCACACGTGGCCTTGGTTTATAGTCTCATCCGAAGGACTTGTGTTACCGAAAGAAGAGACAGACACAGCAAGAACAGAGAGAGACAGACACAGCGGTATGGCAAGAATGGAACCACAGAGCCCCTGGAAAAGCACGCTGAAGACAGTGGCCCTGTAGACGCCAACACAACGACCAAGTTACTCTCTTTCTCTCTCTCCTCTCTCTCTCTCTCTCTCTTCTCTCTCTCTCTCTCTCTCTCTCTCTCTCTCTCTCTCTCTCTTCTCTCTCTCTCTCTCTCTCTCTCTCTCTGTCTCTCTCTCTCTCGCTCTCTCTCTCAATCTCTCTCTCTCAATCTCTCTCTCTCTCTCTCTCGCTCTCTCTCTCGCTCTCTCTCTCTCTCTCTCTCTCTCTCTCTCTCTCTCTCTCTCTCTCTCTCTCTTCTTTCTCTCTCTCTCTTCTCTCGTCTCTCTCTCTCTCGCTCTCTCTCTCAATCTCTCTCTCTCAATCTCTCTCTCTCTCTCTACTCTCTCTCTCGCTCTCTCCTCTCTCTCTCTCTCCTTCTCTCTTCTCTCTTCTCTCTCTCTCTCTTCTCTCCTCTCCTCTCTCTCTCTCTCTCCTCTCCTCTCAACATACGGGATGCTTCTGAGCACCTTTATCTTTCCACCCCTCCCCTTCTTACCTCAGGGGTCTGTTAGTATAAATACCGTCCCCACATTCTGGAAATTCTGTGCCAGAAATTCTCTCTCTCTCTCACTCTCACTCACTCCTCTCTCTCTCTCTCTCTCCTCTCTCTCTCTCTCTCTCTCTCTCTCTCTCTACCTGCCCCTCCCCCCTCCCCCTCTCTCTCTCTCTCCCTCCCTGCCCCTCCCCCCTCCCCCTCTCTCTATCTCTCCCTCCCTGCCCCTCCCCCCTCCCCCTCTCTCTCTCTCTCTCTCCCCCCCTCCCCCCTCTCTCTCTCCCTCCCCCCTCTCTCTCTCTCCCTCCCTGCCCCTCTCCCCCTCCCCTTTTCTCTCTCCCTCCCTGCCCCTCCCTATCCCTTCTCTCTCTCTCTCTCCCTCCCTCCTCTTCTCCCCCCCTCTCTCTCTCTCTCTCCCTCCCTCCCTGCCCCCCTCCCCCCCACTCTCTCTCTCCCTCCCTACCTGCCCCTCTCCCCTCCCCCCTCTCTCTTTCTCCCTCCCTCCCCCCTCTCTCTCTCTCTCTCCCTCCCTGCTCCTCTCCCCCTCCCCCCCCCCCCTCTCTCTCTCTCTCCCTCAATGCCCCTCTCCCCTCTCCCCCCCTCTCTCTATCTCTCCCTCCCTACCCCTCTCCCTCTCCCCCCCTCTCTCTCTCTCTCTCTCTCTCTCCCTCTCCCCTTCTCTCTCTCTCTCTCCCTCCCTACCCCTCTACCCCTCCCCCCTCTCTCTCTCTCCCTCCCTGCTCCTCTCCCCCTCCCCCCTCTCTCTCTCTCCCTCCCTGCCCCTCCCTATCCCCCCCCTCTCTCTCTCTCTCTCTCTCTCTCCCTCTCCCCTTCTCTCTCTCTCTCTCCCTCCCTGCCCTTCTCCCCCTCCCCCCTCTGTCTCTCTCTCTCCCTCCCTACCCCTCTCCCTCTCCCCCCCTCTCTCTCTCTCTTTGGTTCTGCTTTTTTCCTATTCTTTTCCCGTCACCTCCTTCTTGTCTATTTTCCGCCTTCTTGGTCCATTCTCCTGTCTTTTTTCCCAAAAAATCTTCAAAAGATAACACTTCTCTCCCATGCCGAAGTCGGATGTGCTGGGCCTGACCTGTCAGGCGCTTAATGGCAGCGCAACGCATTTTCGCTCATATGACAGTCAATAATGGTTGATGTCTGAGAGTTTTACGCCAATGCCAAAACTATAGAACAATCAGCCTCATCAGCCACGCCAGCAAGATCATGCTCAAAGTTATTTTGAATCGACTCAAGAAGGAGGCAGAAGAACACCTTGCAGAGGAACAAGCTGGGTTCAGGGCAGGCAGGAGCACAATCGAACAGATTTTTAACTGCCACATCCTGATGGAAAAACATCTTCAACATCAGAGAGACCTGTTCCACAACTTCATCGACTTCAAGAAGGCTTTTGACAGAGTATGGCACGAAGGCCTGTGGCAGGTCCTCAGAATGTTTGGCATTGAAGAAGGACTAGTGCAAACCATTCAAGCACTATACAACACTGCAAGCAGTGCAGTCCTTCTGAACAATCAGGTCGGAGACTACTTCAAAACCACAGTTGGGGTCCGACAAGGATGCCTGTTATCTCCAGTCCTGTTTAATCTGTTCTTAGAAAACATTATGAGAGAGACCCTCCATGACTTCCACCCTACCATCTCCATTGGCGGCAGACCCCTCAACAACTTGCGGTTTGCCGATGACATTGACCTCATGGGCGGAAGTAACACAGAGCTGCAAGATCTTACGACCAGACTTGAGAACAGAGCTGGAGCATATGGGATGGAGGTGAGCTCGGAGAAAAGTAAAGTACTTGTGAACAGCACGAGCAATGCCACCGCTAAAATTTACATGAACGGCCAACAACTGGATGAGGTAGACGCTTTTAAATACCTCGGCGCTACACTCACAAAGGACGGGCGATCGACGACAGAAATCAAAGTCAGAATAGCCATGGCAACATCTTCCATGACAAAACTCACCACCATATGGAAAAGTAAAGAGATCAGTTTCCCAATCAAACTAAAGCTCTACAAAGCCCTAATTCAGTCGATCCTGCTGTACGGAAGTGAAACCTGGACATTGACTGCTGAAACAGCAAAGCGAATCCAGTCATTCGAAACAAAATGCCATAGAAAACTACTGGGCATATCCTGGAGAGAACGAAAGACCAACGAATTTGTCAAGAGTCAAATAACACGGCTGGCAGGTCCACAGGAACCCCTTCTCACCATCGTCAAGAAGATAAAGCTGACCTGGTTCGGCCACGTCACCCGCCACAACACTCTGCCAAAAACAGTACTGCAGGGAACACTCGAAGGTGGCAGAAGGAGGGGAAGACAGAACAAGTCATGGATGGACAACATCAGAGAATGGACCAGGATGAATGACTCGGCACTACTGCGCAGAGCCGAGGACCGAGATGGATGGAGGAGGCTTACCACGGCATCGTCTTTCATGTCTCCCCCACGACCGCCAAGGTCACGGGTCTGATGATGATGATGATGATGAAGAAAAAGAGGAAGAGATAGAAGAAAGTGGTGGTGGAGGAGGAGGAGGGAGGAGGAGGAGGAGGAGGAGAAGAAGAAGAAGAAGAAGAAGAAGAAGAAGAAGAAGAAGAAGAAGAAGAAGAAGAAGAAGAACAACAACAACAACAACAACAACAACAACAACAACAACAACAACAACAACAACACAACAATGATAACAACAAAAATAGCGACAACAATAACTACTACTACTACTACTACTACAACTACTACTTCTACTACTACTGCTGCTGCTGCTGTTGTTGCTTCTGCTGCTGCTGCTGCTTCTGTTGCTGCTGCTACTGCTACTCCTCCTCCTTCTCCTTCTCCTACTCCTACTCCTACTACTACTACTACTTTACTACTACTACTACCACTACTACTACTACTACTTCTTCTACTGCTACTACTACCACTACTACAAGAAACACGTTTATCTTCGCAATACCACACACACACACCCTCGTCATGTTCAAGGGGATATTTTCCTCTGGAGTTAACATCAGCGCAGACTCCACTCTCCCCAAAAGTCCTTCGGATGAGACTATAAACCGAGGTCCCGTGTGCGAACGCACGCAGAACATCATTCGTCTAATATCACTTTAAGTGAACAGACGTAAAATTGAAGACACACACGCAGAACATCTTTTGCACACGTTTAAACCCGTTCCTGCTTTTTGGAAGAGTAGGCCATTGTGTGCCGGTGGGAACGGATGACAGAATTGATAAAACTGCATACACACGGGGACTGGAGTGCTTATTCCTTTATCCTCGAAATAAAAAGAACTTTTCACCCAAAAAAAATGTCTTGACAAACCCACTTGTTTACCATGCTCCCCTTCTCTCTCTTCTTTTTATTTTTATTTTTTAATTTATTTTATATCAAGGATAATGGAATAAAGCACTTATGTGCTTTTATTATATCCAGTCCCCATGTGTATGCGAATTTGTCAATTCTGTCACCCGTTCCCACCGGCACACAATAGCCTACTCAGGCAGTGTACCATGTTTGTAATATCTGTTTGTTTAAACTATTGATTATTTGTCATTGGTTGTATGACTGTGTAAGATTAGGTTGAATGCAAGCGCTTTGATTTGTCTTTGCAAGATATAGCGCTATATAAGTTCCATTTATTATTATTATTACTCTTACAAAAAGCGGAACAGGTTTTAACATGTGCGGAAAGATATTCTGCTCGCGTTCACACACATGATCTCGATTTATAGTCTCATCCGAAAGACTTTTAGGGAAGAGTGGAGTCAACACTGATATTAACTCCAGAAGGAAAATATCCACCCTTGAACGGGAATCGAACCCGGGGTGGTCAGATTTTCCAGGGCGACGTTCTGACCACTGGTCAGCTGACTCACTTTGTTCTCTTCCCACTGGACGGGCTGACCGTCCAGCCTGAGCCCGGCGACCTGACTGCCCTCGATGACCACGGAGATCTTGTTGTTGAAGTCGACGCCCTTAGGATCCTGCACGGTGGACCAGGTGTATTCGGAGGCGTACTGGGGCTCTGGGATGATCAGCGACATGGCCGGGTCTCCGTAGTGAGGGCCGTCTTGTATGAAAGTCTTGGAGAACATGGCCACCAGGATGGGCTTGTCTGCCGTGATCTTTCTGTAGTCCCCCGTGGCAAGGTCGACCGTCTGTGGAGGAAGCAGGTCAGAAAGCTCTTGAGGGTTAATTTGGCCCGTTTGGATCAGTTGTTAAAAGTTAACCCGGGTTGGGGGTTTTTTAGTCGTTGTTTTGTTTTCTATGCGTTTGTTCGGTCGTCAGTTCATCTATCTCTCTATTTATTCGTGAAACTGAATTGATCGACTATTTGTTTGGTATACAAAAAGTATGGGGACGGGATAGCTCAGTGGTCGGAGCACTCGCTTTCCCCCAGCCAAGTTAAGCAGCATTGAGCGTGGTTACCAGTTGGATGGGTGACTGTTTGCGCGCCTTGGCTTCAGTACAGTTCCCTCAGTTCACCCAGCTGTAAATGGGTACCTGCCCTCTTTAGGGTCAGGGTAGGTAAAGCATCGAGGGAGAGGAGATGGGCGCCGCCCTCAATATGCTGGCCCTAGAGAAGTGAGGTCTCTGACGCCTCGCTCCCCTACGACCTTATAGATTATGGGACTCCTTTACCCTTTTACCTTTTATACAAAAAGTGTAGGTCGTAAATCTGTTTATCTCTCCGTCTCTCTGTCTCTACCTCTGTCTCTGTCTCTCTCTCTGTCTCTCTCTCTCTCTGTCTCTCTCTCTCTCTCTTTCTTCTCTCTCTCTCTCTCTCTCTCTCTCTCTCTCTCTCTCTCTCTCTCTCTCTCTCTCTCTCTCTATATATATATATATATATATATATATATATATATATATATATATATATATATATATATATATATATATTATATATTATATATATCTTTCTGTCTCTCTCTGTCTTTCGATCCCTCTTCTTCTCTCTCTCTCTTTCTCTCTCCCCTGTCCCTCTCTCTCCCTCTCTCTCCCTCTCTCTCTCTCCCTCTCTCCCCCTCTCCTCCCTCCCCTCTCTCCCTCTCTCTCTCTCTCTTTCTGCTTTCATTCCTTCCCTCTCACCTGGTAATCCCCGGCTGTGGCCAGGAGGAAGCTGGTCACTCCGCTGATCTGCACAGAGGTGTTGTCCTGGGAGGCCACACATCGGAAGAGGTCACCTCTGCCCCTGTCCGGAGTGCTGGTGGTCACGAACTCCTTGCCCCACGTGCTGACCGGGGTCAGCATCTCCGTGAGGTGGTCAGCAGAGTTGCCCTCTGCACATCGCCAACAAGGGAGACGTGAGAGCGAAGTGCAAAGACGTGAGAGACAAATACAAAGCCAATATGATAACAATATGATGCCAATATGAAGGGGGACGGGATAGCCTAGTGGTTAGAACATTGCGCTCGCAATCTGACAACCCGGGTTCGATTCCCGTTCAAGGAGATATTTTCCCCTGGAGTTAACATCAGTGCAGACTCCACCCTCCCAAAAGTCTTTCGGATGAGACTATAAACCGAGGCCCCGTGTGCGAACGCACGCAGAACAACTTGCGCACACGTTAAAATCCTGTTCCGCTTTTCGTAAGAGTAGGCCATTGTGTGCCGGTGGGAACAGATGACAATTTACAAAACCGCATACACACGGGGACTGGACGTAAAAAAGTACACACGTGCTTATTCCATTATCCTAGATATAAAAGAATATAAAAGAATAAATAAAAAAATACCGGATCGGTCGAGGCCCGGGCACAGGAACAAGCTGGGTTCAGGGCAGGCAGGAGCACAATCGAACAGATTTTTAACTGCCACATCCTGATGGAAAAACATCTTCAACATCAGAGAGACCTGTTCCACAACTTCATCGACTTCAAGAAGGCTTTTGACAGAGTATGGCACGAAGGCCTGTGGCAGGTCCTCAGAATGTTTGGCATTGAAGAAGTACTAGTGCAAACCATTCAAGCACTATACAACACCGCAAGCAGTGCAGTCCTTCTGAACAATCAGGTTGGAGACTACTTCAAAACCACAGTTGGGGTCCGACAAGGATGCCTGTTATCTCCAGTCCTGTTTAATCTGTTCTTGGAAAACATTATGAGAGAGACCCTCCATGACTTCCACTCTACCATCTCCATTGGCGGCAGACCCCTCAACACCTTGCGATTTGCCGATGACATTGACCTCATGGGCAGAAGTAACACAGAGCTGCAAGATCTTACGACCAGACTTGAGAACAGAGCTGGAGCATATGGGATAGAGGTGAGCTCGGAGAAAAGTAAAGTACTTGTGAACAGCACGAGCAACGCCACTGCTAAGATTTACATGAACGGCCAACAACTGGAGGAGGTAGACGCTTTTAAATACCTTGGCGCTACACTCACAAAGGACGGGCGATCGACGACAGAAATCAAAGTCACAATAGCCATGGCAACATTTTCCATGACAAAACTCACCACCATATGGAAAAGTAAAGAGATCAGTTTCCCAATCAAACTAAAGCTCTACAAAGCCCTAATTCAGACACTCCTGCTGTACGGAAGTGAAACCTGGACATTGACTGCTGAAACAGCAAAGCGAATCCAGTCATTTGAAACTAAATGCCATAGAAAACTGCTGGGCATATCCTGGAGAAAACGAAAGACCAATGAATTTGTCAAGAGCCAAATAACACGGCTGGCAGGTCCACAGGAACTCCTTCTCACCATCGTCAAGAAGATAAAGCTGACATGGTTCGGCCACGTCACCCGCCACAACACTCTGCCAAAAACAGTACTGCAGGGAACACTCGAAGGTGGCAGAAAGAGGGGAAGACAGAACAAGTCATGGATGGACAACATCAGAGAATGGACCAGGATGAATGACTCGGCACTACTGCGCAATGCCGAGGACCGAGATGGATGGAGGAGGCTTACCACGGCATCGTCTTTCGTGTCTCCCCCACGACCGCCAAGGTCACGGGACTGATGATGATGATGATGATGATGATGATGATGATGATGATGATGATGATGATGATGATGATGATGATGATGATGAAGTGAAGAAAAGTGAAGTGAAGTGAATAGAGAGTGAAGTGAAATGAAGTAGAGAGCGAAGAGAAGTGAAGAGAGAGTGAAGAGTGAAGTGAAGAGAGAGTGAAGTGAAGAAGAAGAAGAGAAGAAAGAAGAAGAAGAAGAAGAAGAAAGAAGAAGAAGAAGAAGAAGAAGAAGAAGAAGAAGAAGAAGAAGAAGAAGAAGAAGAACAACAACAACAACAACAACAACAACAACAACAACAACAACAACAACAACGAACAACAACAACAACACCCAGACCAGCATCATACCAGAGCCTACGAAGAAAGATTGTTAGTAACAAGACAGGATGTAGACAACCAAACAATCCATGATTGTAAGCATACAAAGAAAGATTGCTAGTAAAGAAGACAGACAAACAATCCTGGATTGTAAACACATAAAGGATTGCCTATAAACAAGACAAAGAAACATTCAGGGATTGTAAGCATACAAAGAAGGATTGCCAATAAAGAAGACAAACAAACAATCCAGATTTGTAAACATACAAAGAAGGATTGCTAGTAAACAAGGCAGACATTGAACAAGCCATCAAAGGAAGAAATCTGGCCCAGGCCAAAAGCTGTGTCAGTTATTGATGTCAGCTATTTGCCAAAGCCTGCACTAATATGTTGTTATGTTGTAAAATGTTATGTTGAGATTGCCTTCAGTTGTTATGTTGTAAAAATGTTATGTTGAGATTGCCTTCAGTTGTTATGTTGTAAAAATGTTATGTTGAGGTTGCCTTCAACCATGACAAGCTCTTAACATAACAACAACCTGCACTCTCCTTTTTAATGGAGAAAAAAAACATCCTCTGAAGTCAGAGTATGGCTGCCTATATTGCAAGGTACTTAAAAACAGTCCAAACTTCTCATTCAGCGTGCAATTTCAATCTCACATGTTGATTCCCAGGTGGGATGAGTGAGTGAGTGAGTCAGAGAGAGCACATTCTGGGTGACCTCCAGAGTGTTAAGCTGGGGAAGGCACAACAACAACAACAACAACAACAATAACAACAACAGCAAAGGGAGAAGGGTGAGTGACCTCCAAAAGGCACCAGAATTTTCTGGTTTCCACTGATAACCGCCACGGGTTTGGTGGACTTGATGTGAGTGCCCGTGAAATCCGCAGAGGGCTGCTTCTTCAGCACGTGGAAGGTCTCGAACTTGTTCAAGGTCACGATCTGCGTGTCCCCAGTCCTGTGGAAAGCAGCAAACCAGAGTGACCTGTCTGGAGCCAGGGTCCAGTTACATGCTGATGCTACTGGGTTAGTTCATGCTGGATTTAGCTCATCATTTAGGGTACGGGATAGCTCAGTGGTCAGAGCACTCACTTTCCCCCAGCTAAGGTTAAGCAGCACTGAGCGTGGTTACCAGTTGGATGGGTGACTGTTTGCGCGTCTTGGCTTCAGTACAGTTCCCCCAGTTCACCCAGCTGTAAATGGGTACCTGCCCTCTTTAGGGTCAGGGAAGGTAAAGCAGCAAGGGAGAGGCTGCCGCCCTCAATATGCTTGCCCCTAGAGAAGTTGAGGACTGATGCCTCGCTCCCCTACGACCTTAGAGGTTATGGGACACCTTTATCTTTAGTTTTGATTTGTTTGCTTTACAAGATTAAGCGCTATAGAAATTCCATACATTATTATTATTATTATTATTATTATTATTATTATTATATCAACAGACGCAGACACACACTGATGCATCAGATTATAAATGGATTAAGGTATTCATAAAGGCAGATACAAAGGCAGACAAAACAAAACTACAACAACAACAACAGCAACAACAGCAACACACATACACACACATATTTCAGACACGCTAACCAGTGAGTGATAAGTTGTATCGAATTATGAAAAGTTTATTTTGTTGTGTCAAATAAGTCCATGTGACTTTTATGGCAATAAATACATCATGAATCTGATTCCTAATCTGATTCTGATTCACACACACACACACACACACACACACACACACACACACACACACACACACACACCTACCCACACATGGGTATATATGTGTGTGTATGTGTGTGTGCGTGC
Organism: Rapana venosa; assembly: GCA_028751875.1. Lineage (NCBI taxonomy): Eukaryota > Metazoa > Mollusca > Gastropoda > Neogastropoda > Muricidae > Rapana > Rapana venosa. The sequence continues at coordinate 33,243,424 of CM054163.1, forward strand.
GTACGCCGTGCGTATCTGTGCGCGCGCCTGGGTTTGTGTGTGGGTGATATATATAATTTTTTAAGCTATCTTAGAATATTCATAACAATTTGAAATGTCTTTTCCTTGTGTCTTTTGAGATAATTATAGGTATCAATCTGCCTGTCACTATTGTAATTGCCCTTCATGGGATGATCAAAGTTATTTTGACTTTGGCTTGACTTTGACTTGACACCCACACCCACCCTCCACTTTCCCCCACCAACCACATTCACCACCCACCCCACCCTCTACCCCCACCTACCTCAACCCACATCCACCACCCACCCAGCAGGTGGACAAAAAACCGAAAACAGTCTTAGGTTCAATTCCACCCCAACACACACACACACCCTCTCTCTCTCTCTCTCTCTCTCTCTCTCTCTCTCTCTCTCTCTCTCCCTCTCTTATATATATCCCTAAGGGCGGGGCGGGACTGATTGTAAAAAAAGCACATGGGTGCTTATTCATTATCCTCGAAATAAAAAATTTGTCATTGCCATTGTCATTGTCATTGTGTCACCCACCCCACCCTCTATCTCCCCACCCTCCCCAACCCCACCCCACCCTCCCAACCCCCAACCCTACCCTCCACCCCAACCCCCACCCCACCCTCCCCACCCCACCCCACCCCAACCCCCAACCCTACCCTCCACCCCAACCCCTCCCCACTCTCCACCCACCCCCTCCACCCCCTACACACACCCCCACCACCCACCCCACCATCCATCAAACTCTCACGAGTAAGTGACGCCGCCGAACTTGATGACCATGTTTTCGCCGTGCAGTGCCCAGGTGATGGCCACCTGCGTGTGGTCCTCAGTGCCCACCACCATCAGCTCAGCGTCACTCTGGTAGGTCACCGCGTAATACTCCGTCCCCAGAACGTCCACAGGCAGCCCGATGTAGGCGTCCGTGGAGTAGGTCTCTTTGTTCACCGCGTACACCGACACGTCCTGAGTAGCTTGGACCCAGATCCCTTTGTTGGACTGGAAAAGGACAAAGGTAGGAGAAGGCTGAATACTGAACTGTTGTATTGTAGTTCGGCATTAGGCCACTATATAAAGCATTGTTGGACTGCAAAGGACAGAGGTGGAGAAGGCTGAATACTGAACTGTTTTATTGAAATTTTGTATAAAAATAAAGCATTGTTGGACTACAAAGAACAAAGGAAGAGAAGGCTGATTACTGAACTGTGTTATTGTACTTTCTATATAAAGCATTGTTGGACTACAAAGGACAAAGGAAGAGAATGCTGATTACTGAACTGTTGTGTTGTACTTTCTATATAAAGCATTGTTGAACAATAAAGAGAAGGCTGAATACTGAACTGTTTTATTGTACTTTCTATATAAAGCATTGCTGGACTGCAAAGGACAAAGGTGGAGAAGGCTGAAAACTGAACTGTGTGTGTGTCGGTTGGGCTTTACGTCCTCCTGGGTTTCCCCATGTGGGACATTTTTTGATGATGCTCTGGCTAAGAACTGTTTTATTGTACTTTCTATATCAAGCATTTTTGAACAATAAAGAGAAGGCTGAATACTGAACTGTTTTATTGTACTTATGCCACTATATAAAGCATTATTGGACTTCAAAGGACAGAGGTGGAGAAGGATGAATACTGAACTGTTGTGATGTAGTTCGGCCTTAGGCCACTATATAAAGCATGTTCCCTGGGGGCAGGGGGTAGGGAGAGGGAGAGAGAGAGGAAGGGAGGGAGAGAGAAGGAGAAGGGGAGAGAGAGAGGGAGAGCGGGGGAGAGAGAGAGAGGACAGAGGTAGGAGAAGGCTGAATACTGAACTGTTGTATTTTAGTTTGGCCTTAGGCCACTATATAAAGCATTGTTGGACTGCAAGGGACAAAGGCAGAGAAGGCTGAATACTGAACTGTTGTGTTGTACTTTCTATATAAAGCATTGTTGAACAATAAAGAGAAGGCTGAATACTGAACTGTTTTATTGTACTTTCTATATAAAGCATTGTTGTACTGCAATGACAAAGCTGAAGAAGGCTGAATACTGAACTGTTGTGTTGTACTTTCTATATAAAGCATTGCTAGACTACAAAGGAGAAGGCTGAATACTGAACTGTGTTATTGTACTTTCTATATAAAGCATTGTTGAACAATAAAGAGAAGGCTGAATACTGAACTGTTTTATTGTACTTTCTATATAAAGCATTGTTGTACTGCAATGACAAAGCTGAAGAAGGCTGAATACTGAACTGTTGTGTTGTACTTTCTATATAAAGCATTGCTAGACTACAAAGGAGAAGGCTGAATACTGAACTGTTTTGTTGTACTTTCTATATAAAGCATTGTTGGACTGCATAGGACAAAGGTGGAGAAGGCTGAATACTGAACTGTTGTGTTGTACTTTCTATATAAAGCATTGCTAGACTACAAAGGAGAAGGCTGAATACTGAACTGTTTTGTTGTACTTTCTATATAAAGCATTGTTGGACTGCATAGGACAAAGGTGGAGAAGGCTGAATACTGAACTGTTGTGTTGTACTTTCTATATAAAGCATTGCTAGACTACAAAGGAGAAGGCTGAATACTGAACTGTTTTGTTGTACTTTCTATATAAAGCATTGTTGGACTGCATAGGACAAAGGTGGAGAAGGCTGAATACTGAACTGTTGTGTTGTACTTTCGGCCTTGGGCCAGTATTTAAAGGATGTTCCTGGTGACAGGGGGTAGCGAAAGGGAAACGGGGGAGGGAGAGAGAGAGAGAGAGAACTCTGAACTCTGAAATTGTTTAATGTACATCGGCCTTTGGCCACAATACACATCGAGGGGCAAAATATTGAAGATGAAAAGTTGAAGATGAAAAAAATTCACATAAGTTTGGTAAGACTTTGGCATAATACCCTGGAGTGCACTCATAACTGTATACTCTTGCATAAGCATATTCCAACATCATGCCTAAATAAAGACTGTCGTATGCCAACAAATCAAAACAAAACACAGCTAAAAACAAAAACTCAGTTCACCTTAACCACTTCCCAGGGTACCACAAAAAGACAATAGACCTATTAACAAAGTTATTGATGAAGCTATACCTGATATGTTAACACCTTCTCACATACAAAATACAAACATCAAGCACATCATAAATCATAACATTTGAAATCATTAATGCTCATTAGGTTTTCTTGCATTTTCATAATAGTTACTATACTCACAAGTTATTGCATTCTCAAAACATTCACCACTCCAAAAAAAAAAAATATATATATATATACATCAAATACAACCATGTCAGCTCTAGGCTACTGCAATGTTAACACAATGCTGTATGGGGAAAAACAAAACAAAAAAACAAAACAAAAAAACACACACAAACCTCACACACTGTGCTCTTTCATGTCATGTAACTTTTACGTCATAAAAAGAGAAAATAGGGTGTTAATCAAAACATTGCAAGATATCACTTCAGAAACAATATTCACTCATCACATGTCCTCTCAATCACATAAAATAATGCAATTTTCATCCGACAGTCATAAGATGAGGAGGGGGAGAAGAGAGGAGGAGAGAGAAGAGAGAGAGAGAGAGAGAGAGAGAGAGAGAGAGAGAGAGAGAGAGAGAGAGAGAGAGAGAGAGAGAGAGAGAGAGAGGAGGAGAGAGAGAGAGAGAAGAGAGAGAGAAGAAGAGAGAGAGAGAGACAAAGAGAAGAGAGAGACAAAGAGAGAGAGAGAGACAAAGAGAGAGAAAGACAGAGAGACAGAGATAGAGAACGCAGGCACTGGTACCTCTGCACTTAAAAGCTGACCTGGCAGATCATAAAAACACCCCACACACACATCCCTAAATTCACCAAACACCGTGACCATACCAGAGACTCGAACCCGCGCTTCACGGACCCATGGGGGACTGGAGTCCCAGGCTCTGCACCACCGAGCTACGCTGTCCGCTGCCACTCACTTTCTGAATGTCGAAGCCACGGAGCTTGTGGGGGATGGTGACCTTCTGAATGGTGCCTTTGGACACGGTGATCTGCTTGATCCAGTTGCCGTCAAACTTGGGTGTGGAGACAGTCACCTCTGCAGGGATGTCCGAGTTGGTGGTGATGAACAGCTCGCAGTCCGTCAGCGCTGTCTGCAGGTACCGTCTGCAAACACAAAGATTGTGTAGGTAACGTCCGCAAACACAAAGATCGTGTGGGTAACGTCCGCAAACACAAAGATCCTGTAGGTAACCTCTGCAACACAAAGATTCTGTAGGTAACGTCCGCAACACTAAGATCCTGTAGGTAACGTTTGCAAACACAAAGATTGTGTCGGTAACCTCTACAACACAAAGATTGTGTCGGTAACCTCTACAACACAAAGATTGTGTGGGTAACGTATGTGACACAAAAATTGTGTAGGTGACGTCTGCAATACAAAGATTGTGTAGGTAACATCTGTAACACGAAGATTGTGTAGGTAACGTCCGCGACACAAAGATTCTGTAGGTAACGTCTGCAAACACAAAGATCGTGTCGGTAACGTCTGCCACACAAAGATTGTGTAGGTAACGTCTGCAACACAACACAGAGATTATGTCAGTAACGTCTGCAGCACAAAGATTCTGTAGGTAACGTCTGCAACACAAAGATTCTGTAGGTAACGTCTGCGACACATAGATTATGTAGGTAACGTCTGCAACACAAAGATTCTGTAGGTAACGTAAGCAAAACAAATCGATTTTGTAAGTAACGTCTGCAACACAAAGATTATGTAGGTAACGTCTGCAAACACAAAGATCCTGTAGGTAACTTCTGCGACACAAAGACTGTGTAGATAACGTCTGCAACACAAAGACTGTGTAGATAACGTCTGCAACACAAAGACTGTGTAGGTGACGTCTGCAACACAAAGACTGTGTAGGTGACGTCTGCAACACAAAGATTGTGTAGGTAAGGTCTGCAAACACAAAGATTGTGTAGGTAACGTCTGCAAACACAAAGATTGTGTAAGTGCCGTCTGCGATAAAAAGATTCTGTAGGTAACGTCCGCGACACAAAGATTCTGTAGATAACGCCGGCAACACAAAGATTGTGTAGATAACGTCTGCAACACAAAGACTGTGTAGGTGACGTCTGCAACACAAAGATTGTGTAGATAACGCCGGCAACACAAAGATTGTGTAGATAACGTCTGCAACACAATGATTGTGTAGGTAACGTCTGCAACACAACACAGAGATTCTGTCAGTAACGTCTGCAATGCAGTGATTCTGTCAGTAACGTCTGCAATGCAGTGATTCTGTCAGTAACGTCTGCAATACAGTGATTCTGTCAGTAACGTCTGCAACAAAGTCAAAGTCAAAGTCACACTTTTATTCTCAGATGGTACATTGAATAAGCAGAGCATTTGCTTTTTTATTTCATCAAGCCCTCTATCCATATATAAAAAAATAATCATCATCATCATAGTAAGAATAAGATATATATAGAGAGAAGACTGGATCATCCAGTCAACACACTGATTCTGTAAGCAACGTCTCCAACAAAGTCAAAGTCAAACTTTCGTTTTCAGACGGGATAGCTCAGTGGTCGGAGCACTCGCTTTCCCCCAGCCAAGTTAAGCAGCGTCGAGCGTGGTTACCAGTTGGATGGGTGACCGTTTGCGCGCCTTGGCTTCAGTACAGTTCCCCCAGTTCACCCAGCTGTAAATGGGTACCTGCCCTCTTTAGGGTCAGGGAAGGTAAAGCAGCGAGGGAGAGGAGATGGGCGCCGCCCTCAATATGCTGGCCCTAGAGAAGTGAGGTCTCTGACGCCTTGCTCCCCTACGACCTTATAGGTTATGGGACTCCTTTACCTTCCTTTTTTACATTGAATAAGTAGTGAGGCTGCTTTTTTTTCATCAAGCCATCTATCTGTAACAAAAAATGTATATATATATATATATATATATATATATTATTATTATTATTATTATTATATTATTATTATTATAGTAATATATGCTGATATAGAATGACTGGATCATCCAGTCAACACAGTGATTCTGTAAATAACGTCAGCAACACAGCACAATGCTTACATCCTGTTTGTATACCACTGTATATTTATCACAGCAGATTTCTCTGTGTGAAATTGGGGCTGCTTTCTTCAGGAAAAAGTGCATCGCCACAAGAGCAGCGCCACTTTTTATTTTGGTAGGGGTAGGGTTTTTTTCCTGTCTGCATGTATATCTTGTTTTGCTGTCAAAATGGCTGTTATCTACATAAGTTTTACCAGGAACAGTTCTGTTGTTGCCGTGGGTACTTTTACGTGCAGAGAATGTTTGTTGCACATAGAACCTCGGTTTAGCGTCTGACCCGAAAGACAAGCACCCAGGCCACCATTCGTGGTCTAGTGGATGGGGAGAGATGGCGGGGATCGAACCACTTCACACTTCGAACCATGAACTGTTTGCTTTATAGGCAGATACGTTAGCTCTAGACCACCGATCCTTTGGTCTCGTTATTTGCTACATGTCCATACTGATTGGAAATAAAGATGCTGGGCGCTTTCTCCTTCATCTGTTTGGCTAAATGTTGGGTTTATACCTATACGCTCTGTCTCTGTCTGTCTGTCTGTCTGTCTGTCTGTCTGTCTCTGTCTGTCTGTCTGTCTCTCTCTCTCTCTCTCTCTCTCTCTCTCTCTCTCACACACACACACACACACACACACACACGCAGAACATCTTGCGCACACGTTAAATCCCGTTCCGCTTTTCGTATGAGGGGGCCATTGTGTGCGGGTGGGAACGGATGACATAGTTTACAAAACCGCATACACTCGGGAACTAGATGTAAAAAAAGCACAAAAGTGCTTATTCCATTATCCTCAATATAAAAGAATAAAATAATAAATAAATACATAGGTAAATAAATAAATCTCTCTTTGTCTGTGTCGTTGTCTATCTGTCTGTCTTTCTCTCTCTCTCTCTCTCTCTCTCTCTCTCTCTCTCTCTCTCTCTCTCTCTCTCTCTCTCTCTCTCTCTCTCTCTCTCTCTCTTCTCTCTCTCCTCTCTCTCTCTCTCTCTCTCTCTCTTTAAAAAGGCCTTCGACACAGTTGAACATGGCAGGTTATTAAGTTATATCAAACAGCAAGGTGTAAAGGGTAAATTTTTTGCATCACTTGGGGCTATGTATAAGTCATTATCAGCATGCATTCGAGCAAATTCTGAATTAACTAATATGTTTCAAACCCCCATGGGGGTAAGACAGGGATGTGTTCTAAGCCCAACATTATTTTCTATGTTCATTAATCAGTTAGCAAACGTTATGAATGAAAAAGGTAAGCATGGTGCACAACTGTTTCCAGATATTTTTGAGTTGTTTATCTTGTTATTTGCTGATGACGTAGCATTAATGTCAACTACACCTACTGGTTTACAAAATCAATTAAAGGTCTTAGAAACTT